>OX244033.2:5784327-6384327 GCA_945859785.2 Tridacna gigas | reverse complement strand
GGCCGCTACTTGGCTCATCCAGTTGTAACAAAATAACTGTGGATATACTTGACATGTATTTGAGCCATGCTCTGGCAAAATGGTGCTTAATGCATCTCCGTAATGCATTGAACCAAGCAAGACATCACATAATCGGGTATCAATAAAATCCATGTTGTCTAACAACCATCTGAATCATGAATATAGACTGGTCCTTTGACATGCAGAAAATCTACCAATAGCAAAAAGTATTGGCCCAGGTTGGCCTGTGCAGAACTGTGCAGGCTGACCTGGGTCGATACTTTTTGCAGATGCATTAAGCCCCTTTGCATAGAGTATGGCTCATTTGTAGTAATACTGGAAATGGTCAGTGGATCATTAAATAATACTGGTGCCTTTGTAAAGAAGACAAGTGTCGATCCAGGATCAGGATCCATGCAGGTCGATGATCTTCACAGTCAGATGATGCAGCAGAGATGTTGCTAGGCTTAAGAGTCAGTCATATTCTTATCCTTGCAAATTCGAAAATTTTAGAGCAGTATTTAAAATAAAGCTGTTGATGAACACAGTCATTGATTAGATTCAGGTACAGATTTGTTGTGGTGTTTTACAGGAGGAATATTACCATTTCTTGGCGGAGAAAATTTACAAGATTCAGAAAGAACTGGAGGAGAAACGTAACCAGAGACGGGAGCAGCAGCAGAAAGCACAGGGAGGCAATGAGCCTGGGGCTATGGGGATACGCCCTCCTGCAACCATGGGCAATAATCTTCTGGGTGGCGGGTCCACTCTTAGTAAGTTAACTGTTTCTGGATAGTTAGGTTTTCTACCCTTATTGAGAACTTTGTACCATTTTCATCAAATTTAATATTGTCGTCTGCAAACTCTTTCAATTTGGACCAGTCCAAATTTTGTCGTTTGGGAAAGGGTTAAGTCTTTCACTGCTAACTTAATGGATTCAAATATTCCTGAGGTCTAAAAGTATATTTTGTGTTGCATTTGGAGCTGATTTTGGTTAAAGATTGGTTTTAAGAAGCAGATGATGTAGGTCAAAGATCATACTTCACATTTTGTGCAGTCTGATCTTGATCTATGCCATCTGCAAAGCTATCCAAGGCAACATTGAAGAAAGAGTTAATGCTTTTGCACTTTTCCTGTTAATTCTGGAACATGATTTGTTGTGGACGCCTATTGAAAAAACAATGTAAAATAATCATAATCAGTATGAGGTAAGATAAGATACATTAACCCTTTACCGCACTTTGACGCCCCTGGGAAAGAAGCCTTTTGAAAACATTGTGGGAAAAGGAGAAAATGCTGGTAACCAGCATTTTCTCCTGTTCCCACAATGTTTTCTACCCTATCAAAGAAAAATTGCACCATTTGAGCCACATTAAAATTGTCGTCTGCAAATGCTTTCAATTTGGACAGGGCTAAAATTTTGTCATCTGGTAAAGGGTTAAGGAACGTGTAAACACCATACAAAAAAAGAAATTACTGGTACTGAGCAATTTCTCCTCCTTCTACGATGTCTTAATATGTTTTCCGCAAATAAGTTTTTTTATAAGTTTATTTTTTTCTACACTTTCAGATGGTCCAATGGCAAACCCAACATCCAGTATTGGTATGGCAGGAACAGGTAATGATCCATTTGGCTTGAACACGGGGCTAAACATCAGCCAGCCCAACATAGGCTCTCCAAACATGCAACGGATGCCTGGCAACATGCAAGTTCCACACCCACGGACAACACCACCACTGGTAAGTTTTATTTCAGTTACTTTTGGAAGAGAGAAAATGCTGAAACTGGATATTGGCTTGCTTTCAAAATTCTGTACCAAATAAACAAAATTTCAGACTTGTCCAGATTGAAACGGGGTTTTCACGGGTTTTTTCTCATGGGGTCATTATACCCCTGTCAAACGAATGGAAGAAGGCACACATTCAGATTTTTGGGGATATTTAAGAAATTAAGGGGTCCACATTCAAAAGAACAAGTGGTCAGGGAAAATCTGTTGAAAGCATTTGCAAAAGATGTACTGAATGTGCCTGAAATCAAAGTTTGTCTCTGACACTAGCATTTTCTCCTTTTCCCATAATGTTTCCAAAAGCCGTTTCCCCTGGGATTATTAGAACACCAGATTTTGTGGTAATTGGATAATCTTTGCTGTTTATTCATTTACAGCCTTATCTGTCATATTGGGTTAGAAAATTTGTTTCACTTTGTTGAACAATAGTTTCAGACATACAGTTATTTTACATTTATCTATAACCGATGTTAATTTGACACAGTGAATAAATATTTGAATGATAGGAGATGCCTGTCGTAAATTGCATGGACAAAATTATTGGAAAAAAATAGCATCCACTTGTTGAAAGCAGACACTGTTACATAGCAAAATTTTTCAAAAGATGTCTATCGGCCTAACTCTACTGCATGTTTTCAGATGGATGACCTCTGAAAACATCCTTGTGAAAGGTTGATGATGTATATGACTTAAGGTCCAATAACTGTTAAAACATTATGGCAAAAGGAAGAAATGCTGGCTGTAAGCAATTTCTCATTTTGCCACATTGTTTTTAAAATGGGTCAGATGTCAAACACAGGAGGTTAGGTTTTGAAAAGTTTTCATCAGTTAAGTGTTTAACCCTTTATGAAACGATAAAATTTTAGACTGGTCCAAATTGAAAGCATGTGCAGACAACAATTTAAATATGGCTAAATTGATGATGTTTTTCTGTGAAAGAGTAGAAAACATTGTGGGAAAAGGAGAAAATGCTGGTTACCAGCATTTTCTCCTTTTCCCACAATGTTTTCCAAAGGCTTTTTCCTAAGAGTGGTTAATAGTCAGGATTGTGTGGTAAAGGGTGAACAAATAATTTTTATTTCCCAAATCCAGATGAACCTACCAGCCAACCCCCCTCAGATGAACACTGGTTTGAACCAGAACCAGTTTGATCCCCTAGGGAATCGCATGCCTGGTCACATGTTGAATCAGCCGGGCCAGCCAAACTTACAACAACCCCTTCAACAAACTCAACATCTCCTACAGCAGCAAGGTGCCAACCCGAACTTACAGGCGAACAAACCCCGTGGAATGTCTCCGCAAGTCCATGGACTGCAGGGCTCCATATCAAACCAGTCCTCCATGCAGTCCATAGCAGGGAGTACGAGTATGGCAACAACAGGCCGCTCTTTCATAGACACTCTGGTGTCGTCAGCCAACTCAACGCTGGCAACTTCATCGGCTCCATTACAACCATCGGCAGCTCAATTGGTAAGAATCTTTGATGTGAACTTGGCGTGGATTGAGGAAGTAAATTCTTTTTGCCTCTACTTTTTGCTGAAGAGTAAAATTCTAGATTTGAAAGTATTGAGATAACAAGTTAAAGTAAGTTTTAATGATGGGAGTTGACTTTTGAACTCTTTGCAGACAATAAATTAGATTTTTGCAGGTTTGATGAAATTTGTGTATGAAAGGCAAGAAAACATCATTCGAAAATGAGAAAATGCTTGGCTGGTCACCAGCATTGTCTCATTTTCCCTCAATGTTTTCAGTCTTTTCTTGAGAGGATGTTAAAACAGGAAATTTTTGGAAAGTGTAAAAAGTTAAGAAAACAGTGGATAATAAGAGATGAAATGCCTGAAACATTTTAGCTCTATTGGCTGAAAGCCGGTGAGCTTATGCCATGGCCCTGTGTCCATGACGCATCTGTCCGTCCTTGCATTACCTTTTATTTTAAACATCTTCTCTGGAACTACCCATCGAGTTTTAACCAAATTTCATAGAAATGATCCTGCCAAGGTCCTCTTCAGAATTTCTTGAAAGAATTTTATTGTGCTAAAAACTCTGCTTGCCATGGCAACAAAACTGAAAAATATTGAAATCTTCTTGTCTGAATATATAAGGCCTAGGGCTACCAAATTTGGCATGTAGCTTTATCTTGTGGACCACTATAAAATGTTTACACAGTATAACCCTGGGGTCAAATTTGGCCATGACCTAGGGTTACAAGTTTTACATTGGCTTATATAGTTAAAACTTAATAAAAATCTTCTTGTTTCTAAACATAGGGCGGAAGGCTACCAGATTTTGCTTGTAGACTTCAAATGGGCTTGTACAAAGAGAGCAGAAATGATCACCAGGGTTGAATTTAGCCCCATCCTGGCAGTCACAAGTTTACATGGGAATGTATTGTGAAAACTTTCAAAATTTTCTCGTTCCTAACCATCAGACCTAGGGCCACCAAGTTTGGCATGTAAATTTATATAATAGAACTCTACCAGGGTTGTTCAAATTGTAGCCTTGGGGGTCTAAATTTGCCCCACCCCAGAAATCACAAGTTTTACCTTTGTAGTGAAAACTGAAAAGATCTTCTTGTTTCTGACCTTGAGATACAACATCATATTCTTAGAGTGTTATCATTCTTGCAGGCCTCTTCCAAAATTGTTCAAATTAAAGCCCTGGAGTCAAAATTGATCCCACTCCATGGGTCATAAATTCTACATGTGCTTACAGATTGAAAATTCTAAGTCTTTTTGCTCCCAATCATAAATCCAAGGGCTACAAATTTGGATGACTTCTGAATTTGTTAAAAATCTAGTCTGGGATTGAAATTAGCCCTGCCTCAGGGGTCTCGTGTTCACAGAGGATTATGTTGAAGAAACTTTGAATGCCTTCTTGTTTATAACCATACGGCTTTGACATGTATTATTTGGCCTGTGGTGGTATATTGTGGATCTCTACCAAATTTCAAGTAATTACAGATCTGTGGTGAAAAATAGCCTCACCCTTGGGTCACAACTTCCACATGGGCTTTTGTAGAGAAAACTTGTTTAAATCCATTTAGCCCAGAATTTTAATGTTTGGTATGTATAGTATTAGCCAATGAATTCTTGGCCTTTATGGCCCCTGTGTTTCCTTTTCTCAGTGACAATATCCTATTTCTCATTTTGTCACAATACTTCTAAACATGGTCTGCTACAAGACATGAAGAGGTTGTGTGCAAATGCTGATACAATGTCAATTTATCTACAGAACGATGTGATGGGTCTAGGAATGGACAAGAAGATCAAACACGAGAGTGCCATGGACGTCAACACTCAGCCCCAGTCTCTCAGTGAGGTCCTGTCATCACCGGCCTCCTCTGAGCAGGGACCCACTGCCTCGACAACGTCTGTCGTAACCCCTATGTCATCTACCACATCTATTACGAGTACATCAGCATCGAATGCTATTGACATTAAACCTGAGATTAAAACTGAAATAAAAACAGAGGTAAGATTGAATGTATAGTTTTTCTTGTCAATTTCTAAGTAGCTCTGCCTATTTTAAGAAGATGTACTGTTTTTAATCCCTTTACTAGAGAGTTTAGTTTTTATGAACCTAAGGAAGAGGGCTTTTGACAACAAAGCATGTTGAGGAAAAAAATACTGGTTGCCAGGATGTACCGGTATTTCTTCACCCCTATTGTTTTCTACTTGTCAAACACATATTTAATTATTTGAACTTGTCACCCCTGTACTAAACAGTTACATGTTTCTATGACCCTGAATATGAAGGCTTTTGGAAAGATAGTTGGAAAAGGAGAAAGCACTGGCACCCAGCACCCAGCATTTTCCCCTGTTCTCACAATGTTTTTTTTTTCCAAATTGAAGATAAATCCCATCATTTTGATCCAGTATTATTTGTCTTTGCTATTGCTATTAACTTTTAACTCTTTACCACACAATCCCGACTTTTAACAACCTTGAGAAAGAAGCCTTTTGAAAACATTGTGGGAAAAGGAGAAAATTCTGGTAACCTGCAGTTTTCTGTCCTTCCTAGAGCAAATTTCATTTTTTCAGTCACAATCATTTATTTGTCTGCAAATGCTTTCAATTTGGACTAGTCTGCATTTTTGTTGTGTGGTAAAGAGTTAAAATTGTGTTTTCTGGTACAGAGTTATATTGTATTATATCAACTTACAGATCAAGACCGAGCCAATGTCAATGGACATTAAACAAGAAGTGACAGGTATGGACACATCTTCTGGTATTACTCCCAAGTCTGAGCCAGCAGAAAACAGTGGAGAAGACCTCAAACCTAGTCCTATGGATATATCACAGACCAACACCATCACCCCAGTCGCTTCACCTGCCCCACAGAAACCCAGGCAAAAGAAAGGTATGTAAAGCATAGACCAAAAGATATAGACAAGGTATTTTTGGAATTCAAAGAGTAATATTGCCTTAGTCTTTGGCCTTTCACCCTTTACCTCAGGACAACATTTTACACTCGTCCAAATTGAAAGCAATTGCAGGCAACAAATAAGATATGGCTCATATAGTGAGATTTGTCTGTGAAAGGCCAGAAAACATTGTGGGAAAAGGAGAAAATGCTGGTTACCAGCATTTTCTTCTTTTCCCACAATGTTTTCTAAAGGCTTCTTTCTCAGGATTGGTAAAACTCTGGTTAATCATGGGAACTCTTCAGAATTTAGTCTGTGACCTTTTTTTGTTGGAATTCTTGAAATTTGTATTGAAGACAAATTTCAAGAGCATCGACAACAAAGAATTTGGGAAGAAATGAGCTAAAAACTTGAAGTTCCATGCTCATCAAAACTTAGGCTTAGGCTTATGTAAAGATAAATTCTGAAATGTAAAAAATGCTGATCCACTTAACTCTGTACCAGACGACAAAATTTTAGCCTTGTCCAAATTGAAAGCATTTGCAGATGACAATTTCACTGTGGCTCAAATAATGCTATTTTCCTTTGATGGGACAGAAAACATTGTGGAAAAAGGAGAAAATGCTGGTTACCAGCATTTTCTCCTTTTCCCACAATGTTTTCAAAAGGCTTATTTCCCAGGGGCGTTAAAAAGCGTCATTGTGCGGTATAAGGTTAAGGATTGTTCGTCTCTGCGTGGAAACCTGTATAGATAAAATGTTATGAATTGCATGGATAGTGGGATATGCAAAATTTTTCCTTTTTATGAGAAAGTTTTATTCGAATTCTTATAGTGGTGTGTAATGCACCTACGAAGTAGAGGGGGGTATACTGGTTTCACCATGTCTGTCTATCTTTCTGTCCATCCATCCATCCGTCGGTCAATCTATCCGTCTTGTTTTCGTTTCCGTGATCTAACTCGGAAGCCGTTAGACCTAGGACCCTGAAACTTTATGCAAGTGTTCCTCATCACCAAAAGAGGTGCCTTATCATTTTTGGGTCACATGGGTCAAGGGTCTGTTTGTGCTGCTTCAGTGACAAGGTGTGGGTGGGGGGTATTTTTGTCTGCTATGCAAAAGATCTAGTTTTTCAACAATATTTCGGCTATCTTTGTACTGCTCTCGTCAAGCCATTTGCTCTGTTACTAGTTTAACCCTTTACCACACAATCTTGAGATTTAATGACCCGTAGGAAGAAGACTCTTGAAAACATTGTGGAAAAAGAAGAAAATTTTGTCCTTGTCCAGCAATGTTTTCTACCCTATTACAGAACTACAGCTCATTTGTGTCAATATATAATTTGTCATCTGTGGTCACTTTCCATTTGGAAGAGTCAAAAATTTGTTGTTTGGGAGCTTAACTAACAAGGAATATTCAGTGGTGAGAGTGGAACATATCCTGTGGCAATGAATTTCACCTGTCCTTTGAAAAATTTTATGCCTAGCAGGAGATTCCAAGAAACAGTCCTTTGATAACTAGCCCTGTTGGCTAACGTGGAGTATAGGGGAGTATAGGGGTTTGGTCTTTTCATTTTTAGCTCCACTGGCCGAAGGCCAGCGGGCTTATGTCATGGCCCGGTGTCCGTCGTGCGTCCGTCCGTCCGTCCGGTCGTCCATCCGTCCGTCCGTGCGTTAACTTTTATTTCAAACATCTTCTTCTCTGAAACTACCCATCCGATTTTCACGAAACTTCACAGAAATGATCCTGACATGGTCCTCTTCAGAATTTCTTGAAAGAATTTGATTCCTTCAAAAACTCTGGTTGCCATGGCAACAAAACTGAAAAATATTGGAAATCTTTAAAAATCTTCTTGTCTGAAACCATAAGGCATAGGGCTACCAAATTTGGCATGTAGCTTTATGTAGTAGACCTCTATCAAGTTTCTTCAAATTATAGCCCTGGGGTCAAAATTGGCTCTGCCCCAGGGGTCACAAGTTTTACATAGGCTTATATAGAGAAAACTTTAAAAATCTTCTTGTCTGAAACCATAAGGCATAGGGCTACCAAATTTGGCATGTAGCTTTATGTAGTAGACCTCTATCATGTTTCTTGAAATTATAGCCCTGGGGTCAAAATTGGCTCTTCCCCAGGGGTTACAAGTTTTATACATAGGCTTATATAGAGAAAACTTTAAATATCTTCTTGTCTGAAACCATAAGGCCTAGAGCTACCAAATTTGGCATTTAGCTTGATCTAGTTGGAGTCTACCAAAAGTGCCCAAAGTATAGTCCTGGGGTCAATTTGGCCTCATACTTGGAGGGGGGGGTTCACAAGATTTACATAGGCTTACATAGGGAAAACTTTTAAATCTTGGTGTACATAGCCATAAGGCTTAGGCTACCAAATTTTGCATATAATTATAGCATTATTTAGTGGACAGTTACAAAGAGGGCCCAAGTTACAGCTCTAGGATCAAGTTTGGCCCTGCACCAGGGATCACAAGTTTTACATGGGTTTATGGAGTGAAAAGTTCAGAAAACATCTTGTTACCAGCCATAAGGCCAAGAACTCCCACATTTGGCATGTTATTCTTCTAATACAATATTCCCCATTTAGTCAGACTGTAGCCATGAGGTCAAAGTTTTATAAGGGCTTATATAGTGAAGACTTTTCTTCGTGGTTTATATTTATAAGCCAGTGGAGCGATACAGGGCCATCATGGCCCTCTTGTTTATGTATAGTTAACCTTTTACCACAGAATCCCAAAGTTTTAACAACCGTAAGAAAGAAGGAGAAAATGCTGGTAACCACCAATTTTGAATTGTCGTCAACAATTATTTTGAATTTGGAAGAGCCTAGAACTTGCTGTGTGGGAAAACGTTAATGACACTGGGGAACTAATGGTAGTTATTTTATTTTTGCAGTGTTCAAGCCAGATGAACTAAGACAAGCACTGATGCCCACATTAGAAAAGCTGTATCGTCAAGATCCGGAATCCCTTCCTTTTAGACAACCAGTAGACCCAGTAGCATTACAGATTCCCGTAAGATTTATTTCATTATGTACTGAAATTTTAACTACAAACTTTAAGTTAGAAATGGTTCAGACATTAATACTGTAAAAGTGCATATAATTGTGGTCCTAAAATTTAACAAATTACCAAATACTCACCTAATGCGTGTTTTGATATCTGGGAAAACTGCAACAGACGATCTTGCTCTAAAGTTGTTTTTTGTGCCAGTGTCCTATATTGAAGAACTACAACCCCTTCAATTGTCAGTATTAACTGTCATTAGACTGGTATTCTGGTTGGTTTTGATGAAAAAAAGCACCCATTAATGGCGACAAGTGTCCCAATCTGTCGTTCCCACATGAGATAAGATATACTGTAACGTAGCGTAAATTTACGCTGGTGGATGGATATCTTTTCAGTTTTATACAATACACGAAAATCATGAAGATTTCCATGACGTCAACATTTCTGGTTTTATGGTACCTGCTGTGACAGAAAATGTTCTCTACACATGACAACATTATAATTGTATTTCAAAGAAAATTATTACTTTCAAAGAGTGTGATCTCACAACAGGTACTTGTTTGTTAATTAATCTGTCTAAATTCTAACATAATCAAACAGCCCTGTGATTCAATCAATCTCAATTTTCTTCATTGTTTGCTTGTAGGATTATTATGATATTGTTCGGAAACCAATGGACTTGTCAACAATTAAAAAGAGACTGGATACTGGTCAGTACAAAGATCCATGGGAATATGTGGATGACGTTTGGCTTATGTTTGACAATGCCTGGGTCTACAATAAGAAATCATCAAGAGTCTACAAGTATTGTACAAAGGTAAATTACCCCATAGTGTTTAACCCTTTACCAGACAACAAATTTTTTAGACTGGTCCAAATTGACAGCGTTTTTCAGGGGACAAAATAAATGTGACTGAAAATTGAAGTTTGTTTTGGGAAGGGTTAAAAATATTGTAGGAAAAGGAGAAATTGCTGGTTTCCAGCATTTTCTTCTGTTCCCACAATGTTTTCAAAAGGCTTCTTTTTCAGGGTCTTTTAAAGTCGGGATTGTGTGGTAAAGGGTTAATTCTTCAAAATGAATTTACAATCAGCATAGTTAGAGTGCCGAATAAACCTGACAGACATTTTCATTGTTCAAATAGGACTTGAATAATTGCAACTTCAAGACTTCCCTTTTCAAAGATGTCTTAACAAAGGTTTCAGTGTAGATCAGGAGATAAGGGTTCGTATTCACCAACCATTCTTAAGAACATTCTTAGTCTTATTCTTCAGAGTTTTCCAGATTTGAAAGTAACACAACTTCTGATGGGCTAAACCAAATAGTTTAGCCCATCAGAAGTTATTACTTTCAAATTTGGAAAATCTTGGAGACTAAGACAAAGAATGTGCTTAAGAATGGTTTGTGAATACAGACCCAGACTGCACATTTTATGCAATCTGATAATGATCTACAATTGCTGCTAAAGGCATCTAAAGTTTCAACTAAAGTTGTGAAAGGCACTTTTATGGGTTCTAATATCATTTATAATATCTTTAAAGAAAACAAAAAAAATTCATTGTATTTATTGTTAAGCCCATTATTGATCCTGAATTTTTTATGTGCGCTAAACGACCTAAGCAGGTGGTTTTGAAGAAAAAGGATTCTGTTGAATCTGATCTTGTTTGCTATAGCTGATTCCCAGTAGCTCGGTTGGTTGCAGACAGGACTTGAGAATAGGGGGTCGGTGGATTGATCCCTGGTTCTGCCAATTTCTTTCCAAGGATTGATGATAGTCATTGCGACTGGATTTATTCCTTTTTTCAACACTGACCATTGTTTTGACATGGTTATGTGGGAAAGCAGCCAGTGGCTTTGAAGGAATATTGTGCAGAATACTGGTAGAAGAAACTCCAGGAAAGCATGGATAGGTGCACTGGCCACCATGATTAACTTAACCCTTTACCAGACGACAAAATTTTAGCCTTGTTTAAACTGAAAGCATTTGCAGATGACAATTTCAATGTGGCTCAAATGGTTCAACTTTTCTTAGATAGGGTAGAAAACATTGTGGGAAAAGGAGAAAATGCTGGTTACCAGCATTTTCTCCTTTTCCCACAATGTTTTCAAAAGGCCTCTTTCCCAGGGGCGTCAAAAGGTGTCATTGTACGGTAAAGGGTTAAATAATGTTGAAAACAGCTTTAACACCATACAATCAATCAATCAGTTGTTTGCTATAGGCTGTCCAATTATGATCTACATTGTCTACAAAACTTAAGTTGTGTAAGGTGCACTATGGGTTAACCCTTTCCCAAACGACAAATTTTAGACTGTTCCAAATTGAAAGAGTTTGCAGACGACAATTTTAAATTTGATGAAAATGGCAGAAAGTTCTCAAAAAGGGTAGAAAACACTGTGGGAAAAGGAGAAATTGCTCGTTATGAGCAATTTCTCCTTTTCCCACAGTGTTTTTGAAAGACTTGTACTGCAGACACGTGAAAACCAGGGCTTGTTTGGGAAAGGTTTAAGATAATTGTTGCCAGAAAGATGTTGTGTTTTGGGTATTATAGGCACAGATTTTTAGCTATAGGATTTTTGTAAAGTCATCTGCATCTAATAGCCTTGGGTGAGCCCTTTTCCACACAATCCCGACTTTTGACAAGCCTGACCAAGAAACCTTTTGAAATATTGTGGGAAAAGGAGAAAATGCTGGTTATGAGCACTTTCTCCTTTTCCAACAATGTTTTCTATCCTTCCAAAAGCAAATTTTAAGTTTTGAGTCCAATGTAATTTGTCATCTATAAAAGCTTTCAATTTAGAAAAGTCTAAAATTTTATGTGGGAAAAGGAGAAAATGCTGGTTACCAGCATTTTCTCTTTTTCCAATGTTTTGTATCCTTCCCTCCAAAAACAAATTTCAAGTTTTGAGTCGCATTTGTCGTCTGCAAAATCTTTCAGTTTGGAGAAGTCTAAAATTTTATCGTTTGGTAAAAAGTTATCCCTTGACCAGACATTCCCCTGTTTTGACAACCATGAGGAAGAAGGCCTTTGAACAAAGACGTGGGAAAAGGAGAAAATGCTGGTAGCCAGAATTTTCCCCTAGTTCCATGACATTTTCTACCATTTTAAAAACAAATTCTGTGAGTTGTCCTACATTTTATTTTTCATCTGCATATGCCTTCAGAATGGATGGGTCCAAATTTTAACCTCTGGAAAGAGTTAAATATTTCCTTATTCTGAAACATTCAAACTTTTGTATTTTGCAGCTGTCTGAAGTATTTGAGGCAGAGATCAGTGGGGTGATGCAATCCCTTGGTTACTGTTGTGGCATTAAACAGTCCTTCAGTCCACAGGTCCTGTGTTGCTATGGAAAACAGTTGTGCACTATCTCCAGAGAGGCAGTTTATTACTGCTATCAGAATAGGTGGGTCTTTCTTTTTAGCTCAGCTGTTTTCTTAAAATTAACTCCAAGATATTGCCATAGCTCCGTCATAATCAGTGTTACCTGCTTTAACTTTGACATTTTCTCATATCTGTGTTATTACTAAAGATATTTATTTAAAACTTGGGCAGGCTGTTTTCTGGGAATGTGGTTCTCCGTAATTTGTGAAATCATGGTACAATGAAAGAAATGAACTGAACCCAGAATGTTTTACTTGTAGATAAAATCCAACACAACTGCTTTGTAGGATTATTAAGCCTTAGGCTGCTAAGCATGACTCACCACAGACCTTTTGCAGACAGTGTAGATCAAGATCGGACTGCACAGAACGTGTAGTCCGATCATGGATCCACGCTGTCAGATAAGGAGATGTTTCCCCAACCCCCATAACTTTGAAATACCAACATTGAGGTATTTTACCATTAGCTTTGAAAGTTTATTTAAGTTATATAGCAGGATAAGGGTTAATAAGGTGAATGATTTGTTTGGGTACAGTAACAATCCTTGATGCCACCTACAAAATAGATGTTCTTTTATTTGATGTAATTAATATTCATTTTTAGGCAGCTTTCAATAATATTTTATCTTTATCATGCAGGACATCAAAGCTTCTGTCTGATAAATACACATTCTGTGAAAAGTGCTTCTTAGAAATCCAGGGCAATGAAGTGGAGCTAATGGATGACCCGGGACAGCCTTCTGTGTAAGTCTTCACTCTTTATCAAACAACAAAATTTTACACTTGTCCAAATTCAAAGCTGTTGCAGACGAAAATTGAATGCTGCTTATTTGATAAAACCTGACTCTAAATGGGTAGAAAACATTGTGGGAAAAGGAGAAAATGCTGGTTACTAGTTTTAAAAGGCTTAATTGTTTTAGGGTAGTTGGAATTGAGTGGTAAAGGGTAAACTCTAGTAAATTCTCTGTTAATTGTATCACACTTGCTTCAGCAAGCAGATGCAAAGTTGGTATCTGGTTTTCTGTCTGTTCATCCATAGACCAAAATGTCTACATTTCACTGTGACTCCTGTTGATCCCATTGGACTGGGACAGAGCTATCCACAGATATATTAGTGTGCTGGAGGATACATGAACTTGTGACTAATTCAACTTTGGTCTCATGGGACACGTACCTCTTTACATATGCAACTCGACATGAGCCGACCACGCAGAAATGCAGACTGTTGTAATATTCCTTTCATTATATAATTCACGACTATAACTGTAAAGAAACATCACTAAATCAATATGAATAACCAAAAATCAGAGAACCACAATGTACATTTTATTGTACATATATGTACAATATTTATGAATGGGGGTATGAATATCCATAGATAACGGTACTAGGCTGATTCGGAAAAATTTTCCGTCAAGTTGTTTTTGAGAGTTGGAGAATGCATGTATTTTACTCGGATCATATGTAGGTATATAATAAAATTATCTATTTTGATAGTTACTTTTTAACTTGAACATTGCCAGAAAAGATTTACAACCTTTTTCTATTTTCACAGGAAAGTTCCGAAAGAACAATTTCAGAAGATGAAGAATGATCTTCTTGAAATGGAACCGTAAGTACATGTACATTTTATATACAAGCCATGCTCTGTGAAAAAGGGGTTTAATACAACTGCTGAAAGTATATACCCTTGTCAGCCAGCACAGTCCACGCAGGCTGACCTGGGTCAGAACTTGGTTGTGGGTAAATTTTTTGCATGTCAAAGGACTGTTCTCCATTATGGTTTGTTTGGTTTTATGCAGAATAAATCTATGTTATGCAACAAATTGGTATAATGGAAATTTCGCAGATGCATTAAGCCTCCTTCTTACAGAGTGCCATCCAATTTGTTTTCAAGTTCTTACCTCTTTACCAAACAATCCCAAGTGTTAACCACCTGAGGAAGAAGCCCTTTGAAACTACGGTGGGTAAAGGAGAAAATGCTAACAACAGCTCACATATTCATGTTTGTCCTGGGTTTCACTAGTACTTAACGAGGTTTCTAAAGTCTCTCACCCAAGGACACTCCAAGGAAAAGCTCAGTGCTTCCTGTGAGGCTCGAACCCATGACTTCCTGTTTACGAGTCCTACACTTTACCACTGAGCCACACAGGACTCCCTTTTTGAGAAAAAAGAGAGAAAATGCAAGTGACCTGCTTTTTCTTCTTTTTTTTTCCCCCCACAATGGTTTTTACCCTTTCAGTGATAAGTCGATTTTGATATGTTCAAAAATTATGATGTCTTTTGAAGATTGAACTTGAAATATTTTTGTTTTTGCAGGTTTGTAGAGTGCGAAGAGTGTGGTAGAAAGGTTCACAGAATATGTGTACTCCATTTTGAACAGATTTGGAACAATGGGTAAGTTTGTTTTACAATCTAAATCAAAATAGACTCAGTGCTCAGTCTAGCTTTGCTTGTAAGGAGGCCATTCAGGCCTACATACTTGGAGATAGGGGGCCATTTGAAAAAAATTGGAGCCATATGTAAAAAATCAAATTGTCTAATTGTAATGTTAACCATTTTCTTTAACAGGTATGTTCTCATTCATATATAAGTACCAAGCTACTAGAACTGCCAACAGTGCAGAAATTATTATTGTTATTGATGCAACTTTGTTTCAGCCATTTGTTTAGTCATCAACCCTTAGCATGATGACATGCCTGTCAAGGGTAGAAATACAAAAATTCTGTCATACCCTCACAAGGGATTCAACTGTCCAATCAAAACACTCTAACTACAGTTTATAAGTTTAATTTTCTCACCATAAACTTTAAACTTACCGACTTATGAACCAAGTTGGAATAGTATTTGGTTAGTAAATATAGCCTCAAAAGTAAGAAAAATATGCTCCTTGGATAGGGGGCTTAATACATCTGCGAAAAGTATCGACCCAGGTCGGCCTGTGCAGTTTGTGCAGGGTGACCTGGGCCGAAACTTTTTGTTTTTGGTCAATTTTATGTATGTCAAAGGACAAGTCTATCTCATGATTAAGTTGGTTGTTAAAAAAATTAAACTGGCTATCATGGATCCATAATTATGTGATTGCTTGATAGGTATCATGTATCACGGGGAGGCATTAAGCCCTCTTTTGCCAGTGCATGGCTCATATGTTAATATAATGTAGATGAATTTTCAATATTTTTTAATTTTTACACATGCAGTATTTCATTTTTTTTTTTTTTTTCACAGATTTACTTGTGAAAGCTGCCTAAAAGCAAAGGGTATGAAACGGAAAGAAAATAAATATACATCAAAAAGTAAGTTTATTTTAGCACATAGATATATATATCTTAAATGGGAATGTCAATTGAGGGGAAAAATGGATTGATCTTACTGAATTAGTCTTTGGCCATGTTTGAAGTAAAAATCTTGAAATTAAAGAAAGACTAATGGTCAGATACATCATGACAAATGGTTCTATGTTACTTTGTACCAGCATTTTCTCTTTTTTCATACAAGGTTTGTACAAATTCATCGGCATTTCTCTTTGATATAGCCACATTCATTTTGGTGCCTGCAAATGCTCCCAGTATAGACCATTCTATGTATTTTTGTCACCAAGCGTCCCTAGAGCAGTTGGCAGGGTACAGGATTTGAGAACAGGGGTTGGCTGGTATGAATTCCAGGGATTGATGATAGTCGTTGAGATAGGATTCAATCCTTTCTCAACACTGATCATTGTTTCGATGACGGATATGTGGGAAAGTAGCCTATGGCCTTGGAAAAATATTATGCAAAGTACTGGTAATGGAAACTCCAGGAAAGCATGGATAGGTGCAATGGCTGCCACATTATAACTGAAATAGTGTTGGAAATAGCGTTAAACACCATTCAATCAATCAGTCAATCTAAATCTTTCTCATCAGGGCTCGTATTCACCAACCATTCTTAAGAATGTACTTGGTCTTATTCTTCAGAATTTTCTAAATTTGAATGTAACCCAACTTCTGATTGGTTAAACCATTTGGTTAAGCCAATCAGAAGTTGTGTGATATTCAAATTTAGAATATCTTGGATGATGAGACAAAGAGTGTTCCCAGGAATGGTTTGTGAATACAGGTCCTGGTAAAGAGTTTATGTGTCAAGATAGATTTGTAACAACAGTTGTATATTCATAATTCATAATTTCAGGACTACCTGGTTCAAAGCTGGGCAATTATCTTGAAAATCGTATTAACACATTTTTAAAGAAGAAAGACGCAGGTGCTGGTGAAGTCTCAATAAAAGTGCTATCTAGTTCAGACAAATTAGTGGAAGTCCGGCCTCTCATGAAAACCAAGTAAGTATCATTGTAAGGAGCTATGCTATAACCTGCTGTGATTCAAATTAGTTAAATGTTACAGAGTATTGAAATATTAACAGGGATGTGATTTTTTTCCTCCTTAACCCTTTACCACACAATCCCGACTTTTAACGACCCTGAGGAAGACGCCTTTTGAAAACATTGTGGGGAAAGGAGAAAATGCTGGTAATCAGCATTTTCTCCTTTTCCCACAATGTTTTCCACTCTTTCAAAACAACTTTCAATTTTGAGTAACATTTATTTTGTCATCTCAATTTGGACAAGGCTAAAATTTTGTCATCTGGTAAAGGGTAAAGAAGATTTCTTCCATTTGAGGCAAATTCTGTAAATTCAAAACTGTCCCAGCTCTGAAGGATCTGCTCAGAAATGATACTTCTACTGAAGTATGTGACAGTGTTGGTACCAATTTCCTCTCCTCCCATATTTCAGCAAGCACACCCATGTTTTTGGATGTAGATAAGTCTTGAAGTTTAAGTGTTTACATGGACATAGTGGATACCTTTGTCCTCTTTCTGACATCATTGCTCAATCTAGTTGGTGTCATATTTGACCATCTTGGTTTCTCCTGCTTTGTGTAAAGTGTCGTCTCGGTTTAGTCTGTGCAGTCCGCACTTTACGACTACATAAGATTTTGTCATACAGTAGACTTCTGTTAAACAGAAAATCACATAAGAATGGAAAGTGTCGTCTCGGATTGTTCAATACAGACTGCACAGGCTGATCTGGGACGACACACTTAGGCATATGTCCACAGGCTCCTTTTCATGTGTTGCACGCCATGTATGAGTGGCTCTCTGGCAAAAAAGGTTTACTTCATCTCTGTGATGCTCTATACCAAGCAAGTCATCATAAAATTATGGATCCATAAAATCCATTTTGTCTTACAACTGTCTGAATCATGAGGTAGAATGGTCCTTTGACATGCAGATAAATTTACCAATATCGAAAAAGTTTGACCCATGTCAGCAAGCTTTGATTGCACAGGCTGACATGGCTCAATACTTTTTGCATATGAAAAATTTTTTACATCTGCAAAGATTAATGATGAACCGACGATTGTTCCGTTTCAGATTCACAGATAATAGTGAGTTTCCCGAGACATTTCAATACCGTGCAAAGTCCATGTTTGTATTTGAAGAGATTGACGGAACAGATGTATGTTTCTTTGGCATGCATGTACAAGAGTATGGGTCAGAGTGTCCACATCCTAACAACAGGTAGGTGCACCAGCTTTAGTTGACAGTGTAGAAATCATTCTCAATTTAATTGAGTTCTGAATTGTAAGATTTGCCATCTGGTCAGCCAAGACACAATATTTGACTGTGTGTTTATAGTTGAGTCTAATCGATCTGTCCTACTTGTACTTAAATTATCCAAATTGCCTATTATGTGAGCCATGCTCTGGCAAAAGGGGGCTTAATGCATTTCCGTGGTGCATGATACCAAGCAAGTCGTCACAGCATTACGGCTTCACAAAATCCAAGTGAATGAATCACGAGGTAGACTGGTCCTTTGACAATCATGCAGAAAATTGACCAATAGCAAAAAGTTTCGGCCCAGGTCAGCCTGCCCGGACTGCACAGGCTGATCTGGGTCGATACTTTTTTCAGATGCATTAAGCCCAGTTTTCACAGAGCATGGCTCACACGTATGTAACATTTTCTTATTTCAGGAGGGTGTATATTTCATACTTGGACAGTGTACATTTCTTTCAACCCAGGCAATTAAGGACTGCTGTTTATCATGAAATTCTCATTGGTTATTTAGAGTATGTGAAATCATTAGGCTATGTGTGGGCTCACATTTGGGCATGTCCACCCAGTGAGGGGGACGATTACATCTTCCATTGTCATCCGCCGGAACAGAAAATTCCAAAACCAAAGAGACTGCAGGAATGGTACAAGAAAATGTTGGACAAAGCTCTCATAGAAAGAATAGTCATAGATTATAAGGTATGTAATTACACATTGGAATATTTTTAGCTTGGGTGTTTTTCGAAGAATACATTAAGGTATTGCCTTAGCCCTGGTGTCAACTGCGTCTGCCTCTGCCTTCATCCAAAATACTTTCACGTTCTATAATATCTCTGTTTTTGCTAAAGATATTTGCTTCAAATTTGGACAAGTTGTTAACCCTTTCCCAAACAAGCTCTGGTTTTCACGTGTCTGCAGAACAAGACTTTTGAAAACACTGTGGGAAAAGGAGAAATTGCTCGTAACAAGCAATTTCTCCTTTTCCCACAATGTTTTCTACCCTTTTTGATAACTCTCGGCCATTTTCATCAAATTTAAAATTGTCGTCTGCAGACTCTTTCAATTTGGACCAGTCCAAAATTTGTCGTTTGGGAAAGGGTTAATTATCAAAAGTGGAAGCTATACAATAAGGGCAGGTAACCATCAAAGTACTTTTGATAGTTATGCCCCTTCTTTGGCTTGTAATTTTCACTGAAAATCGAGCAACTGTAGCCGAGTGTTGGCACCTGCATGCTGTGCTCTTGTTTCTTGAAATATTGGATGGATAGATTTGTCCCTGTTTGACAAAGCTGGTGATAAGGAGGGGTATATCAATTTCTCTACACACAGATTTGCGTCGGAAGGCTTAGTGTACCAAAGTTTGAAAGGGACTACCTGCATGTATTAACCCTTTACCAAGCAGTCCCATGTTTTTAACCCTTTACCAAATGACAAAATTTTAGACTAGTCCAAACTGAAAGCATTTGCAGAAGTCAAAATAACTGTGACTTAAAAACTGAAATATTCTTTTGAAATGGTAGAAAACATTGTGGGAAAAGGAGAAAATGCTGGTTACCAGCATTTTCTTCTTTTCCCATAATGTTTTCAAAAGGGTTCTTTCTCAGGGTCGTTAAAAGTTGGGATTAAGTCACTGATCTATGAAAACATTGTTGGAAAAGATAAAACTGCGGGTAACCAGCATTTTCACGAGCATTTCCTCCATTTCCCTCCATATTTTAGCCTTTTTCTACCCCCCAAAAAATTTAAGACGTGTCCAAATTGATAGCAATTGCTGATAATAAATTCAGAAGATCAAAAGATCCTTTCTGTCTTTGCAATGTAAGAAAGCATTGTGGGAAAGGGAGAAAATGCTGGTTACCAACATTTTCTCAAAGGCCTCTTTAGCAGGATGGTTAATATTCAGGATTATGCGGTAAAGGATTAAGGAGAAATCGGGAATGCACTAATAGATCTGTGGGCAGACAGATGCATTTTTGCTTAAAAAGCACTAATTTAAGTCCACTTCAGCATTTAATTCTTGTTTTTCTAGGATATTTACAAAGATTCCATTGAGAACAACATCAACAAGGTGACGGACTTGCCATATTTTGAGGGGGATTTCTGGCCGAATGTTCTCGAGGATATAATTAAAGAGTTAGATCAGGAAGAAGAAGAGAAGAGAAAGCGGGAGGAAGCAGAGGCTGCGCAGGCTGAGGCTGATGCTATAAATGGCCAAGATGAGGAGGAAAGTACTGCAGTGGTATGCAGATTAACTCTTTACTAAACAACAACATTTGGGACATTTCCAAATTGAAAGCATTTGCAGACGACAAAATAAATGTGACTCAAAATCTGAAATTTGTTTTGGGAAAGGTAGAAAATATTGTGGGAAAAGGAGAAAATGCCAGCATTTTCTCCTTTTTCCACAATGTTTTCAAAAGGCTTCTTCCCCAGTTAAAAGTCGGGATTGTGTGGCAAGGGGTTAAAACCTACCTTTCCATTTTCTGAAAGATACATCCTTACAGCCACAGAGAAAAAAATGCTGTTAAAAGTTTCAAGTGGCTGAGAATTTAATCAGCTGTGTAAACATATATAAATTACCAATATATGAGACATGCTCTGGCAAAAGGGGGCTTAATGCATCTCTGTAATGCATTATACCACACAGCCATCATATACTTATAGATCCATAATATCTACTTTGTTAATTACGGAATTAATCGTGAGGTAGACTGGTCCTTGGACATACAGAAAATTGACCTACAGCGAAAAGTTTCGGCCCAGGTCAGCCTGCGCGAACTGTGCAGGCTGACCTGGGTCGATCCTTTTCGCGGATGCATTAAGACCCCTTTTCACAGAGCATGGCTCATATATGATGTAAGGTATGGAGAAACTTACAGGATTTTTCCACATTTAAAACGGAATAGGCAACATATTTCTTTGAAGGCTGCCAAAAAATGAGATGCGTTTTGTATCCATTATAATCTGTGCAACCATGGAGCCGTTAGGGGCAATACTGGCATGAAGATACAAGAATGGTTATAGTTTCATAAGATAAAAAAGAAATGGGTTAAAAATGGGTGAGTATAGATGTATATTTAACCCTTTACGAAACAATAATGTGTTCCATTACCCTAATGGAGAAAGCTCTTGAAAACAATTTTGGAAAACAGTGAAAATCCTGACCTAAGTGCAGTGTTTTCAAAATGATTCAGGTCAATCTGAGAAAACAGCATAGAGATCCAGCCTCTTGTGTACTGTCTTGACCTGCACTGTTGATAAAAGCACTGAACTCTTTACCAAATAACAAAAGTTTGGAATGGACCAAATCGAAAGCATTTGCAGATGACAAATTAAATTTTGCTGCAATGATGATTTCTCTCTTTGATAGGGTCAAAAACATTGTGGGAAAAGTAGAAAATGCTGGTTACCAGCATTTTCTCTTTTTACCACAAAATTTTCAAAGGCCTTCTTTTTCAGGGTCTCGGGATTGTGTGGTAAAGAGTTAAATCACTGTATCCATTTTGTTCCCCTTAAAAAATAATGAATCTCACGATTTCTCAAAAAAAGACTGTTATTGCTTGCATTGGCACCTAGACTTGATTCAGCAAGGGCCGCCACAGGTTTTCTGATGTGAAATCTTATCTCTGATCCCTTCTCTGTAGACTGGAAATCTCAATCTATCAACCTCTTTCAGGACGCTCAAGGAAAGAAGAAGGGCCAAAAGAACCAGAATAAGAAGAAGAATAACAAGAACAAAAATAATAATCGGAAAGCCAATAGCAAAAAAGTCAATATGCCACATGGTGGAAATGATCTCACAGCTAAACTATACTCAACCATGGAGAAGCATAAAGAGGTAGGATTGCATTTATTGCCAAATTTATTTATAGTTATGTATAGTAAAGTGGCTTAATTTGATTATTTTAGCAGGGGCCAAATGCTGTGGATATTTATGAGCTCTATGCATACTAGGAGAATATCGTGTCAGATTGGTGCACTGGCTAATCAGTTGGCTAGATCAATGAACTATCCACATGCATAAGTCCTTTTAAAGTGTCTTTCACACCCCCCCCCCCCCCCCCCCACATCATTGGGAAAGGAAAAAAAGAATGGTAATCAGTATGATCTTTTTTTTTTTTGCACAATGTCTTCTACCCGTTCAAATAAAAGGATCTGCAAAAAGGGGGCTTAATGCATCTGCAAAAAGTATCATTCTAGGTTAGCGTGCGCAGGCCACAAAGGCAGACCTGGCCAAAACTTTGTTACTGGTCAGTATTATTGGTCAATTTTCTGCATGTTAAAGAACAGTATACCTCAAGAGTCATTTGCTTGTGAACAATATGGATTTTGTGGGTCCATAATTATACGATGACTTGCTTGATATCATGCATGAAAGAGATGCATTAGGCCCTCTTTTGCAAGAGCATGGCGAAAATACAATTTGAGCAACATTTAGATAGTTGTCTGGAAATGCAGGTCAAGTTCAAGATTCTGTTGTCTGGTGAAAAGTTGATCAAGTCCCATTGATGTATAGATTTAGGATTTGAAAACTTGAATGTTAAATACAGTTGCTACCGAAAAAAGATTGTTAACACAGGTTAATGTTTTTTTTTTTTTTTTATTTACAGGTCTTCTTTGTTATTCGCCTTCATTCGGCCCAGGCTGCTGCCAACCTACCACCCATACACGACCCGGATCCCCATATTAACTGTGATTTAATGGACGGACGTGATGCTCTGTTGACTCTTGCTAGGGATAAACATTACGAGTTCTCGTCCCTGAGACGAGCCAAATATTCCTCCATTGCTCTGTTATATGAGCTGCATAATCAGGGAAAAGAGAGTTTTGTGTATACTTGTAATACTTGTGAAGCCCAAGTTGAAACTCGGTGGCATTGTTCTGTATGCACGGTACGTATATTTTTAGCTTGGCTCTTTCCAAAGAAATCTAGAAACGTCTCCTGGCCCTGTATGCTTCATTGGAAAGCTTTCACAATTTTTCATATCTGTATTATTACTGAAGAGTTTTATCTTGGCAACTTATCAACCCAACACAATCCTGAATGACCCTGAAAGAGGAGGCTTTTGAAAACATTGTGGGAAAATGAGAAAGTGCTGGTAACCAAGATTTTCTCCTTTTCCCATTATGTTTTCTACCCTATCAACAACAGTGTTCATTACTTTAAGCAACATTCAGTTTATCGTCTACAAGTGCTTTCAGTTTGGTACAGTCCAGTATTTTGTTGTTTGTTGTAAAGAGTTAAGGAAAAGAGAATTCTTACTCGGAGGGCAGGTAACCCTCAACATATTTGTAACGGAATTATACCCTTTTTTCAGTTTAGAAATTTCACTGAAACAGCCACTGTAGACAAGTGCTGGCACTCGTGTACATTGTTCTTGTCCTAGATTGTTTTTTTTTTCTGTGTTCCAGGGGTGTGTTTCCTCCTGTCAGAGGATTTCCTCCCTCTGTTGTGGAAACTTTAACTCTTCACCACACAACAAAATTCTGGCCTTGTCGAAATTCAAGGCATTTGCAGTGGACAAAACAGAGAAGTCTGCTTTGGGAATGGTAGAAAATATGGTGGGAAATGGAGAAAATGCTGGTTACCAGCATTTTCTCCTTTTCCCACAATGTTTTCATTACCTTTATCCCTCAAGTTGTTAAAACTGGAAATTGTGTGGTAAATGGTTAAGTAGAAAAGTCTCCCAGCTCATGAGGATTTGCTCAGAAAAGATGTATTTACTGAAGTGTGTGAGGAGGCATTTTTGTCCCCTCTCACATTTTGTCAGTCACACCCCAGGTGTAACTCTTTGCATTGCAACAGGATTCATTTTTGTATTGCCTCTAAAAACAGATTCAGCCTTGTACATGTGTGAAAGTAACCATAAACTAAGAAAATTTAACTCACTTCTGCTGAAAATGCTTTTTAACATTAGATAAGCAAAAGAGCAATTTCTTTTTTTGCCTCAATGTTTTCAAAAGAGGTGTTCTGTACAGCAGATTGAAGAAATTTATCTTGCAGGTGCTTATTTGTTAAGTAATGCTTCTGTAGGAAAAATGTACCGGTACTTTGAAACCCATTAACTGGAATTTAGTGGTGACTTGGAACCCTTATAGCGCCATTCATAAATGCAGTTGCATCTTTAGACAGGATAGATCAAGATCAGACTGGACAGAACCTGCAGACTCGTCTTTGATCTCCACTGTCTGCTTTCCTGAATTGAACCATGCCCTTTTAAAAGTGGGCTTTACAGAATGCGCAGTCTGATCTTGGATCTACACTGTCCAATAAGTTGATATCTTTCCATCAAAAATACCATTGAAATAGCAAACATTTGGGTTTTTACTATAAGCTTGAGAATTTTATTTCACTTTTTTGGCCGGATAAGGGTTAAAGAAAACCTATACTGTTAACGTAGTATGTGGGGACAAAGGTGCTTTCGCACTAAAATTTAATTAGGGTCATGGGAGAGAACTTGGCCAGATTTGACCCATGTTGTTAGAAATGAGTGAAATGGACATTGACTGTCAGGACTAAAGATGCTGATTATGCAATTTCAAAGCCATGCTCTGTGAAAAGGGGGCTTAGTACATCTGGGGGGAAAAAGTATCGACCCAGGTCAGCCTGCGCAGGCTGACCTGGGCCGAAACTTTTCGCTTTTCGTCAATTTTTAAAGTGCCAAAGGACCATTCTACCCCATAATTCAGTTGGCTGTTTAAAGAAAAAAAAAAACTATTATGGATCCATAATTATGTGATTGCTTGCTTGGTATCATGTATCAATGGAAATGCATTAACCCTTTCCCAAACAAGCCCTGGTTTTCATGTGTCTGCAGTACAAGTCTTTTGAAAACACTGTGGGAAAAGGAGAAATTGCTCGTAACGAGCAATTTCTCCTTTTCCCACAGTGTTTTCTATCCTTTTGGAGAACTTTATGCCATTTTCATCAAATTTAAAATTGTCGTCTGCAAACTCTGTCAGTTTGGAAGGGTCTAAAATTTGTCGTTTGGGAAAGGTTTAAGCCCCCTTTTCACAGGGCATTGTTGAAGTATGTCTCCTTATTGAACACTGTAGATCCAATATCAGACTGCATGTTCTGTGTACTCTGAGATTGATCAACATTGTCTGTGAAAGCAGTGCAATCCAAATTTAGCGCTAAATGGGTCAATTGTCATAGAGTGAAGAGGTGTTATTGTAATTCATGAGGTAATATGTATTTTTTCTTATTTTTTTTAAAGGACTTCGACCTGTGTAATAAGTGCTACCAGAGAGATGGTCATTGTCACAAAATGGATCGACTGGGTTTCGATCTGGACGACGGCTCCTCAGCGGGAGACAAACAAGATCCTCAGGAAAATCGCCGGCAGTCCATTCAGCGGTGTATTCAGTCCCTGGTGCATGCATGTCAGTGCAGAGACGCTAATTGTAGATTACCTAGTTGTCATAAGATGAAACGTGTTGTTGCTCACACTAAGACTTGTCGTAAGAAGACAAACTCTGGTTGTCCCATTTGCAAACAGCTTATTGCTTTGTGCTGCTACCATGCCAAACACTGCAATGAAAATAAGTGTCAAGTGCCATTCTGTCTTCAAATTAAGCAAAAAATCCGCCAACAACAGTTACAACAACGGTTACAGCAGACTCAGATGATGAGACGACGGATGCTTACCATGCAAAGAACACAGTCGTCGGCCCCAGCACCTTCACCAGCGAACCCTGTCGGCACTCAGCCAATTCCAAGTGGAAAGCCAGCGGGAGGTCCACCAGCTGCAGCAATGCAGGCTGCGCTGGAAGCCCAGGAAGCTGCACAAAGACAGGCTGGTTCAAACATGGGTAAGCCCCAGATGGCAGGTGTGGGTACAATGCCACCACCTAAAGCAGGGATGAAACCAGTGTCCACTGGTGCTGGATTACCACAAACAACGATGCAGCAACAGTGGCCCCAACAACAGCCCCAGCAACAAAGTCAGCCCATAGCCCCACCTCAGGCTCAACCCCAGATGGCACAAACCACCATGCAGCAGAACTTCCCACAAAGCCAGCCCAATGTTAGTCAGATGAGATCCATGCAGGCCATGCCTCAGAGAATGCCAACACCCAATCAGAACATGGTTAATATGAATAATGTAGACATGAATCCGGGGATGAATGCTAACAGACCAATGTTACCCCGTGCTACGGGTCAGGGAGGCCCTCCAAATGAAGCCGTTGAACAGCTGATGCGGACATTGAAGGCACCCACATCTCATCAACAACAACAACAGGTCATACAGATCCTGAAGTCTTACCCTCAACTTATGGCAGCTTTTATCAAACAGAGGAATCCTCCAGGAGGCATGAACCCTGCTGGTATGAATCGACCAAACAATCCACAAATGCCAGGTATGCCTAACCTACAACAACAGAATCAGTCATTTCCAACCCAGGAGATGATCTGGCAACAACAACAACGTCTACGTATGCAACAAGCTCAGCAGCAACAGCAGCAACAACAGATTGGTGGGCAACAGCACATGGGCCAGTTTCCAAACCAACAATTCAACTCTGTTCAACAACAACGAACACAACTGGCCTATGGTCAGCAACGATTTCAGGGGGACAACATGCAGCAGTATCAGAACCCCAACCAACATATGATGCAGCAGGTCCAGCAACATCAGGCTCAGATAAAACAACAGATGGCCGGAGGACAGCCGGTCAGTCCCCAAATGCTTTCCCAACAAACTGTTAACTCGAACATTATACAAGTGAGATCACCCCCATCGTCTTCATTCAGTCAAACTGTGCGCTCCCCACAACCCACCCCATCACCAAGGCAACAGCTCAATCCGTCGCCAAGACAACCTCAAATGTCGCCCCATCATATACCTCCCAATCAATCACCCCATCCAAACATGGCAGGCGGTGGGGGCCCAGACTTTAATCAAATGAACTCGGATCAGGTGATGTTATCCCAGTTACAATCTCATAGCACTGTGCCTCAAGTACAGAATACAGGACTTGATAGTCTAGGTCATAGTTTAGCACAAGATTCGGAGTTGAATCAGTTACCACCCCAAGATCAATTGTCCAGATTTGTGGAACAATTGTAGCAGGAGTTTAGATAGTTTATGAAAAGAAAACTTAGGATGAAATTGTGATCTTGTCTATTCCCGCTGTTTTTTTTATGTTCAAGAATTCTGTGTCTTGTTCGTGTAACTCTCTCTCTTTCTCGACTTATTTAAGAACGACAAATAAGAAGGGTTTCCTTCCACCCCCCCTTTGCTTAAGGCGCAGTGACACCTCGATTATTGGAACACGACATGTTTTTAATATGTCCAGTAATTTGAGATTTCTGCAAGATCTGACTTGTCTTGTGTAAACAGAGTAGCAGCAGTTCTGATTCCTAATAAGAGCAAGTGGAATTGCAGGAGCACTCGGACTTCCAGACACAGCGAGTGATTTTGATTTCAAAATTGAAAATGTTAATTATTCTCCACTAAACTCTGTGTTATGGGTACTCATTAGAATCGTCTCATCGAGACAATTCTAATGAGTACCCACAACATAGGGTTTGGAAGAGAAATAATAGATTTAGAAAACCATTACTCACTCTTATGTGGAGCTCTGAGCACTGTTTTGCTTCTGAAGAAATACCATTCAGGTTTGTAACAACTCTAAAGAAGCTGACAAATACTGTTATCTAATGTATAGACACATGTTAGAAGTAATGTCTTAGTTTGTCTTTGCTTTGAATTTTCGAGGTGATACTGCGCTTGTAATATATAGACCAGATTTGGAGATTTGTTTTTTCCTTGGTGTACTCTATATGTGTCTAGTGTTTCTACCGGATTTTTGTGAACAAAGTGTCAAAAAGTGGATGTAATAAGTGTATGCTATAAATACAGTGTGAGAGGATGGAGAGATAAAGAGTTTATTTTATCTAAAGAAAACCTGTACAAAAAATAGTTTAAAAAAAGACTGAAAAGTGATCATTTTTTTTCTTTTTTTTTCATCATGTCATTACATACATTTTTATAAATAGGCTGTCATACATTCGTCATTTATCAGATAATACTTAATATTATTATAAATCATTATTGCATTACAAACAGTTTTTGTACATTCTTAACAATTCCCCATTTGTTTCTCTTTTCCAAGGTTTTTTTTTTGTGTCATTATAGATCATTTCGAAAGGTGTAATAAAGGTCATTCTGTATGGTTGTATTGTGTATAATTTTCGATATTTCCTTGGAATGGTAGAACTCTTTAGGAGAGGTCAAAGTTTATCTCTTTATCATACGCAAAATTTTGGACTTTACCAAATTGAAAGCAAAAGCACACGACAAGATAAATGTTGCTCAAATGCTGATTTCAATCTTCAATAGGGTAGAAAACTTGGGAAATGCAGAAAATACTGGTAACAAGCATTTTCTCAGTTTCCAACAGGGTTTTCTAAAGGCTTCTTCCTCAGGGTCGTCAAAAGTCAGGATTGTGTGGTAAAGTGTTGAGACTGGTTCAACCTGAAAGCATTTGCAGATAACAAACATGCCGTAAATAACAAGTTTTCTTCAGAAGTGTAGTAAAACATTGTTGGAAAAGGAGATAGTGCTGGCTACTAGCCTTTCTTCCTTATCACACATTTTCAAAAGCCCTCCTCTAGGACCTTATAACTGGGGATTGTATAGTAAAGGGTTGAATGTGGATCAGATTATGTAAATTGCTGTTTCAGCTTGAGCTTTTACAGAGTTCAGTAAATGTATTGGATAATGAAATTGATATTTCAAATCTGTCGGGGGAAAAAAAAAAAATGTGATTTCAATGCAGTTTGGGCCAGAAATTCCCACTAAGTATCGGACACTGTAAATCCAAGTAGAGGTCCAAGATCAGATTGCACCAAATGTGCTGTCTGGTCTTGGATTTACAATATTCAGAAAAAACTTCTTATATCCATGTTCAGCATTCCAAAGGGCAAAGCAATTTTATTCTGTTCTAAATAATCCTGTTTGTTTGTTTGTGACCCAGATACTTTCGAAAACATTGTGGGGGTGGGGGAAAGATGAAAATGCTGATATCCAGCATTGTCATTTTCACACAGTGTTTTCTACCCTTTGAAGACAAAATTCCATCATTTAAGGAACATTTAAATTTTTTTTTAAATTTGAACTTGTCAGAAATTTGGATTGGTGAAAGGATGAGTGGTATTTCCAGGTGTTTTTCTTTGTTTGTTTGAACTATAGCTGACAAAGCTGTAGTGTAAATACTGCATAACCTAGTCTTAACTCTTTACCACACGACAAAAATGTAGACTTGTCTAAATTCAAAACATTTGCAGACGACACTTTAAATGCGGCTCAAATCATGGAATTTGGCTTTGATAGAGTAGAAAACATTGTGGGAAAAGGAGAAAATGCTGGTTACCAGCATTTTCTCCTTTTCCCACAATGTTTTCAAAAGCCATTCCTTTCAGGGTCGTTAAAAGTAGGGATTGTGTGGTAAAGGGTTAATTCTATATTCCAAGGACGTCAGTTTGATTGGCTGAGGCAGAAGGTGTTAGCCAATCAGAAAGCTAGTACTGACATTTAGATTTGGAACATCATTTATAATATTGGGTCGATATTTTGAGTCTACCTTACTGTCGAAATGCACCTGATAATTTGCTCTCAGATTTCTGGAGTTACTAGGTGAGAAAAACAGATAAAGTTCAAAGGAGGTTTATAACAACTATAGAGTGACCCAAATAAGGTTGCACCCGTAGTAAACCCCCCCTCCCCTCCCTTCCCTCTACAGCATGTACCAGAATTAATACTAGTTTACCATTATGTGGGAAAATGAAGTCATTGTTGCCAAGACATATTGGTGTGGAAAGTTTTTGATTTTCATGTGTAACCCTTTGCCAGACGACAAAATTGTAGCCTTGTCCAAATTGAAAGCATTTGCAGACAATTTCAATGTGGCTGAGATGGTGGAATTTTTCTTTGATAGGGTAGAAAACATTGTGGGAAAAGGAGAAAATGCTGGTTACCAGCATTTTCTCCTTTTTCCACAATGTTTTGAAAAGGCTTCTTTCTCAATGTCGTTAGAGGCGGCACTGTGAGGTAAACGGTTAATAGAAAACATGAAATACAGCAAAAGTTAATTTCAACAAAATTTTCAACAAAATTACAGAAATATGTTGACTAACCGGCTTTAGGACCCTTTTCATTATAGTTTTGGTGTAAATGTCAAAGAGCTATCTTCTTGTGTATGACTTTGTACACATTTCAAAACAAACTACAACTGTAAGGGTGGGGGAGGGGGGCGGGGGTTTGGGTCCTTAACAGTGTATAGACTAAATGTAATGATGCAGTATCCTTGTTAGCCTGTCATTCATTTTTTGTGATAAATAGAATCACTCATTTGTGTTTATGTATTATCATTTGGTATGCAACGCACAAAAAAGGGGCCTTCGGACATGTGAGTAAAAGTGTGTTGGCTAAGATCAGCCTGTGCAGTCTGTGACTAATCCGAGACACTCCCCATTTATGTGCGATTTTCAGTTTCACAAAAGTCTACTGTATGAAAAAATTTTACGTAGTTGTAAAGTGCCATCTTGGATTAGCCTGCATGGACTGCGCAGGCTAATCCGAGATGACACTTTACGCAAATGTCCAAAGGTCTTGTTTCGCATGTTGCGGGCCATTTTTCATCAAACCCTTTGACTAAAATATATTTGACGTTTGCCAAGGCTTGTATCATATAATTTTTGTCAACTCTTTGATAAAAATGGGGAACGGGGGGGCAGCGTAGCTGAGTGGTAAAGTGTAGGGTTCGAGCCCCACGTCCTGGGTTTCATCTCCCATGAGAAACCCAGTGCTTCACTGGGTTTCTCATGGGATTTGAAACCCAGGACGTACATGGATATGTGAGCTGTTGCCCAGATATGACTGAAATAATTTTAGAAACAGTGTAAAACACCATTCAATCATAGATAAAATTGATAATACATAAACACTCAAGTAAGATCCTCTATATATTTCTTCCTGTACTAAAACCTATGTTGCAGGTACTGATTAGAATTGTCTATTGAGTTTAGTATAACGAAAATGGATTTTAGATTTAAACCCCCCCTTCTTCCGTTCATCTGCTTTTCTGTCCTCTCTATCCTCTCTAGTTGAAAACATCAACTAAGTTGGTTGTGGTTAGATTGTGATGTGTTTATAGCTACTACCAGTAATGCCCAGCTTCTTTTCTCAACATGCAACCAACAAGTAGGCCTATAGCTATTTATTAAGCTGGTTAGAAGGCAAAAAAAAATTGACACTGTTGCAATTCCCATATTTGTGTAGATTAAGATCTGCATTTTTCGATATTTTGAGAGATTTAATCTTGTTAACGCTTTCAACGCTATAGATGCTTTTACGTGCTACATAGATCAAGATCAGACTGCACAGAACATGCAGTCTGATCTTGGATCTATGCTGTCCATCAGTTTGGGCAAGCTTTTAAGATCAAAATTCTGAAGAGTTTTGGTAAAATATATTTCCAGCTGTCAAAACTGGTCGAGTTTATAGACTGTGCACTGAAAGAGTTTACCCTTTCCCATGCAGTCCGGGGTTGTAATGACCCTGAGACAGAAGCCTTTTGAAAACATTGTGGGAGAAGAAGAAAATGCTGGTAGCCAGCATTTTCTCCTTTTCCCACAATGTTTTCTTCCCTATCAAAGACAGAAATCATCATTTCAGCTACATATAGATTGTCATCTGCAATTGCTTTCAATTTGAGTCAGTCTGAAATTTTGTCGTTTGGGAAAGAGTCTAGCTTTAGAGCGCCAAATAAACCTATCAGTCATTTTCATCTCAAAAATCCAACCCAAATAATTGCAATTTCATGATTGTATTTGTCGACAGAGTTTCATCAAAGCATACAGTGTAGATCAAAGATCAAGCTGCACATTTTGTGCAGCCTGATCTTGATCCACACTGGCCGCATAGGCAACTAAAGTCGTGAAAGGGGCTTTATGTAACCGGTTAAAACAGATTTAAAGTTGGATAGTTAGATTTCATTTACTGGCCAATCATTGTTTAACCCTTTCCCAAACAAGCCCTGGTTTTCACGTGTCTGCAGTACAAGTCTCTTGAAAACACTGTGGGAAAAGGAGAAATTGCTCGTAACGAGCAATTTCTCCTTTTCCCACAGTGTTTTCTACCCTTTTTGAGAACTTTCTGCCATTTTCATCAAATTTAAAATTGTCGTCTGCAAACTCTTTCAATTTGGACCAGTCTAAAATTTGTCGTTTGGGAAAGGGTTAACTAGACGTGAAAAATCCAGTTCTGTAAATGGTGACAGTTTCTTGATGTTTGGAAAACTTGATCAAACAGTCCCTTTTTAAACGATCCTGGGGTCAAAAGACTTTTATAAACACTATGGGAAAAGGAGAAAATGCTGGTATTCAGTTCCTGCTTTTCCCACAACGTTTTATATCCTTTGAAAGACATTTTAGCATTTGAGTATCATTTACTGTGTCGTCTCCAAACGCTTTAAAATTTCAGTGGGTCAAAGATTTTGCCAACAAATAACGTGTAAGTCTATATATATATGGGGTGGGATAATTAACGGCATGTAGCAGGAGAGCGTTTCCACTTAGGACCTATATCTAGATGAGTGTCAATTTATTTTACTGTATTCCCCTTCAATTTTTTTGTACAATATTATCTGCACGGAATGTTGTTAAAATTTTGTTTTGTACAGAGTCGAAAAGATAAGAATATTTATAAAGGGAGGTAATATTTGAATCGATTATAGTTTTCGTTACCAGTAGTTGTCTCCCTTGCTCTGAAAGAGAAACATGTACATTTTCCTTTTTGTATTATTTTGTGTCAAGCGTCACGTGTGAGTGATGAAGTCCACTTGCAAATAATGTAAAATAAAACATTTACATACATTGACATTTTCTTCTTTGCTTAACTTCGAATTTCATCCCTAACTTTTACAGGCCACTTTGTATCCCATTCAGTACTACGTACAGTGGTCGTCGGTGATTAATTGGCGGGCGTTGGATTTATTGTTGACGAATTTTGTTGCGATTCTCGCAGAATTGGCCGCATAGGAATGTCTTTGGGCAAGGCACTGCAAAGCTCCAGCGTGGCAATAGTAAACTCAAAGCACAGGAGTAAGTGAACTACTGTATTGCCATGTACTGCCACGAAAACTCGGGACAGCGGTTTGAAATTCCTATCCAATAAGTAAAACATCACATGGACTTTTATTTATTCATTTCGAACCAAGTACAACAGTCACGACGGAGGAACAATATTAGGAAAGTGACACGTGTTTTTAAATGTGACGGAAAACATTGAGGAAAAAAGAATGATTGATTGGTGTTTAACCCTATACTACCCAATCCCAACTTTTAACGACCCTGAGAAAAAAGCCTTTTGAAAACATTGCGGGAAAAGGAGAAAATGCTGGTAACCAGCATTTTCTTCTTTTTCCTGCAATGTTTTCTATCCTTCCCAAGACAAATTGCAATTTTTCAGTCACATTTATTTTGTCGTCTGCAAATGCTTTCAATTTGGACCAGTCTAAAATTTTTTCTCGTTTGGTAAAGAGTTGACGCCGTTTTCAACATTATTTCAGTTATATCGCGGCGGCCAGTGCACCTATCCATGCCTTCGAGGAGTTTCTTTTACCAGTTCTTCGCACAATATTCTTTCCAAGCCACTGGCTGCTTTCCCACATAGCCATTGTCGAAACAATGATCAGCGGTGAGAGAGGAATGAATCCTGTCGCAATGACTATCATCAATCCTCGGAAAGAAATTGGCCGAGCCGGGGATCGAACCAGCGACATCCTGTTCTCAAGTCCTGTACGCTACCGACTGAACTACGAGATTCGGCTAGAAAAAAAGAAAAGGCATTACCAAGCACAAAGCTTTTACAAAAGGTGTAAACTGCACAGGAAAGAGGAGCATTTAAAACGATTGAGCCATGCTCTGGCAAAAGGGGGCTTGATGCATCTCCGTGATGTACAATACCAAGCAAGTCATCATAAAATTATTGGTCAATAAAAACTTTTTTGTCTAACAACCGACTGTATCGTAATGTAGACTGGTCCTTTGACATACAGAAAATTGACCAACAGCGAAATATGTCGGCCCAGGTCAGCCTGCGGGGACTGCAGGCTGGCCTGGGTCGATACTTTTCGCCGATGCATTTAATCCCCTTTTCACAGAAGATGGCTTATATCTTTACGAGGTGTTTGATTGACACAATGCCACCACCAGATGACATTTTTTTTTCGTCCAACAGGAGCTCAGTAGCTTTGGGGGCTCTTTTGGTACCAGCTGGCCACATGTTGGTCCTTGGGTAAGCTAATCTAGAACACTGCTCGGTTTTGGTAAAATCCACGACACAAATGAGTAAGTGAGTTGTCGCCGTGATCCAACAGATATGAGCCATGCTCTGTGAAATGGGGGCTTAATGCATCTGCGAAAAAAATCGACCTGCGCCGAAACTTTTCGCAATTGGTCAATTTTCTGTATGTCCAAGGACAAATTTACCGCATGATTCATTTGGCTGTTAGGCAGAATGGTATTTATGGATCCATAATTATGTGATGACTTGCATGGTATTATGCATCACGGAGATGCATTAAGCCCCGTTTGGCCAGAACATGGTTCATATCATTGCTTGACCATTTTAACGCAATGAAATAAGGTGTACTTACGAACAACATAGATCAAGATCAGGGTCCGTATTCACTAACCATTCTTAAGAACGTTCTTAGTCTTATTCTTCAAGATTTTCTACATTTGAAAGCAACACAACTTCTGATTGGCCAAACCATTTGGTTTGGCCAATCAGAAGTTGTGTTACTTTCAAATGTAGAAAATGTTGAAGAATAAGACCAAGAATATTCTTAAGAATGGTTGGTGAATACGGACCCAGGCTGTGAAGAGCGTGCCTCTCAAAGCTACGAGTTCGTCCAATCGGTAAGAAATCGAAAAGGCAGGAAAATTTACCTAACAGTGAAATCTAGAAAGTGCTCATATTCAAAATTATCAAATTCATATGTTCTTTATTTCCCTTTCATATTAAATTTCAACTTTTCTCATAGTATTTCATATCATGTCAAGCAAATGGCTACAAGCGATGGGTAAAGTCGCCGGGTCGAACCGGGTCGTACGTAGTAACCAGACTTGACCGAATAGACCAACCACGTTCTATCTTTACTAAGGCTGCATATTCCACAATGGCTAGTCTGTCCGAAAGAATGTTGCCCTCTACGAAACAATTCCGTGCTTTAACGATCCTGAAGAAGAAGGTTTTTGAAACCATGCGGAAGAAAAGAAGAAAGCCCTGGTTACCAGCACTTTGTCCCTTTCCCCCCCCCCCCCCCCCCCCCGCAACGTTTTCTACCCTTTTTGGAGATGGATCTTATCAAGTAGAGCACATTTAATTTTACGTCTGAAAGTACTTTCAATCTGGACCAGTCTAAAAGTTTGACGTCTTGTTAGGGGATAAAGCGGCAAACAACATCCAGCAGAGACACTAGTGAGTTGTTCCCATTACACGACCAAACTTTTGTTTAAAAAGCGGTAAAACCCTGTGTAAAAACAAATCAGCCCTGCTCTGTAAAAGGGGGCTTTCTGCATCTGCGAAAAGTATCGACCCAGGTCAGCCTGCGCAGTCCGCGCAGGCTGACCTGGACCGAAACTTTTCGCTAATCGTCAATTTTCTGTTTGTCATATGACTATTCTACGTCATGATTCAGTCGTTTGTTAGACAAAATGGAATCTAAGGACCCACAATTATGTGATGACAGGTTCGGTATCATGGATCACGGTGATGCATTAAGCCCCCCTTTGCCAGAACATGGCTAAATAAATACCCGGGTGTGTATATTGAACTATAAAAGTGTATTTGTTTGATCGAAAAATGGCTATTGGTATATAGTTGATTTAAGAGATAAAACGTTTTCGGCGAACGGAAGGGATATCCATTGTCGTAATTTTTTGCATTTTCTTACCCACTCTTTGCCGCCCTCCCCCCTTCCAGGTTACTCAGCGCGACTTAAAGTCACAATAGAAAAAAAAAAAAAAAAAAAAAAAAAAATCCGGTGTTAAAATGTATCTAAATTTAATTCATACCATTTAATAGTATGAAAGTTATTGTTAAGATGACAATCTCTCACTGTAGAGTCGGTCCAAGTCCTAATCGCTGAAAAAGAATTTCAAAACCAGGTAAGAAGGAAACAAAAGATAGAGCTACCTGGCAACTTTTGTCATAGTTTTAAAATTAATTTTTCTAGCAGCGTCTAACACTTGGCTAACAGATTGTCATCTTCACAACAATTTCCATACTTCTAGATGGTATTATTTAAATCTAATTGCATTTTACCACACCCTTTGTTTATTTTTTGCCTCAACTTGGCCCTTTTCGGAGAGTCTAGAACAAGATTATAGTTCACTTTTTGCTATCGATTTGAACCCTTGTATCCCTTTACCACACGTAGAAATCCTAGAATCGGCTGCATTAAAAAAAAAGCAGTCGCAGATCACTTATTAAATGTGTTTCAAGTTATGAGATTTGACGGTAATAGGGTTGAAAACATAGTGAGAAAAGGAGAAAATGCTGGTTACCAGCATTTTCTCCTTTTCCCAGAATGTTTTCAAAAGCCTTCGCCAGCAGGGTAGTTAAAACTCAGACTTGTGTGGTATAGGGATGTGCAGACACTTCCATCATTTTTGCTGCGATGTTTTCGAAATTCTGTGACAAATCTGTACAGAACCTCTTTCTACAGAGCTCAAATACCAAGGAAGCAGGTGGAATAGTAGATTGGCTACCTCCCCTGATACAGCAAGTGTATGGTCACTCTCTTGCACTACGGATCATTCCCATTCACCTCTGTAGTTGGCTCAGAAAGTAGTCCGTCATCACGTGATATTTTCGTCACATGACCATAACTCAAAATGGCGACACAAACGCCGGTGAAAGAAAGACCAATCGATTGTTTTGTGTGCTGTTCAAGCAGCATACGGGCCAATCAGACTTAGTGGTAGAAAATGTGAAAAAGAGGGATTTTCTGAAAAGCTTAAATGTCTTTTAAAGGACGATAACTTGTTTTTTAATTTTGTTTAAATCGTTATCATTCATGGGCGCAGCCATTTTTGTTACAACTGGCGTAAGATTCTGATCAGTAAAGAAGCTTGAAAAAATAGTTCCATTGTATACAGGTAAATTCAACAGTTTGAATGCACCTATAATGTATCCGGAATCATATTTCCTTTGTCTACTTTATTATGTCACACATGAAACAGTTAAACAGTAACAAAACATGTTTTCCTCGGTTTGACAAGATTCTTGTCATTTAGCCCGTTGCAGAGATGTATGGTGAGAGTAACGAACGACAACTCTGCTCGGAGATTGGTGTATGGTGTCACACCACTAGTTTTGTGCCATATTGAAAATAGAGTGAAATTGACCATCTTTGAAGCTTCACAAATCCCTTAATGGCAAAACTTTGGCTTTACCGTCTCTTGCTCTCAAAAGTACAGTCATAGTCCTTCAAAAAAATGCATAAAAAAACAACATGTCAACCAATTGCGTTTTTCGCTAAATCCCAATCAATACAGGCACCCTAGAAATTGTCCTCTCAAAAACGTCTGTTCACCGCCATGACCCCAATATTTCGTTCCTCCACTGACATAAAATAGTCCAATCAATATATGATGAAATCACATCTAAATGGTCCCCCACTACCTAAATTTGAATTAAATCTAAATTATATACCACCAAGCCCTCTCAGCTCCACGAAACAGTGCAACAAAAGTGCTACTGCAAAATTTCACATCGGACTACTTTTGATATTACGACCCGGAAGCAATCTCGCAGTGGTGGGACACCGTATAGGGATAGGTACAGGCTACGGAACACTCTCTTGCACTACGGATCATTCCCATTCACCTCTGTAGTTGGCTCAGAAAGTAGTCCGTCATCACATGATATTTTCGTCACATGATCATAACTCAAAATGGCGACATATACGCCGGTGAAAGAAAGACCAATCGATTCTTTTGTGTGCTGTTCAAACAGCATACGGCCAATCGGACTTAGTGGTAGGAAATGTGAAAAAGAGGGATTTTCTGAAAAGCTTAAATGTCTTTTAAAGGACAATAACTTGTTTTTTTTTTTTTAATTTTGTTTGAATTGTCATCATTCATGGGCGCAGCCATTTTTTTTACAATTGGCGTAAGATTCTGATCAGTAAAGAAGCTTGAAAAAATAGTTCCATTGTATACAGGTAAATTCATCAGTTTGAATGCACCTATAATGTATCCGGAATCATATTTCCTTTGTCTACTTTATCATGTTACACATGAAACAGTTAAACAGTAACAAAACATGTTTTCCTCGGTTTGACAAGATTCTTGTCATTTAGCCCATTGCAGAAATGTATGGTGAGAGTAACGAACGACAACTCTGCTCGGAGATTGGCTACGGAAAACAGGCGGAATTCTGCCCGTCTATTTTTAGAACAGGCATTACGCTAGACTAATATAGAGATTCAAGGGAGGTCACCCTACTTCGAGAGCAGTAGATTTTCCAATATTTTTGACCTCACGAATAAGAGAATTGTATTTTTGATATCACCTTTTATGTTTATATCTGCTAATATCCTTTTAAGTTTCGGTTACCAATTTCAAATTGTGCAAAAAATCGCAATGTTACCTTTACAGCCAAACTGGAAATGTGTAAGCTTCACTGATTGGCCATTCTGTGATATACATGTAGCCCAATGAAAAGCAACGACACAATAGCCTGTGCCAGTTGTAATATGTATATCTACGTCGGGGACCAGTTTAGTGGAACAGGCGAGTTTAGGTCTTCATATGACTTTAATAATGTTTGAAACTCGCGTAAAACACGATTAAAGCCTTTACCATACAATCCCGAGTTTTAATGACCCTTAGGGAAAAGCATTTTGAAAACACTGTGGGAAAGGAGAAAATGCTGGTAACCAGCATTTTCTCCATTTCCCACAATGTTTTCAAACATTTCAAAGACGGAAATCATCCTCTGACCAACACTGTCGTCTAAAAATGCTTTCAATTTGGTCGATCGAATCTAATATAATAGCAGAAATTGGGTTTTTACTGTCGACTTGAACGTTTCATTCGAGTCATTCAGCAGAATGAGGCTCAAATAAACTGCATCAAAACAATATTCCTCGGAGAGAGAAATAGTGAACAAAGAATGACAAATCTTAGTAGATTGGTATGCAAATCAGCTAGCCCGCTTTCTCGATTTGTCACAATCCTTTTGCTGCAGATTCAAGTAGATAGTCCTATATGTGTGCAAAGGAAATGTTGGGGTGAGGCGGTTAAACCCCAACGTATATGAAATAATATAAAAGCCATTATTGAACAGAGAAATTGAAAAGAGGGGTATATAACCCGTTACTTTATACTCCAATTTTATACCAAGCCACAAAAACCGGTGCAAAAAACCACAGAAGGCAAAGAAATTGAAAAGAAAAGAAAATATTTTTCATAGTATAGAAAACATTGTAGGAAAAGGAGCAATTGCTTGTTTACAAGCAATTGCTCCTTTCCCCACAATGTTTTAAAAAAAAACTAGTCAATAAGGTAGTGAGAACTCGTGTATAGCAATGGGTGTTCTTTATGAGGAACTCGATAGAAAGGAAATATGGTAGAAATGTTGTATATATCAATATATCGCCCTGTCACCCGGAGTGACAATGGAGTATCGGTGACTATGGGTTGTTAGTGAAGTAGATTTATTGCACCAGGATACAAGCATGAGTTTGTTTTTGTGATTCTTTTTTTTCATACAGTGATATGCTTTCGTGATATCTTTTATTTTTCTAAAGTGAAACTGATTCCTCGATATTTGACAGACTGAATCAGGATGCAAAAATGGATTGTTTTCTTTTGTAAATAAATTCTTGGTTATTTAGACTGAAAAAGGGTAGGAACATAAATGTTTTTTGACATGTTTTTTTTTTTTCAACAGCCAAAATAATTCTTTGACCTTTGACAGAATGAATCAGGGTGCACAAATGGATGGGGCTTAAACAGGATAGAAACAAAAATGAGCCATGCTCTGTGGAAAGAGAGCTTAATGTATCTCTGTGGTACGTGGTACTAAGCAAACAATCAATGGATCCATAACAGTCACTTACTTTTCTAACAACCAACAGAAATATGAGGTAGACTGATCCTTTGACACGTAGAAATTTGAACAATAGCGAAAAGTTTTGGCCTAGGTCAGCCTGCGCGGACTGCGCAGGCTGATCTGAACCAATACTTTTCGCATTTATTTTTTTACACAGCATGACTCAAATGTTTTGTGATATTTTTTTTTGTCTTTGGGAAATTCCATTTCATGCATTTGACACTCTGAACCGGGAAACATATAAAAATGTTTTTATCTTATTTTTCGGCTTAGCTGAATGTGCTGGATTTTCACCCTGAATAAGTAGACATTTGTGATTGGTCAAAATTGTACATATGTTCGTTTTTAGGGCCCCTGTCTATATGCGGGCAAATTTACGCCGTCTATCTTTTTTAAAGATTTTTCTTGTTTCTGATGTATAGGAGATTCTTGATTATTGACAAACCGAAACAGGACAGACACATAAAAGTTTTATGATTTATTTTTGATGCAATGAAACTGATTCTATGACATTCGATAGACTGATTCAGGGCGCAAACACGATATTATTCGTTTCATTTAATTTTTCTCTATTTTATGATAGATAGTCAATTAGTGACAGATTGAACTAGGATAAAAACATGAAGAATTTTTTTTATCTTTTTTTCCTACATTGAAGTTCATTCTTTGATCTTTGACAGACTGAACTAGGACACATAAAAAACGTTTGTATAATATAATTTTTTCCATGTGATAGATTCTGGATTTTCGACGCAGGATGCAATGATAAATATTTTTGTGATATATATTTTTGTTAACTTTTGATTTAAATTGATTCAAGAGCTTTGTTGGACTCGACCTGGTTATAAAGAAATAACATCAATCTCATTTAACTGTTTACCAAACGAACAATTTTAGACGTGTCCAAAGCAGACGACAAATTAAAAGTGGCTTTAAAAGCGTCTTCAAAAGTGTAAGAAAACGTTGTGAGAAAAGGAAAAAATGCTGGTTGCTAGCATTTCCTCCTTTTCACACAATGTTTTTGAAAGCCTTATCCTTAGGGTTGTTAAAACTCGGGATTTGAGGTAAAAGTTTAAGGGACAAACACTATTCTATTTTTAAGCCAGACAATACCTAGAATTGTCATGTCCCTGAACCGGAAGTTTCAGGCACATTACATAAATAAAATGTAAAGCCGCGATAAGAAGTACATCTGGTTTAGCCACTCCTTAAAAATTCAATAATAACTAGAGATTTTACGATTTATGATATTTCTGTTTCTAGTAGCTTTAGAATTCAAATTTCATTTTTTAAAGCTAGCATAGAAGTAACATATCAAAAACGAAGTAATATCCTGTCACGGTAGTAGACTTTATGCCTGAAAGAATAATCATTGTGCAACCTTTTATTCGGGCTACCCGTAGTAGTGTGTTTTTGCTCATTGCTACTGCAAGTAAATAATTTTTAAAGAATATCTATCGTGAGACTCCCTTTATTCTTAGAAGGCAAATTCTCGTTCTTCAAAAACTGCATGTTATCCTATTGGACAAATTTTGCCTCTTTAACAGATGATTTATTGAACTTCATCCCGGCGGGACTACTTGATATCTCAAAATAATTCTCATCTCAAACGTGTTGTTTTAACTTATTTGTAGACTTTTGAAAACTTACGTGAAGTGAATATATTGTCAGGTGTAGTAGTATCAGCATCAAAATGGATTTCCGATTTTACCGGTTAATGAGGCCGACTCCCAGGTCATACAACAGTACCGATACTCTTAGTCAAACAAGCAGGTGGGTGACTTTATTCTTGTTTCTCATAAAATGAATACATTTACTTACTTCCTTACCAGACGATGAAATTTCAAACCAGTCCATATTAGGAATAGTTTCAGAAAAATGAAATCCTGCTCAAATAATGGTACACGTATTTGTCCTTTAACACTTAAGCTGCTGAATAAATGAAACCCAAATTTCTACTCAATACTAAAAGCCCAAACATTGCGGTTTCAAAGGTGATTTCACCGGAAAGAAAATACCGTATCGGACAGTGTAGATCAAAGATCAGACTGCACGTTCTGTGCAGTCTGATCTTGATCTACACTGTCCCCAAAAGGTCAGTGGGTCTCGATCAGCAGCTTAAGGGTTAAAGGGTAGAAAACGTCGTGGGGAAAAGGAGAAAATGTTGGTTGCAAGTATTTTCTCCTTTGTCTTCACTGTTTTTCAAAAGCCCGTCTGCTCATGGTTCCTTAAACACAAGATTGTGAAGTAAAGGGTTAAGAAAAAATAATCATATAAATCATCATCATCATCATCATCATCATCCGATTAATCGATCAGTCAATCAATCGACCGACCAACCGACTGACCGACCGATCAATCGATCGATGAATGAATCAATAAATCAGTCGATCAGTCAATTTAGTACTGTTCATAATGAGTTTGATTCATTAATGAAAGCCAGATGCTTTGAATAAATGAATAAAGATATTAGACAACAGTAATGATAAGTGCAATTTGAATCTACTAATATATAAGAATATATAGCGGGGGGGGGGGGGGGGGGTGGCGATTACAACATGTATTTATTTGTATTTGTTATAAGACGTACTTTTTCTGTTTTTGTTTATTGTCAACTCAACTTATCATTTGAAAAGATAATGACATTAAGCTACTTTTAAAACAACCTTGGAAAATAGGCATAGTCAACACAAAATCTGTTTCACTTCGTGAATACAAAGAAACCATTTCTGCTGTTGCCAGAGTAATTTTGAGCTCTGAGACAAAGAAGTCCCCGGCCGTTGGAAACGTATACGGTACTGTCGATCTACTTTTCACAGCGACAGTGTATCACGCAGACGGTGATTACTCTCTCACTTCCGGTTTGAAGACTGAAAACGTATCGGGCTAACAATGTCCAAGTCATTGGATAACTAATTTGATTGGTTAATTTGTTTCATCTTATACAGCTTCATACTTCGACTGCATCTCGATGTAGGTATGTCTTTCCCGGGGCCTTTGACTATTTCTAGGCCTGGACTCTGCAGTGCCTTGCACAGGAGCACTCGAACGTGACCGGCGTTGACCGATAGGATCGAATCAGGATTTTTATAAAATAATCCAACGTTTTAGCTAATACCGGATCATGGAGATCTCCTCTCGTTTTTCTGAAGGTTTTATGAAATTAGAGAAAACGACTTAAACAAACATGCCACAGTATAAACAAGGACATACCCATTCGTGTTTGAATGGCCACTTTACATTATTTGTAGAAATCTACAAGTGATTATTTACATTTATCCTTTATACTGTTAATCAAATACATGACTCGATTCAGTCATCAAGAAATACCAAAACTTTGCGATTTCCAAAGTTGATATGACAACGATGTGTCACAAGACTGTTGGACAGTGTAGATCCAAGATCAGACTGCACGTTCTGTGCAGTCTGATCTTGGATCTACACTGTCGGCAAAAACTATTGACATCGTGTCTTTCAATAAACACCGAGACAGGTGTAAATTGTCAATACTAAGGCCATATACTGACTCAAAATTGAACTGTTATTGATGTGACCAACCTTCCCTACCAGAATCAAATTGTGTGTGTGTGTGTGTGTGTGTGTCAGTCCGGTTTTGTTTGTGTTTGTGTGTGCAAGGGCGTAAAATCAATAAATCAAAATATGCAAGTGCATAATGTACAAAAATGGTTCCGAACAGGCGAAACAGTCTTTTATCACTTTTCAGAAAAGTCCTACACTCCTAAAAAAAAATCCAACCGATAGAAAAAAGCCAATTATTGCGATTTCACTCATATTGAAGCATGTAATGACTGAACCCCTGGCTACGCCCCTGTCGCGTGTGCATGTGTGTGTGAGAGAGAGAGAGAGAGAAAGAGAGAGAGAGAGAGAGAGAGAGAGAGGGAGAGAGAGAGGTCCTATGTGGCTTAGGAATTAAGATTTTGGATTTGTAATCGGTAAACCATGGCTTAGAGCTGCTTGCGCTGGTCTTTAAATGTAAGGAGTGACCCCTTGGGCATGGCACTGTTAAGATGAAAGTCAGTACCAATGCAAACCCTGGAAATATTTATGAACAAACTAAGCCATCCTCTGATATGACGGACATATTGCTGAAAGCAGCGTAAAACTACATGTATATTTAAACAAGCTAACTTCTGCGGCGGCTGCATGATATTTAGGAGTTACATCGTGCAGAACTAGAGGTCCAAGTTGCAGGCTCGTTTCGGTTCAGTCATACCACTAATAGACTGTATAACACTTACTGTGATGGAGTCCATGATTTGGGGGAACTACATTTCTAAAGTTAGATACGTATACAGGTGAAATAATGTTGACCGGAAGTGCTGGACGCATTACTGACAACAAAATGAAGTGCTGTAAAGGAAAAGTAGATCCTTAATGGCATTTATGAAATTTAATAACTGTTTTCCTTCAAAGTATCGGACAGCGTAGATCTAAGATCAGACTGCACGGTCTGTGCAGTCTGATCTTGGATCTACATTGTCCGCAAAGGGTTTTTTTTTTCAAATTCTCATAGGTACATAACAAAGCATTTACACAAACATAGTTACTTTTTCTAGATCTACATACACAAAAATACATACAAGTGTCAAAAAAAATCGAATTATTTTCGATCGATCAGTACAATTTTTACAAACAGTAAAATCCGGTGAATGTTTTCATTGGGTGTTAAATGTGCTGCTAAACCCTTTACCACACGACACATTTTTAGACATGTCCAAATTAATAGCATAAGTAGACGACAGACTGAATAAAATGTATATCCCAAAATGATGGATTTCTCTTTGGAAGGGTAGAAAACACTGTAGGAAAAGAAGAAAATGCTATTTAACCAGCATTTTCTTCTTTTCCACCAATGTTTTCAATGTTTTTTTTTTTTGTCAGGGTTGTTAAAACTCGGGACTGAGGTAAAAGGTTACTACTTTACCAGACGACAATATGTTAAACTCGACCATTTTGAAAGGATTTGCAGACGACAAATTAACTGCAGCTAAAATGATATAATTTGTCCTCTAAGGGACAGAAGACTTTGTAGGGAATAAAATGCTGGGTGCCAGAATTTTCTCCTTTTAACCCTTTACACACAATCCCGATTTTTAACCGGACCCTAAAAAGGAAGCCTTTGGAAAACATTGTGGAAAAGGAGAAAATGCTGGTAACCAGCATTTTCTCCTTTTCCCACAATGTTTTCTACCCGTCACATAACAAATTTCAATTTTTAAGTCACACTTAATTTGTCGTCTGCAAATGCTTTTAATTTTGACTAGTCTAAAATTTTGTCGTTTGGTAAAGAGTTAACACAACGTTTACAAAATCCGTTTTACTTAGGGTCGTTAACCTTTTACCAAACGACAAAATTTTAGACTAGTTCAAATTGAAAGCAGTTGCAGACAACAAAATAAATGTGGCTGAAAAACTGAAATTCATTTTGGGAAGGGTAGAAAACATTGTGGGAAAAGGAGAAAATGCTGGTTAGCAGCATTTTCTCCTTTTCCCACGATGTTTTCAAAAGGCTTCTTTCTCAGGGTCGTTAAAAGTTGGGATTGTGTGGTAAAGGGTTTAATTAGTATTGTTTTGTAAACGGTTAACTTATTACGTCATAAAAAATTGAAACAGCTGACTTTGAAAACATCCTTGTAAAATGTAAATTATCATAATAAATCAAGGTTCAAGGTATGATTACATATGAAACATTGTGACAAAGGGAGGAATTGCTCGTAGCCTGTCGGGTGTGAAGGGTGCTATTTAACAGCGACCATGAAATTGAAATTCGATGGGCGCTTATATTTCAGAATGGGATCAATTTAATATTTTTTGAGTCATTCATAAATGGATCCCGAATACGAGTTGGTAATTATTTTAGGTTGAACAACCTCGTAAAATATCGCCATAGTTGCCTATTGAAAATTGAAAATTAACCCTTTCCCAAACGATAAATTTTAGACTGGTCCAAATTGAAAGAGTTTGCAGACGACAATTTTAAATTTGATGGAAATGGCAGAAAGTTCTCAAAAAGGGTAGAAAACACTGTGGGAAAATGAGAAATTGCTCGTTATGAACAATTTCTCCTTTTCCAACAGTGTTTTCAAAAGACAAGTACTGCAAACACATGAAAACCAGGGCTTGTTTGGGAAAGGGTTAATTTGCTTAGCTTATCACAAAATCTATCGGTCTTGAGTCCTTGAATGATAAACCTGACAGTACCCCTTTTATTTTGAGAGAGAGAGAGAGAGAGAGAGAGAGAGAGACTTGTTTTACTCTCTCTTTTTGATTCTCTGACAGACTGACAGAGGGACAGGCAGACTGGCTGGCTCACTGACTCTTTGTCTCTCTGTCTCTCTCTCCCTCAAGAATAATCCTTAACCTGCTTTATAAATTAAATGAAATTCAAAGCCAATAGTAAAAGCCCATGTATTTTTATTTCAAAGTAAATTCTTTGGAGGAAAATGTTTCCTTATCGGACAGTGCAGACTTAAGATCAGACTGCACGTTCTGTGCAGTCTTATATTGATCTACACTGTCCGCAAAAGTTCCTTGAGTCGCGCTTAGCAGCCTAAGGCTTAATAGATAGATAGATAGATAGATAGATTGAGAGAGAGAGAGACGTAAAACTCGTAAAGAGTCTTCGTAAGGTTTTCATTTTACCCTCAACATTAATGACTCTGTCATACCGGTTTTATATCACTTAATGAATAAAGAAATCGATTTTTTAAAGAAAACATGGCGATTTTCCCCAGAACCGAGTTGTGACGACGTCCTTTTACTGTGCATACGGGCCGTCCGATCCTTTTGTACTGGCCTTACTTCAGGGTGCCTTAACTCTCTACCACACAATGACGCCTTTTAACGCCCCTGGGAAAGAGGCCTTTTGAAAACATTGTGGGAAAAGGAGAAAATGCTGGTAACCAGCATTTTCTCCTTTTCCCACAATGTTTTCTATCCTATTAAATAAAAATTGCACCATTCGAGCCACATTGAAATTGTCGTCTACAAATGCTTTCAATTTGGACAAGGCTAAAATTTTGTCGTCTGGTAAAGGGTTAACTCTCTACCAAACGACAATTTTTGTACTTGACCAATTTGAAAGCATTTGCAGGTGACAAAATAAATAAAGCTGAAGTGATGATTTCTGTCTTTGATAGGGTAGAAAATATTGTGGAAAAAGGAGAAAATGCTGGTTACCAGCATTTTCTCCTTTCCCCACGATGTTTTCAAAAGGCTTCTTCCTCAGGGTCGTTAAAAGTCAGGATGGTGTGGTAAAGAGTTTGATGGCTCAATATCTACAGTCTTATCTCAGTCTTCTCTTTGAAGGTTTCATGATTGTAATCAATCATTTTAAAGTCAATCTAGCGAAGTAAATTTTCATTAGCCAAACATTATATAGCGAATATTTAGAAAGGCATTTGAACTCCGCTTTGACCTCGAACCATTTTACCAAACGGCAAAATTTTGTACTCAACTAAACTGAAAGCATTTGCAGACGACAAATTCAAGGTAGCTCAAATAATGATTTCTGTCTTTGATATAATAGAAAACATTGCATACTTTTTGCAAATGCATTAAGCCCCCTTTTTACAGAGCATGGCTCTTTTATATTTTATCTCTATGTGTCAAGATCGTGTCAAAATCGGCACTGTAATTTAAAACGAAATGCATGTCTAAATTGATAACAAACAAGCGCACAAAAAGGTACGTTTTTGATTACCTGTTTTCTACATAAACATTGAAATGTAGATAGATCCAAATGGGTATCGTATTTTCACGTTCTGGGAAGAAAATGGCATTTGAATATCAATTGTGGCAAAGGTAATAAATTTAGATCAAACTGTTCGCTACTATGACCGATTCCTCCTGTTTGAACGTTGTAAGAGCCGAGCCCCGGTAGCTCAGTCGGTAGCGTACAGGACTTGAGAACAGGGGGTCGCTGGTTGGATCCCCGGCTCGGCCAGTTTCTTTCCAAGGATTTATGATAGTCATTGCGACAGGATTCATTCCTCTTTCACTACTGACCAGTATTTTGACGATGGTTATGTGGGAAAGCAGGCAGTGGCTTGGAAAGAATATTGTGAGGAGCACTGGTAAAGGATACTCCAGGAAAGCATGGATAGGTGCACTGACCGCCGCGATATAACTGAAATAATGTTGAAAACGGCGTTAAACACCATATAATCAATCAATCAATCAATCAGTCAATCAATCAATTGAACAATGTGAGCGCGGTCTTTCTAATTGACATGTTGGCACTTTTCCTTCTTGAAGTAACAATAACTTCCAAAAGTAAACAAAGCAGGCGTTAAAGTGCATTTAAAATTAAGCCATATCATTTAAAAGCATGGAAATTATTGTGTAGATGACAATCTGTTATTGTACGGTCGATCTAAGTTTTATTCGTTGGCAGAGAAATGAATTTCAAAACTAGTTTTAAAGTTGCCAGGTCGCTCTATCGTTTCTTTACTCTTTGCCTGATTTTAAAATTCATTTTTCTGTCAGCGACAGGACTGACCTGTGTACTCTTTTTATTAGAAATACTCAAACGTAGGGCACGAATGCCTGATAATCTATTCCAAAACATGCTACGCACAGGTATAGGTGCTACAACTGAGAAACCATTGATGAAAAAAATAAAAAAAACAAAGCGTCTCGATAGAATGATGTAGAAACCATTGCAGAAAAAAATAGCAAGGTGTCAAGTAGTGCTTCTCTTTTTTCACACAAAACTTTCAAAGTCTTCCAAATGCAGGGGCGTGAAAACTCATATCTGAATTTAGACGACATTTAAATGCCCCGGCTTATCGTTTTCCTTATAAAACTCCGTAAAGAATACCTTTTGTACGCTCAGGTCGCGACGTTTTCTGGTTTTTAATCTAAGGTTGTACAATTCAGGCGAAAACCCGATCAATCAATAAGGCATTATTAGACTTTAATGAAACATAATTGTACATTACCGCACACTTTAACCCTTTCACATACAAAAGGGCGACGTAAAGGGGCATTTGCGGTCGGTGTAGATCAAAGATCAGACTGCACGTTCCGTGCAGTCTGATCTTACATCTACACCGTCGGCTACTCTTGATTCCATACTTTGATCAAAATGTCTTTCCATCTTGATGTCGTAGAGTTACCTCAATAGCGGCAAGAAAATACTCGGATTTCGTTATTTAGCAGAGAATGAATTGAACTCTGTCACCTCGTCTTGTTAGTGGTATTTTTTTTCGTTTTCTCGATATTTTCTCGGTTATCTTCCTTTAGAGTTTAACGCAGGTTTCCAACATTATTTCAGTTATATCACGGGAGACAGCACACCTATCCATGCTTCTATAGAGTTCATGTTTAGCAGTATTTCGCGCAACATTCTTTCCAAGCTACTGGCTGATTTGCCACATTTTTTTTTAAATCGGAATAATTCTATTTTAAAAACTTCTTTTAAATGAAATGGTCCACTATGACTCCGTGATTGTAAAAATATGGAAGAGAAATTATTCTATTCTACGCAATATCAAGGTCTAATCCAGTTTCCAACGGCATTCAATGATACCGCTGAGGAAGTACGCCTATCCATACGTTCTACGTCATTTACCAGTTCTAGGACTCGAAAGCTTGCCAATGGGCAATCACAAAATCACCGGTTTAACCAATTTACTAAACAATCCATCGTTTTTCAGCCTCAAGAAAGTGGACTTTTGAAAACAATATAGGAGAAGGAGAAAATGCTGGTACCGATTTATGGTTTTGAAAAATTGTTAAAATGTTTAGTATGTAGATGTATTGATTCGATTATTGATAACAGTGTAAAGCGATCGAAAAGAAAAACTTATCAACGACACGTTTTGACACTTCAATAAATTTGGAAGAAAAAAAAAACATCCTTTGTAAGGTAAACATGAGAGACGTATGCGAAATATGCATCCTTTATGTTTCCATCTATATGTATATGTAGATGTGTACTTTGTGTATCACCAACATACACGCCGTTCACATATGTGAAATATGCACTCATGGCACCTTTATAAATCCTGGGCTACGGTACACATGATTTTTAATTAACCCTTAAGCTGCTAATCGCGACCCACTGACCTTATGCGGACAGTGTAGATCACGATCAGACTGCACAGAACGTGCAGTCTGATCTTTGATCTACACTGTCCGATACGGTATTTTCTTTCCGGTAAAATCCGCAATGTTTGGGCTTTTAGTATTGAGTAGAATCTGCGTTTCATTTATTCAGCAGCTTAAGTGTTAATCCATATTTAGGGCACTGTAAACATATTTTAGATATGCACGAATGGAACTTTTATCCATATTCTGGCTACTGTAAACATATGTGAAGTAAGCACCCGTGGATTTTTTATCCTTGTTTAGAATATTATACACATATGTGAAATAAGCACGCATGGAAATTTTATCCATGTTTAGGGTTTTGTACACATACGTGAAATATACACTCATGGAACTTTTTCAATCTTTGGACTACTGTACACATATGTGAAATATGCACCCATGGAATTTTATCCAGGTTTAGGGTATTGTTCACATGTGTGAAATATGCATCATTGTAATTTTTATTCATGTTTAGGGGAAGTGCATAGCGGTATTTCGGTTATTATCCAAAGATGGGCAATATGGCACGTACATGTATGTGAAATACGTGCTTTTATATATTGTATCTCTGCTTATAGATGCATGAACACTTAGAAGCCTTAACTTTGTTGACAAGAAACTATGAAAAAAAAAAAAATATATATATATATGTGTGTGTGTGTGTGTGTGTGTGTGTGTGTGTGTGTGTGTGTGTGAAAGAGTTTAAAACACACAAAACATTGTTGGAAAAGGACAGTATGTCTGTCTGTCTTATATTTCGCATAAGTCCCTCATGTTTAGCTAATACAGTAAAACGTTTAGTATATATAATTACAAATTTTGTCTGTTATACGTGCTTGAATCCAATCAATGAGCCATGCGGTTTGATGCATCTCTAAGCTATACCGAGTAAGCAGTGACAAAATTACGGATCTAGAAAATCCAATGTGTCTAACAACCGGCTGAACCTTTAGGCACAACGATCCTTGGATGTACACCCCGCCCCCACCCCCCCCCCCCCCGCCGCAAAAAAAAAAAAAAAAAAAAAAACCAAAAGCAAAAAGTTTGATACAGGTCAGCCTGCGCGGACTGCGCAGGCTGACCTGAATCGATACTTTTTGCAGATGCATTAAACCCCTTTTTCACAGAGCATGGCTCAAGTGTATACTGACTCATGATAAAAAGTAGGTTCAATCCTATAAATTCACCCTTAACGACCCAACAATGACTTCGTTGTCGTCAAGTGTAATTTATAAAAGGGGAAGAGGTCTTCGATCCTAGATACAGGTAATTATCGTCGTCATTCAGTCTGTCTGTCAATATTTACTCATACACTTCAATTAAGTCTGTATTTTAATTTCCAGTAGAATCTTCCTGTATGGCATTTTTATTGTATTTCATTGTAAATTGTGTAATGGCGTTTTCAACATTATTTTAGTTCCATCGCGGCAGCCAGTGCACTTATCCATGCTTTCTTGGAATTTCTTTTACCAGTGCTTTGCACAATATTCATCCCAAGCCACCAACTGCTTTCCCACATGACCGTCGTTGAAACAATGGTCAGCGGTGAGAGAGGAATGAATCTTGACCATCATCAGTCCTCGGAAGGAAACTGCTGAGCTGAGGAATCGAACCAACGTCCTGTATGATAGAAATCTTCACTGTATAATTTGCAGAATGGTTGGCTTGACTGGTGTTTTACGCTGCTTCTAAGCATACTTCAGTTACCAGCACCAGTTCACTTATTCATTTTTTTCCCTAATTTCACCAACGTTAGAGTATGTTTCAAAGAGCGCTTTGCCTAACGAGACACTTCTAATGACCAGCACTGCTGGATGGTATCGAACTGGGATTTCATGATTACAAATCTAAACCCTTACCTATATCATGGTTTAATGACCCAGGAAAAAAAAAAGACTTTTGAAAACAATGTGGAAAAATGAGAAAATGGTGGTAATCAGCAGTTCTCCTTTTCCAACGATTTTTTCTACACTTTCTAAACAAATCTCATTGAACTTGAACCATTTTTGATTCCTCGTCTGCAACTGCTTTCACTTAAAACTTTTGCGACACGAAGGGCTTCCATATCATTGGAGCTGCCAATGTTATAGGTCTATTCGATTCACTTAACCCGTATCCTGTTAAATAACTTTAACCCTTTACCACACGAGAAAAATTCAGACTGGTCCAAATTGAAAGCATTTGAAGACAACAATTTGAATGTGGCTCAAATTGTGCAATTTTTCTCTGATAGGATAGAAAACATTGTGGGAAAAGGAGAAAATGCTGGTTACCAGCATTTTCTCCTTTTCCCACAATATTTTCAAAAGGCTTATTTCACAGGGGCTTTAAAAGGCAGCATTGTGCGGTAAAGAGTTAAAATGAAACTTCCAAGCCGATGGTAAAAACCAAAATGTTTGTGTTTCAAGTTATGGGGGTTGGGGAAATATTTCCTTATCGGACAGTGTAGATCCAAGATCAGACTGCACGTTCTGTGCAGTCTGATCTTGATCTACACTGTCCGCAAAAGGTCAGTGAGTCGCGCTTAGCAGACTAAGGGTTAACTCTTTACCAAACAACAAAATTTTAGAATCGACCAATTGGAAAGAATTAGCAGAAAAACAAAGTCAGTGTAGCTAAAAAGACGATTTTTGTGTTTGAAATGGTAGGAAAAAATTGTGAGAAAAGGAGAAAATGCCAGTTACTAGCATTTTCTCCCTTTTCCACAATGTTTTCAAAAGTCTTCTTCTTCAGGATCGTTGAAATTCGGAGTTGTTTGGTAAAGGGTTTTTGAATTCTCCATTACTCGAGCGTGCAGTGATTGGTATACTTCTGTATCACGGGGGTAGCTCTCTTGTTCCTGGATCTTACCAGTGCTTGGCTGGCTGGTTGGCTGGCTGGATTGATTGATTGAATGGTGTTTTAAGCCGCTTTCAACATTATGTCAGTCATATCACGGCGACACTCACATATTAATGTATTTCCTGGGTTCCACCAGTACTAGGCTAGGGCTCTGAAATGTCTTACCCACGAAAAACCCAGTGGATCCGGGGCCTCCAGGTCACTAGTCCAACACTTTACCACTGAGCCACGCAGGATCCGTTGCTTGGCTGGAGCTGTGAAGCGTCTTGCCCATAGGCACAAGCAAAACTCAACAATAAACCCAACATCTGAGGCAGAGATCGAATCCAAGACCTCTCCATTACGAACCCTATACCTTCACCACCGAGCCACGCAGGACCCCAAAAAGCGGAAAAAAAAAAAAATCGAAATGAAACCATGGCTGGTATTCACTAACCTTTTGAGTTGGTAATGTGGAATGTAAAACAATATCTGACTGGGTAAACCATTTGGTTTAGCCAATCAGATACTGCGTAAATTATGACATTGAAATTATTGACAATTGGGATAAGAAAGCACTTTATATCGTCTGGTGAAAACGACTCCAGACCATTAAGTAGGCTGTATACAACTAAGTTCCTTAAGTGTCATTGAAAGCAAAATACAGTTTTACAAATCCTTGAACAGTGTAAGTTTTTAATTCAACTAAAGATTTAAAAAAAAATCTTGATTTTTATGTGAGTGGTCTTTTTAAACCTGCTTTGGACTTGTAAAAATACGACTGATACAATCATCTTTTTCTTGATAAAGTGCCTTTTTCAGCTTTGGTGATCATTGAAAAAAAAATTAATTGCTTACTTGCATAAAAAATTATCATAGTTTTCATGCATAAAATTTACAAATAGCAAAAACTGTCGACTCATTTCAGCCTTCGCAGTCTGACATGAGTCGAAACTTTTCGCAGATGCACCAAACCCCCTTTTCACAGAGCATCACTCAATTACTTCTCCCGGCATGAAACTTTGATTTTTCACCTAAGTTGAAATGCCTCAGCGTGAAAGGACAAAATGAGTAGTCTATACTTCAAGATGTCCTTGTAAAGCGGAGGGTATTTATCACAAGGTTATACTGAAAGACGCAAATTTCGTCTACAGGGTGCAATTTGAGTAAGTGCATAGCTGACCGAAATCAAATTAACCCTCAAAGCGCCGAATAAACCCAATGGACATTTTCAGTCTAGAATAACACCAAGATAATTGCAATTTTGTGGTCACTTTTTATGTCTAGTATCTCAGCAAAGCGGACAGTGTAGATCAAAGATCAGGCTGCACATTTTATGCAGCCCGATCTTGATCTACACTGGCTGCAAAGGCAACTATAGTCGTGAAAGGCGCTTTAAGGGTTAAGATTCTCCAATTGAGAATTTTTCTACAACATATCTTTGATATAACGCGGAATTTCCTAACTTATTACAAACTAATTTGCATGATAAATAAATTTACTGACGCAATGCATTTTATATTGGTAAGGTCAAGTGGTTTCAACTCATTAACGCGCTAATAAATTTTCCCCTCAAAAAGGTATGAGCCATGATCTGTGAAAAGGGAGCTTAATGCATCAGCGAAAAGTATCGACCCAGGTCAGCCTGCGCAATCCGCGCAGGCTGACCTGGGCCGAAACTTTTCGCTATCGGTCAATTTTCTGTATGTTCAAGGAACAGTCTACCTCATGATTAAGTCGGTTGTCAAAACAAGAGACTATTATTGATCCATAGTTATGTGATGGCTTGCTTGGTATTATGCACTGCAGGGATAAACTAAGCCCCCTTTTGCCAGAGCATGGCTCATATCTTTTGACAATATTTGAGTGCAATTGCTTACGGAAATTAGTCAATTCTTTTCCTGCAATGTTTCCACACAGTCTAAGAGATGATGAGGGCAATCGCTAATAAAAAGTAATGGACTCAGTTCAAGCAATAATTTTCACACAAAAAAGGGAGATATGAATTTCTAACCCCTCTAACTTTTTACAAAACAACCTCATGCTCTTACAGTCCTAATGAAGACGTAAAACATTTTGGGAAAATAAGAAAATGCTGGTTATATATATATAAAAAAACCCTTCATTAGAGTCACATTTACTGTAGAAATAAGGCGGCAGGGGACATGGCTGTTTTACTAGCCCTGTATGTCACCGACCATCTGCAAATGCATCTAAAACTTGACTTTGGCACCATTAGGGTTGGTTGGTTATTTCCGTTTATTTATCGTCGCTACCGGTTGCCCATCTGAGCGACGCCCCCAGAAGACGGTTAGTTGTTACGGGGGATAGTGCAAGGATACAGGTCGAAACTACTGAGAGCTTCGCCTGGTTCTTTAACGTGCTCGGCGTATAGCACCGTCACACGGGACCTCGGTTTAATGTCTCATCCGAAAGACTATTAGTAATTTTTAGTTGGCCAGCCGGGGAAACGAACCCACTATCTGTAGGACATTGTGTTCACGAGTCCTACGCTCTACCTACTGAGCTATATCGGCTGGTGACACCATTAGGGTCGATGCACAACATCCTTATGAATAGCAGAAGCCTTGGAGTACTTTGATTATTTTGATCACGCGATTGTTGCTATTTTAAGAATGTGGGCTTTTTCGTCCCGTGTTCGCCCAGTAGTTTTGAACTAAAGACCGTTTCGAGCCTGAGCTTAAATGCACAGTTGATCAAATTTACCTCTTATCTGTTTTTTATCTGTGGGTAGGGCGAATGAAATGTTTTTGTGATTCTGTAACATTCAAGTCGAACAATTGACGGGGAAACTAGTTCTCGACCGTTCTTTAGGCCAAATCTCGTGTAGATTTCACTTTATCATTTTTATGACGTTCTTCTTTGTAGAGAGTATTTACAGGTTTCCGGCTTGTATTTACGCAACGGTGAGGCGGGGCCCAGTAGTTAGAAAAGTTTGTTCGGTGGGTTGTAAAAGCGAAGCATACCCTAACGTTTATTCTGCAGCCATGTAAGTACATATGCTATCAGTTTAGCACCTCCCATATTTATTTGTTTCTCCCTTAAGAGAAACTATTTAAATAGTAAGTAAAGTAAAGCAAAGTGATGTAAGTTAGTAAGTAAGTCACTGAAGTAAGTTAGTAAGTTAGTAAGTACAAGTGAGAGAAATAAATCGTGTTTAGTGGTTTCCCAACAAAAAGTTTGATCTCACAGCACTTGAAATGAATACAGCAATACTAGTTCTCATCAAAAGACAACATCAGTAAGAACAACTTTAGTACATTTATCCGTTACATTGTTTTGTGATGATGATGCTGTTGTTGTTGATGATGATGATGATTATGATGATGGTGGTGATTACATCGGCTTAATACTGTCAGTGAAATGATAATAGGTGTCGAAGTATAACATATAACGCCATAAACTTTTAAAGATAAAAAAAAGAGGAGGTTAAATGTTTCCAGTACCTGACTGTATAATTTTCAGATGTCATAGATTTTCAGTCTTCAAAGAACATAGCTGATCCCCTATTATATAACTGATCCATGCTCTGTGGAAAGGGGGCTTAATGTATCTACAAAAAGTATCGACCAGGCCAGCCTGCGCAGTCTGCGCAGGCTGACCTGGGTCGAATCTTTTTGCTTTTGGTAAATTTTCTGCATGTCAAAGGACCAATCTACCTACAGTTCCAATCGATTGTTAGACAAACTAGATTTTCATGGATCCATAAATATATGATGACTTACTTGGTATAATGCATCGTGGAGATGCATTAAGCCCCCTTTTCACAGAGCATAGCTTATATGTATGTAGGCTACCCCACTTGTAGATCTTATTTTCCCCTCTTACATTTCGACGATTGTCAAAGTGACCTCCCTAACGTCATGTTTTAACCGACGCTACCTTTTGACCTTTCACCAAACTTCACCGTGTCTAAATGATGCAGATGAAAAGAGCGATTGAAAACATTGTGATAAAAGGGAAAAAAATGCTGGTAACCAGAATTTTCTCCTTTTACCACAATGTTTTCTACCATTTCAAAGACAAATCAAATCATTCGGTCCACATTTAATTTGTAGTCTGCAAACACCCTAAATTTAGACAAATCTAAAATTTTGTTGTCTGGTAAAGAATAAAACTTATCTCATTCCTATGTTTTAGTGCGCGGATAACACCTTTTTTTGACGTATAATCAATTTTTTTTTCTAATTTATCACTCTGCATGTTGTTCCCAGCAAAGATCACTCGATGATAGAGACAATAAATACCTACACTTTACAAGTGATTATATTTATATGTTAAACCTTTACTGCACACGACCTGAGAAAGATGGCTTTAGAAAACATTCATTGTGGGAAAAGGAGAAAATGCTGATTACCAGCAATTTCTCCTTTTCCCACAATGTTTTCTATTCTATCAGAGAACTTAGTATGTTTGGGCCAATTTCGAATTCGTCGTCTGCAGATGTCTTGAATTTGGGCGAGTCCAAAATTTATCGTGTGGGAAAGCGATAAACACCATTTTTACCGAAGACACCAGTCTGTATGAGAGGTTGTTCTACTTGGCTGAGTAGAGGAGGAGCAGAATCCGTCGTCCAGAGACCCCAGTGCGATTCCTGCCCAAGTTGCCGGGTTTATCGTGGGTGTGTCCTTAGGCAAGTTACCTCAGAGCTCCAGCCACGTACCTGTGAAACCCAGGGCACAGATGAACAAACGCACAGTCGGCGTAAAATGACTGTAATATTGTCCAAAGCTCTATAAAACGCCAAAAAATCGATTTGTATGGGAGACGTCACTAATCAAACTGTAAGGCTGGTTCGACCAAAATAATTAGCACATATCCGACAGTATGGGTCAAAGATCAGAATGTGCGTTCTGTACAGTTTGATCTTAATCTACACTGTTCACACAATCTCTAAGAGTTTGAATCAGCAAGATAAACGTTAATACAATACGTATGCTCTTAAAGTCTGACATCGAGTTGATCTGAGAGATTAAGAACATAATGAGGCTCTATTTAACTTTCTCACTGCAGTGATCATTTATTACTTTTGCAGGTAATGTAGAACCAAGATCAGACAGCTCAGAACCTGTAGTCTGATCTACGATCTACACTTTTGGCTTCTTTGCTCAAGTCCATGACTATAAAGTGTCCTCATTTGCAGTAAAAAGTCGAATGTCTTAATCCTTTACCACACAAGCCCGACTTTTAACGACCCTGAAGAAAATGCCTTTTGAAAACATTGTAGGAAAAGGAGAAACCAGCATTTTCTCCTTTTCCCACAATGTTTTCTAACCTTCCCAAATCAAATTTAAATTTCCGAGCAACACTTCATTTGGCGTCTGCAAATGCTTTCAATTTGGACAAGTCTAAAATTTTGTTGTTTGGTATTCCTAAAGAGTTAACTGCGCCATTGCTATATGAACCATTGCTTGTGTAAAGCGGGTTTAATGCATCTGCAAAAAGTATTGACCCAGGTCAGCCTGCGCAGTGTGATCCAAGATCAGACTGCAAGTTCTGTGCAGTCCGATCTTGATCTGTTCTTTCCCCATAAGCCCTTTTATACATGGCGATAAAAGGAATGGGGTAGCTGCAAACGACTTTAATGCATGATCCCAAAGGGTGGGGTAAGTGCAAACCCGCTTGAAAAGTATTTAAGTTGAAAAGAGACTAATTAGAACATAGAATAGTTTGAACGTCTTCAATTCTATAAAAATCAAAACTTGATACTGATTTGGCAGCAGTTCCTATTCAAGCTTTGATGATGTTTTTCTTTTGTCTCGAAAATCAAATAAACCGTCCATACAGCGAAAGGTACAAAGTGTTTGGTACGGAAAGGGAAGGGGCCGACTGCAGATTTGGCTACACTTTATAAAGAAACCAGATTAAGGTATTATATAGTTAAAGATTAGCTGTGAGTGGTCACAACGTCTTAACACTTTACTAAACGACAAAATTTTAGACGAGCCCAAATTGAAAGCATTTGCAGACGACAAAATAAATGTGAATGAAAAAAGGAAATTTGGTTTGGGGAGGGTAGAAAACATTGTGGGAAAAGGAGAAAATGCTGGTTACCAGCATTTTCTCCTTTTCCCACAATGTTTTCAAAAGGCTTTTTTCTCAGGGTCCTTTAAAGTCGGGATTGTGTGGTAAAGAGTTAACTCTTTATCACACGACAAAATTTTAGACTTGTCCAAATTGAAACCTTTTGCAGACGACAATTTGAATTGATCTAAAATGATTGGATTTGTCTGTGAAAAGATGGAAAACATGCTGGTCACCAGCAAATTTTCCTTTTCTCACAATGTTTTCAAAAGCTTAATTTCTTAAGGTCATTAAAAGTCGGAATTGTGTAGTAAAGAGGTAAACCTTTTCCAAACAATACAGCGTTTACACCACCCTGGTAGTAAAATAGGCTTTTCAAAGCATCGTGGAAAAAGGAGAAAATGCCATTAGAGCCATGTTTGATTTATTGTCTGCATAATGACTTTTATTTTGGATAATTTTAAACTGTCGTTGTCTGGTAGGCCCATACAGAAAAATGATTAACAGCTATACATTACCGAAATGAAAATTTCCCATGCTTAAAATTTTTGATAACATTGTGAAATTTTCTGAGACGAGATCCAATTCGGATGACATGTAACATATACCTAACGATTAGACATATTTCACAAGGATATTTTCAAAGTCATTTGCAACAAATTTGCTTCAAATAGCAAAGGCATAAATCAAAGCAGTCCCCGCATAATATCCGTACACAATTTACAGATACATTCTGTCTTGCCGCAACCGACTTTCCTTACAATTTTTAAATCCCACTGTTTAACTTAAATCCCTCCTATTTTTGGTATAATTTCTCTCTTTCGATAGTGCTTTAGTCTAAATTCTCAAGATACTAAACTACTTACCATCTTTTGTATCGTTTTTTTTTTTTTATAAATTTTATAGCAAATTGTAGCAAAATTTGAAAGAAATACACACATTTTTTTTGATAATTATAAGAATTATTCGCGAAAGACCATGACAAAAGTTAGTCCCTTCTACAATCGAGTAAAGGGTCGCTCATAAGTATTAAGCTTACAAGTTACAGTGTTTTTAAACTCAGAGGAATTTAAAAGTGTTGCTCGAACTTGGATACTCAACATGTCTCGAAGGTTTGAAATATATTATTTATGTTTACTTTACAAAAACAAACTTGATTCATTTCTTTGATGTTAGTTTTATCAAAGCCCCTGCGCAATTTGTCCCAACACTACTAATTTTTAGTTTTTTTTCTATTACCTGTTAGCCCTGGAGTATATAAAGCGACAAAATGTGTCATTAAAGACAGTGTGGATCAAGATCAGACTACAAAAGCTTGCGTTCTGATCTTGGACTTACGTTGTCCTATTCGAAACGATAAGTCAATTGATCCAAAACACCTTTTTTTCAGTTATTCATATAAAGCCAAGGCTACTTTGCGTGGTTATGTAGGTTGTGTGATAAAGATCAGGCTACTAGAAAGATGCAGTCTGATCTTGGATTTTCGCTGTGCGAAAACTTTGGGTCATTTCGACCAAATTTTCTCTGTGTGTGTACGTTGTTTGTTGGAGAGAGAGAGAGAGAGAGAGAGAGAGCAAACAGGATGAGTGGGAAAAAAAGTCTTGTATTCTTTTGCTCACGCAAACATTATACGGTAGACTGTAATGAAATGTAAATGTTCGAAATACAAATCGGTGTTTGCAGAACTTTCTTTGCAAGGTTTCTGTACAACCCTTAACCAAACAATCCCAAGATACTGAGAAAGGCATTTGGAATCATTTCTCGTTAGGTAAAGGGTTAAGCGATTTGAAGTCTATCACAAGATGTAAAAAGATATGGTTGCAAAGTCTGAAATATAAAGAAAAATAACTTAACCCTTATCCAGCTGAAATGAAACGTTCAAGCCGACAGTAAAATCCTAAATTTTGCTATTTCAAAGGTATCTGTGAAAAATATCTCCTCATCGGACAGTGTAGCTCAAAGATCAGACTGCACATTGTGCAGTCTGATCTTAATCTACACTGTCCGCAAAAAGGTCATTGAGTCGCGCTTAGCAGCCTATATGGGTTAATTAGAATTTTAACTCTGAGAGCGCCAGATAAACCGTAAGGGCATAATTTTCTGTCTAGAAACAACACCCAAATAATTGCAGTTTCAAGTTTCATAGTAGCTTTTGTCCACAGTGTCTCTGCAAAGCGGACAGTGTAGATGAAAGATCAGACAGGACTTTTTGTGCAGTCTGATCTTTGATCTGTACTGTCAGCATAGGTTATTATAGTTGTGAAAGGTAGAATACGGGTTGAGTTTGTCTGGTAATTTTAAAACTAACTATGGTAAGTTTACAACGGAAGACCCGACCTCTCGAACCCTACTAAAGTCAATATGCATAAGTGAAGAGGAAATAAGGTTAACTCTTTACCAAACAATCTTTTTTTTTAACAACCCGACGGACGGAGACTTTTTTAAAACATTGTTAGATAGGAAGAAATTACTAGTACACAGCATTTTCTCCTTTTCCCACAATGTTTTCTACTCTATTACATACAAATTTCATCATTATAGCCTCATTTATTTAGTCGTCTGCTATTCCTTTCAATTTTGACCAGTCTAAAATTTTGTCGTTTGGTAGAGGTACATCATTACCGTCTTGCAATAATTTTTGCAGCAACCTGCTCTGAAAACATTTATGTAAAATATATGTCAACGAAACTTGTATGAGAAAGCAGCCAGTAGCTTAGAAATAGTGTTGTGCAAAGTATCAGTGACAGAAACACTAGGACTATGTGGATGGTTGCACCGACTGCCGTGATAAAAGTGAGCTACCCTTGATAATGGTGAAAAAAAAAAGAAGCTGGCGATTATCAGTTGATCTTTCTTGCATCTAAATGTGCAATATCGATTACGAGTATTTAACCCTTTCCCAAACAAGCCCTGGTTTTCACGTGTCTGCAGTGCAAGTCTTTTGAAAACACTGTGGGAAAAGGAGAAATTGCTCGTAACGAGTAATTTCTCCTTTTCCCACAGTGTTTTCTACCCTATTTGAGACCTTTCTGCCATTTTCATCAAATTTAAAATTGTCGTCTGCAAACTCTTTCAATTTAGACCAGTCCAAAATTTGTCGTTTGGGAAAGGGTTAATTACAACACCTGAACAAAGCATGTATGGAGACTGTTATTTTCATTTTACATTAATTTCGTAAATATTTAGATTTGTGAAAATTTATCTTGAATAAATAAACTTTATCCTTTCAACGTCATCAGCGAAAAAGGGGGCTTTGTGCGGATGTAGATCTGGGTAGATAATTAACAAACCCTTTTCTCAGTCCCAACTCAGCTGAGCATGACATTTCAAAATGATACAGAATTGATTTGATACACCTAACAGAGATTTTTGTTTAACTTTTCCCACTTTTCTTTCCTTTTTTCTTGTAAAATAGATGTCTTTATTTCTCACTGTCGAACTCGCAGAAGCACCAATGAAGTTGAAAGCTTGAGGAGAAACTCAGTTGACTTCCTCGCTCACATCTGGATTTCTGTTATGGCCTTCTTTTTACAAACATTCCTGATAACTTGATTGAAAAGCTACGAATGGTCCAGAATTATGCAGCAAGAGTAGTAATAAACATGCCCTATAAATAACCAGTGCACGAAATGTTAAAATCCCTTCACTGGTTACACGGATAGAATATAAAGCCGTTGTTCAAGTAAACAAAGCTCAGTCGGTAGTGTACAGGACTTGAGAACAGGAGGTCGCTGGTTCGATCCCCGGCTTGGCCAATTTCTTTCCGAGGATTGATGATAGCCATCGCGACAGGATTCATTCCTCTCTCACCGCTGACCATTGTTTCGACGATGGTTATGTGGGAAAGCAGCCAATGGCTTGGAAAGAATATTGTGGGAAGTAGTAGTAAAAAAAAACTCCAGGAAAGCATGGATAGGTGCACTGGCCGCCGTGATATAACTGAAATAATGTTGAAAACGGCGTTAAACACCATACAATCAATCAATCAATCAATCAATCAAGTATACAAAGTGATTAATGGAACTGCCCCTCATACATTCAATCATTATTTCATCCAGGTCATTATAGACTTAGATCCTCTGATGACAATTCATTTGCCATACCAAGAACGAGGACACACCTTGCTGGTAGACCGATGGTCCAAGGTGGTGGAATTCTTTACCAAAAGAACTTAACCCCTAAAGCGCCGAATAAACTTATCAGACATTTTCGTCCTAGAAATACGGCTCGAATAATTGCTATTTCATGGTTGCTTTTGTCTGTGGTGTATCAGAAAGGCGGACAGTGTAGATCAAAGATCAGGCTGCACGTTTTGTGCAGCCTGATCTTGATCTACACTGACCGCAAAGGCAACTATAGTTGTGAAAGGCGTTAAATGTGTATAAAATGAAACTACATTCAAGAAAAAACTTTAGAGATTTTTGTTCAACTAGCACTATTAATAAGTATTTGTCAGCACAAATAGGCCTGTGCACATAGTAAAGCGCAGAAGAATATGTCTTACAGTAACACTGTGCTATATAAATGTCGTTGTATTTGTAATTCAGCATGAACTCAAGTTTTATAAGCATCGGGCTTTATACATCTAATTCTGTAGATAATGGAAGGTGATAAAAAGAATCTGACATTCGTTGGGCTTTCAAGATAAAGTGTTATTAAACTCGCCAAACGACAAAATTTTAGACTTTTGGACTGAAAGCATTTGCAGACGACAAAATGATTGTGACTCAAAAATTGATAATTATTTTGGGAAGGGTAGAGAACATTGTGGGAAAAGTAGAAAATGTTGGTTACCAGCAATTTCTCCTTTCCTCACAAGTTTTCAAAGCTTTCTCGGGTTCGTTAAAAGTCAGGATTGTGTGGTAAAGGGTTAATAACATTTTGTACGCTCTTTTAATAAAAATCTTATCTCAAACACCATCTTATATCAGATCCTTTATATCTTTAGGAATGTTATATGAAGCTTACGTAACACAAAAAAGTCCGCCCCGTTTTATTTGGGCCATGCTCTGAGAAAAGGGGGTTTTAGGGCATCTCTGTGATTGATTATACCAAGCAAGTCATCTCATAATTATGGATCCATGACATTCATTATGTCTGACTGAATCGTGAGGTAGAATGGTCATTGGACAAGCAGAGAATTAACAAAAAAGTTTCGATCCATGCTAGTCTGCGCTGACCTGGATCGATACCTTGTGCAGATGCATTAAACCCCTTTTCACAGAGCATGACTCATTTGTAGTTAGATGTTAGCGATAATGGTTTAACCCTTTACCACACAATTCCCACTTTAAACGACTCTGAGAAAGAAGCCTTTTGAAAACATTGTGGGAAAGGGAGAAAATGCTGGGAACCAGCATTTTCTCCCTTTCCCACAATGTTTTCTACCCTTTCAAAAACAAATTTCATTTTTTTTCAGTCACATTTATTTTGTCGTCTGCAACTACTTTCAACTTGGAATGGTCTAAAATTTTGTCGTTTGGTAAAGAGTTAAGCAATCAAAACACAATCTTTAAAGTTACTTTTCACAATTGAGATGTATGTACTTTTACTTTCAGGTCGCCGATCACGGGGCGTCCAGAATGCTCGAGGATGAGTTTGGATTTCGGACGAATGAGCCGGGCATCATCCGTCAGTACATCTATGGACCTTACATACAGAGATTATTGGTTGGTTTCCATTTTTATATTCATGTTTGAAAATAATGCCGTTATTAGAAATTTACCGGTAACGAGACGAGGTTTGAACAAAGGCAGTCCATGCGGTCGTCGATGATGGGTTCCAGTTGCTTTTTCAGTCGAAAAGGGCATATCTGTGTCAAATATACTCCGAGGGTTATTGTCCTATTGCTATGGGTTCCCATTTTGATAGTTAATAACTAGCTCGAGTTTGAGAGGCACCACCCAGTAATGACAAGACTTATCAGAAAATGTCAAAGTTTTCGTTCTACGGCGATGCAGACGACGTCAGGGCTATGGCAATACCTGCTGGGCGTTTTCTTCGATAAAAATGTCAATTTCCCAAGATTACCAACTTTTATGCATTCGTATTATATCGAGATGTTACAGGCCACGCCCCTAGGTTCTGCCTGGCTTCGTAATTTGTACACGTGATCAACCGTTCCAAGGTGTTGTGTTACGATATTGATATAATCTGGTTTTTCAACATTTCTCTCGGCGTAGCGTCGTCATCTCAGTTTTCTTGCAAGCATCAGTGCTCCACCTAGACCCCGAGAGAAGTCGTATGGAGTGGAATGAATTCTGGATCTATGCATGCGTTGCAACCGTTTGGCATAAAAATGCGTCAAAGAAATGAAAATCTTAGTTGTCACAACACAGGTTTCGTTTATGGTTACCTCCCTTGTATAAAGTGTCGGTTTATCATTAACCCTTTACCACACAATCCCGACTTTTAACGACCTTGAGGAAGAAGTCTTTTCCCACAATGTTTTCTACTCTATCAGGAAAATTTTGTCATTTGAGCCACCTTTAATTTGTCGTCTGCAACTGCTTTCAATTTGGACCAGTCTAAATTATTGTCGTTTGGTAAAGACGTTTAGAAATGTTTGAAGTATGGAGATACTTCGTGAAACACTTCGTTATCTTCTAACTTGCACATGCCTTCAAATTATAGAAGTCAAAATTATGCTTCTAAAGAATGTTATTTTAATTTACTTTCAGGGGACCTCCAAATTACACGCCTTTTGATGAGAAATTCAACGAACTCCACTTCTTGAAATATAGAACAAAAATGCATGTCAAGAAACTGAACAGCTTAAAATATAACTACATAGAATGGTTTTCTAAGAAATGCCAATCCTTCTTAGACTGTGTTAAACTCACACAAATATTGGCTGCAAAACTTGTGCCAAATGATATAGAAAACATGCAAGACTTTAAGAAAATACACGATATGTCCCGAAGGTTTCCGAGAAATGGTACGCCACGTGACTCAAATCCCGCGAAAATGGATGACTTTTTCATGTTCTGGCAAGAGATGGTGACTTTAAAAGAGGAAACGGATGATTTGTATGAAACTTTGTGTCGGTATTGTGAAAGTGTTACGAGACTTCGACAACCGTCAATAAAACCGGAGATAGATCGACTTAAAACTCAACTTGATGAGGCCTGTGCTGAGGATTACAAATTCACAGATTTGAAAAATGAGCGGGAAAATCTATTCGTATACAAGGTGGCACCATACGATTACAGATACCATGGACTCCTGGGATATATACCTTATTTATTGACCTTGACCTTAAAACTAACAACCTGGCTTAGTAAAATACATTTAGAAAAAGAATGATGGCAGACGACGGTAGGCATGTTCTATTTTAGGCAATCAAGAAATGTTTCCATGGCAGCATTTCGAACCCTAAGTTCGGTATGCGAGATACGATGTAACTGATGAATTAGTTTCCATGACTATATACATTCTAGATCTATAGGAACGTTAAAATGGAAACACAGCCGACAATTTCAACAGTTTATTCAAATAAAGAAACCAATAACTTGGTTTTCGGAGACTTTATTCATTTACACATTGGTTTGCCATCATTTCATAGATGTACTCAGCTTTCACCGTGGTGAAGAAACTTTTATGGACAAGGTAGATCAAGATCAGTTTGCACAGAGTGTGCAGTCTGATCTGGGATCTGAAGTATTCAGTAGTTTGTGAGATACTCTGGCCATATAAAGCTCTTAAATTCGCATTATTTGTGTTTCATCTACACATCGAAAATATTCAAATATGTCTAGAATGGTTGAATCAAGTTTTGCGAGTATCGGAGTTGTAGATTAAGATTAGACTGCACAGAACGTCCAGACAGAGGTTTGATCTACACCACAAACTACTTTATTCTAAATTGGTACCATTCTTCCTTTTTTCTCTCATATGAGCCATGCTCTGCCCTGGCAAAGGGGGCTTAATGTATCTCCGTAATGCACTGTGCCACGCAAGACCTAACATAATCAGAGATCTGTAAAACCCACTTTGTCTAGTAACCTACTGAATCATAAGGTAGAAAATTGACCATAAGCAAAGTGTTTCCACCAAGGTCAGCCTGCACGGACTGCGCAGATTGACCTGGGTCGATACTTTTTCAGATGCATTAAATCCCCTTTTAACAGAGCATGGCTTGTATTTTTTGACCTCCAGAAGTTACATTTTATTCATTTGGTGGCGAAGAAAATATTTTTATAGATTTAAATAAGCAGACTGAAGTACTTGTATAGCACAGAAGCAATTTATAAAAGAAGGATATATTTATTGACTTTTTCACTCAATTATCCAATGTTGTGCATTATTACATTATAGGCTTGACTCATTATTTATTTACCTTTTTCTTTTTTTTTTTAAGCTGACTTAATGACTGTTGTGCTTTTGTCAATTCAGTCAGTGACGTTCATACAAAACTCATTTTGAATGAAATAAAACATTAATATTAAAACTTTTCCTTTATTTCATATAAAAATTGTAAAGCACTTGTCTTAAAGCTCACCTTTACAAACATAAATGGATTTTAAGTTTTCATTAATGTAATGCATGTATTTACAAAATAGTGATGTTTACCCTTACAGAACCTTTCACAACTTTAGTTGCCTTTGGGACCAGTGTACATCAAGATAAGACTGCACAAAACATGCAGTTTGACCTTTGATTTACAATGTCCTCTCTGCTGAAATATTCTGGGCAAGACAACAACAAAACTGCATTGAAACCATGCTCTGTGAAAAGGGGGGGTTAATGCATCTGCAAAAAAGTAGATTTTAAAAGTCCAGAACTATTTGACAACTCACTTGGTTTAACTCTACCACATAATCCCGACTTTTAACGACGCTATGAAAGAAGCCTTTTGAAAACCTTGTGGGAAAAGGAGAAAATGCTGGTAACCATCATTTTCTCCTTTTCCCACAATGTTTTCTACCCATCCCAAAATAAATTTCAATGTTTCAGTCACATTTATATTGTCTTCTGTAAATGCTTTCAATTTGGACCGGTCTAAAATTTTGTTGTTTGTTAAAGAGTTAATGTATCACAGAGACGCATTACAACCCCCTTTCACAGACAATGGCTTATTTATAGGTGATGACCTTTCAGGTCTTGCCCTCTTGAAATTGAAATCCTTAGACGATGAACCACTCCTCTGTTTCAAGAAAAATAGGCCCCTATGGATCAATGAACAGACACATCTGTGTCATTTGACAGTAACATGTGGATTGAAAAACTGTCCAAGCCAATAATACCAACAATGAAATCCAGAGTAAATGCCATTGAAGTAGCTCTAGAATTGAAATTGGCCTCATTTCACAGTTTTGACATGACCTAGTTTATAAAGTCTACATTGCAGATGAAGAAGTCAGAGAACCACCCCAAAACACTCAAAACTACCGGAAAAACACACCCCAAACCACTGTCATTGCACCGCAAACCACTTTCCTAACACCGAAAACATCATGCAAAATGCTTAGATGCACAATTTTATGGATAATAGTAATGTAGTCATGAAATAATACTATCAGTCTTAAAAAAAAAATGTTGTCAACCTTCAGATGAATGATGTTTTTATGAAATTGTCCATTGTTAAAACTTATTTGGTAGCAAATTTCTATCATCATCTTCTATAAGTACTTTCAGTACTTTGATTTACCTTATTTCTAGACTGAAAATGTCTGTAGTGGTTATATCACACTCTAAAGGTAATGGCAATGACTAAAGGTGATGATTAAATTTCACAAGTTTACCTTTTGAAATAAAATTGCAGCAGATGACTTCGGAAAAGTCCTTGTTAAACCTTTACCAAATGATAAAATTTTAGACTTGTCCAAATTGAAGGGGTTTGCAGGTGACAAATTATACCTGTGTAAAAATGCCAGAACTTGCTTTTGAATGGGTGGTAAACATTGTGGGAAATGGAGAAAATGCTGGTTACCAGCATTTTCTCCTTTCACTACAATGTTTTCAAAAGCCTTCTCCACAAGGATAATAAAAACTCGGAATTGTGTGATATAGGCTTAAACAGGAGATAATTAAGTTGACTTCAGGCTAATTACATGAATACTGAAAACACTGTAGAAAAAGGAGAAATTGATTGTTAAGAATGCTACAAATTATTTACCCACAAAATTAAACCAAAGCAGTATAAACATGTAAGACACACAATCACAACCATACTTCACCCAAAATGAACTCAACACTCCCCTTTTCCCTCATTTAGTACAATGTAAAACAAGAAAAAAAATTATTCTGATTTCTTTCTCTTCTTACTTAAATTTTTGGAGAATTCACACTTAGAGGCTGTGTAAAAATATGTCTGCATGAACTTATCAGTTACATGTTTATCTGTAAACATGTAAACATGCACACACACACACAAAAAATATTTTTCAAACTTCAAAATGTCTGCAATCTAAAGGATACTAACTGTTTACCATACCACAAAATTTGAGAGTTGTCGAAATTGAAAGCTTTGGCAGACGAAAAGATAAATGTGGCGATAATAATGGAATTTTCAGTGAAAAGTAAAAAGATATTGTGGGAAAAGGAGAAAATGCTGGTTACCAGCATTTTCTTCTTTTCCCACAATGTTTTCAAAAGGATTCTTCCTCAGGGTCCCTAAAACTTAGGACTGTGTGGTAAAGACCACCAAACAGCAATATATTAGAGCTGTCCAAATTAGATGCATTTGCAGGTGATCATTTAAATGTAGTTCTGATGGTGGAATTTGTCATTGTCAGAGTACAAAAAATTGTGGGAAAAGGAGAAAATGCTGGTAACCACTTTCTCTCTCAGGTTCAATAAAGCTTGGGTTTGTGTGGTAAAGGGTTGACAAATAACACATAAAAGGTATTGTCAAATGAATTTTTTTACGGTCCGGTGGGGTGGGTTAGCAATTATTAGTATGACTAAGAAGGGAAGCAACTTATCACTTATTTATACAAAAATGTGAAGTTACCTCCCTTGTTACAATTTAAAATTTGCAGGTACTCAATTCACCACAACTGTATTTTAACACTTAAGCTGCTGAATAAATGAAATGCAAATTTCTACTCAGTACTAAAAGACCAAACATTGTGATTTCAAAGTTGATCTCACCGGAAAGAAAATACTGAATCGGACAGTGTAGATCAAAGATCAGACTGCACGTTCTGTGCAGTCTGATCTTGATCTACACTGTCCGCAAAAGGTCAGTGGGTCGCGATAAGCAGCTTAAGGGTTAATCATAAGTAGAATGCTCAGTGCAAGCAATGCCACATTTGCCTACAATAACTGATATAGATTTGTTTGTATGGTGTTTAAAGCTGCTTTCAACATTATTTCAGTCACAGTGGCAGGGAACCTGACTATGCTTTCCTGGAGTTCTTTTACCAGTGCTTCACATAATACTGCTTCCCAAGCCGTTGGTTGCTTTCCCAAATAACCATTGTTGAAACAATGAATAGAAGCGAGAGAGAGGAATCAATCCTGTTGCAATGACTATCATCAATGTCCAGAGAGAAACTGGCCAAGCTGGGGATTCCAACCGGCAACCCCCTGGTTTCTCAAGCCCTGTACATTACAGGCCGACTGGGCTCGGCTTATTGAGACAGAAATATAAAAACCAGACTTGCAATCATTGTAATTTTCTGTTTCAATTTTTCAATAATCCCTATCAAATGACCCTGCTACAAAAATTGCCACCCATAACAGTAAATCTTTAGTCTGTGAGCATTTTACTAAACGATAAAAATGTACACTTGTCAAACTTAAAGGCATTTGCAGGCGACAAAAGGTGGCCAAAATGACAAATTTATTTTTGATATGGTATAAAACATTGTGGGAAAAGGAGAAAATGCTAGTTACTAGCATTTTCTCCTTTTCCCATAATGTTTTAAAACGGCTTCTTTACAAGGGTCATTAAAACCTGGAATTGTGTAGTAATGGCTTAACTGATAATTCATTGCCTTCTACAACAAATTGGCAGAAGACAACTTTGAAAAAATCCTTGTACAATGATTGACCCTTACCCACACAAGTCCTTTTTAATGACCCCTAAGAGAAATGGCTTTTGAAAACATTGTGGGAGGAGGAGAAAATGCTGATGTAAACCAGCATTTTCTCCTTTCTAACACTGATTAACTCTTTACCTGACCACAAAATTTTAGACTCGTCCGTATAGAAAACTTTTGCAGACGACCAATAAAATGTGGCTGAAATGATGGAATTCATCTGTAAAGGGTTACAAGCATTTTGTCCTTTTCCTGCAATGTTTCCAAAAGCCTTTCTTTCAGGGTTATTAAAAGTTCTATTTGTGTGGAAAAGGGTTAACAAAGAAAATACATGATTACTGCTGAAGATGATGTTTACAGAATTTATTTATAGATATGGAAACCAGTGAGGGGAAAGGTGTAATTGTTTGTAACAAGCAAATGCTTATTTTTGAACAACATTTTTAAAAACTGAATACTTGGGTCATCATAATTTTATTGGATAATTCACAGCATAACCCTTTACCATACAATCACAACTTTTAACGAAGAGAAGGAAGAAGCCTTTGAAAACATTGTGGGAAAAGGAGAAAATGCTGGCAACCAGCATTTTCTCCTTTTCCCACAATGTTTTCTACTCTTCCCAAAACAAACTTCAAGTTTTGAGTCACATTTATTTTTTCATCTGCAAAAGCTTTGAATTTGGACTGGTCTAAAATTTTTGTTGTTTGGGAAAGAGTTAAAGTTGGAAGGATTTCAACAATATGTCAGCCGCCTTAATGAAACCATTTTCAAATACGTCATCAGAAAATCTGGACACCGAGTTCCTGGCATTCTTCCTTAGATTGAGGCTCTCTGTCTTGGAAAGATTAAAGATGGCAGTCATGGCAGATGAAAAGGTTTCTACATCTGACGCAAGATAGCCAGTAGGCTGGCCGTTGTGCGGAATAACTATGTCCATTTTTGGTCCACCAGAATCATTTGCCAGTATAACTGTCCCGGCTGCCATCAATTCAACCACACCTGAAATAAGTAAAGACTTAAGTACATGTATTTTTTTCATCCGCCTACACTACATACCAATTTTAGACCAATCAAGAATGAGTACATATCAATAATAGAGAAAATACATATGAGCCATGCTCTGGCAAAAGAAGGTTTAATGCTTTACCAAACGACAAAATTTTAGACTGGTCCAAATTGAAAGCACTTGCAGACGACAAAATAAATGTGATTGAAAAATTGAAATTTATTTTGGGAAGGGCAGAAAACACTGTGGGGAAAGGTGAAAATACTGGTTACCAGCATTTTCTCCTTTTCCCACAATGTTTTCAAAAGGCTTCTTTCTCAGGGTCATTAAAAGTCGGGATTGTGTGGTAACAAGTTAAAGAACCTCTTGTGATCCATTATACCAAACAAGCCATCCCATAATTATGTATCCATAAAACAGAGTTCCAGACAGAGGGAGTGATTTTGATTTCAAAATTGAAAATTTCAGTTATTCTCCACTAAACCCTATTTTATGGGTACTCATTAGAATTGTCTCACTGAGATGATTCTAATGAGTACCCGCAACATAAGGTTTGGAAGAGAAATAATGGATTTAGATCACCATCACCCCCTCTTACCTGGAGCTCTGCATAAAATCCATTTTGTCTAACAACCAACAAATTTTAAGATAGACTGAGACATACTATTTATTGACAAACATTCTGAGAATAGGAGTAAATTTATGAAAAAATTGTATTAATGACATTTATTTAAAGATTACTGGTATTCATAACATACATTCTGCTAAAACTTAGATATTCCTCTATGAACCCAAAAGTACTCTTCTTTAACTCTTTGCCAAATGACAAAATTTTAGACCAGTCCAAATTGAAAGCAGTTGCAGACGACAAAATAAATGTGACTGAAAAATGAACATTTCTTTTTGGAAGGCAGAAAACATTGTGGGAAAAGGAGAAAATGCTGATTACCACCATTTTTCCTTTTCCAACAAATGCAACAATGTTTTCAAAAAATTTTTTCCTCAGGGTTGTTAAAAGTTGGGATTGTTTGGTAAAGGGTTAATAGGTCTGACTAAACAAATGGATGGTACAGATCCAAATCAGACTGCATGTTCTTTGCAGTCTGATGTTAATCTGTTCCTTCCACAAAAGTCACCTTTTTCACCTTTGAAAAGAGTTGAAATCAACTTACCAATACCAAAATGCTCATCTCTCATTGTGTGTAGTCCAATGGTCGCTGCCTCCATCAAACTTTTTAATTCGTCAAACGAAATATTCAGTTTGAATTCCACATACTTCTCAATCTTCAAATCCTCCGCTAACTTTTTCAGAGTCTCCACCCTAGCAGCATCTTTACTGTCCCTACAACCCCCTGCCAGAACCAACTTATATTTTGCTTTTTCATTGTCACTGTGCTGTTGCAGAAATTTGGAGAAACTTTCAACTTGAAGCCTGTGGTTTTTCTCTGGGCGGAATTGCGCAATAGACAAGATCACTTGTGGAAATTTCTGTTTTTTATCTGTCAACTCAATATTGATAAACTCTGAGACATCACAGGAAGGATAAACTATCACAGTTTTTAAAGGAACTTTCCATAATGCTTTAATATGATTATACGTCCATGTTGAATTCACCATTACGATGTTACTCCTTTTCCCAACTAAACCATATAAATAGGCAAAAAATCTGTAATACAATACTTTTATATTGGTTAAAACTGAACTGTTTGAGACAAAGTTGGCATTGTTAAAGTTTTCTTCCCGCTGTGAAACACGCTGAAGCATGTCTGTACTTATGGTCGGGTAGTGAACATAACATCCTACTTTACAACCACCTAGATATCTGAACAACGGAATGGTAAAAGCATATCCCATAGTATCTATATAAATGTCTGGAACATAGGACCTTAATGCTTCCCATCCGAGGATAAGGGACCCAAGGCTCTGCCCCAGTAATGTAAATATCGGATATTTCCTTGCCTCCACCCAGTTTCTGCTTTTCAGGAACACAAATTCAACTGGTTTAGGAAGGATGATGTTAAATCTCTGTCTAGCTTTGTTGAGTATTTCTTGCTGTGATACATCATAGTCACCAGTGTAGACTATACAGTGTACTTCTGGATATCTGAAAGAAAAAGAGATGGTGCAAATTTTACACGATTAACCAAACGACAAAATTTCAGACCTGTCCAAACTGAAAGCATTTGCAGACGACAAATTAAATGTGACAAAAATTATGATTTCAATATCTGAAAGGGTGGGAAAAGGAGAAAATGCTGTTTACCAGCATTTTCTCCTTTTCCCACGTTTTCAAAAGGTTTTGCCCCTTTTTCCTCAGGGTCGTTAAAACTTAGGACTGTGTGGGAAAAGGTTAAACTGTATGCAATTTTTACAACAAACATTGTCCATTGACACAGTCCTTCATTTAATATTAGGTATCTAATGTGCATTAATTCTCCAACATAACTCTTTACCATACAATCACAAGTTTTAATGACCCTGAGAGAAAGGCCTTTTGAAAACATTTTGAGAAAAGGAGAAAATATTGGTAACCAGCATTTTCTCCTTTACCCACATAATTTCCAATATTTTCTCTATTGTCAAAAACATTCACCACCATTTTAGCAGCATTTAGTTTGTCTCTGCAAATGCTTTTAATCTACAATTTTGACTTCTGCCTTTAACATCATGTCTTGTTTTTCATATGGACTCTGTAAAAAACACAGTCCCTCATCTTATGCAAGTTGAGCCAGGTCAGTAACATAAAGGGGTTGAAACCTAGAGGATACTGCTTCCATTTCCAAGCTTGCCCAAATTCTTTCTGTGGATTGATGAAGGTCATTGCAACAGGATTCACTTCTCTCTTACTAGATAATATTGTGTTGATGATGTTTATTTGTGAAATAACCAGTAGCCTGGAAAGAATATTTGAAGCATTAGTAAAAGAAACTCCAGGAAATGTTGTTAGCAACAGTGCTAACCATTTAACCCTTTCCCAAACAAGCCCTGGTTTTCACGTGTCTGCAGTACAACTCTTTTGAAAACACTGTAGGAAAAGGAGAAATTGCTCGTAACGAGCAATTTCTCCTTTTCCCACAGTGTTTTCTATCCTTTTGGAGAACTTTCTGTCATTTTCATCAAATTTGAAATTGTCGTCTGCAAACTCTCTCAATTTGGACCAGTTTAAAATTTATCGTTTGGGAAAGGGTTAACAAACAATCCTGACTGCTGTTTTACAATCCTAAAGGAGGACATTTTTGAAGACATTGTGGGGAAAACAACAAAATGCTGGTAACCAACATGTTCTTCTCTTCCCACAACGTTTTTACCCTTTTGGCTAATATTTACAAACTTGTATAAAAAAATCTCAACAAGTCAAATTTTTGTGCGATGATATTCAGTTTATTTTACGAGTAAACACAAAATCGCAGCCTTGCCAAAACACTGAATATTATACCTCTGAAAAATTGATTGATGTTTTGGGGTGTACTGACGGCGATTTTAATTTGGCACATGTAAAATAAATCTCGTGAACATTTGGGTCATAAAAGGTCGGTAAGATTTACTCAACTACGATATATTTACCGACCTGTTCTGTACAGCTCTGATTGCCACCCATAAGACTCTCTCTCCACCTCCACCTGCATTACAATATGGGTGGAAAAATCCGATCACAACCCTTCTTTTCCCATCTCCTTGTCCCCTATGCCTTGTCTGTTGTGCATTTCTTTGTTTTTTTATTCTGTATCTTAGCACAAGGAAGAGTAGGATCAGCAGAAATATGAAGAATATACAGAGCAGGATCAGCACTGTGAACATCTCAGACAGAAAACTGAAAGGAGAGGATTATTAACCCTAAGGCTGTTAAGTGCGACTTACTGTCCTTTTGTGGACAGAGTAGATCATGATCAGACTGCAAAAAATGTGAAGAGATATCTTTCTTCTAAAAGATACCGTTGAAAGAGCAGAAGTTGTGTTTTTACTATCGCCTTGGAAATTTCATTTCACTTATTTAGCAGGATAAGGGTTACTATGAAACAAGTGGTTGTACATCAAAGACTGACAACCAACCACTAAGCTTTACATGAAGTTCCTTTTGAAGCTTTGGCAACTGATTGACTGAATGGTGTTTTACGCCACTTTCAACATTATTTCAGTCATATCACAGTCACAGCTAACATATTCATGTATTTCCACCAGAACTAGGCTAGGGCTCTGAAGTAATGTATCTTGCCCAAGGACACTCCATAGAAAAACCTAGTGGATCCAGTGAGGCTTGAACCGAGGCCCTCCAGGTCTGCAGTCCAACACTTAACCACTGAAACACACAGGACCCCTGCAGCCATGGCAAACAAGGATTATACTGCACAAGGTATGCAGTATGATAAGTTACAAAGTCCGACAGATGTTTGAAAGAATTTGAATCTATTAATTCTTTTCTGACTGAAACTGTACATTCTATTCACTCAATAGTCGAAAATTTACATTTAGGTGAAGGGACCCAATACATATTTGCATCATCAGTATCTTTACAGTGTGACCTAGGTGTTGACTGGTTTAACCCTTTACCAGATGACAAAATTATAGCCTTGTCCAAATTTAAAGCATTTGCAGACGATAATTTCAATGTGGCCTAGATGGTGTAATTTTTCTTTGATCAGGTAGAAAACATTGTGGGAAAAGGAGAAAATGCTGGTTACCAGCATTTTCTCATTTTCCCAAAATGTTTTCAAAAGGCTTCTTTCCCAGGGGCGTCAAAAGGTGTCATCATGCAGTACAGGGTTAATTATCCCTTGATATAATACCACCTTTAGATGACCCTCTTTTTCATGAAAAAGACCATTTTGAAAACACCTTAAAAATACTTCAAAATATGACACTTGTTAAAAATATTTTTTAAAACCACTTCTAGTTATCTTGGCAACAGGCCGATTTGACTAGTTACCAAGCGTCCGGGAAGTAGTTATTCTTCATGGCTCGGAATACATTTACATTAAAGTTCGATGTAAGTATGACAACAATGAAGAGTTTCAGACTTATGTATGATTTTAACAGATTTCTATTGCGTACATTCTGAAAGTAATGACAGTATCCGGAAATAGTTATCCGAAAAATATGCAACTTGTCAGACATAGGAATACGCGCGCGAGAACGAAGTTGAAGACAAATAGCCGAGTGCACAAAAGAAAATAATGTGTATAGGACAAAAACAGGGCAAAGTAAGATCTGCGATGTCAACAACCAAGTCAGAAACCTTAAGTAATGAAATATTATCTCGGCTACGTCCATCCCGGAAGTTTCTAGAATGTGGACAGGGAACTTCCTGGTAAAGCTGAAAATTGAGAGGTTTTTCGGAAATGATGTAGATGCATATGTAAACCAGATACCGCTGTTGTTTCAAATCCATTTCTGACTCTCAGTGTTAGGCCGTAAATAAAATTTACTAAAAGTTAATTATCCCCTGTTTACTTTACTGATATTGTCATTACTACTAGTCAACTCCGCCGTTTTTCACATTCAGAATTCCACTCAAGTTTAAAACAATTTATGGCAGTAAACAACTACAGAGCAGGTATTCCTTTCTGAATCCTTTTTTTCATTAACTGATTCACACAAAGAGATGATTATTACAAATTAATGGATATTGTGTTTAACATAGATACTTGATTATGAAACGATTGGTAAAGGAAATTGCTCCAAGAAGCTTGACATTAATCATAATTATGTTACTCATGAAATTACTGAAAATGAAACCAAGTCATTACTCAAACAGAAAGATACAGATGAGGGGTTAGCCAAAAATTAAAGCAAAGATGAAAGCTTTGATTTAGGAGAAGAAACAGGTTACCAGCATGTTCTTCTTTATCCCTCAGTGTTTCGAAACCCAGGATTGTAAAAGATTGCTTCTTTAACCCTCTACCAGACAACAAATTTCAGAGTCACCTGTATTAACATCACTTTTCGACGACACATTAAATGTGGCTGAAACGTAGGAAATTGTCTTTGAGGGTTGAAAACATTGTGGGAAAAGGAGAAAATGCTGTTTGCCAGCATTTTCTCTTTTTCTCACTATGTTTTCAAAAGCTGTCTTCCGCAGGGTAGTTAAAACTCGGGACTGTGTGTTAGAGGGTTAGGTAAACTGTAAAGGTTAATTTATGCTATATCATGACTTCAGCATGTGTTAGAACTCCAGGTTTAGATAAGTTTAACAGGTACAGGTGAAGGGAATATTTCAGTTTATGAGTTAAACCATTTACCACACAATCTGGTGTTTTAGCAACCCTTAGGAAGAAGGTTTTGAAAAAAATTGTGGAAACAAAAAGAAAATTATGTTAACTAGTAATTTTCCTTTTCCCACACAGTTTTCTCCCATTTCAAAGAAAGAAATCATCTTGTGAGCTACATTGAATTTGTTGTCTTCCGATGCTTATAACGGGGTTCCTATTCATGCACATATGTGCGTGATTCATGCACTGAATTGAATAATCACGCACAAAAGTATGAAGTGAAATGTGCATGCACGCACAGGTTTCAGGGCTCCCATTGTCGATCACCAGTGGCGCCAGTTGGGACAAGTTATCAAGTGTGACAGTCACTGTTTATCACTGCTAATCAAACTTGGTATCAATCCGCTTTTCTAGTGTAAAATTAAAGGTTTTGAAGTTACATGCTCTTCTTATTGATAGATCTATGTCAAATCATGCGGACACTTAACAGGCATGAAAAAAAAATCGCTGCAAGAAACGCGAAAACCCATGACAACAAAAATTGGTTTGACATCGTCCAATCATAAGCATTTTAAACTGTCTATTCAGCTTTATCAATGACTTTGAAGAGTAAATTTACATAAATATCTCTAAAAACAATAAGTGAAAGCTAATTAGTGTCTGAAATTGACAGTGAAATGGAAAATTCTCCTGGCCGTCAGGCTGTAAGTTTTCCCTCTGAAATTGGTCCCGTGAGTAAGGAAATTATAGCAAGCATCTTCTTTTTTTAAATAACCCATATTGTTTTCAAGGGCAGCCAACTGCAGAGTTAGACTCATCAAAACAAATTTTCAGTGCAACAGACCCTTACTGTCCTCCATAGATGCTCCATAATTGTCAATATTAAGTGCACTCCTAGAATTTCTCTTGCACACCCAAACTTGTATTCAGGGAGTGCATGCACTCCCAAAAAGAGATGTGGGTGGGAACACTGTTATAATTTGGACAAGTCTAAAATTTTGTACATGGGTAAACTGGTTAAAAAGGTAATGCATGCTTAAATTGTTTAAAAAAAACTTATTTTGTTGGTACTCAGTAGAATAGTCTCAGTTTGTCAATTTTTATGTGTACCAAGAATTTGTGTTATAGGAAAAATACAGTGACCTCCATACTGTAGGAAAACAATGTTTTTCCTTTTCTCCGATTTTTTGTCCTTTGCATTTATTGTAATAGTTTCTGATAGAACTGTATGTGTAATGTAATGCATTTGAAGACGACAAATTGAATGGGGCTAAAATAACAAGATTTGTCATTGAAAGGATAGACAATATTGTCTGGATGGAGAAAATGCTAGAACCAGTAATGCCTCTTTTTCCCATAACTAGGACAATAGCCCACTAGGACTCGAGGACATTTTCACAGTGTTTCCGCTAGAGCGTGTATCTTGCGTTTTTGACGCAGTTATTTCTTTCAGGGTGCAATAGAATTGGCCTTGTGCGTTTTTTCTGGGGCAACCAAAATATCAGTTCAACCAAAAGAACAATTTTGTACAAAACCGTGAGTCTTAGCGAAACCAAGGTGTAAAAGAATATTTTGTAAGCGAAGGTTGAAAATTTCGTAGGCCATGTTTATTTACATTAACAGTTTATGTTATGGGTCCAAGCGTCAATTGGTCGTCACTTCCGAATATATCCGGATTTTAAATGTATTCGGTCTTAGTAGTCCAGACGCTCTCCGATACAGAAATGAGCTTTTGAAAAGTGAAATTCACCTACAGGTGGCCCGATGGAAGATTTGCATGAGGTTAAATAAGAGTGATGGCTTGTAAAGATTTTGTCAATTTGAGTTTGTGTTTAAACTTTATGTTGGAAATTATCTCAATAAAGATTATATACCAGTCATAACATTAAAAAATGCTTCTGGTTTTCTAATTGGATAGAATACATTGTGGAAAAAGGAGAAATTGCACAGTCTGTGCAATTTTGCCTTTTACCACACTGTTTTCTAAACCTTCCACTGTAGAGTTAGTGAAAACATGGGATTGAATGATAATGGGTTATAACAGTGACCCATAATTTTCCTGTGGGACCCTCAAAAGTTAGGATAGGGGGTCACAAATGACCCTCAAAAATTTGAAGCTGGCAGAAATACTGTTTTCATGCATAATTATGCAGGGAGCGGACAATAGCCCACTAGTACAATAGCCCACTGGACATTAGCTCACTACTAAATTTGGGAGGGAGGAGAATTACTCGTTGCTTTTAAAAAAAAAAAAAGGTTAAAAAATCATTCTTTGATAATTTTTTAGGGAAAGTACCTACATGGAAATTATTTTTTAACCTTTTTTCAAACGCTTAAAGCTTTTGTCCTCCCTGCCAAATATAAAAATGGGCGATTGTCTATGGGGCTATTGTCCTAGTGGGCTATTGTCCCAGTGAGCTATTGTCTGGTTACCAGCATTTTCTCCTTTACCCACAATGTTTTCTACCCTTTCCAATACAAGTTTCAATTTTTAAGCTGCATTTGATTTGTCGTCTGTGGATGCTTTCAATTTGGACCAGTCTAAAAATTTGTCATTTGACAACAGGTTAAGACTGCAAAGTTGTCACAAAAAGAATGCCTGTGATGCTAGTATTAATTAACAGTTGACCAAACGACAAAATTTTTGACCTGATCAAATTGAAGGCATTTGCAGACAACGCATTAAATGTAGCTCAAGTGATGAATTCAGTCTTTGATGGGGTAGAAAACATTGTGGGAAAAGGAGAAAATGCTGGTCACCAGCATTTTCTCCTTTTTCCACAATGTTTTGAACAGCCTTCTTCTTCAGGGTTGTTAAAACTCATCATTGTGTGGTAATAGGTTAAATCTTGATTCATGTCAGTAATCTGAATATTTTACAATGACTTTTTCTGCTATTAATTTTGTTTCAGGAGAAAATGATTGAATAAAGAAGGATGTACAATTTCTACATGCCAGTACTTCTAATCAAGAAAACACTGATAAATTGTACAATTAACCCTATACCAAACAGTTTGGTCTTAACGAACATGAAAAGGAAGGCTTTTGAATACGTTGTGGGAAAAGGAGAAAATGCTGGTGAAAAGCATTTTCTCCTTTTACCACCATGTTTTCTTCTCTTTGATAGACAAATTTCGATTTTTGAATCACCTTTAACCCTTTCCCAAACGACAAATTTTGGACTGGTCCAAATTGAAAGAGTTTGCAGACGACAATTTTAAATTTGATGAAAATGGCAGAAAGTTATCAAGAAGGGTAGAAAACACTGTGGGAAAAGGAGAAATTGCTCGTTATGAGCAATTTCTCCTTTTCCCACAGTGTTTTCAAAAGACTTGTACTGCTGACACGTGAAAACCAGGGCTTGTTTGGGAAAGGGTTAATTTGTCATATGCAAATGATGTCAATTTGGACGAGTCTTAAAAGATGTCATGTGGTATTGAGTAAAGACTTATCCTTTCATCACATAATCCCAAGTTTTAACTCTTTACCACATGACAACATTTTAGACTAGTCCAATTTCTGATAGAGCAGAAAACATTGTGGGAAAAGGAGAAAATGCTGGTTACCAGCATTTTCTTCTTTTCCCACAATGTTTTCAATAGCCTTCTTTCCTAGGGTCGTGAAAACCCGGGATTGTTTGTTAAAGGGTTAAATACCTTGTAGAAAAAGGCTTTTTTTGTAAAAAATTGTGGGGAAAGGAGATAATGCTGGTAACCAGCATTTTCTCCTTTTCCCTCTATGTTTTCTGTCTTTTGAAAGAGAGATTCTATCATTTGAACCAAATTCAGGTTGTTGTCTGCAAATATTTTGATTTTGGACTGGTCCAAAATTGTGACATTTGGTTAAGTGTTAACTCTTCACCACGCAATCCTGACTTTTAGTTTTTATGGCCCAGTGGAAGATGCCACTTGAAAACATTGTGGGAAAAGAAGAAAATGCTGGAAACCAGCATTTTCTCCTTTTCTCACAATGTTTTCTATCCTTTCAAAAACAAATTTCTGTTTTTTAGTCAAGTTTATTTTGTTGTCTGCAACTGCTTTAAATTTGGACTGGTCTAAAATTTTGTCGTATGGTAAAGAGTTTAACAACCTTGTCACACATACTGTATAATAACTTATGTAATTATCTTTGTAGACAGATACGTAAAGTCCCAGATTATCAACCTTTAAGACTGAAACTGAAGTCACAAATTATCAACCTCAAATACTGACCTGATCTCTCAAATTATCAGCCACAAAGATTGAGCCAGCTGCAAGGATTTATAAAGAAGGTACATTTTTGTCTTTAATTATTTTTCTCAGGCAGATACACAAAGTCATTGGTTATCCACTATTGAAATTGATCTGGAGTCACAATTTTTCAGCTTCAAAAATTGACTGGAAGTGTAAAATAATCAGCTACAGAGATTGACCCATCCTTTAAGATTAGAAAAAAGGCACATACGGAATATCATGTTGTAGTAACTTTCCTGGTCCTTGTATTTGATTTGAGCAGCGTGAGAAAATTTGGTATCGTCCAAGACAGAAAGTCGAGCGAGATGTCAAAATTTTCTTATGCAGTGAGAATTTAATACAAGCATCAGGAAAGTTACTACAACATAATATTCCTTTTATTATATTCCTACAACTTTCAATGATAAATATTGTAACTACTGATATTTTATTCGAAAACGGTAAACAAAATAAAACAAATAATGGATTCGTTGGTAATAACTTCGTTTTTATGAAGGGTGGAGGACTATCAAAGCGTAACATTCTGACAAATCAAATCTCAAATCAGTGCATAGGTATTCGATGCACAACGTAGGTTAACATTCCATATTTGGAACTGTATTCGACATTGTGTAGATACAGATTTTTTTCTGTCTTGTTTGTTTCTTTATGTGTGTGTGACTTAAAGTTGTGAATTATTTCGGTGGAAAAATTAAAGGTATATAATAAAGGTTATTATCTTGTTAATTCAGAGTGCTTTGAACTATGAGTTTGAATGCTTGCAATAATCTATTACCGTAGCAGCACTGCTTTAATGAATTGGGCTGTTTCGACAAGGACAAATAGCCAAAATATTGCTGTTCCAAGGTAGTTTTGGTTACAGTATTCATGTAACAAAGTAAGGGATGTGTAGATTCATGGTCAGACTGCATGTTCTGTGTAGCCTGATCTTGATCAACACTTGATCAAAAGCAGCTTATTCCTGGTCTAATGCACTGAGAATTAAGTATTATATCAGTAACTGTAAGTTTTAATCTTATCTCATTTAGAAAGCTGTGAATAGTGCAGTGCAACTAAGTGCCTTTGTAAATATCTAAGTATTATTACAGTGAGAAATCACATATTCATGTGTTTTCTTGGTTTAACCCTTTCCCAAACGACAAATTTTGGACTGGTCCAAACTGAAAGAGTTTGCAGATGACAATTTTAAATTTGATGAAAAAGGCAGAAAGGTCTCAAAAAGGGTAGAAAACACTGTGGGAAAAGGAGAAATTGCTTGTTACGAGCAATCTCTCCTTTTCCCACAGTGTTTTCAAAAGACTTGTACTGCAGACATGTGAAAACCAGGGCTTGTTTGGGAAAGGGTTAACTCTTTACCGAATGACATCATTTCAGCCTGCTTCAAATTGAAATCATTTGCAGATGACACATTCAATTCAATGAAAACATTGGTATCTGTTTCTGCTGGGGAAGAAAATATTGAGGGAAAAGGAGAAAATGCTGGTTACCAGCATTTTCTCCTTTTCCCACAATGTTTTCAAGAGATTTCTTTTTCAGGGTTGTTAAAAGTCAGGATTGCGTGGTAAAGAGTTAATACTTTCTTGGTTTATCGCTTTACCAGACGACTAGACCATACCAAATTGAAAGTTTTTGCAGACGACAAATCCCATTTGACCTAAAAACTGATACTAGTGTTGTCTTTAAAAAGGTAGGAAACATTGTGGAACAAGGAGAAAATGCTGGTAACTAGCATTTTCTTTTTTTACAATGTTTTCAAAAGGCTTCTTTCTCAAGGTCATAAAAACATGGTATTGTTTGGTAAAGGGTTAACCCTTGGTGTAATCTTTTACGACTAAAAAAGACCAAGTTTAAACAATCTAGAGGAAGAAGGCTTTTGAAAATATTTAATCATCTTGAGGAAGAAGGCTATTGAAAACATTGAGGGAAAAGGAAGAAAATGCTGGTTTCCAGCATTTTCTTCTTAATTTTTTCTACCCTTCCCAATACCAGTTTCAATTCTTGAGTAACTTTCATTCTGTAATTTGCAAAACGCTTTCAATTTGGACATGTCTAGAATTTTGTGGTTTGGTAAAGAGTTAACCAGTATTTGGGTATGACTTTGCAGTACCTAGCCAAGGGATATTCCCACTTGACCAGAGCTGCAGTTGAGGATCAAACTAGAATTCTTCATTTTTAAATTCCAAATAATGCCATAGCCACTTGCACAAAGAGAAGTCCTTTTTGCCTTTACCAGACTGATAATCCTGTGATTAAAAACTTTAGGGGAAAGAAGCTGTTTGGAAATTTTATGGAAAAAGGAGAAAATACTGGCACATTAATCCTTAGGCTGCTAAGCACAACAGAAGGACCTTTCCGGACCAGTGTAGATCAAGATCAGACTGCACAGATTGTGCAGTCTGATCTTGAAACTACACTGTCTAATAAGAAAATACTTTTTCCCCCAAAATAAATTTGAAATAGCAACAATTTAGTTATTGCTGTTGGTTTGAAAGGTTAATTATTTAGCAGATGATATCTTCTGTAGATGGATTCAATGTGAACAAGACCAAAGTTTTGGTACATTGGAAAATTCTGGTAACAAGCATTTTCTCCTTTCTCCACAATGTTTTATAAAAGCATTGTTTCTCATGGTCATAAAAACAGTGGATGGTTTGGTATAGGGTAAGTCTTTATCAGATGACATGATTTTGGACCGGTCCAAGTTGAAAGCCTCTCCAGACAGGAATTCAAATATGGCACAAATGATGGGCTGTGTATCAGAAAGGCTAGAAAACATTGATGGAAAAGCAGGAAATGTTGGTTACCAGCACTTTCTCCTTTTCTCACAACATTTTATAAAATTGTTCTTACTCAGGGTCGTAAAACAGGATGGTATGATACAAGGTTAACTTTTTACCAGTGACAAAATTTTGGACATGCCGAAAGTGAAAGCATTTGCAGTTAACTGTTTACCACACAATCCAGACTTTTAACGACCCTGAGAAAGAAGCCTTTTGAAAACATTGTGGGAAAAGGAGAAAATACTGGTAACCAGCATTTTCTCCATTTCCCACAATGTTTTCTACACTTCCCAAATCAAATTTAAATTTTTGAGCCACAGTTGAATTGTCGTCTGCAAATGCTTTTAATCTGGACCAGTCTAAAATTTTTTCGTTTGGTAAAGAGTTAAGCCTTCTTCTGCAGGGTCGTTAAAAACTTGGGATTGTTTGGTAAAGACTGAAAATAGGTACATTGTATTTTCTATAGATGCATTAACCCTTTCCCAAACGACAAAATTTGGATCTGTCCAAATTGAAAGAGTTTGCAGACGACAATATTAAATTTGATGAAAATGGCAGAAAGGTCTCATAAAGGGTAGAAAACACTGTGGGAAAAGGAGAAATTGCTCTTTACGAGCAATTTCTCCTTTTCCCACAGTGTTTTCAAGAGACTTGTGCTGCAGACACGTGAAAACCAGGGCTTGTTTGGGAAAGGGTTAAGATAGTATTTCAGATAAAAGATACCAGGTCATTAGTATGAACACCCAGAGCAAAATTCTCTTCTAATTTTTTCAACCTGTTTATATAATTTATTTGTAGAAATTGAGTGTAGCAATCAGCAAAGAGTTTGATCAATGGATGCAAAATAACCAATTATTATAGTGTGTATAAATTAACTCTTTACCATACTATCCCAATTCATTATAACCCCAATGAGAAGGCTTTTCAAAAAAAAATTGTGCGAAAAGGAAAAAAATGCTGATAACCAAACGCTTTACCAAACGGCAAAATCTTAGACAAGTCCAAATTGATAGAACTTACGGACGACAAATTAAATGTTTTTGAAATAATTGAATTTGTCTCTGAAAGGTAAGAAAACATTGTAACCAGCATTTTCTCCTTTACCAACAATATTTTCAAGAGGCTTCTTATTCTGGGTCATTAAAAGTTGGGTAGTAAAGGGTTAAGTGATGAAAGTGGAATGAACCTTGCTGCAAGGACGACATATCATCAAGAGCTGGGAATTGGACCAGCAACCTCTGGGTTTTAAGTCCTGTATGTTACCAACTTAGCTACAGGGCCTGGCTTAAACAAAATAACTTATTAAATATTGTGGAGATATTCACACAACTCTTTACCATAAGCAGGGAAAAAGACTAACTTTTTTCCTATAGCGGCCAACTGGGGCCCCAAACTTAAAAAATCTAAGGATCCAGGCCGAAATCTAGAGGCCCAGCTTATGCAAGCAACAAAGGAAAAGTCTTAAAATTTTTACCGGCCCTTGCAAGAACCAGCCAAATGCAAGTAAACATCTGAATGGTCAGAATACCAAAAAGGATACAATATTAAGCAAAGAAATATGCAAATCTAGTTGGATTTAAATGGACAGAAACCTGACTTTGGTCACTATTCTGCCCGAAAATTTAATAAATATTAAACACCACTCAGTTGATGAAAAGGGAAAATAACTGTACAAGTATTGTTGACAGTAAAAATAGTAAACAGCAATTTCTCCTTTTCCCTGAATTTTTTGGAGGCCTAGTCCTCCCTAGGTTTGTCAAAACTTCAGTTGTTTTATTAAAGGCTTTATCCAATGACAAAATTTTAGCCTTGGCCAAATTGAAAGGGTTTGCAGACAACAAAATGAGTGTCAATAAAAAATTCAAATTCATTTTTTAAGAGGGTAGAAAACATCGTGGGAAAAGGAGAAATGCTGGTTACCAGCATCTTCTCCTTTTCCCACAATGTTTTCAAAAGTCTTCTTCTGTAGAATCATTAAAAGTTGTGATTGTGTGGTAAAGGGTTAAATCTGGCTGCTCCAAATTTGTGCAGGGAGGTAATGAGTTTCAACCATTTACCAAATAATCCAGTTTTCTTACGGCCCCCAGGAAGAATACTTTAAAATATTGTAGGAAAAGGAAAAAAAATGCTTGGTACAGGTTTTATAGTCCTAAAGAAACAATGTGTGTCATTTAAGTCTTCACCACACAACAACATTTTAGACAAGTCCAAAATGAAAGTGTTTGCAGATGACAAATAAAATGGGATAAATAACAGAAGTATGTGTCTTTGAGATTGTTGAAAACATTTTGGCAAAAAAAATAAAATGCTGGTAACCAACATTCTCTTCTTCACCCACAATGTTTTCAAAAGCCTTCTTCTTCAGGGTCGTTAAAACTCAGGATTGTGTGGTAAAGAGTTAAGTCACATTTAATTTTCTCATCTACAAAAGCTTTCAATTTGGACAAGTCTGAAATTTTGTCATTTGGAAAAGAGTTTAATCAAAATAAAAAAAAAACAAACCCAAACAGGATTTGTAGCTAGTGGGTATAGGACAGCCAAAGCTGACATCACTACAAATTTATTTATTTACTCTTTACCAGACGACAAAATTTAGACTTGTTGAAATTGAAAGCATTAGCAGACTACAAATTAAACCCTTTACCAAACAACAAAATTTTAGACTTGTCCAAATTGAAAGTATTTGCAAACAACAAAATGAATGTCACTAAAAAATTAAAATTTTTTTTTAAGAGGGAAGAAAACATTGTGGGAAAAGGAGAAAATGCTGGTTACCAGCATTTTCTCCTTTCCCACAATGTTTTCAAAAGGCTTCTTCTTCAGGGTCGTTAAAACCCGTAAATGATAGGGGTTTATTTGCGAAAAGTTAAAAAAACATTGTGGTTACAAGAATTTTCTTCTTTTTCCACACTGTTTACAAAACTTTTTCTCCTCCGGCTTGTTTCAGGTTGGTGTTATGTGATAATAAAAGGTTTAACCCTTATGACCATTATACAGTCCCAAGCTTTAAGGACACCTGAAGAAGAATGCTGTTATAAACATTGTAGGAAAAAGGGAAAATACTGAGAACCAGACACATTCAACATCACGTAGCTAATATCAGTATTTACCCATTACCAAACAATCCTGAGTTTTAACGACCCTCAGGCTCAGAGAGACAGCTTTTGAAAACATTGTTGGAAAAGGAGAAAATGCTTGTAACTAGCATTTTCTCCTTTTCCCACTGTGTTTTCTACCCATCTGCAATTAAATTACAAATTTTTAGTCATATTTATTTTATCGTCTGTTAATGCTTTCAGTTCGGACAATTCTAAAATTGTGTCGTTTTGTAAAGAGTTAAGTTCCTGGCCAAACAATCCCAAGTTTTAATGACCCTGCAAGAAAACTGCTTTTGAAAATATTGTAGGAACAGGAGAAAATGCAGATAACTGGCATTTTCCTCTTTTCCCACAAGGCTTTCTACCCTCCCAGAGATAAATTTGAGTTTTTGAGTCCCATTTGATAATTGATCTGCATTTTCTTTAGGTTTTGACAATTCTGAACTTTGGCCATCTGGTATTGGCAAGTAACTATTTAGATATGCCTAAAATCATAGAACTGTCCTTGAAAGGATAGAAAATATTGTGTGGAAAGGAGAAAATGCTGGTTACCAGCATTTTCTCCTTTCCCCTCAATATTTTCAAAGACAACTTCATCAGAGTTGTTACCAGCATTTTCTCCTTTCCCCTAAATATTTTCAAAGACAACTTCATCAGAGTTGTTAAACCATGGATTGTGTGACAAAGGGTTTCTATTTATCATGAAAGGGGTGAATACATTTTTTTTACCTTATCCCCAAATACAGTTTTTTGTGGTCTTCATTGAGTTGAATAGGATATTACTTTCATGAAATAATATAAACATGGTATTTTTCAATGTTTTTTCTTTCTTTTCATTCTGAATGTTAGAATTATTTATAAATATAATCTATTACTTTATTTAACCCTTTCCCAAAAGACAAAATTTTGACTGGTCCAAATTGAAAGAGTTTGCAGATGACAATATTAAATTTGATGAAAATGGTAGAAAGTTCTCAATAAGGGTAGAAAACACTGTGGGAAAAGGAGAAATTGCTCGTTACGAGCAACTTCTCCTTTTCCCACAGTGTTTTTAAAAGACTTGAGCTGCAGACACGTGAAAGCCAGGGCTTGTTTGGGAAAGGTTTAAGCTAAAAGGGACACTAATACAGATACCAAAGATTAATTGTTCCTCTCATTTAGAGTTTTATATTAAATATAATACACATTTTAATGTATAATTAATGCACCACTTTCATTTTTGTTTAACTCTTTACCAAACGACAAAATTTTAGGCTTGTCCAAATTCAAGCATTTGCAGATGGATAAAATCAATGTGACCCAAAAACTGAAACTTGTTTTTGGAAGGATAGAAAAAATTGAGGGAAAAGGAGAAAATGCTGGTTACCAGCATTTTCTCCTTTTCCCACAATGTTTTCAAAAGGCCTCTTTCTCAAGGTCGTTAAAACTCAGGATTGTGTGGTAAAGGGTTAAAAAGAATCCTAGAACATTGGTTTTTTAAAAAATTTGAACTATACCTCATTTTCTGCATTTTCTTAACTTATCAATGCTAGTTAACACCTTACCACACCTGGGGTCCTGCGTGGCCCAGTGGTAAAGTGTAGGACTCGTAACCTGGAGGCCCCAGGTTCGAGCCTCACTGGATCCACTGGTTCTTTCGTGGGAGTGTCTTTTGGCAAGACACTTCAGAGCCCTGGCCTAGTACTGGTTGAATCCAGGAAATACATGAGTATGTGACCTGTCGCCGCGATATGACTGAAATAATGTTGAAAGCGGCGTAAAACACCATTCAATCAATCAGTCAATCCTTACCACACCTGGTCCTGTTCAAATTGAAAGCATTTGAAGATGTTTGCATATTAAATGTTACCCAAAATATAAAATTTGTCTTTCATACTGTAGAAAACACTGTGGGAAAATAAGAAAATTCTGCTTAACCCTTTCCCAAACAAGCCCTGGTTTTCACGTGTCTGCAGTACAAGTCTTTTGAAAACACTGTTGGAAAAGGAGAGCAATTTCTCCTTTTCCCACAGTGTTTTCTACCCTTTTTGACAACTTTCTGCCATTTTCATCAAATTTAAAATTGTCGTCTGCAAACTCTTTGAATTTGGACCAGTCCAAAATTTGTTGTTTGGGAAAGGGTTAATAGCATTTTCTTATTTTCCCAAGATGTTTTTAAAAGCTTTTTTAAAATTAGGGACGTCAAATGTCATTAATGTGTGTAAAAGGGTTCAGCATTTTGCCAATGACAACTGACAAACTCTTCAAGATTGAAAGCAATTAGAAAATGGCACGAATGAATTCTCTTTCAGGGTAGAAAACATGTGGGAAAACAAGAAAATACTGGTTTCCCAACTTACCAGCATTTTTCTCGTTCTTCCACAATGTTTTTAAAAGACTTCCCCCTAGGGCCCAGTTAAAATACATAATATACACCATGAAACAAACATTTAACAGCATTTGTTCATTTTCCAACAATATCACTAGGCTTTAGAGCGCCAATTACCAAAATGGAAAAAAAAAACCCGGGATAAAAAAGACCCAAGTTATAGGAAGTTCAAGACTGCTTTTGAACGGAAAATCACGACATAGCAGTCGGCGTAGATCAAAGATCAGACTGCATTTTTTTGCAATTAGGGTTTGTATTCACCAACCATGTAATTGCATTCTTAGTATTGTTTTAGATTAAGAAAGTAACACAATTTTTGATTGGCTTAACCATTTTAGCCAAATGTTGTAGCCCGAATCAGAAATTATGAATCTTGAAAACTTAGGAAATGCTTCAAATTAAGCCTAAGAATGCTATTAAGAATGGTCAGTAAATAGGGGACCTGGTCTTCATCTACACTGTCTGCAAAAGCACTTCAAAGTAGTGAAAGGTATACCAAGGGGTTTCAGTCACAAAATGAAGGTATTGAAACTTGTTAGTATCTCTGTGCTTGTTAAGAATACAAAAATATGATAATTTTGCAAGCTGTTACAGCAAATTAATCCATAGGAAAATACCTTTTTCAACAGTTTCTGTATAGCTGTAGTTGCTTTGCATAAAGTGTAGATCAACATCAGGCTGCACAAAATGAAGTGTGATCCTAGATCTTCTACAAAGTTTTCAAAGGGACACTTAACCCTTTCCCAAACAAGCCCTGGTTTTCACGTGTCTGCAGTACAAGTCTTTTGAAAACACTGTGGGAAAAGGAGAAATTGCTCGTAACGAGCAATTTCTCCTTTTCCCACAGTGTTTTCTACTCGTTTTGAGAGTCATATAGTTCAGAGTGAGGTGCCCAAAGATTTAGCTTTTAGTCCCTTTACCAACAATCCTGTCTGATGTCTGCAAATGCTTTTTAATTTGGTTGAGTCCAAAATTCTGTCATTTGGGAAAGCGTTTACAACCACAAAATGTTAGACTGATACAGGTTTGATTCAGGAAGCATTTAAAGACAACAAACTGGATTTCATTAACCCCTTCAGTGCCATAGGCGAAAACAGGGACTTTTGCGGACGGCACAGATCAAGATCAGACTGCACAGAACTTGCAGTCTGATCTTTGATCTGTACTGTCCACTTAATTAGTCAAACCCCTACGATTTAAAATCTTTCTGGGTCTCTGTGGATTGCATTTACAGCCACCAAAAGAAGGTGAGTTTATTTATTTGGCGCCGAAAGAGTTAAAATGATTGGTTTGTCCTTTGAAAGGGTAGAAGCATTGTGTAAAAAGATGAAATTGCTGGTTAGCAGCATTTTAGCTCACCTGAGCATGAAGTGCTTAAGGTCAGCTTTTGTGATCGTGCCGTGTCCATTGCCCATCATCCTCAACACGGAATCCGGTGCAATGCCCTTTTAACCTTTTACCAGACGACAAAATTTTAGACCTGTCCAAATTGAAAGCAATTTCAGACGACAATTTCCTTGTGGCTCGAATGGTGCAATTTTTCTTTGATAGGGTAGAAAACAGTGGGAAAAGGAGAAAATGCTGGTTACCAGCAATGTTTTCTAATGGCTTCTCTCCCAGGGGTGTTAAAAGGCGGCATTGTAAGGGAAAGGGTTAAAGTACTGAATTATTTGCTACAGGGTCATGCAGTGTAGGGAGTGGTCTCAACAAAAGACTGGGTAAATAAACCTGACTATTTATAGGCTGGTCACATGACAACCAGGAAGATAAAATTATCGATTTCAATAGGACAATCACCTTTTTTAAACTTTTTACCAAACAACCTAATTTTAGACTGGTCCAAATTGAAAGCATATGCAGAAGACAAATTAAATACTTCTCAAATGGCAAGATTTGTCTTTAATAGGATAGAAAACATTGTGGGAAAAGGAGAAAAGCTGGTTACCAGCATTTTCTCCTTTTCATACAATGTTTTCAAATGCCTTCTTTTTCAGGGTTGTTACACCACACAATTCCAAATTTTTACAACCAAGAAGAAGAATTCTGTCGAAAATATTGTATGAAAAGGAGGAAATGCTGGTAACCAATATTTTCTATTTTTTCTACAATGTTTAAACGCATTCACAGAAAAAAATTCTACCACTTAAGCCCTACTTGAATTGTAGTGTGCGAATGCTTTCGATTAAACTAATCCACAATTTTGTTGTCTGGTAGAGTAAAGTTTACTACATACTGCGACAGAAACAGTTTTGAAATAGTGATAATTTTGCTGTTTTTCATTAACTCTTTACAAAACGACAAAATCTTAAACCAGACCAATTTGAAAGCATCAGCAGACAAATAAAATTTGAGTCATTGAATGATATTTGTCTTTGAAAGGGTGGAAAACATTGTGGGAAAAGGAGAAAATGCTGGTTACCAGCATTTTCTCCTTTTCCCACAATGTTTTCAAAAGCCTTATTCTTCAGGGTTGTTAAAACTCAGGATTGTGTGGTAAAGGGTTAATTCATTACTTTAACCCCTTACCAAACGACAAAAATTTAGATTCGCCTAAATGAAAAGTATTTGCAGACGACAAATTGAATGTGGCCTATGCAACGAAATTTGTTTCTGAATTGTAAGAAAACATTGTGGGAAAGGGAGAAAATGCTGTTAAACAGCATTTTCTCCTTTTCCCACAATGTTTTCAAAAGCCTTCTTTTTCTGGATGGTTAAATCCTGGGATTGTTTGGGAAAGGGTTAAACCTTTACCAAACACTTAAATTTTAGACAAGTCAGAGTTGAAAGTGTTCGTAGAAGACAAATGAAACAGACAAATTTAAATAGTGTAACTTATTTGAAAGGATAGAAAACAGTATGGGAAATGGGGAAAATGCTGGTAACAAGCATTTTCTTCATTTCTCACAATCTTTCCAATTTATGTATAAGGCCTTCCTGCTTTGGGTTGTTAAAATGAAGGGTTGTGTCATAAGGGTTGAGGGTTTATTTTATGCATTACCTTAGCCAAAGGACTGCATTTTTTTTTGTGAGGATATTCTTGATTTATAGATATCAGAAGATTGGTAAAACATGGTAGGATTTTTGTTCATCTTTTCTCCTGCTTTTGAGTTAACTCTTTATACATGATGCCAAGCCCCCGTAGCTCAGTCAGTAGCGTACAGGACTTGAGAACAGGAGGTCGCTGGTTCGATACCTGGCTTGGCCAATTTCTTTCCAATGATTGATGATAGTCATCGAGACCGGATTCATTCCTCTCTCATGGCTGACCATTATTTCAGTGATGGCCATGTGGGAAAGCAGCCAGTGGCTTAGAAAGAATATTGTGCGGAGTACTGGTAAAAGAAACTCCAGGAAAGCATGGATAGGTGCACTGGCCACAGTGATATAACTGAAATTATGTTTAAAATGGCGTTAAGAACCATACAATCAATCAATCAACTTTATACACGACACAATTTTAGACTGGTCTAAATTTAAATGTGACTGAATGATTAAAATTTGTTTTGGGAAGGGTAGGAAACATTATGGGAAAAGGAGAAGATGCTGGTTACCAGCATTGATTGTTGAATGGTGTTGTACGCTGCATACAAGATTATTTCAGTCATATCATGGTGACAGCTCTCCTGTCGGGCTGCATAGCCCGGTGGTTAGAGTATCTGACTTGTGACCTGGTGGTTATGGGTTCGATACCCAGCTGAGGCAAAATTTCTTTACAGCGAATTTTTGCCTCTCACCTCTGATGCATGTGAGAATAGTTGTCAGTGGCTTGGAAAGAAAGTTGTGTCAGCACTGGTCTGAGATAGCAGGAAACACATGGGTAGGTGCACTGATTGCTCTGATATGACCTAAACCCTTAAAACAGCGTTAAACTCAAATACAAACAAGTTAGACAGCTCACCTAGTTAAGTGTGTCCATTGGAAGAAGATGATGCCATTGAATCATTGAAATGATAGGTCAAAAAAGTATTACATCTTTCAAAGCCGTAGGCAAACACAGGAACTTTTGTGGGTGGCATTGATCAAGGTCAGACGGCTTAAAATGTGCAGCATTGATCTTGGATCTCTACCATCTGCTTTATTTAGTCAACTGTGCAATATATAAATGAGCCATGCACTGGCAAAAGGGGGCTTAATGCATCTCCGCGATACAGGATACCAAGTAAGTCTTCGCTTAAAGATGGATTCTTAATACCTTTTTGTATATCAAAACGACTGAATTATGGGGTGTACCGGTCCTTTTAGCTGCAGAAAATGGACCGATAGCAAACAGTATTGGCCCAGGTCAGCCTGCGCGGAGTGCGCAGGCTGACCTGGGTCAATACTTTTTGCAGATACATTAAGCCCCCTTTTCACAGAGCATGGCTGAAATCTTTCTGAGTTAGGATGTTCAGGAGTTGAAAAGAGTTTTGCAGTTAACATATTTAGCTCTGAAAGAGTCAACCCTTTACCACACTACAAAATTTTTGACCCGTCCTTATTTAACCCTTACCCAAATGACAAATTTTGGACTGGTCCAAATTGAAAGAGTTTGCAGACGACAATTTTAAATTTGATGAAAATGGCAGAAAGTTATCAAAAAGGGTAGAAAACACTGTGGGAAAAGGAGAAATTGCTCATTACGAGCAATTTCTCCTTTTCCCACAGTGTTTTCAAAAGACTTGTACTGCAGACACGTGAAAACCAGGGCTTGTTTGGGAAAGGGTTAAGGAATGAACAGACGACAATGGCACATTGTGACTTGTGACCTGGTTGTTGTGAGTTCAATACTTGGTAGAGGCAAACTTTCAGGAAACAAATAAAAATTAAGTAGGTGCACTGACCGCCGTGATATGACCTAAGCTGTTAAAAACGGCATGAAACTCCAATAAAAACAAACAGACAAAAAAAGACAACAATTCAAGTGTTTTTCAAATGATAATATTTGGCCTTGAAGAAGTAGTAAACATTGTAAGAAAAGGAGAAAATGCTAGCTACCAAATTTTCTCCTTTTCTCACAATGTTTTCAAAAGGCATGTTCTTCAAGGTCGATAACAGTCAGGTCTGTGTGATAAAGGGTTTTAACTGTACCAAACAGTTCTATGTTTTGATAGCCCAAGGGAAGAATGCCTTTAAGAACATTGTGCGAAAACGAGAAAATGATGGTTACCAGAATTTTCTCCTTTTCCTGCAATGTTTTCTGTTCTTCAGAGGAAGGTTTTCATAATACAGGCCTTGACAGATTTTTTTCTGCAAATTTTTTCGGCATAGAACAGGATTAAAATTTTGTCATGTGTTAGAGTTAAATCTTTACCTAACAACAAAATTTTAGACTTGTGCAAAGTCATAGCATTTACAGATGTCAAATGTGACCACAAAACTGAAAAAGGAGAAAATGCTGGTTACCAGCATTCGCTATTGTGCGGAAAGGAGAAAATGCTGATTTTGGCATTTTCTCCCATAATGATTTTAAAACGCATCTTCATCAGGGTTGTTAACTCTTTACCACACAATCCTGAGTTTTAAAAGCTATGAGGAAATAGTTTTTCAAAAATATTGAGGGAAAAGGAAAAAATTCGGGTAACCAGCATTTTCTTTTTTTCCCAGAATGTTTTCTACTCTTATCAAATACTGAAATCATCCATCATTTAAGCAACATTTAATCTGTCGTCTGCATTTTTGTCATGTGGTTAAGAGTTACAAGTTGCTTTGATGGATTGATTGAATGGTTTTTTACGCTGCTTTCAACATTATTTCAGTCATATCAAGGCAACAGCTCACATATTCATGTATTTCCTGGGTTTCACTAGTACTAGGGTAAGCAAGGGCTCTGAAGTGTCTTGCCCAAGGACATCCCTACAAAAAACCCAGTGGATCCAGTGAGAACCAAACCCGGGGCCTCCAGGTCACAAGTCCAGTACACTTTACCATTGAACCAAGCAGGGCCCAGAGTTAAAACTTGGGATTGTGTGGTCAAGGGTTAAACCTAAAAATAAAACCTTTTTTTCCTGGTATTTTTAACCCTTTCCCAAACAAGCCCTGGTTTTCACGTGTCTGCAATACAAGTCTTTTGAAAACACTGTGGGAAAAGGAGAAATTGCTCGTTACGAGCAATTTCTCCTTTTCCCACAGTGTTTTCTACCCTTTTTGAGACCTTTCAGCCATGTTCATCAAATTTAAAATTGTCGTCTGCAAACTCTTTCAATTTGGACCAGTCTAAAATTTATCATTTGGGAAAGGGTTAAGGAGTCTCACAAAATATAACCATGTTGAAGGAAGAGCAAGATAACAGAGTTTCCCTTATATGTGTTTTTTTATTGTATATCTTGATTACATGATTATTCATCCTCAAACAGGATGTAATGACTTTGCATACAGATATTTCAAAATGTGAATACCTTGTACTCTAAGTACCCTGGCAGGTATTCAACAAAACATTCTAAATTGCACTTGAGCTCACCTGAGCATGAAGTGCTGAAGAAAGCTTTTGTGATCATGCTGTGTCCATTGTCCAACAGTTGTCATGCATTGTCCAAGACAATTACCTTGTGTGCACTGTAGAGGCCACAATTTCAGCCCATTACTCATGGAACTTGTTCAGAATGTTTTTTTATTGACAATATTTCGAAATCTCGAAAGTTTTTAATTGGGTCTATTCAGGTCAAAAAGTAGGTCACCAGGTCAAATCTTACAATAACCTTGTTTGCACTATATAGGCCGTATTTTCAGTCTGATACTCCTGAAACTTGGTCAGAATGTTTGCCTTAATTAATATCTCAAACAAGTTAGAGATTGCGTCCGGTCAGGTCAAAAGGTAGGTCACTGGAGCAAATCTTAGAAAAACCTTGTGTGCAATCTAAGAGGCCACATTTTTCAGACTGACATTCATGAAACTTAGGCAGAATGTTTGTTTTGATTATATCTTGGACAAGTTTGAAATAGGATAACATCGGGTAAAAAAGTAGGTCATTGGAAGAAATCTTAGAAAAGTCATTTGTGCACTCAGTAGAAAGCACATTTTCAGTCTCAGGTACTCATAAAACTTGGGCAGTATGTTTGCCTGGATGATATCTAGTACCAGCTTCAAACTGGATCACATTGGGCCAAAAAGTAGATCACAAGGACATTAGTAGAAAAACCTTGTGTGTACTCCAGAAGCCATATTTTCAGTCAGGTACTCATGAGACTAAGTGGTCAGAATGTTTCTCTTGATGATATTATGGTCAAGTTTGAAATTGGGTCCTGTTAGGTAAAAAAAGTAGGTCACTGGATTAAATCTTAAAGATACCTTATGTATATTCTTAGAGGCCACATTTTCAGTCTGATACACATGAATATTGGTCAGAGTATTTGGCCTGATAATTTCTGGGACAAGCTCAAAACTTGGTCACGCCAAGGTCAAAATGGACTTCACCAGTTAAAATCTTAGAAAATTCTTTTGTGCACTTTAGAGGCCACACTTTCAGTCTGATACTCATGAAACTTGGTCAGATTATTTGTCTTGATAATATCTCGGACAAGTTTGAAATTTTGTCTCACTGGGTCAAAAATTAGGTTACTAACATGCATGTGTTTACACCATCACAAACAGTGTGTGTTCAGCTTTATTAATACTAGACGACTTTACACAGGTTAGCGCTCTAGGGTCACTGGCCCTCTTGTTAGTCTAAATCGAAACCTAGAAAGCAACACAATTTCTTATCAGCCAAACCATTTGGTTTACACTTTAACACACAATCCCGACTTTTTACGACCCTGAGAAAGAAGCCTTTTGAAAATATTGTGGGAAAAGGAGAAAATGCTTGTAACCCGCATTTTCTCCCTTTCCCATCATGTTTTCTACTGTTCCCAGAACAAATTTTAAAGTTTCAGACACATTGATACTGTTGTCTGCAAATGCTTTGAATTTGGACAAGTCTAAAATTTTGTCCTTTGGTAAAAGGTTAAGCCAGTAAGTTGTTTTTCTTTGAATTTCTTTGACATAGGGTATTCATTTGTAAATGACCCAAAGAAGACGGCTTTTGAAAACAATGTGGAAAAAGGGGAAAATGCTGGTAACCAACATTTTCCTCTTTTCCCTTAAGTTTTTAACCTTACTTGAGACAAAGCCATTTACAGACAACAATTGATTGTATTGATTGATTGTATGGTGTTACGCCGTTTTCAACATTATTTCAGTTATATCGCAGCGGTCAATGCACCAATCCATGCTTTCCTGCAGTTTCTTTTACCAGTACTACGCACAATATTCTTTCCAAGCCACTGGCTGCTTTCCCACATAACCATCGTCGAAACAGTGGTCAGCGGTGAGAGAGGAATGAATCCTGTCGCAATGACAACAAATAAAGTAATGACTTAAATGGTGGACATTGTCTTTGAAAGGGTAGAAAACATTATTGGAATTGGAGAAATATGCTGGTTAGCAGCATTTTCTCCTTTTGACACTATGTTTTTAAAAGGCTTCTCTGTCAGGGGCATTAATCTTTTACCAGACCATCACATGTTTTGAAGACCCTGGAAGAGAAGGCTTTTGGAAACATTGTGGGATAAGGGGAAAATGCTGGGAACTACCATTTTCTCCTTTTCCAACAATGTATTAATATACTCAAAAAAATAAAATCCATAATTGTATTGAACAACATTTTTTTGTCATTTGCAGATGGTTTCAATACAGACGAGTGTAAAATTTTGTCATTTGGTAAAGGGTTTACACTTTACCAGACGACAAAATTTTAACCATGTCCAAATTGAAAGCATTTGCATAGGACAATTTCAGTGTGGCTCAAACGGTGCAATTTTTCTTTCATAGGGTAGAAAACATTGTGGGACATGGAGAAAATGCTGGTTACCAGCATTTTCTCCTTTTCCCACAATGTTTTCAAAAGGCCTCATTCCCAGGGTTTGTTAAAAGGTGGCATTGTGCGGTAAAGGGATTGTTGGATAAGGGGTCGAAAAAAGCCTTCTATTGCAATCAGGAGATAGATTGCATCTACCTTTGAAATCCTGCATACAAAATTGAAATTTTATTTATGCACTTGAGCAGTATTAATGATATTGCAAAATCTGTCTTTTGATCGTTTTTGATGATTTGATTTCAATTTAATTTCAGACAGCATATAGTATTACATCAAAGATGGTAATTTTTTATCATTTTTAAATTTTTTTTTTATATATTGCTTAGTGGGGTTCCTAGCTAAACTTGTATATTGGATCCCCTAAAAATCTTTACTGGGTGACATTCTATTAGAGTTGTCCAAATTGAAACCATTTGCATAGGCAAAATGTGGCTGAAATGAATGGATTTGAAAGGCGGGAAAACCTTGTTGGAACAGGCACTGCTTTTAACCCTTTAACAAACGAAAAAATATTTAGACCTGTCCAAATTCAAAACATACCCAGACAACAAATGAGTGTAGCTTAACTCTTTACCAAACGACAAAATTTTAGACTTGTCTAAATTGAAAGCATTTGCAGACAACAAAATCAAAGTGAATGGAAAATTGAAATTTGTTTTGGGAGGGTAGAAAAAGTTATTGGAAAAGGAGAAAGTGCTGGTTACCAGCATTTTCTCCTTTTCCCATAATGTTTTCAAAAGGCTTCTTTCGCGGGGTCGTTCAAAGTCAGGATTGTGTGGTAAAGGGTTAAATGATGATTTTTGTCTTTGATAGGATAGTAAACATTGTGGGAAAAGCAGAAAATGCTGACCAGCATTTTCTCCTTTTCCCACAATGTTTTCAAAGGCTTTCTCTCTCAGGGTTGTCAAAAGTCGGGATTGTGTGGCAAAGTGTTAAAAGGCTTTTTTTTTAGGATCGTTAAAATTTATGATTTGCAGTTTTAATGACCCAGAGGTAGTAGACTTTTCAAAACACTCTGGGAATAGGATATAGTAATGGTAATCAGCATTTTCTGTCTTTCCCACAATGTTTTCAGCCTTTTCGAAAGACACATTCTACCATTTGTTCCCCATTTTCATGTTTGCCTGCATATGTCATCAAATTCAATATGTCTAACATTTTGTCATCTGCTTAAAGGCTAACACTTTACCACACAATCTGCACTTTGAATGACCTTGAGATAGAGGACTTTTGAAAACAGATAGAGGACTTTTGATAATCAGCATTTTTTTTATCATTTAACCCTTTACCAACAACCCTGAAGAGGAGAGCCTTTGAAAACATTGTGGGAATTGGAGAAAATGCTGGTAACCAGCACAATGTTTTCTACCCTTATAAAAACAAATTTCAGTTTTTGAGTCACATTTATTTTTTCGTCTGCCAATGCTTTCAAATTGGACCAGTCTAAAATTTTGGCGTTTGGTAAAGAGTTAACCTTGTTGTTATGTTGTTTTCTAATTTCTACCATATGAAAGACAACTTCCAAAATTTGAGCCACATTTAATTTAACCCTTTCCCAAACAAGCTCTGGTTTTCACGTGTCTGCAGTACAAGTCTTTTGAAAACACTGTGGGAAAAGGAGAAATTGCTCGTAACGAGCAATTTCTCCTTTTCCCACAGTGTTTTCTACCCTTTTTGAGACCTGTCTGCCATTTTCATCAAATTTAAAATTGTCGTCTGCAGACTCTTTCAGTTTGGACCAGTCCAAAATTTGTCTTTTGGGAAAGGGTTAATCGCCTCAACTGCTTTGGGTTTGGACAAGTTTAAAATTTTGAAGTCTGGTAAAGGGTAAACTTATTTATTCTTCAGTTTGGGCATTTAGGCTAAATTGCTTGGGAATTTTGTCTGGTTTTATTCTTTCATAGCTTTTTTGTTCGCTCACCTGAGCACAAGTGCTCAAGGTGAGCTTTTTTGATCGTGCCGTGTCCAGCTTCTGTTGTGTGTCATCAACAAATACCTTGTGCACACTCTGGAGGCCACATTTTCAGCCAGACACTCATGAAACTTGGTCAGAATGTTTATCTTGATATAATCTCAGCAGCTTCAAAATTGGGTCAAGCTTGGTCAAAAAGTAGGTCACTATGCAATATCTTAGATAAACCTTGTGTGTACAGTAGATGCAACATTTTCAGCCCAGTACCCATGAAACGTGGTCAGAATTAAATTGTCTTGATGATATCGGGGACAAGTATGAAATTGTGTAAGGTCGGGTCAAAAGGTAGTCACTGGGCCAAATTTTAGTAAAACCTTGTGTGCACTCTTGAGGCCAAATTTTTAGCCAGATACTCATGAAACTTGGTCAGAATAATTGTCTTGATGATATCTCGGTCAAGGCTGAAATTGGGTTATGTTAGGTTAAAAAGTAGGTCACTGGGCCAAATGTTAGAAAAACCTTGTTTGCGCTGTAGATGCCACATTTGCAGCCAAATACTCATGAAACTTAGTCGGAATGTTTGTCTTGATTATTTGTCAGATAAGTAAAAAATTGGATCACTTTGGGCCAAAAATTAGGTCACTGGGCCAAATCTTAGAAAAACCTTGTGTGCAGTGTAGAGGCCACATTTTCAGCCCAATAGTCAAGAAACTTTGGCAGAATGTTTGCCTTGATGATAACTCTGACAAATTCAAAAAAATTTCAAGTCTCTCAAAAGTAGGTCACTTACACTCACATGTTTACATCATCACAACCAGAATCTTTTTAGCTTTATGAATCCTAGATGACCTTACTCAGATGGGCACTTTAGGGCAATGGCCCTCTTGTTTTAATTTGATGCTTGTTGGCAAAATGGAGAGAATTAACATTTACTATTTTGTTAAAAAATTAAAAAATTGTGCAAAGAAAAAGATTGCAGATGGAAAGAAGTTCCCCCATAGAAGGAATATTGGGAAAATATTGTCACATACAGAAAAAAGTTGACAAAGAGCAAACTGCTAGGATCACATATAGGATCTGACGTGAGTCGGCTTTTAGGATATTTTTTTTTAAAAATGAGTCTAGAAAAAAGTTATTAAGCTAGCCTTTGGCAAGCTAAATAAATTTTATTGTCACCTAGTATAATAAAATTTTACCAGTCAAATGCCAATGAATGTTAGATCCTTTTTATCGCATAACAGTATTACAAGAATTATAGTTCCTGATGTGTTAAGCAATTTACTTGAACCCTATTCGCTTCTTCGACAGGTGTATACATACACAGAGAAAAAAATCTAAAAAAAATTGCATATTATGATTTTGTTTTGAATGGAAAGATGATAAAATTGGCAGTTTTGCTACGATCACCAAGTTCGACAGTTACTTTCACAGAGAAAGCTGGATCAGCAAACATCAGAAAGCTGGATTAGCAATGTTTGAGAACTGAGGCGTATGATTGAGAGTGTTGACTAAATACAGCACTATTTGCTTATCTCAAACATGAGTAATATAAGAATACATGTATTTGTAATGTACACTGAATACAAGGGCAGTTGTGTGATACATGTACATGTACTGTGTTACATGAAATACATTAATTGCGTAGATTTTTAGATGCTTCCTTTCAGAAAAAGTAACTTAAACCTTTACCAAATAATCTGTTTCTTGATTGATTGATTGTATGGTGTTTAACGCCATTCTCAACATTATTTCAGTTATATCCTGGCAGCCAGCACATCTATCCATGCTTTCCTGGAGTTTCTTTTACCGGTACTATGCACAGTATTCTTTCCAAGCCACTGGCTGCTTTCCCACATAGTCATCGTCGAAACAATTGTAAGCGGTGAGAGAGGAATGAATCCTGTCTTAATGACTATCATTAATCCTCAGAAAGAAATTGGCCGAGCTGGGGATGGAGCCAGCGACGTCCTTTTCTCAATTCCTGTATGCCACCAACTCAGCTACCAGGGCTTGGCAATCCTGTTTCTATTCCAACCTTTAGAAAGTAAGACTTTTGAAAACGTAGGAAAGAAGCATTTTCTGATTTTTTTTCCACAATGTATTTTATACTCTGAAGGCAACTTTCATCAGTTGAACAACACTGTTTACAAAAGATTTCTTCCTAAGGGGTGTTTCTCTTTACAAATCGACAAAATTTAGGACCTGTTAATGTTGAAAGCATTTGCAAACAAAATCCTAACCCTTAAACTTTAAGCATCTTTCACGACTACATTTGCCTCTGTGGCCAGTATAGGTCAAGATCAGACTGCACAAAAAGTGGTCTAATCTTTGGTATACACTGTCCACTTTGCTGAAACAACACAGACAAAAGGCAGCCATTAGATTGCAGTCATCTGTGTTTTTTTTTAATGAAAATGTCCCATGGGTTTATTTGGCGCTTTAACACTTTACCACACAATCCCGACTTTTAACGACCCTGAGGAAGAAGCCTTTTGAAAACATTGTGGGAAAAGGAGAAAATGCTGGTAACCAGCATTTTCTCCTTTTCCCACAATGTTTTCTACTCTATCAGGACAAATTTTGTCATTTGAGCCACCTTTAAGTTGTCGTCTGCAACTGCTTTCAATTTGGACCAGTCTAAATTATTGTCATTTCGTAAAGGGTTAAGGGTGGATGTGGCTCAAGTGAGAGCAATCTTCTTTCAAAGGCAAAGAAAACATTGTTGGATAAAGAAGTAATGCTGGTTATCAGCATTTTCTCCTTTTCCCACAGCATTTTAAAAAGCTATCTTTCATAGGGTTATGAAAATATGGGATTGCTTGGTATAAGCTGGTAAAGATTGTTTAGTATAGGGCTAGCAGATTTGTTTTGTTTGTTTCATTAGATGGCTTGATTTATTGATGGTTTAGGTGGCTTTTGGTGCTATAGGGTTTGACATAGGTTGATTAATTGATTGATTGGTTGACGAAATGGATTTTTAGCTCACCTTAGCACAACGTGCTAAAGGTGAGCTATTGTGATCGCCCTATGTCCGGCGTCCGTCGTCCGTCGTCCGTCAACAATTTCTTTAAACATCTTCTTCTCCTAAACCACTGGGCCAATCTTGGCAGGGATGTTCCTTGGGTGAAGCTCTACCAAAATTGTTCAAAGAATTAAATTCCACCCACAACTCTGGTTGCCATGGCAACAAAAAGGAAAAAAAAGCAAAATCTTTGAAAATCTTCTTCTCTGAAACTAGAAGGCACAGAGCTTTGATATTTTGTAAGCTACCATCTCCTAGTGGACCTCTACCAAGTTTGTTCATTTGATGCCCCTGGGGTCAAAACTGGCCCCGCCCCAGGGGTCGCAAGTTTGAGCATAGTAACAAAGAAGGAAAACTTTAAAAATCTTCTTCTCTGAAACTTGAAGGCATGGAGCTTTGATATTTGGCACGTAGCATCTCCTAGTGGACCTCTACCAAGTTTGTTCATATGATGCCCCTGGGGTCAAAACTGGCCCCGCCCCGGGGGTCACTATTTCCAACATAGGAACAAAGAAGGAAAACTTTAAAAATCTTCTTCTGTAAAACTAGAAGGCTTAGAGCTTTGATATTTGGCATGAAGCATCTCCTAGTGGACCTCTACCAAGTTTGTTCATATGATGCCCTTGGGGTCAAAACTGGCCCTGCCCCGGGGGTCACAAGTTCGAACATAGGAACAAAGAGGGGAAACTTTAAAAATCATCTTCTCTGAAACTGAAAGGCGTAGAGCTTTGATATTTGGTATGTAGCATTGCCTAGTGGACCTCTACCAAGTTTGTTCACATGATGCCCCTGGGGTCAAAACTGGCCCCGCCCCGGGGGTCACAAGTTTGAGCATAGTAACAAAGAAGGAAAACTTTAAAAATCTTCTTCTCTGAAACTTGAAGGCGTAGAGCTTTGACATTTGGCATGTAGCATCTCCTAGTGGACCTCTATCAAGTTTGTTCATATGATGTCCCTGGGGTCAAAACTGGCCCCGCCCCGGGGGTCACAATTTCCAACATAGGAACAAAGAAGGAAAACTTTAAAAATCTTCTTCTGTAAAACTAGAAGGCATAGAGCTTTGATATATGGCATGATGCATCTCCTAGTGGACCTCTACCAAGTTTGTTCATATGATGCCCTTGGGGTCAAAACTGGCCCTGCCCCGGGGGTCACAAGTTTCGAACATAGGAACAAAGAAGGAAAACTTTAAAATTTTTCTTCTCTGAAACTGGACGGCGTAGAGCTTTGATATTTGGTATGTAGCATCTCCTAGCAGACCACTACCAAGTTTGTTCATATGATGCCCCTGGGGTCAAAACTGGTCCCACCCCGGGGGTCACAAGTTTGAACATAGTAACAAAGAAGGAAAACTTTAAAAATCTTCTTCTCTGAAACTTGAAGGCATAGAGCTTTGATATTTGGCATGTAGCATCTCCTAGTGGACCTCTACCAAGTTTGTTCATATGATGCCCCTGGGGTCAAAACTGGCCCCGCCCCGGGGGTCACAATTTCCAACATAGGAACAAAGAAGGAAAACTTTAAAAATCTTCTTCTGTAAAACTAGAAGGCATAGAGCTTTGATATTTGGTATGTAGCATTGCCTAGTAGACCTCTACTAAGTTTGTTCATATGATGCCCTTGGGGTCAAAATTGGCCCTGCCCCAGGGGTCACAAGTTCGAACATAGGAACAAAGAAGGAAAACTTTAATTTTTTTTTTCTCTTAAATGGGAAGGCATAGAGCTTTGATATTTGGTATGTAGCATCTCCTAGTGGACTTCTACCAAGTTTGTTCATATGATGCCCCTGGGGTCAAAACTGGCCCATCCCCTGGGGTCACTAGTTCGAACATAGGAACAAAGAAGGAAAACTTTAAAATTCTTCTTTTCTGAAACCGAAAGGTGTGGCGCTTTGATATTTGGTATGTTGCATCTCAGAGTGGACCTCTACCAATTTTTTTTTTTCACATGATGCCCCTGGGTCAAAACTGGCCCCGCCCCAGGGGTCACAAGTTCGAAGATAGGAACAAAGAAGGAAAACTTTAAATTTCTTTTTCTCTTAAACGGGAAGGTGTAGAGCTTTGATATTTGGTATGTAGCATTTCCTAGTGGACTTCTACCAAGTTTGTTCATATGATGCCCCTGGAGAGATATTAAAGGGCCGGTTTCGGCGCATTTTTAAAATTACTCACTATAAGCCTATAAATTTTTTGCGCTAGCCCAAATTTTATTTTTGCATAAATTAACTCACTATATTAGAAAACAAATTAAAAGCATAAAGCCGGTTGACACAGCTGACGCACTCAGATAATTGAGCGCATTCGGCTAATTGACAAACTCAACGCACCGGGCTAACTCTTTAACCTGACGCACCGGGCTAACCCAGACAATTGACAAACTCAGATAATTGAGCGCATTAACATAAAAATATAAAAAAGGGGGTTAATTGAGGTTTATAAGCCTTCATAAGCCCAGATTTTGACACATTTAAAAAAATAAGTAAAAAACACAAATAAAAAACACAATCTTTATATATTGTTTTAAAATATAAATATATATAGAGATTATAGAGATTTAAAATTTAATATATTATGTTAATAGTCTGGCCTTATCTGTTTCCCATCTGACTTAAATAGCATTGTATTATCCGACAATACTACAGCATAAGCCGTTGTATTTGCTGGAACTCCTACCCTAAATTTCATTTCAACTGTTATATTTGTTATTGATGTCTTAAGCGTTGCTGATTGCTTTGATATATCAAAAACAAAAAGCGGGTAATTATGCTTAAAATCAATTGGATTAATTCCAAAATTTGAAATGCATGAAGGCAAACCACTAACCAAGCACCTAAAATTAGCAGCTGCATCATATACATCCATATAATTATTATTTGTAAAATCTGTAGTAAAATCAAGAGCCGGGTAACGTTTTACATTATTAAGATATATGTGAATTTCTCTTATATTAACATGACTAAAAGTTGCAGGGTTTGCAACTTGTCCCGTTCTTATTCCTTCCTGAAATCCTACAACAATAAAACGCGGTTTTTCATTTGCTGCCTTTGTTGTAAGGTTCCAAGTATATGCAAGATTGTCACGCGGAACAACTACACTAAAAACCTGCCTCTTATCAAAATCAATTTTTAGATTTATATTTTTACTCATATCACTCATCAAATTATTTAAATTTGATATTGCTGGCTTTACTATTGGCACAAACCAATACATATTATTTATTTCAATCTTTGCAGCATCTTCTGCGGCAGCACTAAAAAGCGGTTCCAGATCGTCTTTCCTTGTGAAAAATAGCTCATGCTTAACACCATAAATAATTTTATCGTAATCCTTACAAAATCCAAAAATGTGAGATAGTGGAATATTAATTATAAAATCACCTTTATCACCAGCTACCTCAGTTGAGGCTAATAGATATTGCTGACGTTTTCTAAATCCTGGGGTATCTATTGTAATATTATTTTCTTTATCACCATCATTAAAGGTTGTCACATCTTTTACCCATCCTTGTGATAATCCTCGCGTTTTGCTAAAATCTTCGGTATACTCCAAAAGCCCCAACATTGTCGTGGCTTGTCCTGGGAATAAAAGCGTTTCTATTTCTCTCCCCGCAATCTCATAATGTATTTGATTAAAAAGATACATTAAACCATTATTAGCCAATGCAATAAGGCTATTTTTTGCAAACCGTGAACCATCTGCCCGCTTTGTTACTCTTCCACTTATTTGAATATATGACCGATGTGGATGTGTAAAAATGTCACCGCTTTCAATACTAAACCTAACATTGCTTGACCTCCTGCATTTGGTGGATATCTTCTAAACTCATATTCCTCGATCCCCTCATCAGTCGGAACTTCTTCACTCCAATCTAATATATCTGAACTTGTCATTTTTATTATTTATTATTTATTTTATATTCTTTAAGCCTTTAAACATATTTTAAACCTCTACCAACATAATTAGGCTTTATAACTGGCACAATGTTACCACCTGCAAGATTTGAAATTTTTCCCATTGCCATCTTTAGTAATTGATTGCCACCTTTTTCCATAAATTTGGCACCTTGTTTTTGTGCTTGCTTTTTAACTTGCTTTAATCCTTCTGTTTTAACGAAATCATTCGCCTTATTTTTTGCAAAATTTAAAACTTGTGGCATATATCTCTTAAATGTCTTTTTGACTTTTTTAAAGGCATCTGTAAAGATATTGGCACCACCTTTTATATACTTTGGTTTTATTGCTTGTCTTCGTATCAACATTTTTTTATTTATTTTAATAAGGTTTAAAATGTTTTAATATTTTATTTTTTTGTTGTCTTGTCATGGCACCCATTCTTATTAATTCGTTACATATATCAACCACTTCATTATTTAAACCAGTGTTACCAGCTTTAAGGCTTGCACATAATAAGGCTAAACGATCAGCCAACGCATTAGGATCAGAAGAAAGAAAAACGGTTTTATTTTTATTTGTTTGTTTGATGCCTTTGCCTGCTTGTTTCTTTTTTGCTTCAATTTCATCCTTATACTTGATTAATAAATTAGGCCTTTCATTAAGATAATCTTTTTTTAAATTTAATTGTTCCCATTTTGGTAATTTTTTAAGTTTTTCATTTGGTGTAAGCCTGCCATCTTTTGTTATTTGATGCATTATATTACTATTTTTTAAAATATCTTTATAATCTTCAACAGCCTTTAAATTATTCTTACTTGTACTAACATCATTCTCAGAAGTAATTAAATCAACTAATTCAAACCTATAATCATATGTTTTATCTTTGAATTTTATACCATCTGTTTTAATAGTTATGGGATCCCCTCCAATTACATAACTACCCTGATTATAATCAAAATTAAAAAAATCTTTGTTCTTATTGTTTTGCGTTCTTTCACTTAATTTAAGATCAACAAACCTATCACCAGTTGACATATCTAACACTTTAACTTTTTCTCCTTCAATCTCCGGCGGCAATCCTGCATAAGGTAAGCCACCAACATCAGCGAATTCAGCCGGTTGTTGTAACATTGGTAAATTCGGCAACGTTTGCAAAACTTTCCCAAATTCCTCCCCGGTCGCCTTTCCAATTTCCTGAGGCAATGTTTTAACCTCTGCTTGTAGTTTTTCCAGTGGCTTACTTATAGGCTTAAACATTTTACTTAATTCCTTCTTTTTGGTGTAATAACCAGTTTTATCGATGCTGTCTTTTGCTCTTAAGTATTCCCTTAACTGTAGGTATTTTTTAACTTCTTCTGCTCTGTTTCCAGGCGTTTCAATTGTATAAAATGACATATTTATTTTTTATATTTAAATAAGTTAATAAATTTAAAATATATTAAGTTATAAATACTTAATATATTCATTTTCATATTATATTTATATTATTTATTTTATTGGTTTCTATATTACTACACATACATGAACAACTAAAAGAAAAATTTGGAACTTTAATTAAAAAGGTTGATCCGCTGGCCGGTCCCTTTCTACCAATCGGCGAAATTCTTCCCGCGCTTCTCTCTTTCCTCTTTCTATTAAGCTGTTTTGTTCCTCCAGTTTCTTTTTTTTGTTTACCTTGCTTCTTATCTCTTCCTTCATTTCCTTATATTTCTCAAGTTCCTCCATAATTAGACTAAATTCTTCATGACTTATTTTATTATCTGCTATAGCTTTACTGATATGTGAATTAACTGTATCAAGCTTTGACGCTGCTATATTTTTAATTTCTCCGTGCTTTTCTCCCTTGTTTCTGGCTCTTCTTGTGAAAAACTTCAAAGAAATAGCGGCTAAACCTGATACCAATGCAAAAGCTTCCAAACCTATAGTCATCGGAATAGCTACCACGGTACTAAGTAAAGCTATACCACCTGCACCGGCTCCCAATGTTGCAACTGTAAGAGCTCCCTCAGCACTATCCGAATAATTACTATACTTTAAAAACTTCTTTGATAGTGATCCACGATATCTTATTTCTTCTTCTAAAAATTTTTGTACATCTGAAATCTTGGATAATCTAAAGCTTTGGCCGTTGTCAGTCATTTCAATCACGGCAACCGGTGCAGATGCGGTAACCGGATTACCAGGATTAACAATATTAGGATATATTCCACTTTGTCTATTATTATCTTCTTTAAGCTCTGTCATTTTATTTAATATTTTTTTAAGCTTTAAAGTATTTAACAAAACAAAACGGAGTATTAGCGGGGACCATCACGGGATTTTTAGAAAAGTTATAAAGTATAGTTTTAATATTGTCTGTATTATTATTACAATGAAAAGGTGTTTTAATTTCTAAACTTTGTTTTATAGCATCAGTGGCAAACGTTAAAATTAAACCATCTGAAAACATATAGCCAAAGTTTAAACCAATTGTCTTTTTTTCAAGTGCTTCAAGCTTTAAAGTCTCTTGTGTATATATTAGCCAGGTTGACCCTGATTTTTTTAATGCTGGATATTTTAAACCTTCTACAGGTTTCCAATGTATTGTTTTCGCTTGCTCTCGCATTTGTGTCATTTATTTAACTTATTAATTCATTTATCTATTTATCTATTTATTTAACTTATTAAATTTGCAATTCCACCAATTGCACCAGGCAATAGAGCAGCCAAAAAGCCGCCGTGTTGTACTTGTCCATCTTGAACCAAATACAAACCATCACCTTTAAAAGCATGACCGAGCAAACCAGCCAAACCAGCAGCAGCAGGCAACAAAAATAAACCACTTCCATCAGTTTCCAACCTCAACCCATGACCTTCTTTAACTAAATAAAGTCCATTTCCCATTATTTTCCTCGCTAGTTTATCACCAGCCGCACCAGCTGCACCAAGTCCCAAAGCTTTGCCGAGTGGTTTAACAACTGGCAGCAATTTAGGTAAAACGGTGGCACCTACTCTAGCTAATCCACCTAAAAAACCACCATGCTGAAGATTATAACCAATTTGCTTTTTTGATAAATTAATATTTACACATTTACCAACATCAAAAGCCTTTTTCATTCTATTAATTTGACCTTGAGTAAAATAAAAAACATTACTTCCTCCCATATCATCAGGAGTAAGGTAAATTGTTGCCTTTTGATTATTTTGGTAAGCAGTTGCAATTTTTTGCTTATGCTTGTCTGTAAAATTTATATTTGTTTTAATATAATTCGTTTTTGTTGTTTTTCTCATAGTTTTTTAAAGTTTTTTTAATATTTTAAATTTCTTTAATATGAAAACGTATCGTAAGATTTTCTCCCCTTAAATTAATTAATTCTCCATCTTGATCCGTTAACGTTACTTTAATGCTGTGTATGTCATTCAATATTATAGGTGTGTAAATGGGAAACGGTGGACGCTCAATAATTTTATATCCTGGGTTTACATTAGGAAAAAACGAGTGTACCGTACTACCCATTTGACCTTTTACATATGATCTGCTACATATATTAAGATTTACTAAAATACTATTAACATTTAAAATATTAACAACGTTTTCACTTTCATGAATTTTTTTATTATCACCATCATATTTTTTAGCTTCAAAGCCTAAAACGCGGTTTAAACTATTATCACTAAAATCAACGCTGTAGCCTTCTTGTATTTCCATCAACGCTTTTAATGTATTAAAATTAGCTGAAATATTTACCGGATATTGTTCATTAATATCAATCAAACCTAAAAAATTAAATTCCCTTTGTATAGCTTTATTAATATCGTCTAAACCATAACTCCCCGTTTGTAGTTCTATTTTTCTCCTTAAGTTGGTCGCAGGATTTTCCAAGTAAAAAGAATTTAAACCAGGTTTAATATTTGGAATGCTGTAATATGTCTCAAGGTTAATTAATGCAACTTCACACGGTTTATTTAGTTTTATTGGTGGGTCAAATTGTGTAGTAAATTCCGTTTTTTTATCGCTTAGTACTATTTGTATAGATGTCATATTTTTTAAGTTTGAATTAATTAACTAAAATTATTTAAATAAAAATGGAACAAACAAGTTTTAAAAACGTCTTAGATAGCATAGCAGACAATAAATTTAATCATTCAAAAAAGGAAGAATATCAAAGCGGTGAAATGTATACACAACTTAAATACAAGTTTAAGCCAAACAAATACGTAACATATTCAAGCGCTGAGATTTATGAAGATCGGTTTAAATCTTTCCTTTTGTATGAATGGAGTAAGAGAAAAACAAAGGGACAGCCGTTTAATATGTGGGTAAGTTGTCTTGTTGTTCAAAATCAATATATACACCGCTATGATGATGTATTTTTATTTGATCAAAATGAAACAGAATTAATTAAGAAGGCTAAAGGATTGATAAAAATTTTAGATCATTTTTATTTTCCTGATGTTGAAGTATATTTTTTTATTGAAGATGGAGATGATAAAAGAACACATCGAACGCATTTAATTGAGGATGTTTTAAGAATGTTACAAGAGAACTTTTTAATAACATATAATTTTTGTAGTATTATAGAAGAAGACATGACGCAAGCGGAATATATTAATATGTAACCTTTTAACATAGGTTATATATTAAATTCGTTTTTTATTTAATATTTTATGTTTTTTAAATGTCAAAGCCATCGGGAAGATAATCTTCATTATAGTTTTTTAAGTGTATTTGGACAGCCAAAGTTATGATACCCTTTAATACTCTTGGATGTGAAGATTTAAAATATATAATTAAACTTGCGCATTCTGTAAAATTAATACGAAGGAAGTGGGGCGGATGTACACAAGTTTTTAAAATCTTTCCGACATTACTAAAAAAACGCCAATCATTTTTATATTCTTTTTTTATTCCAAAACTATCTATAATACCACTGCTATAATCTATTTGTTCTTCATGATTAGGATCATATAACTGGTTTCCCCTTTTTATATCTTCGTTAAGTCTAAAAATTAATTCAAAATTTTCATCCTTTTCATCATCATCTTCATAGGTAAAAATATAAGAACAGCTTATAATATTTCCACTGTATGGAAATAAGAAATTTGGTTTAATTTTTATTTTCCCATCTTTTCCATCATAAGAAAATTCACCTCCGTCATTTTTTCCAAAATATATAATAGAAGGAATTACAGGGTTTCCTTTTTCATCAATAGAAATACTTCCCCCATTAATAGTTGGTTTTCTTCTGTTAATATTTTTAACTTCATCTATTCCTATTATAGGACCTTCTATTTCTCCCCTAATTAAAATTATACTTGTCCCCAAAAATTTATAAACTCTTTCTTTTGGTAAAATTTTCGCTGTTTCTTCATCTACGTATTTTTTTATTTGATTATCCACATAATTTTTATTAGTCACATCCTGTTCATCCGTTGGTTGTCCTACATTAACAATTTTAAAACCTCTCATATTTTTGTTTTGTGTACTTTCACCAACATGAAAAGCCCTAAGCTCATCCAATCCTTTGCGGTTTGTTTCTGTTTGTTCTTCTACTGGTTTAACTTTGTTATCAACATAAGCCTTATTAGTTGCATCATCATAAAGCTGAGGTGCACCAACGTTTTTAATTCTGTTGCTATTCATATCAATAGCATCAACAGCCTGAAACCCCCCATTTCTTTTTAATAATCCGAGTTCTATATTGTTAATTTCATCATCAATATATTTTTTATTTGTTGCATCCCCGTCTGCTGTTGGTTCTCCTAAATTTGTGATTTTCTTAAAATCCACGTTAATCCCATGAGTTGTTGAATAATATCCGTTTGTTTTAGTGAATGGGGTTTTTTGATCTACATATTTTTTATTTACTCCATCTCCCGAATTTTGTGGATCTCCTACATTTACCAACTTCCTCCCTTTCATATCTCCAAAGTCTCCACCTGCTCCGTTTACTCCGCCTCCCGGTTGTGCTCTTGGTGCTCTATCTGCTGCGTCTTTTGCTTCCTTTGCTTTGTCTTCTACTTCTTTTATTCGATCTTCAAAAAACTCCTTTAATTCATTAACATAGCCAAGCGGAACCGCGTCAGTGATTTCAACTGGGTCGGGTATGTTTCTTATTGTTTTTTGTTTCATGTTGATGTTACCCCGTGCATTAAATGTTTTTTGGTTTCTTGTATTAAATGCCTGATTTTTTTCCAAGTCTGTTTTTATTTTATCAAGCTCAGCGGGATCAACGCCAGCCGGTTGAATATTTGCCGTCTTTTCATCCACATAATCTTTAATTTTTTCCGTTTCTACATCTACATAACCTTTATTCGCTACATCAGACATAAAAGCAGGATCCGCAATATTAAAAATTTTATTATTTTTCATATCCCAATTTTTATTAATTAAAACTTTCTCGAGTTCTACATTAAATAAGTCATCATCATCAAACTCAATATATAAAGAGATAGTACAAAAGGAACCCTTTTCTTTTTCTTCTGTTTTATCCATTCTAATCGCTATACATTGACAAGGGCCAAAATGTATAGGATTGCCTAATTTTCTTTTAACACACATATTGGGAACGCTTAACGCATCAATTAGCACATCTGGATTATAAAAAATTGTACCATCTGTGGGGTCTTCACTATCATTAAAATAATATGAAAAATATTTTTTATATTTTACTGTATCTAATGCATGATGTGGTTTAAGTTCTGGAAACTCTTCAACATCATAATATAAATTTTCTGGTTTATAATATTGATCAATATAAAATTTAAAAGGTGCGTTATAACCGACATATTCTAAAAAATAACCTGTTATTTTTCCTCTAGAAGGTAAAAAATAAAATGCAAGGCGTTGTTTTTCTGGTTCTGTTAAATTATTTAAGTCAACAGCATAACCAGCATTAACGAAAAAAAAGGGTGTTTCATCTTGATAAAAGGGACCCCTTGCCGTTGCTTGTATTATAAAAACATTTTTAGAAATTCTTACTAAATCTTTTATTTCTGGATTATTATTTTGTTTTATCTCTTCTTTAATTTTTTCCGTTTGTTTATCTACATAGCCTTTATTCGCTGCCTCTCCGTTTGCCGTTGGATCTTTTAAACCTCCTAATTTTTTCCTTCCTAAATATATATGATCTTTAGCAACAAATCCACCGTTTTTTCGTTCCCATACATTAGCCTCATCAACATAGGCAACGGTTGCAACATCTTCCGGCAAATCTGGAAACCCAACCCCCTCGATTTTATTGCCTTTCATATTTATTTTATTTTTTGCCCCATATTCTCCATTATCAAAATTAAACGGGTTATTTATTTCTAATTTTTTCCTTCTGTCTTCTGTTAATGTATCAACATAAATTTTATTTGCTGCATCCTTATCATCTACTGGCATAGGTAAACCTTCAACCTTAAAATTTAACATATCAATGCTACCCCGTGCTTTGTGTTTGTCTGTATTTAAATAAAATGGGTTGTGACCTTCTAAACTTTGTTTAACGTCATTAGCTGTAATATCTGTATAAAGCTTGTTAGCTGCTTCGCGGTTATCTATTGGCATACCTAAATTTAATAATCTGTTTTCATTCATATCTAAATCTTTAACAGCAGCATAACCGCGCCCCGGTAATCTTCTAAAAAAGCTATGTCCTTGACTGCTATCAATATAATTTTTGGTGGCTGCGTCTTGACCGTCAACCGGGTCAGGTAGGTTTTTAATGAAATTGCCACTTAAATCAAGGTTGCCTTTTATTTCACCTCCATCCAATGATAAAAAATTATTAACAATGAAAGGAAGCGCAACGCCATCACCTTGACTTTTTTCTTTTTTAACTTCTCCGAATTTTGTAACTCTGTTAGTCATGATTTATTTTTTTAAATAAATTTAAGTTATTTAAATTTAAATATAATTATTTTCTTTTAAATCCATTAAATGATTTATAACAGGTTGAATATGATAACCTTCGTTTAATTTTTCTAATACATGAACACAAAGATGACCACAAATAACGGTATCAGGCTGCTGTATCTGATCTGATGAATACAAGACCGGAGATTTTAAATAATTCTGTATTTCAATTGGCGGAGGTAATCCATAACTATCAAAATAAAATTTATTTTTTTTATTTCGGTGCCATGCTGTCCAATGTGTTCCGGGTCCTTCACTGTCATCAAGGTTTATAATACCACATTCATAATTATTAGGTTTATCAGGTAAAGCATCACGAGAAAACACACCGCGCCAACCTTTTAAATGTTTGCATAAGTCATCCAACTCGAAATTTGTAAGGGATTTATTTGGTAGATCTTTAACGGTTTCACTAAATTCGAGACCTTTAGCCGTTTGCCGCTTCGCCGCTGCCGCTCTTTGTTTCTTTTCTTTTTGTCTTGTTGCTTCTTTTCTAACCGCTTCCATTCCTAATATAGCGTTTTCTTTAATTCTTGGTTTATTGTCTCCCATCCAATTAGTCATTTTAAAGCATGTTTTTTGTAGTTCTTCCCGGTAAAATGGTCCAATAATATTACTGTCTTTAGCATCTTTTAAATAGTATGTTATTGGAGTAGTATTTTTTATCTCACGTATTTTAAATACTTCTTTTGTCCATGTTGGTGTATAACCTTTTTCAAATCCTTCCGCTTTTCTTCTTGGTAATCTAACAAGATCACCAACCTCCAATTTATTCTTTTGGCTCATTCTATCTTTATAGTTTTTAGGCATTGCATCTTTATAAAACGTTTCATAAATAATTTTTTCATTCTTTGGGTTCCTTGCTTCTGTCGGTGTAAAATCATCTTTAAAATTTCGGTGTGGTGTGTTGTTGTATTCATTAACTAAATCCTGTAAATGAGGTAAATAATTAACACTATTATTATTCGTCATCCATCTCCCAATTTTATGCTTTAACGTTTTAATAAATCTCTCTGCTATTGCTGCTTTATGCTTTCCCTCAGTATGATATAAAACGACACCTTTAAGCCTTGTTTTTGTTTCTTTTGCTTTTGAAGGAAATAAAACAGGACAATAACGGTTTTTATGTTGTGTTAATGCTCCACGTGTTTTAAGGTATTGGTTACAATGTTCACATTGGAAATCTGTAGGTGGGTTTTCTTCTTTTTTATCTATTAATCCAATAAATTCACCACCTCTATCAGTCCATAATTTTGCTGGTTTACTGTTTGAAGTTCTAAATATTTCCTCTAAAGCTTTAACAACTGTGGCGCTTGTTTTGTCAGGTAGTTGACGAACCCAGGCGAACCGGCTAAACACATCAAGAACAACTAAAAAAATATTTGAATTATCTGTTTGTTTTTCGCTTGCTGTCAATCCGTTGCCGCTTACTTCTGCTTCCGTTATTTCATCAATTCCCTCAGCTTCACCCGTTTTTATTTTCTTAGGCATAAACATTAAATCCGCTGTCCATGTATCATTTAATTTATTAACAACAACCCGACGAGTTGGAAAAAATCGCCTTATTGGTCTGTGAAGTTCATCTGCTAATGTTTTAACTTCTTCATTTGCTTGCGTATTTCCACCCGTTTGCACTATCTGCAACAATTTTTTTTTTTGAGACCCATGCCAAAACGCTTTTTAGTTGATATAATTGGATTAATTACACCTCGCGCAAATCTTTCGCTTAATGTTGGATTATAAATTCCTTGTATATCTTGCAATAGTTGAGCGTCACCAATGTGGCGGCTTGATGTGTCTGGATTATCTCTATAAAATAAATCATGTTTTAGACATGCCTCATCTACTCGATTAATTGGCTTACTGTTTTTCTTTGGTGTATCATCTGCGTTTAATCTTTTCTTTAGTTTTGTACCAGGTCCACAAAAATTAAACCCAGGTAGATGCATCTCAATAGGAACACTTTCAATTAATTTATTAACTATTCCACTACCCTTTTTACCTGGACAATCGCTTTTATTTTGTTGGCTTAAAGGCAGGAATTTATATTTTTGTGTTCCACATTCTGAACAGGTACCACGTAAAGCGGGACGCCCGTTTTTCATTGTTGTGGTTGTTTCGTTTTCTGTGTCTGTTTTTTGTTTACATTTTACACAATATATTAAAGTCATTGTTTTTATTTTTTGAATTAAAGTAAAAATTATTTAAATTAATAACGTAGAGTGGAGATTTAAAAAATGAGTTTATTAAGTAGATGTGGAGATAAAAAAGAAATTATTGAAGTGGTTAAAAAAGAAAGCTTGGATATATTAAAAACTTTTAATAATATCATAAAGGAAGCAATGGACGTGCATGAGATGATGAAACATTATAATTATATAAATGACGCGTTTAACATGTTTTTTAAATTAGATTATTATAATAATGCATTACAAAAGATGAATGTAGATTATGCGCAAGCGGCGGAAGCAGTAACAGATGAAGATTTTTTTTTAGTTTCAGATGATTGGGAGACATTAATTTGGGAGCTAAAAGACCAACTAAATTATATAAATCATTTAATGAGTGAAATAGAAAACAACAAGAATAAATAAATATTTTCCTAAATTTTCTTAAATTTCTTAATTTTTCTTATTTTAGTTTTTTAATTTCTAAAATAAGAAGACAATAAATAAAATCATGCAGGTAAAAAATTATAGTTGTAACTTAAATAAAACAAAAAGGCAAAATAATGCCTTATTGCCTAAAAGTATCAGAGGCCTTATTATTGGTGAAAGTGGTAGCGGTAAAACAACAACGCTTTTAAATCTTTTACTTCGTCCGGATTGGCTTGATTATGATCACCTTTTTATATTTGGTAAATCAATGAAACAACAGCCAGAATATCAACTATTAAGGGAAGCATTTGAAAACGGATTAAAAAAAGAAACAGTTAATAATATATTTGATAATATGGGTGCCATTGAAAGCCTTAACCTTTCACGCTCTGACGTAATAGAAGAAGCTAAAGAACAACAAAAAAACAATAAAAAAAGAGGTGGTCAAATAATTACACCGTGTTTTAATGAAGAAAGTGAAGACGTACCCGACCCACGTGAATTAAATAACGAACATAAAAATTTAATGATTTTTGACGATCTACTTAAAGAACGTCAAGACGTGCCCGAAAAATACTACACTAGGGGCCGGCATAGTAATACAGATTGCTTTTATTTATCTCAATCGTTTTTTAGTTTGCCTCGTCATACAATACGAGGAAATTCAAATTTTATTATTTTGTTTGATTTGCCTGATTGTGATATTATGAATATTTATACAGATTACGCAAGCAGAGATATGCCGTTAAATGAGTTTAAAAACTTCCTTTATAATTGTTGGAGTGAGCCTTATGGCTTTGCTGTGATTGATAGAACTAGCCCGAGAGAACAAGGAAAATATAGGCATGGGTTTGGGCGGTTTTATTTTCCTTATGAAAATTACTAACGTAATTTTGGAAAATTATTAATAAAATAAAATATATTTTTACTTTTTACAATTAGTAAAAATATAAAATGGTAAAAAATGAGCAATCCAAGAGCTATTATCATAATGTATTAATATGAGACAAAAATTAAATATAATGTTTTAATCTTCATCATCATCATCTGCTTCCGCTTCCAACAAATCAAGACTATCATTTTTAAGCTGTGTCTGTTGGCGTGCTTCATATTCTTCGTTTTGTGTATTATCCGTATCTTCATTGGTATACTTTGAAACTAAAACCCCTAATACTTTAATAGATAAACCTGCCCCTGTTGTTAATGACATACCTTTAACCTGTTGTATTTTTCTCCAAAATCCTGAAACTTTTAGAGAATAAACAGCCTTATTAATTCTATCATACATAAAATCAACATTTTTTAAAGGTTGTATTGTTTTCTTTTTATTCTTTGCATCCTTTACAACAGTAGAAAAAAATGAGGGATTGTTATAATTTTGATTGTCTACCTTGCATTTAATATATCCATTAACTTCACATGAATTAATAAATGCTTCATATTGATATTCGTCATTAATACGGTGAATAAATTCAGGGTCAAAATTATCATACAAAGAATAAAGGAAAGCCTTAAACATATCATTATATTCAATATATATATAATTGTTATTTTTAAAAGTTGTTAATGTGTGTTGATTATCTGGCGTTTTACTTAAAATATTAGTAAATATACCAGGTTTTTTATTTTGTAGTATAGAAGTAAAAAATATTTTATCTGTTTTATTGTCTGCTTTAAGTGTTATTTCTTTATCAAGACTAAATATAACGGGATCTGGTTTCTTCTTTTGCTTCTGCTTAATTTGTTGCTTCGGCTTCACTGCTGCCACTGCTTGCGCCGGTTCCTTCATTTCATTTAAATTTATAGTTTCTGTTTTATTTACAATTTCTATTTTTGACATCTCTATAAATATAATATTGAATTTTGATTTTTTTAAGTTAAATCAAAATTACTTAATTAAAAAAGATTTTAAGGATTATGGCGCAAAAAAACTTTAAATTTGAAATTAAAAATGGAGTTGTAAAAATGGTTAAAGTAAAACCTGAACCGCGTGAAGTGCGTGGTGGATCGGTTTCAATTAATAACAATACATCGGCTACCGCTGTTTCATCTTCTACATCGGTTACCGTTGAACAATCTGCTTTAAATGGTTATTTTAAAAAAATATTATTGGAGACCTCAGAAAATTCAAAAAGTGTAAATCTTGAAAATTATCTTAATAAGTTTAAATCTACCGCTGTTTCATCATTATCTAAAAATATAGGATATAAAGTAATTTTTTCAGTATGTTGCAAAATGACAAACGGAGAACAAACAAAAAGATTTTATTTTAATTCTTCACCTCATGTTATTAATGAACTTAATAATAAACATAAATTATTAATTGAAATGATTGCGGAAATATTAACCAGTTTTTATAAAAAAGAATATGAAGGATCGGGATGGACCTTTTTAAATTTTGAATGTGTTAATTTAAATTATGGAAAATATAAACCCTTTAAAGGTGGTTGTGGTGTTAATAATTTGCCTGAATGGTTAAAGTTAAAGCGCGCAACAACTTGCATAATTTCCAACTGTAATAAATGTTTTTACTGGTGTATTTTAAGGCATTTTAATCCAAGGTCAAAGGATAAAGGAAGAAATACAAAAGATTTAAAAAAGATAGAAAAAGAAGAACCAAATAAATATGCTGATTTTAATGGCATCCGTTTCCCAACGTCTGCGGATGATCTTGAAAAGTTTCAAAAACAAAATCCACACATTCATTTAATAATATATGGAGTTGATGAAAATGAAGAACGTACGCCGGTAATATTTGATGGAAATAGCAAAGGAAATAAATGCGACAGCAAAGAAAATAGTGAAAAAATTTATTTATTATTACATGAAGAACATTATTATTTAATAAATGATTTATCGCGGTTACTTTCTTCACAGTTTAATAATCATAGTCATAAAGTTCATTTTTGTTATAAGTGTCAAAGAGGTTACAAAGATGAAAACGCTTTAAATAATCATTTAAAAAAATGTAGTGATACTACACTTATACAACTACCGGAGGAAGATGATAAAACTGCTTTTATTGAGTTTAATACAAAAAGAGAAAAGCCGCCAAGTATTGTTATATATTTCGATTTTGAAAGCATCCTGATACCCGTTGAAGATGAGACCGGGAATAAAGTACAAAAACATAAACCTGGCGCCTTCAGTTTTGTTATTGTCTCAAGTAATAATAAACTTTATAAAAGTGAAAAATATACACATGTTATACAAGAAGAGGGGGAAGATGTTGCCGGCTTGTTTGTAAATACATTAATAGAAAAAATTAAAAAGGCTTTAAATGTGTTTGTATTAGCGGGAAAGGTGTCAAATTTTACCCCGGTGCTTTGTCATAATTTAAGCGGTTATGATGCGCACTTATGTATTTTAAAATTAGCTGAATATCCTGGCCAGCTTAGAGTATTACCATCAAACGAAGAAAAATATATTAGTTTTAGTAAATATTTAATTATAAACAATAAAGCGCATGAAGTTAGGTTTTTAGATAGTTTCAGATTTTTACCGGTATCATTATCTAAGCTTGTAGATGATACCCCAAAAATAAAAGAGAATTTTAATAATACTGTTGCAGGGTTTTCCGGTATTTCGTTGGATATGTTAACTAAAAAAGGAATTTACCCTTATGAGTGGGTTGATAGTTTTGAAAAGACAAAAGCGACAAAATTGCCAGCTATAGAATGTTTTTATTCTTCATTGAAAAAAGAAGGAATAACAGAAGATGAATATAAACACGCATTAAAAGCATGGGATGTTTTTGAATGTAAAACGTTTAATGATTATCAGGCAAAATATTGCGAATTAGATACTTATTTATTATGTGATGTATTTGAAAATTTTAGGAAACTTAATAAAGATGTTTATGGATTAGATCCTTTAATTTATGGTTATACATTGCCTGGAACAGCGTGGCATAATATGTTAAAATTCACAAAGCAAAAAATTAAACTTATAACAGACCGTGATATATATGAAGATTTTGAAAAAGGAATTAGGGGCGGTGTTAGTATGTGTGTAACTCGATATGCTAAAGCTAATAATAAATATTTAAGTGATTATGATCCCGGTAAGCTGAGTAATTTCATTTTTTACATTGATAAAAATAATTTATATGGTGAAGCTATGAGCCAAGAAATGCCGTATGAAATAGAGAGAAAATTAAGAAAGGATGAATTTAATAAATGGCAAAATTTTAAATGTGCATTAGTGTGTGATTTAGAAATTCCGAGAGATAAAAAAGATTATTTAAAAGATTATCCACCAGCACCGGAACATTTAAAAATTAATAATGTATTTAAGCTTGTACCAAATTTAAAGAATAAAAAAGAATATTTAGTATATAGCGAATTATTAAAGTATTATTTAAAACTTGGGGTGAAGATTACAAAGATACATAGAGGCTATGTTTTTAAAGCATCTAAATGGCTGGAACCTTATATTAGTTATAATACAGAGGAAAGAGGAAAAACGACGGAGACAAGTAAACAGAATTTTTTTAAACTTTGTATTAATGCTATATATGGTAAGACAATAGAAAACCCGCGAAAGCGTTCAAATGTTGAATTGGTTAACAGTGAAGAAAGAGCAGCTAAACTTATAAAAAGTCCGGAGTTTTTAGGATATAATATATTAAGCCCAAACCTTGTAAGCGTATCAAAGAAAAAGACATTAGTAAAAGCAAATAAACCGATATATATAGGTTTTTGTGTTTTAGAGTTAGCCAAATTAAAAATGTATGAGTTGTATTATGATTATTTAAAACCGAAATTCGGGGATCGTGTTAAGTTGTTGTATACTGATACAGACAGTTTAATTTTAGATATTGAAAGCGATGATTTATATGAAGAAATGGCGGAAGATGTTAAAACGTGTTTTGATACTTGGAAATATCCGAAATATCACCCACTTCATTCAATGGCAAATAAAAACAGATTAGGATTTTTTAAAGATGAAAGTAAGGGGACACCAATAAAAGATTATGCGGCAACCTGTTCAAAGTCTTACGCATATAGAGAAGAGGAGCGAAGCGAGACAGGGGAGCCAGGCGGAAAAATAAAAGAGAATTTAAAACTTAAAGGAGTTGTCGAATGTTGTTTAAATAAAGATATTTGTTTTAATGATTATATAAAATGTATATTTGACGAAGAACTTAAAAAAGTGGAATATTTAGGGTTTAAAAGTATTAGACACGAAATATATACGGAAAAATTCGAAAAGATTGCTTTAAATCCTTTGCAAGATGTCAGGCATGTTTTAGATGATAAAATTAACACGGTGCCGATTGGGTATAAAGATGATGAAGAGGAAGCGGAGGAAGTAGAGGAAGCAGATGAAGCGGAAGCAGAGGAAGAATAATTTTAAATCTCTATAATCTCTATATATATTTATATTTTAAAACAATATATAAAGATTGTGTTTTTTACTTATTTTTTTAAATGTGTCAAAATCTGGGCTTATGAAGGCTTATAAACCTCAATTAACCCCCTTTTTTATATTTTTATGTTAATGCGCTCAATTATCTGAGTTTGTCAATTGTCTGGGTTAGCCCGGTGCGTCAGGTTAAAGAGTTAGCCCGGTGCGTTGAGTTTGTCAATTAGCCGAATGCGCTCAATTATCTGAGTGCGTCAGCTGTGTCAACCGGCTTTATGCTTTTAATTTGTTTTCTAATATAGTGAGTTAATTTATGCAAAAATAAAATTTGGGCTAGCGCAAAAAATTTATAGGCTTATAGTGAGTAATTTTAAAAATGCGCTGAAACCGGCCCTTTAATATCTCTCCCTGGGTCAAAACTGGCCCAGCCCCGGGGGTCACAAGTTCGAACATAGGAACAAAGAAGGAAAACTTTAAAATTCTTCTTTAAAACTGGAAGGCATAGAGCTTTGATATTTGGTATGTAGTGATTCTCTTCTAAGTTTGTTTGCCCATCTAAGCGCAACAAGTTCATTGAGTTCAAAATTGGGTCATCTTGGGTCATAAACTAGGTCACTAGGTCAAATTAAAGAAATGCCTTGTTGGCACTCTCAAGGCCACATTATTTGCTCAATTGCCTTGAAAATTAGTTAGAAAGTTTGTCTTTATAAAGTCTCACATAAGATTAATTTGGGTCAACTTGGGTCATAAACTAGTTCACTGGGTCAAATTAAAGAAATACCTTGTTTGCACTCTGGAGGCCACATTTATTGCTCAAATGACCAGAAATTTGGCCAGAATGTTTGTCTTGATGAAATACCAGATGAGTTTGGATTTGGGTCTTCTGGAACCATAAACTAGGTCACTAGGTCAAAATAAAGAAATACCTTGTGGGCACTCTAGAGGCCACATTCTTTGCTTAATTGCCTTGAAAATTGGTCAGAATGTTTGTCTTTATAAAATCTCACAGGAGTCTGAATTTGGGTCAACTGGGGTCATAAACTAGGTCACTTGGTCAAATTAAAGAAATAGCTAGTGGGCACTCTAGAGGCCACATTTATTATTCATATGATTTGAAAATTGGTTAAAATGTTTCTTTTGATATAGTCAAAGACCAGCTCAAATTTGGGTCACCTGGGGTCATAATCTAGGTCACTAGGTCAAATTAAAGAAATATCTTTAGGGCACTCGAGGCCACATTTTTTGCTCAGTTGACTTGAAAATTGGTCAGAATGTTTGTCTTCATGAAATATGAGTTTGAAATTGGGTCACCTGCGGTCAAAAACTAGGTCACATGGTCAAATTAAAGAAAAAACCTTAAAGGCACTCTACTAAGGTGAGCGACCCAGGGCTATCATGGCCCTCTTGTTATGCAGCTGTCAAGATCATTTCAGTCATACCACTGCAACAGCTAACTTTTCTATGTGTATCCTGGCTTTCACCAGTATTTGGCTTGGAGCTTTGAAGTATTTAGCTCAAGAACACTCCCTCATAAAGAACAGCCCAGTCTGGCGGTAGCTCAATGGTTAGCGTATCTGACTCTTGACCTGGTGGTTGCTGGTTCATTACCCAGTTGAAGCAAACTTTCTTTTGGCAATTTTTAGCCGCTCACTTCTGATGTATCTAAGACAAGTAGTCAATGGCTTGGAAAGAATGTTGTGTCAGTAATGGTGAGAAAGCCAGGAAACACATGTGTGGCTTTTTCCACAATGTTTTCTACCCTTTCAAATATGATTTCCTCAGTTTGAGCCACATCTGAAGAGTCGTTTGCAATTGCTTTTCAATTTGGACAAGTCTCGGGTTTTGTGGTTTTGTAAAGGGTTGATCACCATAACTCTGTACTACAATAAAAAACTTCAGGCTGGTCGGTTTTGAAAGCGTCTACAGGCCAAAAATCAAATATGGCCTAACTGGTTTGTCAATGAATGCTGGCTGCCAGTGTCTTCTCCTTTCCCTACATTGTTTTCAAAAGCCTTCTCCTCGAAAAGCGCGGAATTGTCTAGTAAAGGGTAAAGCAGTTACATAAAGAAACAACCAGACTTAAAAACCCTTAAGACTATTTAGGGCAGGTTCTGATACATTTAAAAGTAAATTATGGAAACATGAAATGAAGGGTTGCCTTCTTTGTATTTTTCTTCCCAAATCAGAAATTTGTTGTACATCTCTAGTATAATATTTAGGATCGGAAGTAAGTTGAGGCAAAATTTTATCAAATGAACAAAGAAAACGGTTGTAACACTTTGTTCTGAATGAGTTTCAACCCTTAAAGTGCTGAATAAACCCAAGGGACATTTTCATTCAAGAATAATGAATGAAGATGATTGTAAATTCATGGCTTCCTTTTGTCTTCAGTGGTTTAGCAAAGTGGAATGTATAGATCAGAGATCAGTCACATGTTGATCTACACCATCTTCAAAGGTAATTATATTAGTGAAAAGGGCTTTAACCCTTTCCTAAACAAGCCCTGGTTTTCATGTGTCTGCAGTACAAGTCTTTTGAAAACACTGTGGAAAAAGGAGAAATTCCTGGTAACGAGCAATTTCTCCTTTTCCCACAGTGTTTTCTACCTTTTTTGAGACCTTTCTGCCATTTTCATCAAATTTGAAATTGTTGTCTGCAAACTCTTTCAATTTGGACCAGTCCAAAATTTGTCGTTTGGGAAAGGGTTAAGGGTTAATGAAAATTTATCTCAGTAGCCAAAAGATGTCAGATTCTTTTTGTGAGATCTATCTGTGAAACCTAAACCCTTTACCACACAACCCCAACTTTTAACAACCCCAAGAATGAAGCCTTTTGAAAACATTGTGGAAAAAGGGAAAAATGGTTACCAGTGTTTTCTCCTTTTCTCACTATGTTTTCTACCCTTCCAAAACAAATTTCAATTTTTCATTCACATTTACTTTGTCATCTGTGTATGCTTTCAGTTTAGGACTAGTCTAAAAGTTTTTTGTTTGGTAAAGGGTTAATGCTAATGAATTGGAGCAACTCACTGCTTTGGTAGGGCTATACATAAGTTAGTTCCAAAGAAACTTACATAATAACTGCCTGATTTTAGATTATGGTCATAAAACAAACTGTAGCTTTACTCTGATCATCAGATTTGACACTTGACTTTATTGGAAAATTTATGTCTGACATGGTTTGGAAATGGTGGCTAGGAATACGATGCTAAATCTTTACCAAACAACAAAATTTTAGACTGGTCCAAATTGAAAGCATTTGCAGACGACAAAATAAATGTGACTGAAAATTTGAAATTTGTATTTGGAAAGGTAGAAAACCTTGTGGGAAAAGGAGAAAATGCTGGTTACCAGCATTTTCCCCTTTTCCTACAATGTTTTCAAAAGCTTTCTTCCTTAGTGTCATTAAGAGTCAGGATTGTGTGGTAAAGGCTTAACTCTTTTCCACATGGCAAAATTTTAGACTTTTCCAAATTCAAAGCATTTGCAAATGACATATCAAGTATTGTTCAAATGATGAAATGTGCCTTCAATTGAATAAAAAATATTGTGGGAAAAAGAGAAAATGCTGGTAACCTATGATGTCACTGAACGAACGTGTGATGTCACTAAATTTTATATCATACTTGCTTGAGGTAAGAAGACTTGCAACGGCTGTATTACACTGAAAACAAGGGTATTTATTTGGTAAAAATCCTTTTGGATATATTTTTCTTTGCAAGCAGATAGACACTTTTTACAACGAAAAAAAGAGCAGTTCTAGATGCACATTTTTCAGCCTGGAAACCACATTTATTTTAATGAGAGAAATAACGATGATGTGTCATACCTGTTTTAACCTTTTACCACATAATCCCGAGTTTTAACGACGGTCTCCAAATGGCTATTGAGAACATTGTGTGCGGAGAAAATACTGGTTACCAGTATTTTCTCCTTTTTAGCTCACCTGAGCATATAGTGCTCAGGGTGAGCTATTGTGATCGATCGTTGTACGGCGTCCATCCGTCCGTGTGTCCGTCCGTGCGTCCGTCCGTCCGTCCGTGAACAATTACTTAAAAAATCTTCTCCTCTGAAACCGCCTAACAGATTTCAGTGAAACTTCACAGAAATGATCCTTAGGTGATGCACTTTCAGAATACTTCAAAGATTTGAATTCCATGAAGAACTCTGGTTGCCATGGCAACCAAGAGAACAAACTTTAAAAATCTTCTTGTCCCAAATCGTAAGGGCTAGAGCTTTCATATTTGGCATGTAGCATCATCTAGTAGCCCTCTACCAAAATACTTCAAATTATGGCGCTGTTGTTGAAATTGCCCCTATGTTGTGGGTTCTCGGATTTCACATAGAGATAAAGAGGGAAATCTTTAAAAATCTTCTTGTCCCAAACCATAAGGGCTAGAGCTCTCATATATGGCATGTAATATCATCTAGTGACCTTCTACCAAAATACTTCAAATTATGGCGCTGTTGTTAAAAATTGGCCCTATGTTGTGGGTTCTCGGATTTCACATAGAGATAAAGAAGGAAATCTTTAAAAATCTTCTTGAGCCACTTTTAAGCCTATACCACACAATCCCAACTTTTAATGACCCTGAGGAAGCAGCCTTTTGAAAAAAAATTAAAGGAAAAGGAGAAAAAGCTGGTAACCAGCATTTTCTCTTTTTCCCATCAGTTTAGTTATGGGTCAAATTGAACCAGAACATCCGAAGTTATTTGCCCTTGAATTTGGAAAAATTGCTGAATCAGACTTTGTTTACACTCTAGCATATACAAATATTTACCAATCAGCACCAAACTTGGTCAAAATGTATGTGACCGTAAGATCTCAGATGAGTTCGATTATGGATCTAATTGGATAAGAACTGTAGGAGTTATCTGCCCTTGAATTAGAAAAATTGCCATATTTGACTTCGTTTACACTCTAGCATCTACAAATATATACCAATCAGTACCAAACTTGGTAAAAATTTATATGACCATAAGATCTTGGATGATTTTTGATTATGGGTCTAATTAGACTCAAACAACATGAGTTACCTGCCCTTCAGTTAGAGTTGCTGTATTTGACTTGTTTACCCTGTAGCATCTACATGTATATATGATGCAAACTGAAAAATCTTCGTTTAAACCCAAAAGGCCTAGAGCTATGATACTTTGCATGAAACATCAGCTTGTGGACCCCAAGAAATTTTGCACACAAGATGCCTCTGGGATCATTACAGGTCCTGTCCTGGGGCTTAGAAGTTTGTGCTTAGGTATCTGTCAGGCAATTATAAGAAAATTTCTGCGTAACCAAAAGCCTAGACCTCTATTAAAGTTGTGAGTTGTCTCTCTTTTATAATCATTTGGCCTTGAACTTCAGTATTTGGTATTTATCTTCATTGTTAACCTGTACTGCATAGTACTCAGGTGAGCGATATAGGACCATCGTGGTCCTCTTGTCTTACAATGTTTTCTACCATTCCAAAAACAAATTTCAATTGTTGAACTGCATTAAAGTTGTCTGCAAAAGCCTTCAATTTAGACAAGTCTAATATTATGTTGTTTGGAAAAGAGTTAAACAGCCCTACAAAACTGAAGCACTTTATTGATATTGTGAAATTCCAGCCTTTTAACCCTTTCCAAAACGAAAAGTTCTAGCCCCTTCCAAATTGAAAGCATCTGCAGACGATGAATTTGAAAGTAGTACAATTGAACTTAAGGTTTTTTTGACAGGATAGAAAACATTGTGGGAAAAGGACAAAATGCTGGTTACCAGCATTTTCTTCTTTTCCCACAATGTTTTCAAAAGGCCTCTTTCTTAGGGACGTGAAAACAGGGGATTGTTTGGTAAGGGGTTAAGATAATGCTTTCGATATATATAAAAATACCATCAGAGGCTACAATTCAGTTTAACTCTTTATCAAACAACAAGATTTTGGACTCAACCAAATTAAAAGCATCTGCAGACGACAAAGTAAATGTAGCTTAAATGATGATTTCTGTCTTCAATAGGGTAGGAAACATTGTGGGTAAGGGAGAAAATGCTGGTTACCAGCATTTTCTCCTTTTCCCACAATGTTTTCAAAAGGTTTCTTTCACAGGGTCATTAAAAGTCGGGATTGTGTGGTAATGGGTTAAGAAAATAATGACATTCAAATTATCAGGAATTTATCCTTTCTTTTCAGACACTGGACGAGAAAGAGATGGAGCGATCAACTGTCCTGGATGTCCAGGGGATGACTTGTCAATCATGCGTTAAAAAGATAGAGACAAACATTGGAAAAGAAGCTGGAGTTACCAGTATCAAGGTAAATATGTGTGACCTGAACCCTTTACTAAAACAATTGCAAGTTTTAACTCTTTACCACACAACAAAATTGTAGACTTTTCCAAAATTAGAGCATTTGCAGACGACAAAATAAATGTATCTCAAATTATGATTTCTGTCTTTTATAGGTAGAAACATTGTTGAAAAAAGGAGAAAATAATAATAATCTTCTCCTTTTCCCACAATGTTTTCAGTAGCTTTCTCTGTCAAAGTTGTTAAAAGTTTGTATTGTGTGGTGAAGGTTTATTGGCCTCAAAGGAAGAAGACTTTTTGAAAACATTGTGGGAAAGGAAAAAAAAATACTTGTAACCAGCATTTTTGCCTTTTCCCACAACGTTTTCTATGCTTCTACAGTTTAATTCCATCATTTTAGCCACTGTTAATTTGTTGTCTGCTAATGCTGTGAATTTGGAGGTTTCCAAAAATTTTGTTGTCTGGTAAAGAGTTACTGGTAACCAAGCAATGCCTTGAATTGTTAATGCCATGTGAAAGAAGGCTTTTGAAAACATTGTGAAGAAAGGTGAAAGGGCTGGTGACTATGGTGAAATTATCTCTTTTTTTCAAAAATGGGGTTAAAAGATGCATTCATTTATCTTGTGATGGACACTATTTCATATACTTGGTGAACAAAAAAGCTTTTGTAAGGGAGATAAATCTTTATAAAAAGTACTTACTGTAAGAATAGTTACTTCCCTTCCTTTAATGAACTCTAAGAAGGCTTAATAAATCAGTTATGCCCAGTAAAAAAGAAGTTTAATGCATTTGCAATAGAGTTGCGACCCATGTCATCCAGTGCAATCCCTGCAGGCTGACCTTGGTCAAAACTTTTAACCCTTAGAGCGCTGAATTTATGAAATAAACCTTTTCAGTGAAGAAAAACATCCGAAATATTGTCATTTCAAGGTTGTTTTAGCCAGAAGGTGTATAGAAGTAGCTGACAATGTAGATCAAAGATCAGACTGCACATTCTGTGCAGTCTGATCTTGATCTACCTTGTCAGCAAAAACAAGTTAAGTTGGTTCTAGCGCTTTAAGGGTTAAAAACATTGTGGGAAAAGGAGAAAATTTGTATAACCAACATTGTCTTCTTTTTCCCATATTGGACTGACTACACAATAACAGATATTCATCTTCACTATATTTTCCATATTTTAAAATGGTATGATTTAAATCTAAATGAATTTTAACACCTAAATTGTTGTTTTTGGGTGCTATTGGACCTTTAAAGACCAGTCAAAACATCTGTGCTGCAAAGGTTAACCCTTTCCCAAACGACAAACTTCCAACTCTTCCAAACTGAGAGAGTTAGCAGACGACAATTTTAAATTTGATAATAATGGAAGAGAGTTCTCAAATAGGGTAGAAAACATTGTAGGAAAAGGAGAAATTGCTCGTTATGAGCAATTTCTCCTTTTGCTACAATGTTTTCAAAAGACCTGTGCTGCAGACATGTAAAAACCAGGGCTTGTTTGGGAAAGGGTTAAAGGAGATTTTTAAATGACATATCAAAGTCTGACAGGGTCACATGGCAATATTGCCTGTGGTTGAACTGGTTCCCATTGTAGATATACATATTACAACTGGCACAGGCTATTGTGTCGTTGCTTTTCATTGGGCCACATGTATATCACAGAATGGCCAATCAGAAAAGCTTACACATTTCCAGTTCGGCTTTATAGGTAACACTGCAATATTTTGCACAATTTGAAATTGGTAATCGAAACTAAAAAGAATGTTAGCACACATAAACATTAAAAGGTGATACCAAAAATACATTTCACTTACTCGTAATGTCAAAAATATTGGAAAATCCCCTGCTCAGGAAGTGAGAGTGGCCTCCCCTGAATCTCTAATAGTCTCGCGACGTGGCTGTTCTAAAAATAGTTGGGCAGAATTCCCTCCATTTTTAATAGCCTGTACCGATCCCTATACACTTGCTGTATCGGGAGAGGTAACCAATCTAGCCCATGATAAGATTTCATAGCAACATCTGCTTCAGCCATTGAAAATATTTTATACCTAGCCCAGATCTTTCCGACACCGCTGCCTTTCGACACAGTCATAGTTTACCTTTTTACACAAATATTGTGACAGATTGCAAAAGCATTCCATTGACACATTATTTCTACAAACAGATTACATTCCAAAGCAAAGTATGAAAAAGACGATTTTGAAGAACCTCTGCATAAAGTAAGAATAATCAAAGTAAAATATAGTTGACATAGTGACTACACATGAAATATTTGTATAAAATTATGTGCAGTTTCTCCTTTTGCCAGAATGATTTAAAAGTGGTCTGTTGCAAGACAAGAAAGACATCTACAGGTGGAAAGTTGTAAACAAGGGTTGCATACAACTACAAGACTCTAAAACATTATTTTGAACATTGATGCAGACTTCCAGATAAGAGGGAGTGATAGTATTCTAAATCCATTATTTCTCTTCCAAACTCTATGTTGTGGGTACTCATTAGAATCGTCTCGATGAGACGATTCTAATGAGTACCCATAACATAGGGTTTAGTGAAAAGTGATCAATATTTTCAATTTTGAAATGAAAATCACTCCCTCTATCTGGAACTTTGATTGATGTTCAATTTAACTCAACGGCTGAAAATACAATCCACAGAAACTCAGACAGGTTTTTATCATATGGGCTGGCAAAAGGGGACTTAATGCATCTGCATGATCTATGATAACAGTCAAGCCCTCACACAGTCATGGATCCATAATAGCCTCTTTTTCTTTTTTTAACAACCGACTTAATCATGAGGTGGACTGTTCCTTGGACATAAAGAAAATTGACCTATAGTGAAAAGTTTCGGCCCAGGTCAGCATGTGCGGACTGCGCAGGCTGACCTGGGTCGATTCTTTTCACAGATGCATTAAGCCCCCTTTTCACAGAGCATGGCTCATATAAATTTGACCAATTAAGTGGATAGTATAGATCCAAGATCACACTGGACACTCCGTTCACATTCAGTGCAGTCTGATCTTGATCCATACCCTCGGTAAAAAAGCTTATTTTCACTTATGATGCTGAAAGGATCAATCCTCTACTAAACATTTCTTAGCTTTAATGATCCGAAAGATGAAGATTTTTGAAAACATTGTGGGAAAAAGAGAAAATGCTGGGTACCAGCATTTTCTCTTGTACCAACAACGTTTTCTACCGTACCAGGAAATCAGTTCAGATTTTGATTCACATTTGTTTTGTTCTCTTCAAATACTTTCAATTTGGACAAGTCTAAAATACTGTGGTTGGGTATAGGGTTAAGTGAAAGTTGAGGTTTTATCACCTGCCCTCATCTTTGATCTCTCTTTCTGTCTATCAGAATTTGTTTTTTTAACCCTTTACCACACAATCCAGACTTTTAATGACCCCGAGAAAGAAGCCTTTTGAAAACATTGTGGGAAAAGGAGAAAATGCTGGTAACCAGCATTTTCTCCTTTTCCCACAATGATTTCTATCCTTCCCAAAATGAATTTCTATCCCTCCCAAAATGAATTTCAATTTTTCAGTCACATTTATTTTGTCGTCTGCAAATGCTTTCAATTTGGACTAGTCTAAAATGTTATCATTTGGTAAAGAGTTAACAGGATAAAAAACTTTATGGGAACAGGAGCAGTTGCCTGTTACAAGCATTTGTTTCTTTTCTCACAATGTTTTTCAAAGCTGTCAAGTACAGAGGCCTTACTACCTTAGTCATACTCACAAAGCATTATGGTTAACTCTTTACCAAACGACATATATCTTGGATTGGATCAAATTGAACACATTTGCAGACAACAGATTAAATGTGATTCAAATGATGGGATTTGTCAGTGAAAGGGCGGAAAAGATTGTGGGAAAAGAAGAAAATGCTGGTTACCAGCATTTTCTTCTTTACCCACAATCTTTTCAAAAGGCTTCTCCCTCAGGGTCATTGAAAGTTGGGATTGTGTGGTAAAGGGTTAGAGTGAGTTCAAAATAAGGCTACTTTAGGTTAGAAAGGTGATGGACCCAGTTTTGTTGACTAGCTCTTCAGGAATTCATGCAGTTACTCTCCCATAACTCTCTACCAAACAACAGATTTTTAGACTGGTCCAAATCGAAAGCCTTTGTAGGTGACAAATGGATGAAATTTGATTTTGAAAGAATAGAAGAGATTGTGGGAAAGGGAGAAATTGCTGGTTTGTAAACATTTTCTCCTTTTCCGACAATCTTTTAAAAAGTCTAAGTAATATTTCTCAGGGTTGTTAAAAGTTGGGATTGTTTGGTAAAGGATTAAATTTTGCCAAAGGCTCTGTTAGAATTATGTTTTGCAGATAGGGTAGATCAAGATCAGATGCCACAGAACATGGTGCCTGATCTTTGGTCTATCCTGTTCTTTATCATATGTCATAATTATATTGTGACTTACACAATGTTTGCATCATTCCTATTAACAGTAATAGTGTATTTGTTGAATGCAACCCTTCATCCGATGATGAAATTCTAGACTGTCCCAATTTGAAATCGTTTTCAGAGAAAAAATAGAATGTGGTTGAAATAGTGAGATTTATCATTTGATGGGGTAGAAAACATAGTGGGAAAAGGAGGAAATGCTTTTTACCATCATTTTGTCCTTTTTCTGCAGTATTTTCAAAAGACTGTTTTCTCAGGGTTGTTTAAAATATGGGATTGTTTGATTAAGGTTTGACATTCTATAGAGGATATCATAAAGGTCCTTAATTGTTTCTTTGACCGAAAAAAGTCACATGTTAGGATAAAATGTGTCTTCCAAATAGTCATTGTTTACACCCATACCAAGATGCATTTCTGTCAATATCCTTGTCAGAGTTGGATATCTAATGTGAGAACTGCTAATGACAAAATTCTTGGTTAACTCTTTGCTAAAGGAAAAATTTTTAGACTTGTTCCAAATTGAAAGCATGTGCAGACAACAAATTAAAAATGATGTAAAGATTGAAATTTGTTTTTGGAAAGGTAGAAAACATTGTGGGAAAAGGAGAAAATGCTGGGTTTCAGCATTTCTCTTTTTCAGTTTTCAAAAGCCTTCTTTCTTAGGGTCATTTGTGTGGAAAAGAGTTAAAAACTCACAGTAAAAATGACACCCAAAATAGCAGATGTGAATTAATTTTTTCCAGACAACAAAATTTGAGACTTCTCCAAATTGAAAGAATTTGCGGATGATAAATAACCTAAATTCATTATTGAGCATTTTCCCTTTTTATCACAATGTATTCAAAAGTACGCTTCTGAGAGATGATGTAAAGAATTTTGATATAAATAAAAAAAAAGGAGGATATTAGTGGATACTAGGAAAAAAAGCAGCTGTATTGAAACTATCAGATACTGAAACTTTGATTAAAATGGGAAATTCTGCCAGTGGTGCGAGTTATTATGATGATGCGTCTAATGATGAAGCGAAGGTCAGTACAGGTAGACTTTCATTTTCTACAGTCACTGAATAGGGGTGGACACTTACTGAGTGTCCTGCAATCAGTGGCTTGTCACAATCATTTACTACTTGTCCAGACTGTTTTAACTTTTTACCAAACAACAACATTTTAGACTTGTCCAAATTGAAAGCATTTGCAGACGACAATATAAATGTGACTGAAAATTTGAAATTTGTTTTGGGAATGGTAGAAAACATTGTGGGAAAAGGAGAAAATTCTGGTTAGCAGCATTTTCTCCTTTTCCCACTATGTTTTCAAAAGGCTTCTTTCACAGGGTCATTAAAAGTCAGGATTACGTGGTATTTAAGAGTTAATTGACTGCCATTTGCAAGAACATGAAAAGTAACAGTCAGACTTGTCTTAGAGAACACCTGTATTGAAAAACCTCCTGCTTAAAGTTGTCACCAACAATCCTGTGTTTCAGTGACCCTGAAATGCACTTCTGAAAACATTTTGAGAAAAGGAGAAAATGCTGGTAACCAGGATTTTATCCCTTACCAAATAGGTTTTCTACCCTGTCAAGAGCAAAGTCCACAATTTGAGGCACATCTATTTTGTTGCCTGCATCAAACAACAAAATTTTAGACTTGTCCAAATTGGTAGCAATTTCAGATGATAAATTTGACTCAAGAATTGAAATTCGTTTATAGAAGGGTGGAAAACATTGTGGCAAAAGGAGAAAATGCTTGTTACCAGCATTTTCTCCTTTTCCCACAATCATTTCAAAAGGTTTCTTCCCCAGGGTCGTTAAAACTCAGGATTGTGTGGTAAAAGGGTTAAAGAGTTACCACTGTTTGGATTCTGTTATCCCTATGAATTTTAACCTAATTGAATTTGATTGAAAGACCACCTTTTCTAACAGACCACTTTTATAATACTTCCCCTCACAGACTTCTGAATACAGATTTTATTGTATCAGTATGATTAGAGTTTAAGTTGCATAGATATGAAACTTTGATTTGATTTGTGATAGTCTAGGCAAAACATTTGTGCATATTGTTCTGGCAAAAGGGGTTTAACCCTTTACAACACAATCCTGAGTTTTAACAATCCTGAAATAAAAGGCTTTTGAAAGCATTGTGGGAAAAAGAGAAAATGCTGGTAACCAGCATTTTCTCCTTTTCCCACAATGCTTTCAAACCTTCATAAACAGAAATCACCATTTAATATGTCGTCTGCAAATGCCTTCAATTTGGTCGAGTCCAAAATTTTGTTGTTTGGTAAAGAGTTAATGCATCCCTGTTAGGCATTACACCAAGCAGGTCATTGTGTAATTATGAATCTGTAAAATATATTTAGTCTAATGACCAACTGAATCTGTAGATAGAATGGTCCTTGGACATAAAGAAAATTTACCAAAAGCAAAAAGTATCAACCCAGGTCAGCCTGCACAGACTGTGCAGGCTGACCTGGGTTGGTACTTTTTTTTTTTGCAGATTCATTAAACCCCTTTTGACAGAGCATGACTCATTTCTTGTGTCAGATTTGACTGAAATATCATTGAAGAGGATAAACAATACCATGGAACTTGCTATAGTGACTACCTGTTTCAAGCAAGCCACTGGTTTTAGAGACCGCTGCTTTTATTTTAACCCTTTACCACACAATCCTGACTTTTAATGACCCTGAAGAGGAGGGCCTTTTGAAAACATTGTGGGAAAAGGAGAAAATGCTGGTAACCAGCATGTTCTCCTTTCCCCACAATGTTTTCTACCCAATCAGAGATAACTCCCACCTACTAGAATAAATTGGAATTGTCTTCTGCAAATGCTTTCAATTTGGATAAGTCTAATTTTTTTCTTGTGTGGTAAATAATTAAATCCCTTCTTAAACTAACATAAATTAACCTGAATTTAAAGACCACTTGCTCAAAGAGACCACCTTTCTCCCCTTCAGTGTTCTCTAAATTATGAGTAGCTGAAAGAATATATAGACATATTAGTATGTTAGAAGTTGAAAGTTTTGCTTACCTTGTGATCTTACATCTTGTAAAATTTAGACAGCTCACTGTTTGAAATCACGGCTTGTTTTGTGTGTGTAAACCCTTTACCATACAGTGCTTTCAAATTCGAACACTGTAAGAACACTGTAAGATTTTGCTGTTTGTTAAGATAACATAAATTCCTACATCACAGTTTGCTTTTCAAGTTATACTGAAGTTAAAAGCTGGTTATAGAAGTAAGGAACACAACTTGATTGATAAAACCAATGCTTGTTTCTGATTTGTAAATGAAAGATGCTAAATATGAGATACAAATGACAGCTTTAGGCCTTTTATTAGGACTGTGTGGATCAAAATCAGATTGCAATGAATTTGCAGTTTGATCTTGAATCTGAACACTGTTTATAAACCAATCCAATCATATCATATTATCTGAGTTTTTAGTATTGCTTGTAAATGCTCATTTTATTTTCATAAGAGTGAAAGAGTTAAGTTTTCATATGTACTTGTTAAAACATTGCACACAGCCGTTTGTATGTTAAACCGTCACTGAACAGTCCCATGCCTAAATGAGCTTTTGAAAACATCGTAGGAAAAGGAGAAAAGGCTGGTAACTCGCTTCCTCACAACATGTTTTCTACCCTTCCTCTACAAATCTCATTGTATCGCATTCACTATGTTGTCTTCAAATGCTTTCAATTTGGACCAGTCTAAAATTTTGTTGTTTTGTAAAGAGTTAAATCCAAGTGGATTGATACATTGTTATAGGATGTGCCTCCCATCTATTTTGTTAACTCTTTAACCCTTTACCAAATGACAAAATTTTAGACTGGCCCAAATTGAAAGCATTTGCAGATGACAAACAACACTAAAAAATTGAAGTTTGTTTTGGGAAGGGTAGAAAACATTGTGGGAAAAGGAGAAAATGCTGGTTACCAGCATTTTCTCCTTTTCCCACAATGTTTTCAAAAGGCTTCTTTCTCAGGGTCGTTAAAAGTCGGGATTGTGTGGTAAAGAGTTAACCTAACAATAAGTTTTTTAGACTTGTGACTCCAAATTGAAAGCATTTGCAGACAACACGTAGAATGAGGCACAAATGATTGGATTTGAATAAAAAAAAGTAGAAAACATTGCGGTAAGAGAGGAAAATGTTAATTAACAGCATTTTCTCCTCTTCACACCATGTTTTCAAAACCCTTCTTTGTCAGGGTAGTGGAAACGGGGGATTGTTAGGTAAAGGGGTAATCCTTTACCAAATGCTGGGCAAACTGACCCGTATGATCTGTCTTTTCATTGACGCATTCCTAAAGACTAGTTTACACGGTATGTTTTAACAGAATGATAATGTAGGTCTAATTTCAAGCATATCTGTATTTTACATATACACCATATGTTTAGAAGATCTGCTTTCTATTATCTATTTTACCCCTTCAGTGGGATACATCACCACCTGTCAGTTGAGTAATTGTATGTGACTATCCACAAGATAGGGGTCTGTTTAGCTTATAGAAAACAAAAGCAATCATTAGAATGGTACTAAAGGTATAATTAATATCAAGATAAAGTGCTGGAATTTACCATAATGAGCACTGATTGGTCCATTCTTTCTGAAAAAACAGGGAAAATAGAATATGCCGTTTGCTCTGCTTTACAATTTTGCTAGCAGATCTCTCATTCAAAGAGGGCTTACATGATGTGATCTAGCACATGTGTTGCAACAGATTTGAAAAAGCAAGTCGTGTAAACTGGCCTTAAGTCATTGTTACAAGCAACTGCTGCAAAATTTTAGTAGTATCATTATTTGTAGTGCAGTGGATTCTTTATTTGGTTTTGACCCTTAGAGCACCGAATAAACCTGTCGCACATTTTCATCTTAAAAATATGACCCAAATAATTGCAGTTTCATGGTTGCTTTTATCTACAGGGATTCAGCAAAGCGGGCAGTGTTTTGTTCAGCCTGATCTTTGATCTACACTGGCCGCAAAGGCAACTATAGTCATGAAAGGCGCTTTAAGGGTTAATGCAGTTTTCAACATTATTTGAGTCATACCTGGACAACCAGTTCACCTAGCCATGTATTCCTGTACTTTCTTTTACCAGTTCCTTGCAAATCTTTCTTCTAAAGCCATATGCTACTTTCGCACATACAAATTGTTAAGACCATGTTCAGCTGTGAAAGATAATGAATCCTGTTGCAATGACATTCATCAACCTTCAGAAAGACGTTGACCAAGTACCTGCCGGGCCCTGGTAGCTCAGTTGGTAGCTACAGGACTTGAGAATGGGGTCGCTGGTTTGATCCTGGGCTCAGCCAATTTCTTTCCAAGGATTGATGATAGTCATTGTGACAGTATTAATTCCTTTCTCACTGCTGACCATTGTTTATGTGGGAAGGCAGCCAGTGGATTGGAAAGAGTATTGTGCCTAGTACTGGTATAAGGAACACCAGGAAAGTATGGCCGCCGTGATATAACTGAAATAATGTTGCAAATGGCGTTGTCACCATATAATCTATACAGTTTAATGACCAAGTACCCGCTGCTTACTGATGTGAACATCATGGAACCTGTGTTCAGTAGTGAAGGAGAAATGAATGCTATTACAGTGGCTACCATCAATCCTCGGAAAGAATGTTGGTTGGTTATTTCCGTTTATTTATCGTCGCTACCGGTTGCCCATCTGAGCGACGCCCCCAGAAGACAGTTAGTTGTTACGGGGGATAGTGCAAGGATACAGGTCGAAACTACTGAGAGCTTCGCCTGGTTCTTTAACGTGCTCGGCGTATAGCACCATCACACGGGACCTTGGTTTAATGTCTCATCTGAAAGACTATTAGTAATTTTTAGTTGGCCAGCCGGGGATACGAACCCACAATCTGTAGGACATTGTGTTCACGAGTCCTACGCTCTACCTACTGAGCTATATCGGCCGGTGGAAAGAATGTGGCGGTCACTGACAGCTTTTGTACTTGTATGAACATCGGGGAAACAACATTCAGAAGAGTATGGGGGTTAACCCTTTACCAAATGAAAAAATCCTATTCTAGTCCAAATTGATAGCATTTGCAGACAATTAAGTTGGTGTGACCCAAAAACTAGAATTTCTTTTCAGAATTGTGGGAAATGTGGGAAAAGGAGAAAATGTTTATTACAAGCATTTTCTCCTTTTCCTACAATGTTTATGAAAGCCTTCTTCCTTAGGGAGGCTAAAACTCGGGATTGTGTGGTAAACGGTTAACATTTAACTGATAACTACACATAGCAATGCAGTCAAGGATGTGACCAAATTATAAACCCTTTACCACACAATCCCTAGTTTAAATGACCCTGAAGTAAAAGGCTTTTGAAAACGTTGTGGGAAAAGGAGAAAGTGCTAGTTTTTCTTTTCCCACAATTCTTTCAAGCCTTCAAAAGGCAAATTTCATCATTTGAACTACAATGAAATTGTTGTCTGGAAATGCTTTCAATTTAGACAAATCTAAAATTTTGCCACGTGGAAAGATGTTGACCATGATCAAGGTAAGTGTTTGACATTTATGATGATTGAGTGACAACATTAGGCTGTATATTGTATTTTGAAGCAGTCTTTTTTTTATTTATAAGGACATTTTGCCGCTTAAAAATGTTTTTTGTGGTTACACAGATACAAAATGAGTGCTGTTGTATATGTGAAATATAAACAAAACCACACAAGTAATGCAAACAACTATTGCATGTGAGCCATGCTCTGTGAAAAGGGAGCTTAATGCATCTGCAAAGAAGTATTGACTCGGGTCAGCCTGCGCAGTCTGCACAGGCTCACCTGAGTCAAAACATTTTGCTATCGGTCAATTTTCTGCATGCCAAAAGACCAGTACAGCTCATGATTCAGTCCGTTGTTAGACAAAATGGATTTTATGGATTCAAGATAATAAGATGATGTGTTTGGTATTATGCCTCACGGAGATGTATGAAGCCTCCTTTTGCTAGAGTGTGGCTCATACATAGATATACAATCATGAAGGTTGTATCATAAATATATAATTTCAAAATACTGTTTGCTGATTGGTCAAATGGCTTTACATGTGATCTAAGGTGGGGAGTATTGTCAGAAAACTGAAGTCGCTAATTTTGTTCAAGTCCCCAGATGGACTTCGTTTCTGACTTAAGTTGAGTTTGTCACTTAAGATGCCTCTCACCAATACTTAGATTTTAGGAACATTCTCCAGTTAACTCCAGAAGTGCTGTCTGAATCATTTGTTCAGGTTGGTCCAAGCTAAAGGTCACAATTAAAGTTCAAGTGATCAAACTATCAGTAATAAAACACGTCCAAGCCATAAATTCTACATTTTAGATGGATTTCAAAATAATTTGGCACAGTTATTCTCCTTCATGAGTTGATATGCCATGTAAAATATTTGATCATTATAGGTCCAAGGTCATGGTCACACCTTAAGGTCAAGCAATAAAATTATCATAGATAGATCTTGTCTCAGCCATAACTTCTACACATATGGATGGATTTCAAAAATTAATTTGCACAATTTTTTGGACTCCTTTAAGAGTAGATGTGCCATTTCAAATATTTGTTCAGGTAAGTCAGAGATCAAGTTCTGTCACTTGATGGTCAAATGATAAAAATTGTTGACAACTTTTCTACTTAATGAGTAGTAAATGAGTCTTTGAATTATTCACTTCAGTAGTTTCAAGGTCAAGATCATTATACTCGAAGGTCATAAATTAAGCTTCTACTTATTCGTAAATGGGGACTACTTCTATCCTCATGCAAATTTGAAAGGGATCTGAAATAAGATAAATGTACATTGAGTGATTGGTTACTTTTTTTCCAAGTGCAGTATAATTATGAGGTTCTTCATTAACTCCCTCAAGGCAGGCTTGACATGTTTCCCCCAAGCAATCTTCTAGTGAACCCTTTACCACATAACAAAAATGTAGACTTGTCCAAATTGAAAGCATTTGCAGACGACAATTTAAACATAGCTCAAGTGATGGAATTTGTGTTTGATAGGGTAGAAAACATTGTGGGAAAAGGAGAAAATGCTGGTTGCCAGCATTTTCTCTTTTTCCTACAATGGTTTCAAAAGGCTTTTTCTTAGGGTTGTTCAACCTCGTGAATATGTGGTAAAGAGTTAAACAACCAACTGAATCATGAGGTAGAGTGGTCCTTGGACTTTCAGAAAATTTAAACCAATGGCAAAAAGTTTTGACACAGGTCAGCCTGGGCAGGCTGACGTGAGTCAGTACTTTTTCGCAGATGCATTTAACCCTATTTTCACAGAGCATTGCTAGTAGATGTGTATAATTGAGGTATGGGGATGTTACAATAAAAATTGTTGGCATTTGACCCCCTTTTCATGGAGCATTGCTCATATATAAGTGTATAATTGACGTATGGGGACGTTACCATAATAATTGTTGGCATTTGTTGCTATTTTTGTCGGTGTGTCGCTGCTGTCAGAGATAAGACAAGCAAAGAGGTGTGTCTCAGTTTATAACCTCTCTAGACTTGACAAGATATGATTATCTATGGTGACCCTTTAAACATATTACCATATCAAGATGAGGTAATAGGTAATTTTTCCTTTTGCACCAATGTTTACATTTTGTATTTATGTATTAACCTGAACCCTTTAACCCTTTACCAGACGACAAAATTTTAGCCTTGTCCAAATTGAAAGCATTTGCAGACGACAATTTCAATGTGCCTCAAATGCTGCAATTTTTCTTTGATAGGATAGAAAACATTGTGGGAAAAGGAGAAAATGCTGGTTACCAGCATTTTCTCCTTTTCCAACAATGTTTTCAAAAGGCGTCTTTCCCAGGGGCGTTAAAAAGCGGCATTGTGCGGTAAATGGTTAATGCTGAACCCAGATTTAACTCTTTGCCAAAAGACAAAATTTTAGACCTGTTCAAATTGAAAGCATTTGCAGACAACAAATCAAATGTGGCTGTTTTAATGAAAAAGAGGGGTAAAAAACATCATTGAAAAAAGAGAAAATGCTGGTTACTAGCCATTTCTCCTTTTCCCGGAATGTTTTCAAAAGGCTTTTTTCTGAGGGTCGTTAAAAGTTGGTATTAATTACTTATGCAGACAGTGTAGAACAAGATTAGACTGACTGAAAATATGTATTACCTTAACTCTCTACCATACAGTCCTGAGTTTTAATGACCCTCGGGAAGAAGCATTTTGAAAACATTGTGGAAAACCAGCATTTTCTCCTTTTCCCGCAATGTTTCCTATCCTACCAAAGACAGAAATTATCATTTGAGCTACATTTAATCTGCTCATTGTCCTATTCAGTGACAGAAATAATTACTTGAGCTACCTTTAACTCTTTACCAAACAACAATATTTTAGACTGGTCCAAATTGAAAGCATTTGCAGACGGCAAAATAAGTGTAACTGAAAAAACTGAATTTTGTTTTGGGAAGGGTAGAAAACATTGTGGGAAAAGGAGAAAATGCTGGTTACCAGCATTTTCTCCTTTTCCCACAATGTTTTTAAAAAGCTTCTTTTACAGGGTCGTTAAAAGTCGGGACTGTGAAAGGGTTAATTTGTTTTCTGCAAGTGCTTTGGATTTGGTCAAGTCCAAAATTTTGTCATCTGGTAAAGGGTTAATTTGTTGTCTGCATTTGCTTTGGACATTGTTACAGGTCGCTTCCAAGAATTTGTGGTTTGGTAAAGAGTTAAGTCCTGGTTTTCACATGTCTGCAGTACAAGTCTTTTGAAAACACTGTGGGAAAAGGAGAAATTGCTCGTAATGAGCAATTTCTCCTTTTCCCACAGTGTTTTCTACCCTTTTTGAGACCTTTCTGCCATTATCAACAAATTTAAAATTGTCGTCTGCAAACTCTTTGAATTTGGACCAGTCCAAAATTTGTCATTTGGGAAACTGTTAACAGAAGGCAGTTATTTTCTACTTGTCCACTTATAAAGAATTTGCAGTGACAATTTAAATGTAGAGCCATTCATGGAGTTTGTTTTTGAAGGGCTAAAAACAGTGTGGGAAAAGGAGAGAATGCTGGCTACCAACATGTTCGCATTTTCCCACAATGCTTTCAAAGGTCGTCATCCTTAGGGTTGTTAAAACATAGATTGTTAGGTCAAAGGTCTAAAGGTTATGTCTTGGTGGAAAGCGTAAACTCTGCCAAGTGACAGAATTTTAGGCCTGTCCAAACTGAAAGCATTTGCAGAATACAAAATAGATCTGACTCTAAATTTGAAATCTGTTTTGGAGAGGGTAGAAAACATTATAGGAAAAGGAGAAAATGCTGGTTACCAGCCATTTCTCCTTTTTCCACAATGTTTTCAGAAGTCTGGTTGGTTAGCGAAGAGTTAATTGAAGGAAAAAGGATGTGAAGTGGAGAAATACAATAGTGTGTGCTGGGTGAAACAAAAGTGTATGCACACTGTTAGAGGTTGTGTTCGTTGATAGAGGAAGACTGGTTGATTAACTCTTTACCAAATGACAAAATTATTGGCCTTGTCTAAATTCAAAGCAGTTGCAGACGACAAATCAACTGTAACTCATAAAATGAAATTTGTCTTTAATAGGCCAGAAAACATTGTGGGAAAAGGAGAAAATGCTGGTTACCGGCATTTTCTCCTTTTCCCACAATGTTTTCAAAAGGCTTTTTCTCAGAGTCGTTAAAAGTCGGGATAATGTGTGGTAAAGAGTTAAGGACATTAACTAGGGGATTTATTTATTGCCACATCTTGAAGATGATTTTGGGTGGATTGTGAACTTATAAAGAGGACTTTTTATGACTTATTCATTTTTTTTCGTGGTTTGATATTTTTTTTTAAGAAAAGAATTTGAGGTGATTTGTGAAGTTTTAATAAGATTCTTAAGATTCTTTGATGAAGGATGAATCTTTGATAGAGATTGGGATAATATGTTAAAGCTAATTGATTTGTGTATCTATCTAGGGTGGGCCCCTCTTCTGTTCGTATTGTATGTTTGTGGTGAGATGTATAGCCCTCTTCTGTTTGGATTGTATATATGTTAACCCTTTACCACACAATGCCGCCTTTTGACGCCCCTGGGAAAGAAGCCTTTTGAAAACTTTGTGGGAAAAGGAGAAAATGCTGGTGACCAGTATTTTCTCCTTTTCCCGCAATATTTTCTAACCTATCAAAGGAAAGTTGCACAATTTGAGCCACACTGAAATTGTCGTCTGCAAATGCTTTCAATTTGGACCAGTCTAAAATTTTGTCGTCTGGTAAAGGGTTAAGTGTATGACACCTTTTTCAACATTGTTCTAGTGCACCTATCTATGCTATCCTTGAGTTTCTTTTACCAGTGCTTCACACAATATTCTTCCCAAGCTACTGGTTTCTGTTTCATTTACCCATCGTCAAAAAAATGATAAGGGGTTAGAGAGGAATGAGTCTTGTCGCATTGACTATTGACTAATTCCTCTGAAAGAAGTTGGCTGAGCTTGGGATTTGAACCAGTGACTCCTTGGTAACTCAAGCCCTGTACTTACCAGCAGCTAACTGGCTCTCCTTTCTCTTCAGTCATACTAGTTTGGCTCTATACCAAACAATCTGAGTTGTTGTGATCTTGATGGCATTTGCAAACATAGTAGAAAAAGGAGAAAAGTTTTTGTAATGCACATTTTCTTCTTTTCTCCTCCACAATGTTTTCCACCCTTTTGAAGGCAAAGTTCTCAACATATGAACCACATTATAACCCTTAAAGTGTCTTTTACAATTATAGTTGCCTTTGCAGTCGGTGCAGATCAAGATCAGACTGGACAGAACGTACAGTCTGATCTTTGATCTACACTGTTCGCTTTGCTGAGACATTCTGGAGAAGAGCAACATTAAAACTGCAATTTTATTGGCTCTTATTTCTAGATTGAAAATGTGCCTTGGGTTTACCTACTGCTCTATGGGTAATGATGTTGTCTGCAAACTTTGCTTTCAATTTGGGCGAGCCCAAAATTTTGTCGTCTGGTGAAGAGTTAAGATTACAAAATGTTGGGATTTACACATTCCAAAGGATAATTTTGTTGACATTTTGGCTTAGTCAACTTACATATCACAATAATGCTACCTGCAGATGACATTTTTACTCCTTTAGTGGGCCACTTTTGTAAACAAAGTGGCAAAAGGAGAATTAACTCTTTACCACACAATCCCGACTTTTAACGAACCTGTGAAAGAAACCTTTTGAAAACCTTGTGGAAAAAGGGAGGAAATGCTGGTAACCAGCATTTCCTCCCTGTTTCCACGATGTTTTCTACCCTACCCAAAACAAAATTCAATTTTTTATTCACATTTATTATGTTGTCTGCAAATGCTTTCAATTTGAACCAGTCTAAAATTTTGTCGTTTGGTAAAGAGTTAACCTGTTGCCAAGCAATTCCAAGCTTTAGTGACCAGTTGAGGAATATGACTTTTGAAAGCAGCTAGGAAAATGATAAAATGCTGGTAACCAGCATTTTTCTTCTCATACGACAATGTTCTCTAACCTTTTAACCTTTAGGCTGCTAAGCGCGACTCACTGACCTTTAGCGAACAGCATAGATCAAGATCAGACAGCACAGAATGTGCAGTCTGATCTTGGATCTATACTGTTGAATAAGGAGATAATCTTACCTAAAAAAAAAACCCTTTGAAATAGGAAAATTGGGTTTTTTACTATTGCCATGAAAATTTCATTTCACTTATTTAGTGTAATAAGGGTTAATCCTTTAATGCACAATGCCGCCTTTTAACAACCCTGGGAAAGAAGCCTTTTGAAAACATTGCGGGAAAAGGGGAAAATACTGGTAACCAGCATTTTCTCCTTTTCCCACGATGTTTTCTGCTCTATGAAAGAAAAATTGCACCATTCGAGCCTTGGGGAAATTGTCGTCTGCAAATGCTTTCAATTTGGGCATGGCTAAAATTTTGTCGTCTGGTAAAGGGTTAATGACAAATTGACAAATACAATGACTTGAGCCACATTGAAATTGTTGTCTGCAATTGCTTTGAGTTTGGAGGATTCTTAAATTTTGTTGTATGATGGAATTTGTCTGAAAGAGGAGAAAACATTGTGGGAAAAAGGAGAAAGGGCTGGTCACCATTGTTTAGTAAAGGGTTAACTCTTTACCACACAATCCCGACTTTTAACGACCCTGGGAAAGAAGCCTTTTAAAAACATTGTTGGAAAAGGAGAAAATGCTTGTAACCAGCATTTTCTCCTTTTTCCACAATGTTTTTCTATCCTTTCCAACACAAATTTCAATTCTTAAGTTGCATATAATTTGTCGCCTGCAAATGCTTTCAATTTGGACTGGTCTAAAATTTTGTTGTGTGGTAAAGAGTAAAGTGGTGTTTTCTTAGGCTGGATGCTTAGTCTGTAATGCAATAAGGGATTGGCAGGTTTGAATCCCCAGCTCGGCTAGAGTATTCTTTCTGAGGACTGATGATATTCATTGAAATAGGATTCATTTCTCTCTCACTGTTGATTACGGTTTCAACAATGGTTATGTGGGAAAGCAATCATTGGCTTGGGAAGAAAATTGTGCAAAGTACCAGAAACAGCCAAGTCCAGGAATGCATGGATGCATAGATGCACTTGCTGCCACAATATATTTGAAATAATATTGATGATAATGCCGACAACAAAATAGGTGTAGCTCAAATGATGATTTTTGTCTTTGAAAGCAGTGTTGTGATGTAACTGAAGTAATGTTGAAAATGACATTAACCATTTCCCAAACAAGTCCTGGTTTTCACGTGTCTGCAGTACAAGTCTTTTGAAAGCACTGTGGGAAAAGAAGAAATTGCTCGTAACGAGCAATTTCTCCTTTTCCCACAGTGTTTTCTACCCTTTTTGAGACCTTTCTGCCATTTTCATCAAATTTAAAATTGTCGTCTGCAAACTCTTTCAATTTGGACCAGTCCAAAATTTGTCGTTTGGGAAAGGGTTAAGGAGAGGGCTTTTGAAAACATAGTGGGAAAAGGAGAAAAGGCTGGTCACCAGCATTTTCTCCTTTCCTACAAGGTTTTCAAAAGGCTATTTCCTCAGGGTCGTTAAAACATGGGATTGTGTGGTAAAGGGTTAAACACTGGATTGTAAGGTAAAGAATTAAATCAAGAAGTCTCATGGACTTTAAGGGCTCTTTTTAGGAGAAAGAAAATTTACAATGCTGTAAATATATTCTGGATACTTTCAACCTCAGACACAGGAAGTTAAATTTCTCAACATATCTGAAGTCATTTGACATTGAGAGGCATTTGTTTTGAATTTGAAGTGGAGTGAACATAAGCGGAACATGTTCATGGTTTAATCTATAGGAAGTGATATTCCTGAATGTTACTGAGGATATAGTTATTTGACATTACAGGAGTGTTTTTGTTTTAATTTTGTGTGAATACAACATTACATGTTACGGAATGTCGTCCAAGGGATACCAGAGACTGCCGGTAAATTTTTTTTTGTTTTTATATAAAACCCCAATCTCATAGATTTTTAGCTCGGCTGTCTCGAAGAAAAAGTTGAGTTACTGTCAATTAGCCCTATCGTTGTCCGTGTCTGTGCCGTTGTTGTGCAAAAACTTTGACATTTTATGATATCTCTGCTATCACTGAAGATATTTACTGCAAACTTCGACAAGTTGTTAACTATCTAAAGGGGAGCCCATACCAACAAGGGCAGCTATCAATGCATTTTTAAGACAGTTATGACCCTTTTTAGCTCACCTGAGCACGAAGTGCTTGAGGTGAGCTATTGTGATCGGTCAATGTCCGTCGTCCGTCTGTCCGTCCGTTCACAATTACAAAAAAAATCCTCTCCTCCTAAACTAACAATCAGATTTCAATCAAACTTCACAGAAATGATCCTTAGGTCATGCTCTTTCAAAATACTTCAAAGAATTGAAATCAGTGAAGAACTCTGGTTGCCATGGCAACCGAAAGAAAAAACTTTAAAAATCTTCTTGTCCCAAACGGTAAGGGCTAGAGCTTTCATATTTGGCATGTAGCATCATCTAGTGGCCCTCTACCAAAATACTTCAAATTATGGCCCTAGTTTGGAATTTGGGCCTATGTCGTGGGTTCTCGGATTTCACATAGAGATAAAGAAGGAAATCTTTAAAAATCTTCTTGTCCCAAACGGTAAGGGCTAGAGCTTTCATATTTGGCATGTAGCATCATCTAGTGGCCCTCTACCAAAATACTTCAAATTATGGCCCTGGTGTTAAAAATTGGCCCTATGTTGTGGGTCTCGGATTTCACATAGAGATAAAGAAGGAAATCTTTAAAAATCTTCTTGTCCCAAACGGTAAGGGCTAGAGCTTTCATATTTGGCATGTAGCATCATCTAGTGGCCCTCTACCAAAATACTTCAAATTATGGCCCTAGTGTTGAAAATGGCCCTATGTTGTGGGTTCTTGGATTTCACATAGAGATGAAGAAGGAAATCTTTAAAAACCTTCTTGTCCCAAACGGTAAGGGCTAAAGCTCTCATATATGGCATGTAGTATCATCTAGTGGCGCTCTACCAAAATACTTCAAATTATGGCCCTGGTGTTAAAAATTGGCCCTATGTTGTGGGGTCTCGGATTTCACATAGAGATAAAGAAGGAAATCTTTAAAAATTTTCTTGTCCCAAATTGTAAGGGCTAGAGCTTTCATATTTGGCATGTAGCATCATCTAGTGGCCCTCTACCAAAATACTTCAAATTATGGCCCTAGTTTGGAAATTGGGCCTATGTCGTGGGTTCTCGGATTTCACATAGAGATAAAGAAGGAAATCTTTAAAAATCTTCTTGTCCCAAACCGTAAGGGCTAGAGCTTTCATATATGGCATGTAGCATCATCTAGAGACCCTCTACCAAAATACTTCAAATTATGGCCCTGGTGTTAAAAATTGGCCCTATGTTGTGGGTCTCGGATTTCACATAGAGATAAAGAAGGAAATCTTTAAAAATCTTCTTGTCCCAAATGGTAAAGGCTAGAGCTTTCATATTTGGCATGTAGCATCATCTAGTGGCCCTCTACCAAAACACTTAAAATTATGGCCCTGGTGTGAAAATTAGCCACGTTTTGTTGGTCTCGGATTTCACATAGAGATAAAGAAGGAAATCTTTAAAAATCTTCTTGTCCCAAACCGTAAGGGCTAGAGCTTTCATATTTGGCATGTAGCATTATGGTGTTGAGTCTTCTTGCAAGTGGTTGTGGGAAAGAGGTTGATCACCATTATATCTTGAAAAGAGTCAACTCAATACTGATCTGCTAGAATATTAATTAATTTCTTGAGCATCTCTGCAACAATTACAGTAAACTTTGCTTATTACTATATTGCTTAATACGATATATTGCGTATAATGACGTTAATCCCTTGGCCCCAACAGGGTATCTTTTTATAAGAATATACATCAGTTAAAACGATACTCAGATAAAACGATATGATTTCTTCGGTCCCCTGAGTATCATTATAAGTGGAACCCTATTTTGGGCTGTCGCAGATGTCAACCCATACCAGGTATGTGCCACTATTGGGAAACACCGAGTCTTTTAACTGCTTTCTGCAATTATTGTCTAATTGTTGTCAACTTTTCATTTGCCTGTCTATCAAAAGGTTATTGTATATCTAATTTATTTTTGGACCTACTCATAAAAAAGGTATAATCACAATATTAAGACTGAATATCAAGGCCATATCTGTGAACAATGGGTTATATGCATTTAAATTTCACAAACACATTTTGATAATTTACAATTTATATACGCCAATAGTGTTGGATTTGGGTCTTTGTATGGGTAAAACATCTATTAAGCGACCACTCAAGGGACTGCCAAAATTGGTCACTTTAGAAAATGGTCTCTTAATGCAACAAAAACTTATTCAGATTACATGGAGTGGCAACATTTCTTGCACTCAAATAATACCTTACTTTCTAGAAAAGCCTTTGTTGGTAATACTCATTACAATACTCTCACTAAGACGATTGTAATAAGTACTAACAACATAGGATTTAGCTCAGCATAAAGGCTTTAATCCATGGGGCATTCAATTCCAGCTAGTCTTATATATTTCAACAGAGACATTGGAATTCCTATCGCTTAATAAAAGTGTTAGTTTAATAAACGTAGTCGCTTAGCTAAGCAAGATCAACTGTATTGCTCTTTGATAAATTGGAATTCATGAACAACTCTGGTTTCCATGTCAACTGCTGAAAAAAAAAATCAACCCAAACACAAAGCCTACAACTTAATTGGCAACAGTAGCACTCTACCAAAGTACATCGAATTGTGACCATAGGAAAAAAAAATAAGTGCTTTGTTGTTGGATCCCAGTTTCCATATCCAAATAAAAGATCTTTTAAAATCTTCTTTCATCCAAACATTAACCCTAGAACTTTCATATTCAGCATGGACTGGTGGATAGTTATGCTCCCGTAAGAGCGAGCATATAGTCGCCACTTCGCCTGTCTGCCTGTCTGCCTGTCCGAAGCGATTTCTCAACAACCACTTGACGGCTCTTGTTTGCTAATAGCATTTACCAAATTTCTTCCTTGGAATCACAAAAAGTCCTTTGTAGTCACAATGTGGGATCAAATATGTAAAGAGTGTATTCTTGGAATCCTCCTGTTCCATATTGTATGGCCCACAACATACATTTGGCATGTGATTCTGTCTGAAAACCCATTATCAGCTCACCTGAGCATAACATACTCATGGTTAGCTTTTATGTATCCTGGAATATGCGTCGCCAAAATTCCACTGTTCATTATATAAGTATCATAATTCGAGCATAATCTTGATCCATCGCCCAGAATGTTTGTAAGGTTGTGAACATGAACATGACCACACTCAGCAACCACAATTCTGGCTTAGTCATACTCAAAATTTCCCTGGGTGTTCATAATGACCTAAGGACAAATCTGATCAAAATGGGGACAAGCTAAAAGCATCAAAATAGGGGATCTTGATGACAATTCCATTGTTTACACTCTAGGGCCTATAATTTCGACTATCATTTTCTTACCTGTTCTGATTATTGGTATTGTCATATGGATGAATCATTTTCAAAACTAAAACATTCCAGCAAAAAACAAGAGGCAAGTGGCCATAACAATGACAGCTGAGTTGCATTTCAGGTGAGCGGTTTAGGACCATCATGGTCCCCTTGTTTGATCTAGAATTTCAAGCAACTGCAGATATTTTGCAAAGTTACTGATTAACCCTTTCCCAAACGACAGATTTTGGACTGGTCCAAATTGAAAGAGTTTGCAGACGACAATTTTAAATTTGATGAAAATGGCAGAAAGTTATCAAAACGGGTAGAAAACACTGTGGGAAAAGGAGAAATTGCTCGTTACGAGCAATTTCTCCTTTTCCCACAGTGTTTTCAAAAGACTTGTACTGCAGACACGTGAAAACCAGGGCTTGTTTGGGAAAGGGTTAAAGAAATTCCAGGAAAGCATGGATAGGTGCACTGGCCACAGCAATTATTAATAAATGAAATAATGTTGATGGTAATGCAGATGACAAAATAGGTGTACTTACATGTATATGATGATTCCCATCTTTCATAGGGTAGAAAACAGTGTGGGGTAAGGAGCCTTCCCACAATGTTTTAAAAGACCTCTTTCTCAGAGATACTAAATTTCAAGATTGCATGGTAAAGGATAAAAGATGTGTTGTCTGAAGCATGAAGAGTTGATTTTCCACCTAATGACATTTTAGCTGTGTTGAAGGTAAAAAAGCCAGTCTGATATGGAAATAACATAAGTAACTCTTTGTCACACGAAAATGTAGACCTATCCAACTTGAAGGCATATGCAGACAACAATTCAAGTGTGACTCAAATGAGGAATTTTGCCTGTTATATGGTAGAAAACACTGGGGGAAAAGGAGAAAATGCTGGTTACCAGCATTTTCTCCTTTTCCCACAGTGTTTTCAAAAGGCTTCTTTCTCAGGGTCGTTAAAAGTTGGGATTGTGTGTTAAAGAGTTAATTTCTAAAGACAATTTTTTATCATCATATTACAGACGACTTTTGAAAAAAATTGTTGCCCAATCAGAAATTACTGGTGATGAGAATTTCTCTTTTGGCATAATGTTTATACCCCCCACCTACAAAGTAGTGGGGGGGGGGAACGACACTGGTTTCACTATGTCTGTCTGTCCATCTGTCCGTCCGTCAGTCTGTTGGTCTATCTTACGTTTCCGTGCTCTAACCCAAAAGCCGTTTCACCTATGATCCTGAAACTTTATACAAGTGTTAATCATGACCCAAGGAGGTGCCCTATTGTTTTGGGGTCATATGGGTCAAAGGTCAAGGTCATGGGTGAGCTTTGTTTGAAAATCGTTTCTGTGCTCTAACTCAAAAGCCATTTGACCTAGGACCTTGAAACTTTACACAAGTGTTACTTATGACCCAAGGAGGTGTCCTATTGTTTTTGGGTTGCATTGGTCAAAGGTCAAGGTCATGGTTGAACCTTGTTTGAAAAGCTGTTTGACCTAGGACCCTGAAACTTTATACAAGTGTTGCACATGGCCAAAAGAGGTGTCCTATTGTTTTGGGGTTGCAAGGTTCATAGGTCAAGGTCACTGGTGAACTTTGTATGAAAAATGTTTTACAGCTCTAACTCAAAAGCTGTTTGACCTAGGACCTTGAAACTTTACGCAAGTGTTACTTATGACCCAAGGAGGTGTACTATTGTTTTTGGCTTGCATTGGTAAAAGGTCAAGGTCACGGTTGAACCTTGTTTGAAAAGCTGTTTGACCTAGGACCCTGAAACTTTATACAAGTGTTGCACATGACCAAAAGAGATGTCCTATTGTTTTGGGGTTGCAAGGTTCATAGGTCAAGGTCATTGGTGAACTTTGTATGAAAAATGTTTTACAGCTCTAACTCAAAAGCCGTTTGACTTACGACACTGAAACTTTATACAAGTGTTGCTCATGACCCTGAAACTTTATACAAGTGTTAGTCATGACCCAAGGAGGTGCCCTATTTTTTTGGGGGGTCATATGGGTCAAAGGTCAAGATCACAGATAAACTTTGTTTTAGAAAAACATTTCTGTTCTATGTTTGTGCTGATTCAGGGACAAGGTGCTGGTCTGGGTATTTGTCTGCTTTGTGACAGTTTCAGTTTCATATGAATTGTATCAAACCTCAATTCATGTTGATTATTAACCCTTCAAGATCATGGAATAAACATGACAGAAAGTTTAATTCCAATAAGACTGATTTCAAGATTGCTCTTGTCCAGGATGTCTCAGCCAAGTGTACAGGGTAGATCAAAGATCAGACTATGTTTTGTGCAGTCTGATCTTGATCTACACTGGCCCCAGAGACAACTAAAGTAGTGAGAGGTGATTAACACTTTACCACACAATCCTGAGTTTTAACAACCCTGAGGAAGAAGCCTTTTGAAAGTATTGTTGGAAAAGAAGAAAATGCTGGTAACCAGCATTTTCTCCTTTTCCCACAATGTTTTCATACCTTTCAGAGACAAATACTATTACTTGAGCCACATTAAATTTGTCGTCTGCAAAAGCTTTCAAAATGGATCAGTCTAAAATTTTGTCGTTTGGTAAAGGGTGAGAGGGTTGAACTTAATATTTTTTGACAAAAGTTTTCAAAGTTGTATGCCTGAAATTTTTTTGTTTCATGAGGCTGTGAGTTAACCCATACCAGACAATGCTTTTTATAGACCCTTAGGAAAAAAGACCTTTTATAAAACATTGTGAAAGAAGGAGAAAGTGCTTGTAATCAGCATTCTCCACTATTCTCACACTGTTTTCTACCCTTTCAGAAACAAATCCCATCAAATGAGCTAGCATTTTAACCCTTTACCACACAATCCCGACTTTTAACGACCCTGAAAGAGAAGGCTTTTGAAAACATTGTGGGAAAAGGAGAAAATGCTGGCAACCAGCATTTTCTCCTTTTCCCAAAATGTTTTCTACCCTATCGAAGACAGAGATCATCAATCTAGTAACATTTAATTTGTTGTCTGCAAATGCTTTGAATTTGGTCTGGTCGAAAATTTTGTCGTGTGGTAAAGAGTTAATTTGACTTCTGCAAATGCTTTCAATGTGGACAAGTCTACAGTTGCATTGTAGGGGAAAGGTTTAACTCTTTACCAGACGACAAACTTTTAGACTGGTCCAAATTGAAAGCATTTGCAGACAACAAATTAAAGGTGGCCCAAATGATGAAATTTGTCATTGATAGGTTAGAAAACATTGTGGGAAAAGGAGAAAATGCTGCTTACCAGCATTTACTCCTTTTCCCACAATGTTTTCAAAAGGCCTCTTTCTCAGGGTCGTTTAGAGTCAGGATTGTGTGGTAAAGGGTTAAAGAGATAAACATAATTATTAGGTGGGCGACATGTTTCACAGTGTCTGCCTGACAAAGTTGGCATGCGTACTGTTCCATTTTATGGCCAGAATTTTATGTTATAATTATTTAATGCTGCCCATTTACGATTAAAGTTTAAGATTTTTGGGGGCTACAGTGATTCAAAATGTCAAAATGCATTGCTAGAAAAACTGTAATTATGCCAAACCCTTTTAGGGCTGCAAAAATGAAATGGACTTTCTCCTGTAGTATTATCTATTAATATTTACCACAGGACATTTTAGGTTTTTCCAAATTGAAAGCACTTACAGACGACAAAATAAATGTGATCCAAGTATTGAAATTTGCTTTTGGAAGGGTTGAAAACATTGTGGGATAACGGGGAAATGTTGGTAACCAGCATTTTCTCCTTTTTCAACAATGTTTTCAAAAGCTTTGTTTTTCAGGGTTGTCAAAACTTGGGTTTGTGTCTAAATTGAAAGCACATGCAGACAAGAAAATATTTGTGACTCAAAAATTGCAATTAATATGTTATTTAAAGGATAGAAAACTTTTCCCATTATGTTTTCAAAAGCTCTTTTTTTTCGGGTTGTCAAATCTTGGGTTTGTGTGGTAAAGTTTTAAAGGTGTAGAATAGTGTGATTTCAAAGCTGACTTTTGAGGACAGATAAAAGTATGAAATACTGTTTACAAGACAGAAAATTTTGGACATGGACTTGAAAGATTTTGCAAACTACAAATTGAAATATGTAGCTTAACCCTTTACCACACAATGCCTCCTTTTAATGCCCCAGGGAAAGAAGCCTTTTGAAAACATTGTGGGAAAAGGAGAAAATACTGGTAACCAGCATTTTCTCCTTTTCCCATAATGTTTTCTACCCTGTCAAAGAAAACTCGCACCATTTGAGTCACACTGAAATTGTCGTCTACAAATGCTTTCACTTTGGACAAGGCTAAAATTTTGTCGTCTTGTAAAGGGTTAAATGATGGGATTTATCTATGATCAGATAGGATAGAAACATTGTAACCAGCAATTTCTCTTTTGTTTTCCACAATGTTTTCAAAAATCTCTTTCCTCAGTGTCATTAACCCTTTACCATGCAATGCTGAGTTTTAATGACGCTGAAGAAGTAGGCTTTTGAAAACATTGTGGGAAAAGAAAAAAAAATGCTGGTAACCAGCATTTTTGCCTTTACCCACAATGTTTTCTACCGTATAAAGTACAAATTTCATCATTTGAGTCACTTTCAAATATGTTTGCAAATGTTTTGAATTTCTACAAGTCTACATTTTTCTTGTGTGGTAAAGGGTTAAAAAGTGGGGGTGTTTCATTAACTCTTTACCAAATGACAAAATTTTGGACTAGACCAAATGGACAGCATTTGCAGACGACATTTCGAATGTGGTTCAAATAATGGAATACGTCTTTGATAAGGTAGAAAACATTGTGGGAATGATAAGGTAGAAAACATTGTGGGAAAAGGAGAAAATGCTGATACCAGCATTTTCTCCTTTTCCCACTATGTTTTCAAAAAGCTTCCTTCTTGGGGTCGTGTAAAGTCGGGATTGTATGGTAAAAGAGTTAAGGTTTGAACAGGCCACGTTATTGGACATTTTTAGTAAGACAATAATTAACCCTTTACCACACAATCCCGAGTTTTAACGACCCTGAGAAAGAAGCCTTTTGAAAACAACATGGGAAAAGGAGAAAATGCTGGTAACCACCATTTTCTTCTTTTCCCACGATGTTTTCGACTCTTCCAAAAACAAGTTCTGTTTTTTCAGTCACATTCATTTTGTCGTCTGCAAACGCTTTCAATTTGGACCAGTCTAAAATTTCGTCGTTTGGTAAAGAGTTAATGGCAGATGTCCACTTTGAAATTCTGGATATCTGTTGATTGCTATGGACAGTATAATGATATACCAGTATATCTAAATTAACTCTTTACCACACAGCAACATTTTAGATTTGTCCAGATTGAAAGCACTTGCTGACGACAAGATAAATGTGACTCAAAAATTAAAATTTTTTTTTAGAGGGGTAGAAAATATTGCGGGAAAAGGAGAAAATGCTGGTTACCAGCATTTTCTCCTTTTCCCACAATATTTTCAATAGCTTTCTTTTGATTGTGTGGTAAAGGGTTAACCTTTGGGTATCAGATACATGAATAATATCAACCCAGATTGTGATGCTGAAACCAGATTTAATTGTGTCTGTGGACAGAGTAGATCAAGATCAGACAGCACATAGTATGCAACATGATCTTGGATTTATTCTGTCTTCTTCTTTGCCAGATATTTTTCAAGTTTTACCTCACAATCCCGAGTTGTAAGGACCGTGAGGTAAAAGGTATTTGAACACTTTGTAGGAAAAGGAGAAAATGCTGGTTTCCATGAGAATGTGCTTTCATATTTAGTAAAACAAGGTTAAACTCTTTACCAAATGACAAAAATGTAGACTGGTCCAAACTGAAAGCATTTGCAGACGACAATTGAAATGTGAATCAAATGATGTGAATTGTCTTTGATATGGTAGAAAACATTGTGAGAAAAGCAGAAAATGCACAATTTGATCCACATTTTTTTAATCTATGTCCAAAATGTTTTTGATTTGGAAGAGTCTAAAATCTTGTCGTTGGGTAAATAGTTAAACCAAATGTGTTGAAGAAAAAGGCTTTTGAAAAGATGGTAGAAGTAGGAGAAAATGTTGGTAACCAGCATTTTCTTCTTTTCCCACATTGTTTTCTTCCCTTCCTTTCCCTTTCAAAAACAAATCCGATCATCTTAGTCTAATTTTTCGTCTGCAAATCCTTTAATTTGGACAGGTCTTAACCCTTTACCACACAATCCCAACTTTTAACGACCCAGAGATCAGGCTTTGCATTTTGTGCAGCCTGATCTTAATCTACACTGGCCACAAAGGCAACTATAGTTGTTAACGGTGCTTTAATTCTTTCACTACTGATGACGACATTAGTACCTTTTGCGGATGGTGTAGATCAAGATCAGACTGCACAGAACATGCAGTCTGATCTTTGATCTACACCATCTGCTACCAGATGCTAGACTATGATGCAATTCATATTCAGTAGCAGTGGAAGTCATCTTTTAGACTTCTAAAAAAAAGCGGAATTTCTTGAGCTAGTAGTGAAAGAGTTAATGGTTAAGATTTTGTGGTTTGATAAAGAGGTAAAGTTATACAAAGTACAGCTGAATATGTCTGTGTTTTGCCCTAGGCTATTGTTTTTGTTATTTTGGAAAGCCAACAATATGATATATGTCTCATATTATATGATGACAGTAGTGAATATCTGAGTGTAACTCTTTATACAGTTTATACAGATTAGAAGCTAGTAATCATATTTAGTAATTCTATGTCTCACGATAACATACATGCGGGAAAATGATCATGATATGGTCTGCAACAGGGAGTAAGAAGCATTGTGTACCCTTCATTTGGTTTTATAAGACAATAAATACATATAAGCTTAAAATTACAGAATTTTTCTTGAGATAACAGACAATGCAGGAGTGATCTGCAATAGAGGTCTGCACTTTGAATCCTTTATAGGATTTATAAAACAATAATAGTAGTACTGTTATGGTATAACTGCCCCGTGACACTGGGACCATGAGAAAACATGGGGGGGGGGGGGATGGGAGTCAGTATTGTAGTCAGTACTGTTTATTAAAAAGTAATTTTTAGCTCGGCTGTTTTCAAAGAGCCAAGCTATTGTTGTGGCCCTGGTGTCATCGTGGTGGTCATCTGTGTCGTGCGAAAACTTTGACATTGTGTAATATCTCTGTTATTAATGAAAATATTTGCTTCAAACTAAAAAAAATGGACAAGTTGTTAATTGTCAAAATGGGAACCTATACTACAAGGATAGGTAACCATCAAAGTAAAATATTTTTGACACTTATGTCCCTTTTTTGACTTGGAATTTTCATCGTAAATCAAGCACCCGCAGCCGAGCGTTGGCACCTGCATTCGGTGCTCTTGTTAATATTGCGTAATAACTGTTCCAAGATAACTGTGAATGCTGAAATACATTGCATGATCCTGCAATAGGGAGGTTTGCATGCTGAAGACTTAATATGGTTTATAAGACAACATAATGACCACATTGCCATCTGCAGACAACCTATGTGGACTTAACCCTTTACCAAACAACAAAATTTTAGACTTGTCCAAATTGAAAGCATTTGCAGACGACAATTAGAAGGAAACACAAATGAAGGAATTTGTTTTTGGAAAGGTTGAGAACATCATGGGAAAAGATGAAAATGCTGGTTACTAGTGTTTTCTCCTTTTCCCACAATTTTTTCAAAAGTCTATGATCTCTTTCATGGTCATTAAAAGTCAGGATTATCTGGTAAAGGGTTGAAGACCGTTTTTGAAAATATTGTGGGAAAAAAGAGATAATACTCTTGTTTGTGAGCAATTCCGCTTTTGCCACAATGACCCTTCAACCCTTTTACACACAATTACAGGTTTTAAAGACCCTGAAAAAGAAGCCTTTTAAAACATTGTGGGGAAAAAGAGAAAATGCTGATAACCAGCATTTTCTCCTTTTCCTATAATGTTTTCTACCCTTTCAAACACAAATTCCATAAGTTTTTCAGCATTTAGTTCGTCGTCTGCAAATGTTTTCAATTTGGACCAGCCTAAAATTTTCTTGTTTGATAAAGAGTTAAGCAAGCAATATGCTTTTGAATGTGTACTTGGTGGGAGAAGGAGAAAATGTTAGTGGCCAGCATTTTCTCCATTTTCCAACTATGTTTCTACCCTTTTAACCCTTTCCCAAACAAGCCCTGGTTTTCAGGTGTCTGCAGTACAAGTCTTTTGAAAACGCTGTTGGAAAAGGAGAAATTGCTCGTAACGATCAATTTCTCCTTTTCCCACAGTTTTTTCTACCCTTTTGATAACTTCCTGCCATTTTCATCAAATTTGAAATTGTCGCCTGCAAACTCTTTCAATATGGACCAGTCCAAAATTTGTCGTTTGGGAAGGGGTTAAAGGCAGATCTATAATTTGAGCCATATTATTGTCAGTAACGAATTTGGACCAGTCTAAAATTTTGTCATCTGTTAGGGCTAACTCTTTACCAAACAATCCTGAGTTCTAATGACACTGAGGGAAAACAGCCTTTTAGAATATTTTGGGAAAATGTAAACAGTAATTCTACTTTTACCGCAATGTTTGCTTAGTTTTCAGATATAAGTTATGTTTTTTAAGAAACACCTAATTTGTCGTCTGCAAATGCTGTCATTTAGGAATTGTCTAAAATTCTGCTTGGTAAAGCCCAAAGGGTTAAATCTCATTCAAACAAGCCTATATATGAGCTATGCTCTCTGAAAAGGAGGTTTAATGCATCTGCCAAAAGTATCGACCCAGGTCAGCCTACGCATTCAGCACAGGCTGACCTGGGCTGAACATTTTTACTATGGTCAATTTTCATTATGTCACAGGACCAGTCTAGCTTATGATACTGTCGGTTGTTAGACATAATGAATTTTATGGATCCCTGATCATATGATGGCTTGCTGGTATAATGCATCACACAGATGCATTAAGCCCCTTTTGCCAGAGCATGGCTTATATAGAATAATGAAAATTTCTACATGATACTGATATCCATAATTTTGGTTGTATTATTTTCAGGTGTTATTGGAGGCCAGTGAAGCCCATGTGACCTACAGCCCATCAGAAACGTCCCCGCCCATCCTGGCAGAGAGGATAGACAGTTTGGGCTTTCCGTGCAAGATCAAGGACATTTCGCCCCTGAATGAGACTGACCCACCTGTGGTACAGATGGAAACCACCATCGCTGTCAAAGGAATGACATGCATGTCCTGTGTACGGAACATCGAGGGTACCATTGGGATTGTGGATGGCGTGAAAGAGATAAAAGTCAGTCTGGAGAAGAAACAGGCTTTCGTTAAGTTTGACCCATTTAAGTTGACCCCACAAGCCATTGCTGACAAGATTGATGAAATGGGGTTTGAGGCAACATTGGAGCTAAAGAAGACTAACTCTCTGATAGCAAGGATCCATGTTGAAGGAATGACCTGTCAGAACTGTGTGAATACCATTGAGTCCTTCCTGAAGAAAAAAGAAGGTGTGGAAGAAATCCGAGTTTCCCTCGAAGACAAAGAGGCATTTATCATATACAGCCCTGATGAGACGAATCCGAACACCCTGCAGGATATCATTGATGATATGGGCTTTACAGCAAGTCTTCCCAGGGAGACATCAGTTGATAAAGAGTTTGACATGATGGCACAAGCTTCAGTGGAGCAGAAGGAGAAGGAAACGGTGATCGACATTGAAGGGATGGTATGTATGTCTTGCGTCAAAAACATTGAATCCAATATCGGGGGAAAACCAGGCATACTGAATGTTAAAGTCTCACTGGAAAACAAAAATGGGACCTTTAGATATGACTCAACTGTCCTTAATCCAGAAAAAATAGCAGAAATGGTGGATGACATGGGCTTTGATGCAAAAGTCTCAGAGACCCCTGGTGGTTTAATGCCTATACAACTAGGGGAGGCGACTCAGACTGTTGTCATCAATATAAAAGGCATGACCTGCAACTCTTGTGTGCAAACCATTGAAGGAAAGTTGATCGAGAATCCAGGGGTGAAGAAAATCCAAGTATCGTTAGCAAACCAAAGTGGAACCATTGTTTACTACCCAAACAGAGTTACACCGAATATGTTAGCTGAAGCGATAGAGGATATGGGTTTTGAGGCTTCTGTTAAAGGTAAGAAAACATCATCATTCAACTCTTTACCACTTGAGCAAAATTTTAGACTGGTCCAAATTTAAAACATTTCCAGACAACAAAATGAATATGCCTGAAAAATTGAAATTGTTTTGGAAAGGGTAGAAAACATCGTGGGAAAAGGAGAAAATGCTGGTTACCAGCATTTTCTCCTTTTCCCACTATGTTTTCAGAAGGCTTCTTTCACAGGGTCGTTAAAAGTCGGGATTGTTTGGTAAAGGGTTAAAACATCAACATTATATTTTCACCTTTTGCAGAACGGTCTTTTGTATTGTGGCCCTGTGGAAAGGGGCTATTGAAAACATTGTAGGAAAAGAAGGAGAAAATACTGTAAACCTTTTCCCACAATGTTTTCTACCCGCTCAAAGACAAATGTTATCATTTTGACATTAATTAATGTTTCTTATGCCCCCTGCCAGAAAATGGGTGGGCACAGAGTGTTACACCTGTCCTTGTGTGTGTGTGTTCATTAAAAAGTGGTGTTTGCGTCTGGCCAACAACTTTGAGTTGCATGATCTAATTCTAAAATAATTTGGCAGAATTGATTACCATGGATAGATGACATATCATGTTCAAAAAAAAAAAAACCAACCATGTTGCTTGCTCAAAGGTCAAGGTCACAGTACTTGGTTGAACTTTGTCAATATTTGCTACAGTTATAGAGATGATAGGTGTTTCTGTCCAGACAATAAGTGTAACATGCATGGTCGGATTTCTGAATAATAATTATGGTACTAATAATAACAATAGATAGATGATGTGACACATGCACAAAGCATTTTGGTAGCTGATAGGTCAAGGTCACAAAACTCACTTGAACTTGGTAAATTTTTGCTACATTTATATCTGTGATGGTTGTTGTGTCTGGCCAATAACTTCCAGGTGCATGGTCTGATTCTAAAATAATTTTGCACAGTTGATCACCATGGATAGACAACATGTCATGCGCAACTGCGGTGTTAGCAGCAGAAAGGTCAAGTTCACATTGCTTGGTTGTACTGGGTCAATATTTGCCACAATTATAGAGAAGACAGGTGTTCCTGTCTGGCTTATAAGTGTGACATGCATGGTTGGATTTCTGAATAATACGGTACAAATGATAACAATGGATAGACAATGTGTGTGTGCTGAAACAGTTTTGCTAGCTGAAAGGTCAAGGTCACAGTGCTCAGTTGAACTTTATGAATTTTTGATTATTTGTGTCCTGCCCACTTTGTTGGATTTTGAAATAATTTGGCACAAAAGATCACCAGGGGTAGACAATGTGTCACATGCAAGAAACGTGACACTATGTCACCAGGTTTAAAGTAAGGTCACGGTTCACCTTTGAGTTTGTGGGTTATATCCCATAGTTGTTAAATTTTGTGCAGGCCATAACTCTTTAACCTTTCGAAATATTTACATGCTTCATCAAGCTGTAAAGGTAATTAACCCTTTACCATACAATCCCGACTTTTAATGACCCTGAGAATGAAGCCTTTTGAAAACATTGTGGGAAAAGGAGAAAGTGCTGGTAACCAGCACTTTCTCCTTTTCCTACAATGTTTTCGACCCATCTGAAAGAAAACAAATTTTGATTTTTCAGTTACATTTATTTTGTCATCTACTAATGTGTTGAATTTGGACAGGTCTAAAATTTTGTTGTTTGGTAAAGGATTAACATACAAGAACAACAACTCTGACTCTATTTTTGAGTTATCTTTTTTGGTTGTTGAATTTTCTTAACCCTTTACCACACAATCCTGACTTTTAACGACCCTGGGAGAGAAGCCTTTTGAAAGCATTGTGGGAAAAGGAGAAGATGCTGGTAACCAGCATTTTCTCCTTTTCCCACAATGTTTTCTTCCCCTCCCAAAACAAATTTTAATTTCTGAGTTACATTTATTTTGTGGTCTGTAAATGCTTTCAATTCGGACAAGTCTAAAATTTTGTCATTTGGTAAAGATTTAAGGTCAAAACTCCTCTTCCAATAGAGATATTCGGAGTTATCTCCCTTACTTAAAATTCTATTGCAGATTATCAGCAGTGCATGATTTTGGGATTCTTTGTTGAAAATCACTTACTAGCAAACACAAAACTGAGTTTCTCAGACTTGCGCCTTAAGAGTTACCATTTTTGTAGGCAAGCGTCCTTATTTAGCCCCTGCCATAAAATGACAGATTTGCCATCTGCTCTCAATGCTGGACGTATGACCATGTTTAACCCTTTATCAAACGACAAAATTTGAGTCTGGTCGAAATTGAAAGCGTATGCACACGACAAATTAGATATGGCTTATATGGTGAGATTTGTCTGTAAAAGGACAGAAAACATTGTGGGAAAAGGAGAAAATGCTGGTTACGAGCATTTTCTCCTTTTCCCACAATGTTTTCAAAAGGCCTCTTTCTCAGGGTCGTATTGTGTTGTAAAGGGTTCATGGGAAAAGCAGCAAAGGTTAGGATTTTCTCTCAAGGCTGAACATATGAACATCTTCAACCCTTTACCAAACAACAAAATTTTAGACTAGTCCAAATTCAAAGCATTTGCAGATGACCAAATAAATGTGACTCAAAAATTGAAATTTGTTTTGGGAAGGGAAGAAAACATTGTGGGAAAAGGAGAAAATACTGGTTATCAACATTTTCTCCTTTTCCCACAATGTTTTCAAAAGGCCTTTTTCTCAGGGTCGTGAAAACCTGTGACTGTTTGGTAAAAGGGTTAATAGGCCAATAATGATAAAATATCCCTCAAGAATACATGGATAGGTTCACTTATTTAACCTTTTACCATACAATCCCACATTCTGATGACCCTGGAAAGGAAGGCTTTTAAAAACATTGTGGGAGAAAGGAGAAAATGCTGTTAACCAGCATTTTATCATTTTCCCTCAGTGTTTTCTACGAATTTGAAGATAAAACTCATCATTTCAGCCACACTGAGTTTGTCCTCTGCAAGTGCTTTCAATTTGGACAAGGCTAAATTTTGCTGTTTGTTAAAGAGTCAAATGAAATTACTGGAGTTTTGTTTATTGTTGCCCTCTCCCTTTACCAAACAATCTTATGTTATGTTACGAGCCACAGGAAAAAGAACTAAAAAAAGAACCTGTGGGAAAAGTAAAAATGCTGGTAACCAGCAATTTCTCCTTTCCCCCAATGCTTTCCAGCCTTTCGAAGACAAATTTCATCATTTTAGCCCCATTTGATTTGTCATCTGTACATGTTTTGAATATGAACAAGCCCAAAATGTTGCACTCTGGTAAACAAACAAACAAACAAACAAACAAATTTTGTTCTTGTTTACACAGAAGATATGACAGGAAGTACCAAATCTGTTAGCTTTGAAGCATCAACATCAAATGGTACACTGAAGGTGGAATCCAACAAACTGGGAACCGTGAGATACAAACCAGGAACCAATGAGGATGAGGAGTTCGACAAGTGCTATTTAAAAGTGACGGGCATGACCTGTGCTTCCTGTGTCTCTACCATAGAGAAAAATCTCATCAAAGTTGAAGGTCAGTGGTGTTAGCCTGTAGAGGGTAGTTGCTTTAATCCTTTACCATACAATCCCAAGTTTTAACAACCCTGAGGATGTAGCCATTTGGAAAACATTGTGGAAAAAGGAGAAAATGCTGGTTACTAGCATTTTCTCCTTTTCCCACAATGTTTTCTACCCTATCAAAGAAATATCATATTATTTGAGCCACATTGACATTGTCGTCTGCAGATGCTTTCAATTTGGACGAGTCTCACATTTTTTTCATGTGGTAAAGGGTTTAATGTATACCAGGGATTTTTTTCTCCCCTCATTTCAGAGGATTTCCTCCTTTGTCAGCAAACTCTAAAAAAGTCACATTTTTTCCATCTTAGATGGATTGTCTGATCTTCTTTATAGAAATATATATTTGCTGAAGAATTTCATTTCTGTCTGAGGATGGATGATAGTCATTGCAACAAGATTCATTACTTTCTCAGTGCTGAACATTGTTTCAGTGATGGTTGCGTGGGATAGCAGCAAGTGGCTTTGAAAGAATTTTGTGCATTTTGAATCAGTGTAATTATGACCAAAAAAATAAAATGCTTAGTCTTAGACTAAGGGGTTTGTGTGCTGCTTTATCCTCCTTGAAATGTTGATTTTCAGCACTAAGTATAATACATCACAATCAGTGTCTGATCTAGAGCACGCGATTGCCGGAATCGCTGAATCTTTTTGTGAATCACACATATTTTCAAACCAACTGCAGGATAATCCCGCATTCAAATTTTGGAGAGAATAGTCAAATTTCCTACCTATTTTTCACCGATTTATGTGTTTATGAAGAAAGATAGACTGATCGAGCACATCATTGTTGCATAGAGTAGCTTCCCTTTTTGTTTACGGTAGAGTTACCAATTCAACTGAACAGATTTTTTTTTAAACGAAAAATTAAACCACATTTTTATCTAAGTAAGCCTGGTAAACAATAATTTTGTCGTATTTACAGAAATGTTAGTATTATTGATGTTTTTTTTGTGAATATGAATTTTTTTTATCAACAATAATATAAAAGGAAGGCGGAAAAAAGTAAATTAATTTTTTCGTCAATTTTTTCCAAAGCCAATTCTATAATTCGGGTTGTTTTCCTATCTACTTTTTTCCTATCCCCCATACTTTTGAGAAATCCCCCATCTTTTTCAAAGTAATGGAGGATTTTCCCCCTCATTTTTCAAATCCTGGATCAGACACTGCACAATGCAAAGAACAAATTAAAGGTAGCTTAAGTAATGATTTCTGTCTTTGATTGGGTAGAAAACATTGTGGGAAAGGGAGAAAAGGCATTTTCTCCTTTTCCCACAATGTTTTCAGAAGCATTTTCTTTCAGGGTTGTTAAAACTTAGAATTGTTTGGTGAAGAGTTGATATGAAAATCTGAATGAACTCTTTGCCAAACACAAACTTTTAGACCAGTTTATAGAAAGCAGAAAACATTGTATGAAATGGCAGAATGCTGGTTTTCAGCATTTTCTACTTTCAGATAATATTTTCAAAAGCTGTGTTCCCCAAGGTTGTTTAAACACAGGATTCATTTGTAAAGGTTAATTTTGTAGTTGCATGTATTGTACATGCATTCTCTATTTGCAGGAATCAAATCTGTCCTCGTTGCTTTAATGGCCCAGAAAGCGGAGGTAAAGTATGACGCAGCGTACATTCTACCGTCCCAGATAGCTAACAAGATAAACAACCTGGGCTTCACCGCATCTGTCTTAGAATCTGAGTCTGCTGGTCAGGCTACAGTTGAAGTTACAGTAAGTGTGACCTTTTAAATTAACTCTTGCCAGACGACAAAATTTTTGACATTACCAAATTTAACCCTATACCACACAATCCTGAGTTTTAATGACCCTGAGAAAGATGACTTTGAAAATATTGTTGGAAAAGGAGAAAATGCTGGATACCAGCAGCATTTTCTCCTTTTCCCACATTGATTTTTAGCTCCACTGGCCAAAGGCCAGCGGGCTTATGTCATGGCCCGGTGTCCGTCGTGCGTCCGTGCGTCCGACCGTGCATCCGTCTGTCCATCCGTGCGTTAACTTTTACTTCAAACATCTTCTTCTCTGAAACTATCCATCCAATTTTCATGAAACTTCACAGAAATGATCCTGCCATGGTCCTCTTCAGAATTTCTTGAAAGAATTTGATTCCTTCAAAAACTCTGGTTGCCATGGCAACAAAACTGAAAAATATTGGAAATCTTTAAAAATCTTCTTGTCTGAAACCATAAGGCATAGGGCTACCAAATTTGGCATGTAGCTTTATGTAGTAGACCTTTATCATGTTTCTTGAAATTATAGCCCTGGGGTCAAAATTGGCTCTGCCCCAGGGGTCACAAGTTTTACATAGGCTTATATAGAGAAAACTTTAAAAATCTTCTTGTCTGAAACCATAAGGCATAGGGCTACCAAATTTGGCATGTAGCTTTATGTAGTAAACCTCTATCATGTTTCTTGAAATTATAGCCCTGGGGTCAAAATTGGCTCTGCCCCAGGGGTCACAAGTTTTACATAGGCTTATATAGAGAAAACTTTAAAAATCTTCCTGTACCTAGCCATAAAGCCTAGAGCTACCAAATTTTGCATTTAGCTTGATCTAGTTGGGGTCTACCAAAAGTGCCCAAATTATAGTCCTGGGGTCAATTTGGCCTCATGCTGGGGGGGGGGTTCACAAGATTTACATAGGCTTACATAGGGAAAACTTTTAAATCTTGGTGTACATAGCCATAAGGCTTAGGCTACCAAATTTTGCATAATTATAACATTATCTAGTGGACAACTACAAAGAGGGCCCAAGTTACAGCCCTAGGATCAAGTTTGGCCCTGCACCAGGGGTCACAAGTTTTACATGGGTTTATGGAGTGAAAAGTTCAGAAACCGTCTTGTTACTAGCCATAAGGCCAAGAACTCCCAAATTTGGCATGTTATTCTTCTAATACACATGTTCCCCATTTAGTGCGACTGTAGCCCTGGGGTCAAAGTTTTATAAGGGCTTATATAGTGAAGACTTCTCTTCATGGTTTATATTTATAAGCCAGTGGAGCGATACAGGGCCATCATGGCCCTCTTGTTACCCTTACCAAAACAAATTTAAATTTTTGAGTCACATTTATTTTGTTGCATGGAAATGTTTTCAATACAGACTGGTCTAAAATTTTGTCCGTTGGTAATGAGTTAAAGCATTTGCAGACGATAAACTCTTTACCAGATGACAAAAATTTTGACATAACTAAATTGAAAGCATTTCACTGTAGGTCAGAATGATTACTTCTGAATTTGAGAATCAGAAACGATCGTGAGAAAAGCAGAAAATGGTGGTTACCAGCATTTTGGCCGTTTCCAAATAAGTTCTCAAGAGCCCTCCCTATCAAGGTTATTCGAATATGAAGGTGTGCCTGGTGTTCTGTTTGTCATCATTTTTTTTTTTTTTTACATTTTCAAAGATCTTTTCATCAGAAACTTTAAAGTCCATCATGCTCAAATTTCATTTGAAGCCTTCACAGGTTTGGTGGAAAAAAATATTTAAGTAATTTAGGTCAGTGGTTCAGTATGACTGCCATTGCCTAAGATAGGGGAAAAAAATCTGAAAAAGCAGCTCTTTGAAGTATGTTGCAATTCATGGGTACAGGATTGACCTGGTGGGTGATGTAGGACCATCCTGGCACTCTTGTTTTTTCTCCCTACAGGAAAATGTGAGCCATGATCTGTGAAAAGGGCTTAAATGCATCTTCAAAAATTATTGACTCCGGTCGGCCCCTGCAGTCCACATGGGCTGATCTGGGTCGAAAGTTTTTACTATGGGTGAACCTTCTGCATGTCAAAGGACCATTCTACCTCATGATTTAATCGATTGTTGGACAAAACAGATTTTATGGGTCCATACTGTGATGACTTGCTTGGTACAATGCATCATAGAGATGCATTAACTGTTTACCACACAATCCCGACTTTTGACAACCCTGTGAAAGAAGCCTTTTGAAAACATTGTGGGAAAAGGAGAAAATGCTGGTAACCAGCATTTTCTCCTTTTCCCACAATGTTTTCTACCCTTCCCAAAACAAATTTCAATTTTTCAATCACATTCATTTTGTCGTCTGCAAATGCATTCAATTTGGACAAGTCTAAAATTTTGTCGTTTGGTAAAGAGTTAAACCCTTGTTTGCCAGTTTGCAGATCATATCTATTTTATTGATGAATTATCCCTTGTACTTCTGTTTATATAGATGCAGACCTAATTAATAAACAAGCAATTTCTGTTTTTACAAATGTTGCCATTCAGTCTTTATTCCTTATCGATTATCAATATTTATAGATGTCATTTTAGTATTAGATTAGCTTCCTATTTGAGCCATACTCTGAAAAGCGGGCTTAACACTTTCCCAAACGACAAAATTTGGACTGGTCCAAATTGAAAGAGTTTGCAGACTACAATACTGAATTTGATGAAAATGCTAGAAAGTTCTCAATAAGGGTAGAAAACACTGTGGAAAAAGGAGAAATTGCTTGTTACGAGCAATTTCTCCTTTTCCCACAATGTTTTCAAACGACTTGTGCTGCAGACACGTGAAAACCAGGGCTTGTTTTGGAAAGGGTTAACTCTTTATCAAACGACAAACTTTTAGACTAGTCCAAATAGAAAGCTTTTGCAAACGACAAAATAAATGTAACTCAAAAATTAAAATTTGCCTTGGGAAGAGTAGAAAACATTGTGGGAAAAGGAGAAAATGCTGGTTACCAGCATTTTCTCTTTTTCCCACAATGTTTTCAAAAGGCTTCTTCCTCAGGGTTGTTAAAAGTCAGGATTGTGTGGTAAAGAGTTAATGCATTTGCAAAAAGAATCGGCTGAGGTCAATCGGCAAAGTTTGCTCAGACTGGCCTGGGCTGAAACTTTTTTGCTATTGGACAATTTTCTGCAGGTTGAAAGATAGATCTACTTCATGATTCAGTCGGTTGTTAGACAAAATGAATTTTATGGATCCATAGCTTTCTGATGACGTTTTTGGTATCATGCATCACAGAGGTGCATAAAACCCCCTTTTGCCAGAGCATGGCTCATTTGTATTTTGCTTCCCAGATCACTGGAATGACATGTGCTTCTTGTGTTCATCTGATTGAATCCACCTTGTTGAAGAAAGATGGTATCATAAGTGCTAAAGTTGCCTTGGCAACCAATAAAGGGAAGTTTGTGTATGACAATGAACAGATTGGACCCCGGAATATCATTGAAATTATACAGGTATGATCTTTGTCTGTCACTGTTGGTGACTTTGTAGAATTGCCGCAACTTAGTAAATACTATTTGAGGATATTTTTGCAAAAATTGTGTTGGATTTTCTATTAGCCCTTTCCCAAACGTTGAATTTTAGGCCGTTCAGAACTGAAAATGTCTTTAACCCTTAGAGCACTGAATAAACCTGTCAGACATTTTCATCCTAGAAACAAGATCCAGATAATTGCAGTTTCATGGTTGCTTTTGTCTGCAGTGATTCAGCAAAGCGGACAGTGTAGATCAAAGATCAGGCTGCACGTTTTGTGCAGCCTGATCTTTGATCTACACTGGCCGCAAACGTAACTATAGTTGTGAAAGGCGCTTTAAGGGTTAATGACAAATAAAAAAAATGGCACAAATGAACAGAAGCTCTCTGACATGGTAGAAAATATTGTGGGTAAAGGAGAAAATGCTGGCTACCAGCATTTTCTCCTTTTCCCACAATGATTTTAAAAGGCTTTTTTCCCAGGGTTGTTAAAACTCAGGATTTTTTTGTAAAGGGTTAAGATGTTGTGATAATTTTCATTTTATTGTGATACCAGGTAAATAACTTTTCAAATAACTTTTTCCTTGTTCTATAAACTGCTACCACTTAACTCTTTACCAAACAACAAAATATTAGACTTGTCCAGATTGAAAGCCTTTGCATACAACAAGATAAATGTGACTTCAAAATTGAAATTTGATTTTGAAAGGGTAGAAAACTTCATTTGAAAAGGAGAAGTGCTGGTAACCAGCATTTTCTCCTTTTCCCACAATGTTTTCTACCCTATCAAAAGAAAATTGCACCATTTGAGCCACATTGACATTGTCTGCAAATGCTTTCAGTTTGGACAAGGCTAAAATTTTGTTGGCTGGTAAAGGGTAATTAAAAATCAGTAAAACAGACAAATTTTCATGTGAGATGTCTGGAAATAGACCCAATGTATGGGATAGCTTGTTTGTGGATTTGACAGGGTTGAATGTTTTACCAAGAAAGGATTCATGAGTATGTTTCAAGGAATGGAAATGAGAGATGTCAGTTTTGGGCAGTTTCAGGATGAAATTCATGTTGGGTTATTTATCTGGAATCACATATCATACTTCCTGTTGTGTATGATCTCAATTTCTGATGTGTGTCTCACACATCCCACTGTGTATATCTTTGTACTTCTCATTTCCTTTTCCAGCAATTTTTTGCCACTCGCCTCTGATGCATGTGAGAAAAAAGTCAGTGGCTCGGAAAGAAAGTTGTGTCAGTACTAGTGTGAGAAAGCCAGAAAATACATGTGTAGGTACACTGACCACCCTAATATGACCTAAGCTGTTAGAGTGGTGTTAAACTGCAATATAAACAATGAGATTTATTTCCATTAGTGGAACTCTTCAAGTTAAGGTGTGTTTAGACCTACTGCCGGGACCATGACTAAACAAAAGTCAATGGCATCATATACGAAATAAAATCAAACACGGCCATATGTACTAAGGGAGGCAAGCACATTTCATTGATATGCAGTATCTAATAACTGCATTCCGGCTTATATTTTTCACGTTCTTTTTCCATTAACTCCTTGCCACATGACAATATTTTAGAGAAGTCCAAATTGGAAGCATTTGCAGATGACAAATTAAATGTGACCCAAATGATTGGATTTGGATTGAAAGGTAAAGAAAACATTGTGGGAAAAGGAGAAAATGCTGGTTACCAGCATTTTCTCCTTTTCCCATAATGTTTTCAAAAGTCTATTTTCCAAGGGTCATTAAAACTCCAGATTGTGTGATGAAGGGTTGAGGGTAATTTATTGACTTGGCTATATTATGGAGCTGTGTTACAGACACTTTGGAGGTTCCAATAGTATTACGCTGTCTCTCGTTCATTTTCTTACCGTATATGTGCAAGAGTGCTCAAAGAGAGATAACTCTATTTAACAGGCGATAATAAGTATTCCTGTTGTGTATATCAGATGCTCTTTTGTGTATATCTCAATTCCTACTATGTTTCAGGGTTTAGGGTTCAGTGCTGCCCTGTACACAGATGCTGATAGCAATGCCTCCAGATACGATCACAGGGACGAGATCAAAAGGTAAAATGTTTTTCAAGGTTAACCCTTTACCACATAATCCCGACTTTTAAGGACCCCATAGAAGAGGCCCTTTAAAAACCCTATCATAAACAAAAATCATCATTTCAGCTACTTTTGATTTGTTGTCTGCTAATGCTTTCAATTTTGTCTTGTCCAGAATTTTGCCGTTTGGTAAAGGGTTAAGAATACATACCACAGTATTATGTGTTAACTCTTTACCAAACAACAAAATTTTAGACTGGTCCAAATTGAAAGCATTTGCAGACGACAAAATAAATGTGACTGAAAAATTGAAATTTGTTTTAGTACGGGTAGAAAAACATTGTGGGAAAAGGAGAAAATGCTGGTTACCAGCATTTTCTCCTTTTCCCACAATGTTTTCAAAAGCTCTCTTCCTCAGGGTCGTTAAAAGTCGGGATTGTGTGGTAAAGGGTTAATAGACAGTGCAGATTGGAATGGTACAGCAAATAATGCACTGTCTTATGCTGGATCTCTATGGTGGAGATTTTTTTTTGGGGGGGGGAAACAGCCTTGATATAATTGGCTTTGTCAATGTACTTGACCCCATCCCAAGCAACAAAATTTAAGACTGGCCCAAATTGAATGCATTTGCAAAGTACAAACCAGTCATGGCTCAGATGTTAAGATATTTCTTGAAAAGGACACAAAACATTTTGGGAAAAGGAGATAATATTAGTTACCAGCATTTTCTCATTTTCCTACAATGTTTTCAAAAGCCTTCTTCCCAAGGATTGTATGGTAAAGGGTTAAATATTGTTTCATTTACTTTTGGTTACCAAACAGTGTTACACATACAGAGGAAAAAAGCTTTTGCGAACAAAAAAAATTGTCAACTTTACTATTAAATTTCATCATTTGAAAGTGAAAAAATAAGCTTAACTCTTTTCCAAACGACATTATTTAAGACTTGTCCGAATTGAAAGCATTTGCAGACAACATTTTAAATGTTACTCAAAACATAAAAGTTGTCTTTTAACCCTTTCCCAAATGACAAATTTGGACTGGTCCAAATTAAAAGAGTTTGCAGATGACAATTTTAAATTTGATGAAAATGGCAGAAAGGTCTCAAAGCAGGTAGAAAACACTGTGGGAAAAGGAGAAATTGCTCGTTATGAGCAATTTCTCCTTTTCCCACAGTGTTTTCAAAAGACTTGTACTGCAGACACGTGAAAACCAGGGCTTGTTTGGGAAAGGGTTAAAGGATAGAAAACATTGTGGGAAAAGAAGAAAATGCTGGTTACCAGCATTTTCTTCTTTTCTCATCGTGTTTTCAAAAGCCTTCTTTCTCAGGCTCGTTAAAAGTCTGGAATGTTTGGTAAAGGGCCAAACCTTCAATATGTCATCAGCTTTTGGAATGAAAATCACTGAAATAAGATACAGATACTTCTCCCAAACTGGGAGTTTTTCTTTTCAAAAGAGACTTTTTAGCTTAGCTGTTTTCGAAGAAATGATCATGGTATTGTCATCTGCATCTGAGTCGTCTGCACCGTTGTCCAAAAATTTTGCCATTTTTAGCTCCACTGGCTGAAGGCCAGCGGGCTTATGTCATGGCCCGGTGTCCGTCGTGCGTCCGCGCGTCCGTCCATCCATCCGTGCATGCGTGCGTGCGTTAACTTTTATTTCAAACATCTTCTTCTCTGAAACTACCCATCCAATTTTCATGAAACTTCACAGAAATGATCCTGCCATGGTCCTCTTCAGAATTTCTTGAAAGAATTTGATTCCTTCAAAAACTCTGGTTGCCATGGCAACAAAACTGAAAAATATTGGAAATCTTTAAAAATCTTCTTGTCTGAAACCATAAGGCATAGGGCTACCAAATTTGGCATGTAGCTTTATGTAGTAGACCTCTATAAAGTACCTTCTAATTGTAGCCTTGGGGTCAAAATTGGCTCTGCCCCAGGGGTCACAAGTTTTACATAGGCTTATATAGAGAAAACTTTAAAAATCTTCCTGTACCTAGCCATAAGGCCTAGAGCTACCAAATTTTGCATGTAGCTATATCTAGTGGGCCTCTACCAAGTGGGCCAAAATTTTAGCCCTGGGGTCAAAATTGGCCCTGCTGCAGGGGTCACAAGTTTTACATGGGCTTACATAGTGACAACTTAAGAAATCTTCCTGTTTTGATTTTTTTTTTTTAGTTCCACTGGCCGAAGGCCAGCGGGCTTATGTCATGGCCCGGTGTCCGTCGTGCGTCCGTACGTCTGTCTGTGCGTGTGTGCGTGCGTCCGTCCATGCGTTAACTTTTATTTCAAACATCTTCTCTGAAAATACCCATCCAATTTTCATGAAACTTCACAGAAATGATCCTGCCATGGTCCTCTTCAGAATTTCTTGAAAGAATTTGATTCCTTCAAAAACTCTGGTTGCCATGGCAACAGAACTGAAAAATATTGGAAATCTTTAAAAATCTTCTTGTCTGAAACCATAAGGCATAGGACTACCAAATTTGGCATGTAGCTTTATGTAGTAGACCTTTATCATGTTTCTTGAAATTATAGCCCTGGGGTCAAAATTGGCTCTGCCCCAGGGGTCACAATTTTTACATAGGCTTATATAGAGAAAACTTTAAAAATCTTCTTGTCTGAAACCATAAGGCATAGGGCTACCAAATTTGGCATGTAGCTTTATGTAGTAAACCTCTATCATGTTTCTTGAAATTATAGCCCTGGGGTCAAAATTGGCTCTGCCCCAGGGGTCACAAGTTTTACATAGGCTTATATAGAGAAAACTTTAAAAATCTTCCTGTACCTAGCCATAAGGCCTAGAGCCCTCTTGTTTTAATGTCTCTGTTATTCCTGAAGATATTTGCTTTAAACTTGAACAAGTTATTAACTAGCAAAAGGAGAATTCATACAATAAGGGCATGTAACCGACATAGTATTTTTGTTGCTGTCATGCCCCTTTTCTGACTTAAACCTTTTCCAAACAACAAAATTTTAGACTTGTCCAAATTCAAAGCATTTGCAGATGACAAAATAAATGTAACTCAAAATTAGAAATTTGTGCTGGGACGGATAGAAAACATTGTGGGAAATGGAGAAAATGCTGGTAACCAGCATTTTCTCCATTTCCCACAATGTTTTCAGAAGGCATCTTTCTCAGGGTCGTTAAAAATCTGGATTGTGTGGTAAAGCGTTAATGATTTTCACTTAAAATCAAGCAACTGCAGCTGAGCATTGGCACCCGCATGCAGTCCTCTTCTTTTATTTCAGGTGGAGAACCTCATTCCTGTGGTCACTTATATTTGGCGTCCCAGCCATGGTCATCATGATGTACTTTATGTTAAGTCCACCTCCAGAAGATAGCCATGCAGAAACAATGGCCAACAAAAATGGCTCTGAAAACATAACTACGACACCCAAAATACAATTTGGTGGCCATGGATACCAAATAATGCTAATTCCTGGACTCTCATTGGATAATTTACTTATGTTTATTTTAGCTACACCTGTGCAGGTATGTACTAGAGCTGACCTTCCATCTTTACCTCCTTAACTCTTTACCAAAAGACAAAATTTTTGTCTCGTACAAAGTGAAAGCATTTGCAGACAACAAATTGAATGGTACTGAAAACATGAAATGTGTCTATCATAGAGTAGAAAACATTGTAGAAAAAGGAGAAAATGCTGGTTACTAGCATTTTCTCCCTTTTCCACAGTGTTTTCATAAGGCTTTTTCTTTTGGATTGTTTAGAGTCAGGATTGTGTGGTAAAGGGTTAACAAACAACTCCATATTCTTATTGTTGAAAAAAAGAGAATGTGCTATGAAATAAAAGCACTTTTCACTTTTCCCACAATCTTTTCCACCCTTTTTGGACAATCCCACTGTCTTTCTGCCACAATGCTGTCACTTATATTTACTTGCTTAACTCTTTACCAAACAACGGAATTTTAGACTGGTCCAAATTGAAAGTATTTGCAGATGACAAATCAACTGTGGCTCAATTATTGAAATTTGATTTGGGCAGGGTGGAAAACATTGTGGGAAAAGGAGAAAATGCTGGTTACCAGCATTTTCTCCTTTTCCCGCAATGTTTTCAAAAGGCTTTTTCTTTAGAGTCGTTAAAAGTTGGGATTGTGTGGTAAAGGGTTAATCTTTGGTCACATATATTGTTTATATTGCACAAGGATATTTTTAAAGTCACCTGCAAACAGATTTGTTTCAGTAAGTAATGTCTTCACTCGTTAGCAGATGACAGATTTTGGACTCTTCCAAATTTAAGGCATTTTCAGGTGACACATTAAATGTGGCCCAAAGTGTATGAGTTTCTTGGAAACAGAAGAAATTATGTGGGAAAAAGAGAAAACGTGTGGAACCAGTATTTTCTTTTTTACCTCCTCAGTGTTTTCAAAATTTTTCCTGTCTGGATTGTTAAAAGTCGGGATTGTTTTGTAATGGAATAAAATATTGTTAAGAGACTAAAACCCAGCTGCATGTGTCTCTTTTTTATTTGTATGCACAATGAGGAGTGTGGAAATACTGTGCCCAACTTGTCCGACTCAGGAAAATCTAGTGCCGGACAAGTGACTTTTTTCAGTCTAGTTGTCCGCAGACAAGTAGAAAACATAGGAAAATTCTGAAACAAATATCTGTTGTATATACATATCCAGCGAAATACATACTTTCTCATTTCGTACAAAATGACATTTCGAATGACAAACAGTGTCATGAGATGATCCTTGATTTCTGGAAACGCAAAATACACATTCGGCCTACCCCTGTATTCACAACATACAAGAAGATCTGTAAAATATGTGGCTGTTTTTGCATGTCAATTTTGATTGCTTTGAAAATTGTCTGAACACCTTCAAGATCATCATTATGGATTAAAAGAATTTTATTACCGGTAGTATCATTTTAGCACCGATTGAGAGATCTTTCATGACCATGTCATACACATGAAAGTTTGTTTTGGACAAGTTAGCCACACTGGCAGACAAGTAGATTTTTGTAATTTACTTGTCCATGGACAAGTAGAATTTTCTAAGATTTCCACACCCCTGACAGTACATGTGATAAATTCAATCGATCAGTGAAAATTACCGTAAGGTCCTGAGTTTATGCTCAATTTCAGTTTATTGGTGGAAGATACTTCTACATGCAAGCCTGGAAAGCAGTGAAGCATGGAGCTGCCAACATGGATGTTCTTGTCGTCTTAGCAACCACAATATCCTATGTTTACTCGGTGATTGTGGTATTGGCAGCTATTGGATTGGCAGAGCCCTGGAGCCCAGTGACCTTTTTTGAGACCACGCCCATGCTTATGGTGTTTATCTCCTTAGGAAGATGGCTGGAACACATTGCTAAAGTAAGTAAGCGTAAATGAAACAACATTTTGAACTCATCCTGACCTTGATTTACAGTCCCATGTGAGCCATGCTCTGTGAAAAGGGGCTTAATGCATCTGCAAAAAGTATCAAACTAGGTCAGACTGCACAGAAAGAGCAGGCTGACCTGGGCCAAGCATTTGGCTTTTAGTTAATTTTCTGCATGTCAAAGAGCCATCCTACCTCCAGATTGAGTCGGTTGTCAGAGAAAATTGATTTTATAGATCCACAATCATTTGATGACTTGCTTGTATTACGGGAGATCGCTCCTTCCTTACAGCATAGCTTCTTCCCGTATAAAATCAATACCTGACAACTGTGTTAGGGAGAATTCTCTTTAGCTCAGGGGTTAATGTATTGGTCTTTTAACCCTTTACCACACAATCCCTACTTTTAACGACCCTAAAAGAGAAGGCTTTTGAAAACATTGTGGGAAAAGGAGAAAATACTGGTAACCAGCATTTTCTTCTTTTCCCACAATGTTTTCTACTGTATCGGAGACAGAAATTATCATTTTGGCAACATTTAATTTGTAGTCGGCAAATGCTTTGAATTTGGTCTGGTCCAAAAATGTGTCTTTTGGTAAAGAGTTAAACCTCAATAAATGAGGATATTTGGCGCACGGGTTTGAATCCCAGCTGGAGCAGTTTATATTTGAGCTATGCATATGTTGTGAACTTTCATGTTTGTAAGACTTGGTATCATGGATCACCGAGATACATTAAGCCCCCTTTTGCCAGAGCATGGCTCGTGTATTTTCAGGAGATATTCTGCATTATTTAACAGTTTTGAAATTTCAAAGTTGAGCTACTGTTTCTGACTAATGTATAACGTACACTGTCATTAACTCTTTACCACACAATCCAGAGTTTTAACGCCCCTGAAATAGAAAGCTTTTGAAAACATTTTGGGAAAAGGAGAAAATGCTGGTAACCAGCATTTTCTCCTTTACCCAAAATGTTTTCTTCCCTATCAAAGACGAATTGCATCATTAGACCTCATTTAAATTGCTGTCTGCAGATGCGCTCATTTTGGAACAAGTCTACATTTTTCTTGTGCAGTAAAAATTTAAACCTTTACCAAACAATCCTGTCTTTTCATAAACCTTGGGAGAGGAGTTTTGCAAACATTGTAAGAAAAGGAGAAAATGCTGTTAACCATTGCTGCAGCATCTAAAAACTGGAAGCACAGTTCTGAAAGGAAAGGAATATGCAAATAGATACATGTTCTACTCATCAAGATTTCTTCTTATGTCTTTATTTGACATAACAGGGCAAAACATCTGAAGCTTTGGCCAAGCTGATGTCTCTGCAAGCCTCCGATGCTGTGCTGGTGGATCTGGATAAAGAAGGAACTGTGATAAGTGAGAAAGTGATTGGACTGGACCTGGTACAGAGAGGTGATATTCTGAAGGTAAAGTCAGCTGATTGCACTTTTTGTAATTAATGCCCTTTCAAATCTAAATGGACTTGTAACCTGGAGATCCCGGGTTCCAGCCCCACCTGATCCGCTGGGTCTTTCGTGAGAGGGTCCTTGGGCAAGACACTTCAGAGCCCTAGGCTAGTACAGGTGAAACCCAGGAATTACATGAATATGTGAGCTGTCGCCATGATATGACTGAAATAATGGTGAAAGTGGCGTAAAATACCAATCAACTAATCAATCAACGAACCAACCAACCGACCAACAGACCCACTGATCGATCGATCGATCGATCGATTGATCAATCAATCAATCAATCAGTCAATCAAATCTCAGTACCATGTAAATCAGCTCCCATTTCTGTGTGGATCTAAGGGTGGCCTATGCATGGATTGTCTTCTTGCTAGTTTTCTGTTGGCCATTCTAGATCCTGCTTACAAGTTTTGGAAGCTAATGTTACATAAATGTATGTCAATCATTTTGAAAGTAATTTTCAGGGCCTAAAACCAAGGGATTGCTGGTTCAAATCCTCAGCTCTTTCCAAGGATTGATGATAATCATTGTAACAAGATTCATTCTTCTCTCACTGCTGATCATTGTCTCTGCAATAATTATGTGGGAAAGCAGCCATTTGCTTTGAAAGAATTATGTGTGGAGTACTGGTCAAAGAAACTCCAGGAATGCATAGATAGGAAATTTTGTGGTTGGAAGTCTGTACTGAATGAAAAATTTATGCACACCTACAATTTACAGTTTTGTGAAGCATAATTAGCTTGTGGCAAGCTCTTCTTACCTCAACACTTTCAAAGATTAGAGGTAGATCAGATGAAAGTTATGTTTGTACACAAATGGACCAAATTACTGACTAAACTTATAGGTGGTTCCAGGAGAGAAAGTACCTGTAGACGGAAAGGTCATTCAGGGGTCATCCATGTGTGACGAATCATTGATAACTGGGGAATCCATGCCTGTGACCAAGAAAATTGGTATGTTGATTATTATTTGTGTCTCTTTAAAATGTGTCTTCTCTTCACTCTTTGGCACACAATCCCAAGTTCTAACAACCCTTATAAAGACAGCTTTTGAAAACATTGTGGGAAAAGGAGAAAATGCTGGTTACCTGTAACCAGCATTTTCTCCTTTTCCCACAATGTTTTCTACCCTTTCAAAAGAAAGAAAAAATCAGTTGAGTCACTCTTGAAATTATGTTGTTTGCAAAAGCTTACAATCTAGAAAAGTCTAAGATTTTGTCATTTGATTAAAAGTAAAGCTGTATTGTTGTATGTGGTTTTATTTTGTCATTGGCACTGTTGTTTCTTGTTGTTAGAATAAGGGAGCAGCTTCTTCAAACAGATCATCCATCCGTCCATCCATCCATCCATCCATCCCATTCCATCCCATCCCATCATATCCCCATCCCCTCCCCATCCCGTCACGTCCCTTCTCCCCATTCAAACCCATCCCCGTCCCATCCCATCCCATGACAATTCTTTTTCTGTAGGTGTTGTCTCATGACAATTCTTTTTCTGTACATGTCGTGTATTGGGGAAAGCCTTGGTAACATTCCAAGCTTCAGAAATAGAATATTCAAATTGATTTAAATTTGAATTTTATCAAAAGAGTCTCCTTAAAATGGACAAGCTGCATGATAGATAGAATATTATGTTGGTGTCTTAAAGTATAAATGTTATAGACTGTTATATTAGTGTCTTATGACAAGTGTTCAAATATGAATGCATCTAAGCAGGTATAGGTATTCTACGAAGACACTGGAATTCATTTTCTGTCAACACTTTTTATACGCCCGTCGAAGACGGGACGTATTATGGGATCACCCGTGGCGGGCGGGCGGGCGGCGTCCAGTTCTTTGTCCGGAGCATATCTCCAAAACTATACTACCTACGGTTATGAAATTTCATGCGTGGATAGATCTCATCAACGGGGAGTGCAGTGCACAGGAATCATAACTCTTGCTTCCTTAATTTTTGAGTTATTGCCCTTTCTTGTTTTTCATACTTGAATTTTGTCCGGTGAATATCTCCAATACTATACTACCTAGGGTTATGAAATTTCATGAGTGGATAGATCTCATCAAGGGGGAGTGCAGTGCACAGGAATCATAACTCTTGCTTCCTTAATTGCCCTTTGTTGTTTTTCATACTTGAATTTTGTCTGGAGCATATCTCCAAAACTATACTACCTACGGTTATGAAATTTCATGCATGGATAGATCTCATCAAGGGGAGTGCAGTGCACAGGAATCATAACTCTTGCTTCCTTAATTTTTCAGTTATTGCCCTTTCTTGTTTTTCATACTTGAATTTTGTCCGGTGAATATCTCCAATACTATATTACCTACGGTTATGAAATTTCATGTCTGCATACATCTCATTAAGAGGGAGTGCAGTGCACAGGAATCATAACTCTTGCTTCCTCAATTTTTCAGTTATTGCCCTTTCTTCTTTTTCATACTTGCATTTTGTCCGGTGAATATCTCCAAAACTATACTACCTAGAGTTATGAAATTTCATGCCTGCATACATCTCATTAAGGGGGAGTGCAGTGCACAGGAATCATAACTCTTCCTTCCTTAATTTTTGACTTATTTTCATACTTGAATTTTGTCTCGAGCATATCTCCAAAACTATACTACCTATAGCTATGAAATTTCATGCGTAGATAGATCTCATCAACTGGGAGTGCAGTGCACATGAACCATAACTCTTGCTTAATTTTTGACTTATTGCTCTTTCTTTATTTTGAAACTTTAATTTTGTCCAGTGCATATCTTCAGAACTATACTAGCTAAGGATATGAAATTTCATGCGTGGATACATTCCATCAACGGGAAGTGCTGTGCATATAAATTTCAACTCTTGCTTGCTTAATTTTTCAGTTATTGCCCTTTCTTGTTTTTTTTTCGAACTTGAATTTTGTATGATGCATATCTCTCAAACTATACTACCTCGGGTTATGAAATTTTAGGGCTGGATACATCTCATCAAGGGGTAGTGCAGTGCACATGAAATATTAATTGCTTATTTTTTATGCACCAGCATTTTCTCCTTTTCCCACAATGTTTTCTACCCTTTCCAAACCAAATTTCAATTTTTGAGTTACATTTAGTTTGTCAACTGCAAATGATTTCAATTTGGACTAGTCCAAACTTTTGCTGTGTGGTAAAGAGTTAATAGTAATACAATAATAAACAAGAGTTCCGTCAACACAAATACACTGCCATTATCTTCAATCAACAGTAAAAAAAATATTCTGCACTACTATTTTTCTATACCTCCCCTTTATCATTATTATGCCCCAACTTTACAACTTGGGGTAAGACGGGCGTATCTTGCGACAATTTGCCGCTCTTGTTCAACATGTGTAAACCATCAGTTTCAGTCATTGTCTTTTGTACAGGGTGCAAGGCTTTCAGTAGCAGGAAAAAGCCGTTGTGCTCCCCCACCCTTCATATTCACCTGACCTTGCCCCTTGTGACTTTTTGTTTCTAAAGCTAAAAAAATACCTTTCAGGCCGAAAATTTGTTCAGCGCAAACACCTCGGTTCTGCAATATTCCATTGTCTTCATAGTATACCTAAAAAAGACTATGAAAATGCCTCCATAGATTGGGTCCGGAGACTGAAACTTTGTATATCTGTTTGAGATGAATACTTTGAGGGAACAAAATGAAAATTTCCAGTGAAACCTATGAAGAATCAAGTTTTAGGTGCTTAGATACACTCATATTTGAACACTCTTGTAAAATATCAGTGTTATCTAAATCAACTTGGAAAATAGTTATGACTCGGAAAGCTTCTTCATGAAAAATTCTCCCAACCTTGTTCCATAACATCGATATGCTGAGACGCTGGCTGATATTTTATTTTTATGGGAGTCACTAGATGACTTTAAAAGTCATTCAATCAATACAGAATTTTTTTCTGAGAAAGTTTTAGAAGTCTGAATTCTTTGTGCAGTAACCCTACCGAAATAATCCAGAGTTTTAACGACACTGAAAAAGAAGGCTGTAAAAAGGGTCTAGATAAAGTACATAACTTCTAATTGTGAATATTTTTCAGGATCATCTGTGATTGGTGGATCTATCAACCAGAATGGTTTGTTGATGGTTGAAGCCACCCATGTTGGTTCTGACACAACATTGTCTCAAATTGTCAAACTGGTCGAGGAAGCACAAACGTCTAAGGTACGTATTTGATTTTCTATACAAGACTCTCTTCATATGGCCAGCCTGTCGTAAACCAATACTTTAGAGAGCAAAACTGACCCCTGAATGCAAGTGGCTGTGTGGCATATACACTTTATGACTCAAAAGTCAAATTTTGTGAAATGCTTAATACTACTTGTGTGCTTAACTTTTTACCACACACTCTTTACCACACAATCCTGAGTCTTGAGAAAGAAAGCTTTTGAAAACATTGTGGGAAAAGGAGAAAATGCTGGTAACCAGCATTTTCTCCTTTTTCCCACAATGTTTTCTATCATTTTCTCCTTTTTCCCACAGTGTTTTCTACCGTGTCCAAAACAAATTTCAATTTTTGAGTTTCATTTATTTTGTAGTTTGTAAATGCTTTCAGGTTGGCCAAGTCTAAGATTTTGTTGTCTGGTAAAGAGATAAGCCTTAACCAAAACCCAAGTTTAATGACCCTGAAAAAGAAGGCTTCTGTGCCCATTGATCTGATGTTACTAGGCGCCCAAAAGGTTTTATGATATGGATGGCTCTCTAGCAAAAGGGGTTTAACATATTATGGATTAAGTTTGTCTGAAAAGAGACAAAATCCTGAGGAAGAATGGTTCTTTGGTATGCAGGAAATTGACCAATAGCATTGTCTAAGAAGAAGACTAAATCTTGAGAGAGAATGGTCCTTTGATTTGCAGAAAATTGACCAATAGCAAAAAGTTTCAACCCAGGTCAGCCTGCACGGACTGTGCAGGCTGACCTGGGTTTATACTTTTTGCAGATCTATCAAACCTCCTTTTTCATGGAGCATGACTCATGTATTTGATTTACCAAATGTAGAAATGATCAAAATGCAAGCAACAATATACAGTTTATCTTACGATCGGTGATCAAAAAGAGTGTGGACCAGCTCGGTATTTTGAAAACTACTCAATGTAAGATTACAAAAAATTGCTTAGATGAGCATCAGTTATCTGGTAACTGACTCAAGCTTTCAAATGTCACCATATTCAAGTAGGGTTAGTGTGACATCATTTTAATTGCATCAAATACTGCATTAGAGGTCCACATGTTGGGCAACATTTTATTTGAGCAGACAGTAATCATGGTGTTAAAATTAAAACCCCGAAAGTTTTTATTGGAAATTAAAACCAATTTAGAGAAAGCTTAAAGGGACTGTGTACTCAAGAAATATGGTATTTGTAAATGGATCAGACTGATTTAGAGAAGGGCATCAAGATCAGCCACAGACAAAATTGGCAACAACAGTGAGTTACTGTCAGAGAAACAGCTGACACATTTAGCATTTCATATGGAGATGCCCAGGAGATTTGAACCAACAATCTTGGAATTTCAGGTTGGATACTTTGGCCATTGATGCCCGAGCAAATGGGGTTTGGATCAAAATCTTTAAATAAATTTTAGAACCTATCAGGGGTCATGCTTAACTGACTGTATTATAACATAGGATGAAACTTAGGTACACTTTAACAAGCTCAAATCTAAACAGCAAAGCAGTGTATAGAAACATCCTACATTGTCTTTCCCCAAAAGCCAAACTTTAAGAGTCAGTTGAAAATGTTATGTGCATTATGTTTTTCTTTTCTCAATATTTTCTTCTGAATCATGTATCTTTACATACTAAAGTCAGTGCTGAGTATTATGCTGGCATTATTTAAATAAATTTAATAAAGGCCATATGCAAAAGCAGCCAGAACTTCTGAGGTGAGGCGTCATTTTACACCAGGATAATGCCCCAGCTGACAAAGCCAAACTTGTATGGGAAACTTTGCCAACCCTCCCAATAGTCTAGTCTTATCCCCTTTTGACTTCATGCAAGTTCCAGTCTTGAAAGATTCTCAATGTGGCATGGACTATGAGAGCAGAGAGGAGCTAACCCTTTTTAGGTCTTTTAGAGTAATATCACATGACAGCATCCTGCACATGTTGCTCGTGAAAATCAAGAATGATTAAGTGCATAGAATACACAGAAGGTTACTTTGAAAAATAGTAAACATTCCAAGTTGGTTTTATAAGAATATTGTGATTCAGGCACTGGTCCACATTCTTTCTGATTATCCCTCATACTTTTAGAGGGATATTTTGTACATGTGGTATGCTCCCTGTCTATGATCACATGTTTGTCTTTTGAATCATTGTAGACATTCTCATATGTCACTCTAAGGGTCCTTGAGTATATTATAATTATCAAATGTTGAAATGGTAGAGATCAAACCATTTTTACAGTACAAATATTTGTGCTATATTTGTAAACCCCAATACAAGCTATAGCAGACAAAATTTTGTGGTATCTTGTATTGGTAGCTTACTTCCTGGGTATGATCACCTATGTATTTCATGCTTTTTGGTAGTTTATCAAGAAGTAATAGTTGATTATGGTTTGATATTTCATGATTACGACCAGTGAAAATACTGATTTTATATTTTCTAAGTCTTCAGTTAAAGGGGGAAACAGTAGTTCCCGCGCACTAGTTACCTAGGTCATCAGCATGTGCCATTCAAATGGAAGGAAATATGACGTAATTTACGCTACATTTCTCCTGCTTTACGTAATATTGTAATGTATTGTTATGTGAGGGAGGTACGCCACCAGGAATTACCGAAACCAACTGTACTGGATTTTGATAAAAGTTCCAGTAAAATAGGGTTTAGAAGCATGAAATAAATAGAATATTTGGGTTTTTTTTCGGCGAAAGATCGAAATTTACTTCGTTGAGGGAACATCATTGGCAATATTTTCACAAGTGGCGCACTTGTGAAAGTATTACCGATGATGTTCACTCGATGAAGTAAATTTTGATCCTTCACTGAAAAAAAAACCCAAATATCCTTTATGTATTTCATGGATTATTGTCGGCTGTTCTGATATTGTATGATCCCTCTAAGAGTTTACCTGTGTATTCTAATTATCAACTGTTTCATTCATGAAGATCTAACTGTATAATCATGCGAAGATAATGCCATTATTGTAATTGTAAACCCCAGTATAGGCCATGGCTCATAAAATAGTTGGATATTTTGTACCTTGGTCTCTCCCTGTCTGCTTTATCGCATGTGTCCCTTACTCTGATGTTTTCAGGCACGAAAAGGGATTACTGACATATTAGAGTTACCAGTTTAAGAAATGATTGAAATGTAACAAAGATTCCTTACTTTATTGTATTTTCAGGCCCCAATACAAGCTGTGGCAGATAAGATAGCAGGATATTTTGTTCCCGTGGTATGCTCCCTGTCTATGCTCACATGTGTCTCTTGGATCATTGTTGGTTATTCCAACATCGACCTGGTCGATAAAAACTTTAAAGTAAGTTGACTTTTTATGTGATTATATTGTAACTTTGATGAGCATTTATTTCTCCTTTTTTTCCCAAGTTATGTTTGTAACATTATAATTATACAAGACAAAATTTAATGTGGACAAGTTATGACGCGAGAAAAGCATTTAACTCTTTACCAAATAACAACATTCTAGACTGATCCAAATTGAAAGAATTTGCAGATGACAAAATAAATGTAACTAAAAAATTGGAATTTGTTTTTGGGAAGGGTAGAAAACATTGTGGGAAAAGGAGAAAATGCTGGTTACCAGCATTTTCTCCGTTTTCCACAATGTTTTATCAAAAGGCTTCTTTTGCAGGGTTGTTTAAAGTCAGGATTGTGTGGTAAAGGGTTAATCCCTTGAGAGTGAAAAGGTTTCTGTAACATAAAAATATTGGGTATGTTTTAACTTTTTACCAAACAGTTCTGGCTTTTAAGGACCCTGAGGAAAAAGGCTTTGGAAAACATTGTTGGTAAAGGAGAAAATGCTTTTTCTCCTTTTCCCGCCATGTTTTCTACCCTTCCAAGAATAATTTTCTATTTTTGAGTAACATTCATTTTGTTGTCTGCAAATGCTGTCAATTTGGACATGTCTAAAATTTTGCAGTTTGTTGAAGAATTAAGGTTTAGTATTTTCAGTATATGAAGAGAAGTTAGTGGAAAAATTATATGCTTACTGTAAAAAACAGCTGAAAAAATGCTGCAGAAGGTAATTAATTTAACCCTTAGGCTGCTAAGCACGACTCACTGACCTTTTGCGGGCAGTGTAGATCAAGATCAGACTGCACAAAATGTGCAGCCTGATCTTTGATCTACACTGTCCAATGAGGAGATATTTTTCCCCCCAAAAAAACAGAAAAACTTGAAATAGCATTATTCGGGTTTTTATTATCGGCTTGAAATTTTTATTGTAGTTATTTAGCAGGATAAGGATTAAAAAAAAAGTATGTCCTAGTATGTATGTTACAACTTTTCTTTATACAGGAAAATGGGGACTACACAAAACATGAGGTGATTTTCCAGAAGGCTTTCCAGTATGCCATCACTGTTCTTAGTATAGCTTGTCCATGTGCCCTGGGTCTGGCCACACCCACTGCTGTCATGGTGGGGACAGGTGTAGGGGCAACAAATGGGATCCTCATAAAAGGTGGAGAACCTTTGGAAACTACACATAAGGTAAATGTGGAAAGTTTTTAGTTTAGAGAGCAGAGGGATCCTGTGTGGCTCTGTGGTAGAGTGCAGGGCTTGTAACCTGGAAGCCCCTGGTTTGAGCCTCACTGGAGGCACTGGGTCTTTCATGGGAGTGTCCTTCAGAAAGACACTTCAGATCCCAGGTATAGGACTGGTGAAACCCAGGACATAGATATATGAGCTGTTGCCGTGATACGACTGAAATAATGTTGAAATCAATCAGTCAATCAATCAATCAATCAGTCAATCAATTTTTTTGAGCACGTTTATTGTATTAACATGTTCTACATCCAGTATGCTGTTTCATGCTCTTTTAACACTTTACATCACAAATTCGACAGGACAGATTTTGAAAAATTTGTGGGAAATAGACCAATTTCTGTCATAAGCAACTTCTCATTCCCCACCGTCAAATCCAAATGATGCTTGTCCAATTTTTGTCTAATGTACAACCTGTAGTATTTCTTGTTTGGACTACAGCCTATTCACTTATGTGAAGGATGAAAGAAGAGAAAGGTAAACTTTTCTGACATGTAGGCATTGACCCACACATTTTTTCTCACGTTCTGTATCTTCCAACATGTAAGTAAAATAAGTTAGTGTTCTATGGTCTGTTAATCTTGGAACTCCAGCATTTTATTTTTCAACTGTGATTTAACCCACAACCTTTCCTTACTCATCATAGACAAATTTTATATCTTGAGCCACATATAATTTTTCATCTACAAAAGTTTTCAGTACAAGAAATTGTATAATTTTGTTGCATGGTAAAGGGTTAAGTCTATAATGCTGATTTATGTGGTTTGAAAGTTACATTTAAATACAAAAATGTTATTTTCAGATAAAAGCTGTTGTATTTGACAAGACAGGGACAGTCACCCATGGTTACCCGCGAGTTGCACGAGTCAGCATGTTTGTGGAAGAGAAAGTGTGCTCCTTTGTGAAGTTACTGGCTATTGCTGGCACTGCGGAGGCTAGCTCTGAACATCCCATTGCCTCAGCTATTGTCAAATATGCAAAAGAGGTAGGTGAAAACCGTTTGTGGATTTTGACTGTTGGCATTAAACGACCCTGAAGAAGGAAGCCTTTGACAACATTGTGGGAAAAGCAGAAAATGCAAGGGTTTTGTCATTGTGTTGTCTCTGGCCTTAGACAAAGTTATATCATTGTGTTGTCCCTGGTCATCCTTTAATAGCTTTTTGCTTGTTTGAATGATAGAGACAGCATTTTTCATTTAACCCTTTCCCAAACAACAAATTTTGGACTGGTCCTAATTGAAAGAGTTTGCAGATGACAATTTTAAATTTGATGAAAATGGCAGAAAGGTCTCAAAATGGGTAGAAAACACTGTGGGAAAGGAGAAATTGCTCGTTACGAGCAATTTCTCCTTTTCCCACAGTGTTTTCAAAAGACTTGTACTGCAGACACGTGAAAACCAGGGCTTGTTTGGGAAAGGGTTAATTCTTTTAAAACGTGTACATTATTGGCTGGGCTGTTTTTGAAGAAAGCATCGAGGTATTGTCTTAGCCCTGGCATAATTTTTGTCATCGCCGTCTGCCTTGTCGTGCTAAAACTTTTATATTTGATGAAATCTCTGTTATAACTGAAGATAGTGGCTTCAAATTTGAACACATTGTTAATTATCAATAGAGGAACCTGTACAATAAGGGTAGGTAACCATCAAAGTATGTTTGACACAGTTATGCCTCTGTTCCAACCTAAAATTTTTACTGAATATCAAGCAACTGCTTCAGAGCGTTGGCATCTGCATGCGGTGCTCTTAATATTATCAAGGACTAAAACCCTGCAGATTCACGAAAGTCAGACAGTTATGTTCATATTCTAGAGTTATTAGATTCTCAATGAAAGTACAGGATACATTTTTTATGGGTATCAACAACAAAGGCTCTAATGAAGAATATATGTATTTCATATTCAAATATGTTCAAATAAACTTTCCAAATCTCTCCATACTTCCATCTTTTTCAGGCAAGGTAACATCACACCTATGATTTCAATTGATTCAAAAGAATTTAGCTTTCAAAATGTTATAACTTTTGTCAGCTGAAATTTAAACATAATTTGGTTTCTATTTCAGACTCTTAAAACAGAGAACTTTGGAAAAGTTTTGGACTTCCAGGCAGTGCCTGGCTGTGGACTGAAGTGCAGTGTCAGTAACATGGAAACCCTGCTGGCATCTCTGGACATGAATGAGGTCAACAATCGTAAAAACAAGATGGGAAGTCTTCGAGTCAAAGTGGACAACATCCTGTACGATGAACTGAGCCTCCCTATACAGATAGAAGGTTTGTGATAGCTTGGTGCTGAATCTTTGTGAGTCAGTGGTAAAGTACAGGGCCAAGTATCTTAGCCTTGTACTGATGAAACCCAGGAAATACATAAATATGTAAGCTGTTGCTGTAATGTGACTCAAATGTTGAAAGCGACATAAAACACCACTCAGTCAATCATTTAACCAGGTATCCAAATTATTTACAACCCTGAGAAAAAAGGCCTTTGAAAACATTATGGTAACAGGAGAAATAGTTGGTAATCAATATTTTCTTCTTTTCCCGCTGGATTTTCTATCCTTTTAAAGACAGAGATCATCATTTGAACCATATTCAGTGTGTCATCTGCAAAATATTTTTAAGTTTGGCAAGTGAAAAATATGTCTTTCAACCCTTCACCATGCAAACCTGAGTTTTAACGACTCTGAGGAAGACCGCATTTGAAAACAATGTGGGGAAAGTAGAAAATGCTGGGAGCAGCATTTCCTCCTTATGGCAAGATGTTATGTACCTATTTATAGGCAAATCCCATTGTTTTGTCAAATTTAGATTTTCATATGCATATGCTTTTAACTTGTGCTCAGGTAAAATTATATTGTCTTGTAAAAAGGTAACATTTTACCACACAATCCAGAGTTTTAACAACCTTGAGGAAGAAACATTGTGGGAGAAAGAGAAAATGGTGCTAGCCAGTGCTTTCTGCTTTTCCCTTAATGTTTTCGGCCCTTTCAGAGACAAGATTCACAATTTGAACCATATTTGATATGTCATCTGGAAATACTTGGTTTTGTACAAATCCAAAATTGTGTCATCTCGTAAAAAGTTAATAAAGAGATTAGTTTTCGCTTAGCAGAAATTCTTTCAAAGGGCTGATTGTGACCATACTCACTTGCCTCTCACAGTCAGAAATTCCTTTAACTTCGACTGGAAAAGCAGTCTAACAGTGGTTTGGAAAGAATGCATAATTACGGATAAGAAACTGTAGGAATGCTTAGATAGTTGCAATGAGCGCCATGATGTAACTAAACACAATCAAACTTTTCTTTAATACAAAACCAAAAAGAAAAGGGTTTATTTTGTTGAACAGTGCATACCTTAACAAATGGTATACATAATGTAATGCTGAGCATATATCAGAAATTGATCAGAAAAACATATTTTCCAAAATACAGTAGATTAAGCGCTGAAATTGTTGCGTTCTACAGATGTTGACCTGATGGGGGCAGTGGCACCCAAACCTTATGGGGTACTGATTGGTAACCGGGAATGGATGAACAGAAATGGTCTTGTTGTAACCGAGGTTATGGATGAGAAAATGTCAGAACATGAGGATCTAGGTCACACAGCCGTCTTGTGTGCCATCGATGGTATGCGTGAATATATTCTGATTTTTTTTTCTGCTTTTGTTTTAACCCTTAAGCAGACAGTCTTGAGTTTTAACTGCCCTGGTTACCGTTTTGCTAACAATTCGTAAGTTTTTGTGAAAGAATTTTTGTAACTTTATGCATATGTTCAGATTTAAGAAGTTTATAAATCTGTTTCACTAAACTTTTGTAGCTTTGTGAGTTTATGCAAGTAAATATTTCCGTAACTCTTCATTTTGAAGGCAGAAACAGTAGTTCCTGTGCACTTGTTACCAAAGTAAACATTGCATGTTGTTCAACCAGAGGGAAATATGATGTAATTTACATGCATTTACCCTATATTCATGTTTTACGTCATCTCATATGTCAGCTGCTTCCGTCAAATATGGATACTGTATGTGTGAAGAAAAAAATGATTTGTCTAAAAATGAAATTTATGACTACAGTGGATAACTGGGGATAATCATAATGTTTTTCTCGATTTTTTTCCTCTATGGTGATGCAATATAAAAGAAAAATGCCTCCAGACTTCGGCCTATGTTCTTACTTACAGCTAATATTTTTGTAGGTAAAGTTACGCAAAAACTTATGTTTGTACTTCGCTACGCAAATTTTAGTAAAACACAAAACTTGGACTTAGCTAAAACTTACAAAATTTTTTACTTGATATGTTTGTGTCAGTTCTTTAATAAAACGGTTCCCAGAGGAAGAATCTTTTTGAAATCATCTGAACCTGGGGCCTCCAGGTTAAGAGTCCTACACTTCACCACTGAGTCATGCAGGACTCCTAAGGCTGCAAAGCACAACTCAAGGACCTTTTGGGGACAGTGTAGATTTAGATCAGACCACGCAGGATGTGCAATGATTCTGTGCAGTCTGATCTTGGATCTACACTATCCAATAAGAAAGGTATCTTTCCCCCCAAAATACCTTTGGTATAGCAAAATTTTGGTTTTTACTTTTGGCTTAAAAGTTTCATTCTATGTATTTAGAATGATAAGGATTAAATAAGACTTTGCTGAGTTTGAATCCAGTCATAAGTGGGGAAAACTTTGGAACAACCACTTCATGGCACAAATAGGTGTTGGCTTTCCAGCCAGCAAATATTGAGAGTGTTTGATGTGTATTGAAGAGTCTGTTTTACTTAAAACATTATCCTGCTAAATAAATTGAATAAAACTTTCAATCCAATTGTGAAAACCTGAATAATGTTAATTCAAACTTACTTTTTTTTTTGAGAAAAAAATATCTCCTTATTGGCCAGTATATATTCAAGATAAGACTGCACATTCTGTGCAGTCTGATCTTAATCTACATCGTCTGGAAACAGTCAGTGAGTCAAGCTTATTAGCTTAAGGGTTAATCTTTTACCATACAATCCCAAGTTTGAACCACCTTGATGAAAAGGGCTTTTGAAAATATTGTGGGAAAAGGAGCACATTGTGATAAACAGTGTACTCTTCTTTTCCCTCTATGGTTTCTTCACTTCTAGAGACAAAACTCATCATTTGAGTCACTTTTGCTTTGTTGTCTGGAAATGCTTTCAATTTGGACTTGCCTGAAATTTTCTTATCTGGGGAAAAAGTTTTTTAAAAGTTATAGATATATACTAAGTTGTGGCTAACTCCAAATTAAACTAGTAAGCAACTGGATTTTTGAAAAGGGAAAAATAAAAAAAGTGTGTCAACTCTTTACCCCACAATCCCGAGTTTTAACCACTCTGAAGAAGAAGGCCTTTAAAAAGATTGTGGGAAAAGGAGAAAATGCTGGTAACCAGCATTTTCTCCTTTCCCCACAATCTTTTCAACAATCAGAAACATAGAACTCCCCGGTTCAGGTACATTTATTTTGTCATCTGCAAATGCTTTCTATTTGGTCAAGCCCTGGTTCGGCCAATTTCTTTCTGAGGATTGATGATGGTCATTGCGACAGGATTCATTCCTCTCTCACCACTGACCATTGTTTCGACAATGGCTGTGTAGGAAAGCAGCCGGTGGCTTAGAAAGAATATTGTGCGAAGTACTGGTAAAAGAAACTCCAGGAAAGCATGGGTAGGTGCACTGGCCACCACAATATAACTGAAATAATGTTGAAAACGGCATTAAACACCATACAATCAATCAATCAATCTATTTGGTCGAGACCAACATTTTTTCGTTTGGTAAAGAGCTATTGTAATACTCTTTTAAATAGGTGTCATCATAGCTATGCTGGCCGTTGCTGATACAGTAAAGGGAGAGGCCCATCTGGCTATAAATAGCCTGAAGGAAATGGGTCTCTTGGTTGTATTACTGACAGGGGACAACCAGAAAACTGCAAGGGCCATAGCTAAACAGGTAAAGTTCTCGTAGTTGTAGCATTACAACCAACAAGCTACTACAAAGCAAAAATAAGACATACTATTCTGAAACCACTTTGACTTGTTACTACTATGTTTCTTATACCATGTTCGGTCTTCAGATATTTGCCTAGTTCTCAATGGAGTTCAAATATCTAATATGTTTGTATAAAAACCAATCTTGTCGCTGTGTCCATGGTGTAGAGGTAAAATACCTGAACATGTGATCCTGAAGTAAATGTCCCTTAAAATTGTAAATTTTTCGGAGATCGATAAACAGTACACATAAAAAGACAGAATATTCATTATATGACAAGTCAAAGCCGTTTCATGATAGACAAGTATGACCAAAATGCTTTGATGGGGTAGACATACAGACTGAGGCATCCAGCATTTCAGTAGATATACTTTAAATATTTCAGCCTCAGCTGATTTATCTACACAAAGCACTAAACACTTGGTCATCCTATCTCATTTGCATTCATTAAAGGGAGGTAATTACACTGGTCATTACAGGAGTAAATTTTATTGACATCTTTGATCATGGTTTAACTCTGAGAGTATCGTTAATAAATCTGGATATTTTTGTAAACGGTATATATCTAAGATCAGACTGCACAGAATGTGCAGTGAGGGAACTTTTGTCACGACCTTATGTCTGTCATGTACAGTCGAATATCCATACCTCAAAGTTCAGGGACTACCGAAAAAAGTTCCAAGGTATGGAAAGTTCGATGTGCAGAGATTCTTCAGATTAGTGTTGTAGGTACCGGAAATAGGTAACCAAAGCATACTTCATTCACAGGCCGTACATTACATTGTTCCCTCTATACTTAACCAATAGTTGCTTTGAAAATTAAAGAGTAAAGGATGCATACTGTTTATTTTCTTTTAGTAACATGTTTTTTTTTAAAATTCTGTTTGTAAGAATGATACTGAAAATTTATACTGAACATTTATTGCTTATTTATCTAAAATGCAGTGCTGCGCTACAGGGGTATCATGGCTTTCTCGCTTAAAACTTTCTATAGTAGAAATTATGTTTTATGCCATTTTATTAGATATTTTTGCACGCTGGGCAGGCTGACATTCGGTGAAACTTGTTTGCCAGTTGTAAATTTTCTACCTCATTATTCAGTGGGTTGTTAGACAAAATAAATTTATGGATCGATAATTATGTGATAACTTGCTTGGTATAATGCATCAAGGGAAAGCACTTGACCCCATTTTGCTAGGGCATGGCTCATACATTATGAGAATAGGTCAGAAATGAGGTCTTGTATGTTTTTAGGTTGGAATACAGAAAGTGTTTGCCGAAGTCCTCCCATCTCACAAAGTGAAGAAGATTAAACAGCTGCAGAAAACTGGTATAAAGGTCGCCATGGTGGGAGATGGGGTCAATGATTCCCCTGCCCTGGCCCAGGCGGATGTTGGTATTGCCATCGGAACTGGGACTGATGTGGCTGTGGAAGCTGCAGATATTGTTCTGATTAAGGTATGTAAATTTTGTATGTGTTTGGGATTAGCTTACTAGTAAGTTATCTTTATTTACCTTTAGAAGATCTACTTTAAATACATTACATGATATCTCAGTGAACAAAGAAATTTCCATGGTGGCCAATAATGAACTCTTAATTTGTTGTTTCTACATAGGCTCATCAGTTCCTCAGGGTCCGTCTTCACCAACCATTCTTAAGAACATTCTTGGCCTTATTCTCCAGAATTTTCTGAATTTGAAAGTAACACAACTTCTGATTGGCTGAACCAAATCGGAAGTTTTGTTACTTTCAAAATCAGAAAATTTGGAGAAAAAGACGAAGTGTTCTTTAGAATGATTGGTGAATAATTTATGAACCAGGTCCATCAAAATTTACCCCAGGCTATAGGTAGCAATTTAAACAAAACATCTCACTTAATTCTTAGGTTTATCAAAAGGAAAATAAGCCAGCAGTACAGTTGTGTATTCTTTTTATCTTTCTTTATACTGTAGATATAGTGGCTGTCTTCTTAATGCCAGTCTAAATGACTGAACTCAAATACACCAAATATTACATAATATTCTCTAATCTCTCTGCAGCAGAGACCAACGGCAAGTGATAATTCTGTAAAATTTGTGGATCAGTTGGGAGGAACATTGGCATTCAGAAGACTCTTAATGGAAATTTTTGAATCTGTGGGAAATTGTTTCTTGAAGCATTTTTTAATTTTTTTTGTCCATTTTCTGCATGCCAGACATGTCATTGCTTATTTGAAACCCGAAACATACCATATTTGGGACATAAATGTAATTAATTTATACAGTCCTATGTGCAAGCTCATAATCTGTTAAAACCCAAGAAATCACCAGAGAGCTTTGTTGTGAAGCCCTCACTTTTTAGCTAGGCTATTTTTGAAGAAAATGTTGAGTTGTTGTTGTAGCACTGGCATCGTCGATGGAGTTGGCGTCTCTAATGTCGCTGTCATTACTGAAGATATTTGCTTCAAACTTGGACAAGTTGGTAATTATCAAAAGGAGAACCTATACAACTAGGGCAGATAACCATCAAAGTATTACTGACACACTTACGCCCCTTTCAGACTTAAACTTTTGATGAAAATCAAGCATTTGCAGCCGAGCATCGGCACCTGCATGCAATGCTTTTTTTTTTTCATATTGAAAGCAGCTCCTTGTATATATCCTCTGGCTGCTAAGCACTACCCAATATGCTTTTGGGGAGAGTGTAGATTAAAAACAATCTGCAGAGTGTGCAGTGCTGCCTTGGACCTGCTTTGAAAAGAGCATTGAAATAAAAATATTTTGGAATTTACGATTAACTGGAAATTTTGATTTAATTTATTAAGCAGTTTAACCTTCCGCTAACCAGTCTTATTTTTTAATGAGCCAAATGCAGAAGACTTTTGAAAATATTGTGGGAAAAAGAGAAAATGCTGGTAATCAGCATTTTCTCCTTTTCCCACAATATTGTCTGCCTTTTAATATAAGGATAAAAAATGGGCTTGCAAATAGGAATGTATGTATGGAATGAACAAATGGGTTTTGCTTTGCTTTTATGTGGATTGAACAATTAAATTGTGCATGATAGAAACTTGAACGCAGAAGTTGTTTTTGTTTTCCGTTAAACATACAGGGATGACAACATAAGCTTTTTAACGTTTTTGTTTTCATAAATGACTAAGCAAGAAAGAAAGCCAATTCAGTTTATGGCTGTGGCAATAGATATGTAATTATTGTCAGAGAATTGGGATTAGATTCAGTAAATTTGTCAAACTTTCACCCACAGATTTGTCAAACTTGGAAGGACAATTTAATTTAGTAATGCAATAAATAAAATGTATAAATTGCATGTTCTGTGCAGTCTGAAATTTTCTGCAAAAAGTAACTAGATTGATTGCCTTTTGAAAGAATTCTGCAGGAGATGATTTTGAGAACATCCATGTGAAATGTTGGATGATCAACATAATTTAACCCTTTACCTCACAGTGCTGCTTTTTGACACCACTGGGAAAGAAGCCTTCTGAAAACATTGTGGGAAAAGGAGAAAATGCTGGTAACCAGTGTTACAATGTTTTCTACCCTATCAAAGAAACGTTGCACCATTTGAGCCACACTGAAATTGTCGTCTGCAGATGTTTTCAATTTGGACAAGGCTAAAATTTTGTCGTCTGGTAAAGGGTTAAATCTTGACCAAATGACAAAATTTAAGAATTGTCCAGAATGGACGGCGAATTAAATTGGGCTGAAATGATCTGATCTCTCTTTGAATGGGTAGAAAAAACTGGGAAAAGGAGAAAATGTTACTTTACAGCATTTTCTCCTTTTCCCACAATGTTTTCAAAAGCTTTCTTTTTCAGGGTCTTTTAAGCTTGGGATTACATGGTAAAGGGTTAAGGATTAATTCATGAATTATTGTGGAAAATATGAGGTTTGAGACAAAAAAAAAAAAAACTAGCTCTTTATTCATTTGCTTTTGAAACTGATGTTTTCTCTAAGCATAAAGGTGAAAATAGAAATTGTAAATCATGAGTAATATTGCCTTCTGCCAGGCTGTTTTCAACATTTTCTTTTTTGTAGTGATTGTCCATATTTTATAAATAAGTTTTTTTTTTCAGTCATCTGATGTAAATTTGTTTCAATAGGTATCATGTTCATTTAAAGATGTTTGCCTCTATCATAGTCTGAAAGCAATATCTCTTGTCTACTGTGTTTTTTGCATTTCAAAAGTTTTTTTTTAAAGTTAAGTAGATCTTTATAAACAGTACTAGATCTTTATAAACAGTATCAGTTCAGTTGGTCATTTTCGATTCAATGTTTTTTGAAAGGTGAATTGATTAGTATTATTATTATGGTTACAGAATGACCTCATGGATGTAACGGCTGCCATTAAACTTTCAAAACTGACTGTGCGAAGGATCCGTATGAACTTTGTGGCGGCATCTGTCTACAACATAATTGGAATCCCGATTGCTGCTGGTATGGAATTTCATGAACTCCTTTCTGCACAGATACAAATTAATATGCTGGTGGACAGCTTTTGATAAACATTGTGGTAAAAGAAGAAATTACTTGTTACAAGCAATTTCTCCTTTTCCCACAATGTTTACTGTATAGTTAGATGAGGATAACTTTCTTTCCTTCGAATGGCTTCCCATGTGCTCCTGAAACAAGTTGAAATTGACCTATTTTTTAGGTCATGGAAGTGTGCTTTGGACAAGGTACATGTAGTGTAGAGTTTTAAGTGTAGAACAAGATAAAGCAGAACATAGATAATTGATATGTGGTTATCACATGATTGAAAAAGCATTAGGTAGTGGGCTAAAATACAATTCAAACAAAAATATTAAAAAGTTTTACTTCCATACAATCAATTTACTCTTATATGAGTCAGTTTACTGTGGACACATATTCTATGTTAACTAGATTGTATGGGATTCAGAACCCATTTTTTCCTCTTAGTCTTTTGTTTCTTGACCAGTATTTTCTTCTCCCACAGCGTTTTCTGCTCTTTCAATGACTTATCCCATCGTTTGATTTGTTAACTAGATTGTATGGGATTCAGAACCCATTTTTTCTTCTTTTATTACGTTTAGCCTTTTTGTCTCTTGACCAGTATTTTTTTCTTTTCCTACAGCGTTTTCTGCTCCTTCTATTACTTATCCCATCGTTTAATTTAGATTTAATTTTTTGCATGCGAATTCTTTCAATATGAACAAGCAGAATTTTTTTCTGTCAAGTAAAGACTTTACCAACCACTACACAAGGTTTCAAGGTCATAGATTTGAGTATTGAGATATCTGTTTTTAGCTCCACTGGCCGAAGGCCAGCGGGCTTATGTCATGGCCAGGTGTCCGTCGTGCGTCCGTGCGTCCGTCCGTGCGTTAACTTTTATTTCAAACATCTTCTTCTCTGAAACTACCCATCCAATTTTCATGAAACTTTACAGAAATGATCCTGCCGTGGTCCTCTTCAGAATTTCTTGAAAGAATTTGATTCCTTCAAGAACTCTGGTTGCCATGGCAACAAAACTGAAAAATATTGGAAATCTTTAAAAATCTTCTTGTCTGAAACCATAAGGGGTAGGGCTACCAAATTTGGCATGTAGCTTTATGTAGTAGACCTCTATCAAGTTTCTTCAAATTATAGCCCTGGGGTCAAAATTGGCTGTGCCCCAGGGATCACAAGTTTTACATAGGCTTATATAGAGAAAACTTTGAAAATCTTCCTGTAACTAGCCATAAGGCCTAGAGCTACCAAATTTTGCGTGTAGCTATATCTAGTGGGCCTCTACCAAGCGGGCCAAAATTTTAGCCCTGAGGTCAAAATTGGCCCCACTGCAGGGGTCACAAGTTTTACATGGCCGTACATAGTGACAACTTAAGAAATCTTCCAGTACCTAGCCATAAGGCCCAGAGCTACCAAATTTTGCATTTAGCTTGATCTAGTGGGGGTCTACCAAAAGTGCCCAAATTACAGTCCTGGGGTCAATTTGGCCTCATGCTGGGGGGTGGGGGGGAGGTTCACAAGATTTACATGGGCTTATATAGGGAAAACTTTTAAATCTTGGTGTACATAGCCATAAGGCTTAGGGTTACCAAATTTTGCATAATTATAGCACTATCTAGTGGACAACTACAAAGAGGGCCCAAGTTACAATCCTAGGATCAAGTTCGGCCCTGCACCAGGGGTCACAAGTTTTACATGGGTTTATGGAGTGAAAACTTCAGAAACCGTCTTGTTACTAGCCATAAGGCCAAGAACTCCCAAATTTGGTCATAAACATGTGCTTATAGGGTGAACATTCAAAAAATCCTTTTGCTCCTAACCGCAAACCCAAGGGCTACCAAATTTGGATCACTTTTGATTTTTTTTTGAAATTAGCCTTGCATCAGGGGTCTTATGTTTTACAGAGGCTTCATATGGATGAAACTTGAAAATCACCTTATTTATAACCATACAGCATAGACTTGTATTATTTTGACATGTGGCTGTATCTTGTGGACCTCTACCAGGGTTCAAGTAATTATCGCTCTGGGATCAAAAATGGCTTTGCCCTGCGGGTCTCAACTTTCTCATGGGCTTTTACAGAGAAAACTTTGTAAGTCTTCATTGTGAAACCATTTGGCTCAGAATTGAAATGTTTAGTATTTATGGTTTATATTTATAAGCCAGTGGAGCGATACAGGGCCATCATGGCCCTCTTGTTACTCTTTACCACATGACTTGTTCAAATTGAAAGCATTTGCAGATGAGTTCAAATGATGGAATTTGTCTTTGATAGGGTAGAAAACATTGTGGGAAAAAGAGAAAATGCTGGTTACCAGCATTTTCTCCTTTTCCCACATGTTTTCAAAAGGCTTCTTGCTCAGGGTCGTTAAAACACAGGATTGTGTGGTAAAGAGTTAAATAGCAACCCACTGTAAGACGCAAGATATGTTTTTTGCTTTGCATGTTTGTTTAGGACCAGCTTCATTGTTATATTTACTTGATGTGTTATATCTTTTGAAACAGGTATTTTTACACCAGTTGGATTGTCACTCAGACCTTGGATGGCCTCGGCAGCCATGGCATTGTCAAGTGTGTCTGTAGTTGTGTCGTCTCTCATGCTGAAGACGTAAGTACTGTTTGTTCTATACTTAAGTCAGTCATTTCGTAGAGAAACAAGTCTTCAAATTAACCAAACAATCCCATGTTTTTATCAGAAGAAGGGTTTTGAAAACATTGCTGTTGTCAAGTATTTTTCTTATTTTCACACATTATTTTCATTTATTTTGTTTTTACAAAGACAAATCCGATACATGGATCTGTGGAAATCGATATTTGATCAATCAGGTCATCGCATTTATTCGGCCCGATGTGCAGCCTTGCTGTCTGCTATTTCGGCTCACAAATACGCGACTATTAGTGTTGGAGAAATGCGATATTATGTGTGTTTACAACGCTTGCATTTTAGGAAAAAGTTTAAAAGATGTGCTTTTCGATCGTGTATGGCTAACGTGAGATATACGAGGAGATTACAAGTTTGCATTATGATTATGATTGACAATGGGACATGAGCAAAGAGTTTCGATCATCGTTATATTGCGCAATGGATTAAGTAATGTTAGTTTTTTTTCTCTGAAACTCTCTGAAAAAAAAAACATAAACTGTTTTACAATGGAAGACAAAGGTAAAATATATGAAATATTAGTAAAAAGAAAGTAGCCTATGTTCACTAAAATACATGTGCTAACCTTGTTTAATAACCTCTGCACATCCAAAAAGGGGCACGTGTCATCAATGTTTCAATTTGACGTTAACATTAACCCTTGGTGCATGAAGAGTGCTGAATGTGTAGATCTATACAGATCAGAGTGAAAAAAAAAATGCAGTTTATTCTTGGATTCAAACCATCTGCTACTTAAATTAAGTACATTTACGTGTATTCTTTACTAAAGGTACATGTAGATTTCAATTATGAAACAGACTAAGTTCTGTTTTGTACAGTTCTGGAAGTTCAGTTCAAAAGGCAACTTATGTTAATTAAATCAGCTTTTGACTTCGCCATATTTTAAGTGGATTAGCGCACCTGCCATTTCAAAGGGTATTTCGGTAAACTGTTAACTGATAGGATGTGTGTTTGATTGCCGCTGTAATCCACTCGACCACCCGTTGTCTTCAGTATATTATAAGATAAAAAAAAAAACTACCGCCAATGATATTAACAAGTTTGTTAAATACGGTAGCATTGAGGTGACATGTGCATTTTTTTGTATTTATCTCGTTCGAACGAGATATAGTGAATCGTTTTCTCGAGTTTTTTTTTTTTTTTTTTATAAAAAAATATGCAAAAAACAAAATTCATTTTCTCGAGTTTTTTTTTTTTTTTTTTTTATAAAAATGTGTTAAAAACAAAATTTGTTTTCTTGAGCTTTTTTTTTTTTTTTTTTTATAAAAAAGTTATTCAAAAAGCAAAAATCGTTTTCTCGAGTTTTGAAACAATCGTGGATGCAAAATACCATGTTGAATGAAACTATGAAGAACATGAACTCCGTGTAAAAATAAGAATTAGTAGGAGGAATCTGATTGGATGATTATGTCGTGAGCATGACTTATTATCTCGTACGAACGACATAATGGATGACTTGGATTGCCTGATTATCTCGTGGGAACAAGATAGTATTTCGTTTTTTGCATATTTTTTTATATGAAAATATATCGAGAAAATGAAAGTTGGATTTAGTTAATTGATAGCACACTTTACACATTTTAAAATCATCAGGCAACCGTTTTCCCTTAACTTGAAATCTAAATATTTCTCAGACTTCCATATCTCTGTTGAATGAGACAGTCTGTAAATATTTCAAAATGCTTGTAATTTAGTGTAATTTATTATTGAATACGATGTTGAGACAAGCTAACAAGCTTGACAAAAATTTTAATCATCTTTAATTCTATTATTTTTAAGCAAAACTGAGGTTTATGAGGTGTTTCATTCTTTCTCGTAGAAGTTCAAAACTTTGCTGGCATAGGTATTACATTGTCCGTAGCCCCTGAAATTCACACTTTTTGTACAAATCCTTGTGTAAATAAGTTAAAGTATCCATATATTTCTCTCTTAAAAACCATCATCGACAGAAACATATGAAAAGGAATATTTTTCCGGAATTTAACCGATAAAGACAGTCATGATAGCAAGATTTAAGTAGCCTTTCTGCTATACTGTGTATGTATTTACTGCATTTGTTTGTGAGCCCTTAGTTACGGTAGCCAAGGAAGTCGGTTTATCTCATCGCTACGGATCCATGTATTATTTGTGCATCATTGCTCTCGTTTATAATAATCCAAAATTTTGTAGTGTAGTAGAGTTAACTTGTAACTGTTTTTTTTGTAAGACTATAAATACTCATGCAGTTAATTTTTTCCAAAACCTTTGTTAGAACAGGAACACTAGCTTGTAACAAGCAATTCGCTCCTTTTCTCACAATGTGTCAAAAACTAAAAAACAAAAACAGTTGAATATTTCATTAACCAATCAAGGCACAGCTGATTTTAGACATACGAAAAACTGAAAAGAGAAACTTGTTCAAGTTAAGAAAAATTGTTTTTTGAACTGGATTGTAAATATTTTTGGAAAAGAAGGATTTGCAAATAACAAGCAATTTGTCCTTTTGCTACAGTTCTATTCATGTAAATGGCCAGCTTCAATATGAAAACAAGCATCTCATGATATAATTTTTTTGTTCAGTTTCAAGAAGCCCAGAAAGGAGAAATTCTTGACCAACAGCTATTGGGAGAAGTATGCACTTGACCAAGAAGATGACAACATCTCTGTCCATCGTGGCGTGTTAGACTCGATCTCCAGTAAGGAAGGAAGCAAACAGGGCAGTATCATCTCCCGTCTTAGTGGAAAGAAGAAGCCACAGTCACAAGATCACACGAGCCTTCTTGAGAATGAGGATAATTCTGAGGAAGATTTAGATGACATGAGCAGTTATCTGTGAACATTTAATGTGGTGATAAAACATGTCCACCTTTAAAAATGATTTTTACATGTATACATATATTTTTTAAAAGAGACAGGATAATTTGTTTTAAGGGACATAGAATGACTGCTTTTCTTGCACTCAGTTTTTGTATTTGTGTATGTTTTTTTTCACAAATGATGTTGAATGAAATCAAAGGAAAAAAATAGAACCATTATCAAGAATATATCTTAATGCAAGAATAAATGATTTTTTTTAATGAAAGTGTAGCAGCCGTTCTTTCTATCTGTAAAGTGTAAAATGAAATAGGAGAAACTTTTTTTCATCCAGGTCTATTAGAATAAAAATTGTAGTGTCATGGACCATGTTCTAATGTATCATCATCAGAATAGGTTTTTATTCCCAAAAAGCACTGTGACTTAAATTTCCTGTGGAATAAAGGCAAAATCAGGTAGGAAACCGTTTGATAAAAAAAAACAAAAAACTCTTTTTAAAGATTATTTTTTTAACAACATTCTATTATGAACCTTATATTTTGAGATATTTTGTTTTTAATTTGTATTTGATTGTTGTTTGATACTGGAGTCACAAACTACAGCAATGATGGAAGTATGGTGCTCTTTTCTGTTAATTATTGCTGTGTTATTCTTCTACTCTAATACTTTCCCTTGATGTACTAGGCTTTTTGTACATTTTAGGTTTAAGAATTACAAGTGGAAAGAGCCTTTAGGTAGCATTTATTGACACTTTCCTAATCAAAAAAAGAAAATGCCCTTTTGTAAGTTGTTCTTTAATAGATTACAAATTTTAAGACTGGTCCATATTGAAAGCATTGGTAGGCAACAGATTAAAAGTTGCTCAAATAATGGGGTTTATAAGATACAATATGCTTCCTTTAACGTCCGATTTTATGGGTTAGTTGTAGATCTTCCAAATGATGAGTCCAGATGACATCTTATTATATTTCTGAATGTAGAGCACCTATTGATAGCATCTTTTTTTACCTGTCTGGCTGCTGGCCTTGTTGTCTGTTCTATGGCTAGATTAGCTATGAAAAATATTTAAATGAGCATATCCAACTAATTCCACTTTTTCAGCTGCTGAAAATATGCTTTAATTTAAAAGAGCATAATAATTGTCCACCTATTTTTATTTTCCCATAAAAATTTCATATCACAATGGGATTTTTTCCGTGTCGATTAATTACCTCCCGAAGCAAGTTACAATTTCTAAAACTTGCCTAGTAAATGAAGTTTGTGTTAATTGTGATGGCCAGGATAATTACCCCCCCTTTGATAAATGTAAATGAGATAGGTTACGTAAAGTATTGTAGTGCTTGTTCAGGTATATCACCTGAAGCTAAAATGTGAATTTTGAAATGTTGGATGCTTCATCCGGTTTATCTGCACTAGATTCCCTACTCAGGCACCTTTTTCCATATTCGTCTGGATGGAAAGCATCGTGAGAAAAGGAGAAAATACATGTAACTAGCATTTTCTCCTTTTCCCATAATGCTTTTTACCAATTAAGGACTGTTTTTATCATTTTAGCGAATTTTGTAATTGTTTTCAGCAAATGCTTGCAATTTGGACCAGCCAAAAATTTTGAGGTCTGGTATAGATTTTGAAGAAAGCTTATTGTCTAGATTGTATGGCTTATTCAGGCTCTTTCTCTCCTTTCCTCGTCCCCCACCCCTTCTCTTGCGCCGCCCGGCCCGAAAAAAAAAAAAAAAAACTAGGGAAATGATTGATAACGCATGTCTCTTATTTGCATGTTTTTTTTTTGTATGTAATCAGTGTCGGACGAAAAAAAGCAAAAGTTCTTGAAATTTTGGAAACAGCAATAAACGTTGAACATTTTATTAGGTTTGGAGTTTTTCTTTTATTCTTGTGACTTGTTACCTGTCCGTACTGAGAGCGTTATTAGGTGACAGTTTGGCTAATGTAGTAGAATCTGACTTTGAAAAGGCGGAAAACATTGTGGGAAAGGGAGAAAATGGCGAGTACCAGCATTTTCTCCTTTTCACACGATTTTTTCACAAGCCATATTCCACAGGGTCGAAAAAACATGGGATTGTGTGGTAAAGAATAAAGGCCACTGTCACTTGTCGACAGCATGCCACCTTATGGGATCTCAAATACTGGGCTTGGGATCTAGAGTGCCATGCCAAGGGACAGGCCCTTTCAAGTGACCAGTACTACGAGCAGGAATCTATAGGTTTAGGACTCTAACACCAAAATACCGAGTCCCTCGGTAGCCCTCTTTGAATACAGTATCCTCATAGTATAGCATTCGTTTCCTACCACAGTTGGACTCGAGAAATGATCATAGTTCTATGTTATTTGATGAGATATGTAGAAATTCGTCCAAATTATCTTCCGCTAGGTGGCATTTTTCAAATACATAACCTATCTGATATGGGCATTCTGGGTACCGAACCGGACTACTTTTGAAGGCGGCAATCAAGGCAAAGAATTCCAAAATTAAATATACGTTTACTCACTAAAACCGGGGATCAAGCTAAAACCACGGTAAGCTAGCATATAACCTATGCACCAGCCACTTAAAACATAGCCCCTATAAGCTTGAGAAAAGGCCCCGAAAAAAGCCCAGCAAGGTGGGGACGTTACCTTTGTTGTCAGTCTGTTGCACAAATCCCTGTTTTCTCCATGCCTATATTTAGAAACTGTCTGTAGAAATATGCAGTAAAGAATGTAAATTTTTTTAAATAAAAACATTTCCCGTTTGAAATCATTGTATTTTCACGAAATTTGTAGCGAAAAACTAACTTGATTTTTCCACAGACGTATTATTTATAGCCATTTTCCGGTTTTTTTTATTGTGCGTATTAATTTATCCTGTGCAGGTTAGTGATGGGGCACAACAGAAAGGTCAAATCTTCGAAGAATATTGACTTGTGCAAACAGCGGAAATTCATCAAGTAAAATCAAGAACAACAACAACATATCATTTGACTCATTTCCATGCATCTCTTAACCGTTTTCCACACAAACCCAAGTTCTAATGACCCCGAGAAAAAAAAGCCATTGGAAACATTGTGGAAAAAGGAGAAAATACTGGTTCTCATTTTCCTACAATGTTTTCTACCCTTTCTGATGCACATTTCATCAATTGTGCCTAATCTAATTCATCGTCTGCAAATGTTTTCAATTTGTGCCAGTCTAGACAATATCTTAAAATTACTACTATTAGCATAGGCTTTTGAAAAGTTCGAGAAGGTAGAAAAAGAAAAAAATTAAAAATTCTCTTTTTTACGATACAAAACAAAAGATAAATCTTTCACGGCAATGGGCGATAAATTTCGCTTTTGCGATTAGTGCAGATCAAAACCAGCAGCCACAGAACTGACAGTCTTACCTTCGGTCTATATTGTTCGCTTCTTCAGTAAAAACTGTTTTGATTTACATTTTGTAAAAAAAGTGTAAAACTTAACATACATGCATTCAACACCACAATTTACTGAAACGATTATTTTTAATAGTAAAATATGAAAAAAAGGAAGAGTTTCTGTCGGTTAACAACCCGAATACACGACATTTTGTATAAAAGTTGTAAAACGTAACATACATGCGTTCAACACCACAATTTACTGAAACGATTGATTTTAGTAGTAAATGAAAAAAGGAACCTCGAATACAGGTACATGTATTTCTTGAGATACAGACGAGCAAATGTCCTGAATAATCAAATTAGAGAGTCAAATTTTTTTTTTCACGTTCACTTTTCTTCAGCATCACCCTTACAGATTGTGAAGTAAGTGATGCGGCCATGTAACATAGTTCATTTTATTTTCTTCTTTACATAGCGCTGTTTCTGTTGCAGTAATAAACGGATGTAAAGACACAAATGGTTGCCAAATCCTTACGTTGTGATAGAATACACACTGTAATGTATCTATTTCCATATTGGTCGCTTCTGTGGAGAATGTAGAGCAAGGTCAGACTAAACAAAAGGTGAAGTTTAACTCTTCACCAAATAATCCTGTCCTTTAACGATCCTGAGGAAAAATGCTTTTGAAAACAAATTGGAAATTGGTTACCAGCATTTTCTCCTTTTGCCAAATGTTTTTTTTTCTATACATTTAAAGACAAATACCATCACTAGAGACACATATAAGTTGTAGTCTGCAAATGCATTCAATTTGGATCGATCTAAACTTTCGTTGTTTGGTAAAGAGCTATCACTAAATTTATGCACAGCGTTTGTTACATAATTTTAAACTACCAGTACAATCACTTTAATTGTTTTGAAATTTTATTTTACGACGATAGCAGCGTAAGAATAAATGAGAATACAAAGTCGGGTAGTTCGCCGAACAAGATGAATATTATTATGTCTAACTGGAAAAAATACTAGACATATATCAAACGCTGCCTCTCCGAAGTCTGCACCAGTGGTTTTTTTTTTCAAATATAGAAGTGAAATGGGTGGTTATTTATAATTTTATTCTCACAGTTACTGAGGTATAGCCGAGGAAATATTCTTAAAAGTGCATTTAGAGTGAACGGGTTAAAATATACCCTTTCACCTTCCTTCAGCTACACCCTTGCTGAGCATTGGTCCGTTTTCATGAAGTAACAAAGGTGGCCACGTGACAAAGTCTATTTTATTTCCTTTCTTTGTATAGGGTCTGTACTTCTCAACATTAAATTTATCACCACTTTTTGCAGATGTTTCGATGACGACCGGTGGCGACTGGATACACATGTACCAACACAGTTCCACACATCTTTGAGCATAGTCTTGCAGTTCTTTGTTGCCATGGAGTTCACCTTTCACGAATGGTTTAAAAACCTGTAGTGCAGAAATTCACATCGAGATACAAATGGTTTAAAAACCTGTCGTGTAGATATTCAGATTGAGAGACAAATGGTTTAAAAACCTGTCGTGTAGATATTCAGATTTATAGACAAATGGTTTAAAAACCTGAAGTGTAGATATTCGGATTGAGAGACGAATGGTTTAAAAACCTGTTGTGTAGATATTCAGATTTAGAGACAAACGATTTGAAACATAGTGTGGATATTCAGAGTACGAGATAAATGGTTTGAACAACCTGTAGTGTAGCTATTCAGATTTAAAAAAAAAAGATCAATAAATTATAGGTATCTGCCCGTTGCCAACACAAGAAGACAAACTGTAAGCCTTGTCCAAATTGAAAGCATTTGCAGAAGCCAAACTGAATACAGCTTAAAACACGAAATTTGTTAAAGGTAAACCATTGAGGAAAAAGGAGAAAACGCTGTAGACTGGTCCTTTCATATGCAGGATATTGACTGAAACCAAAAGGTTTCGACCGATGCATTAAACCCCTTTTTCATTGAGCATAGCTCAAAGCATTGTTAAATGAATTAATATGAACTTAAATATGCGTTCAAGAATAATCAAAACCTTTGCCGTGAAATCGGTATATTTTCATTAACTGTCAAAATTAAAAACTTTTTTTTTTTTGCGGGTTCCAAATTCTGCGTGTTTTTTTCCAAACAGAGGGGTGTTTAAATTCTTGCGAAACTTATTTCTGTGATGTCCAGTCTGAGCATTTTTTGGTATAAAATATCTGCCGCAGTTGAATTACGGGAATTACCGTTGACGACAATCTACTTTTGTTTCTCGAGACTTGCAGCTTTGTATAAACACTGGATAGATATCCCGTATCTGGTCCTAAAATAGTAACTTTTTGGAAGTCCATAGTGTTAAAATACACATAATGTTGGTCCAGCACTATGTTTATTTTATCTGAGACAATTACTAGTATGTTTTTGAAATAGTCTTTAGACTATACATGTATATACACAAATTTTATGAGTTTCCAAAAGTTGTTAAAATATTTAGCAGACAATAATATCGTACTTTAGCATACGTGAAATAGTAAGTTTTGACCTGTTGTCATATTTGAATTGTGAGAACTGGACTCGAAGAAAGATTTAATCTGACATTTACCGGTATTAAGAAGTCATAACTGTATTGATCGACAATTCTCTAAGATGAAATCGCCGTTTTATTGTGGAATTGACCACACTGGTGCTTTATACGTAATCCTGTGACGGGAAGTCGTCCATGTTTTCTATGCTGTGATATCGTCAGACAAAATTGGACATTACAATCTACATGATTAATTTCTGCGGCCTTAAATTGGTTCGTATCAGAAATAAAATACCCGCAAAAAAACACATTTATACGATACCAATATTTCTACGAAAAAACAATTACACAAAATCCAAAGGTAAACCAAACCATTGTTGTCTTTACATTTATTCTCTAAAGTATAGCTATGATTGAAATTAACCTTAAAATATTTTTTCATGCAATAAATACGTTTTGAAAATGTAAAAGCAACAAATTTTACCCGTTTCAAGTTGACGATGAACTGTGAAGAGAAAGATTGCCTCATGTCTTTCAAGTACGTGTCAATGTCTTCTTCTCTTTTGACATCCCTTGAATCACGCTCCGTCTCGGACTAAAGATCAGAATTGAGCAAATTAATTTGAGAAAACGTTCATTGATATTGAAACCGTAAGGAAAAAGTATGGTTTTGACAGACAAAGTTTACGCTTTGAACTTGTTCTTTGCTAGATCTCTTTGAACTGCTTTTTATATTGCGATGTTAAATGTCAAAAATCAATTCAAGTAGTTATCGTTGTCTTTGGGATAAAATTTTAACAAAAACTGTTCATAAATAACGTTAACGGTGCAAAATGGCTAAATAACAACAACAACTATTATATCATAATGACAATTATGAGTAATTTTGGTCATTGTATGGTTTTCCTACCTTTAGACTTGATGGAATAATCAGGGCTGACAAAATCATCTTTCTTTGAGCTGTCGCTTGCTGCCTGCAGAAATTATCACTTTCCTATGTGTGATAAAAGAAAATATACATTGATAATACGTCGGGTACTTTAGGCCAGATCTCAATCCTGCCAAAACACGCCGTGTGCACGAATGATAGAAGTATTATTGTGCATAAATGCAATACTACCATTTTACATTATTGATACTGATTTTTGTCACTGTAATATTGTGTAATATTATTAAAATAACATGCATAGACCCGATAAAAGTAAAAAAAAAAGTAATCGTTTTCGTGTAAGAATGTCTACGAATTCTGGATACAGACTAATGTTATATCCTGATAAACATTTTTATGTGATAGTATAGCGAACATTAAAATAAGATATATCGGACAAGATGAATAAAATGTCTAATACGCTTCAAAATATGGTACAATGACGTAACCCAAGAACGGACTGTTTTCAACTTGGTATCTGATTTAATTGCTCAAATGGTTAAGTTACGTATTCACCCATTTATCCACCATTCATAAAACATGACTTTCACCTTCTATTTGTTCTTATCTTCTAACCATTTTCGAAAAAAAAAAAAAAAATGTCCATAATAACAACCATTTGTTGAGTTGGTAGGTATGTAAGAAAAGTAATATAGCAAGGTTATAGCAAGGTTCCGGAGCTTGTATTTGCTTCTTACTGTTTAAAAAAAAATGACACGTCGTTCGACTTTCGGTTCTGCGAGATACCAAATTTTCTCACGCACCTCGACGCAAAGACAAGCCACAGGAAAGTTATGTATGTATGAAAAAAATGCTAGTCCTTTGTTTAAGAACGGTGGTGCAAATGGTGATATTGATTCAAGTATAACTGTATAAACCGGCCCTTGTTTTTGTCGCCAAATTTCGGACATCTTCATTATCTTGAAGCAATTGTCAATAAATTAATACAACATGAGCGGCGCCCTTGCAAAAGGGGGCTTAATGCATCTCCGTGATGCAGTATAGCAAGCAAGTTATCACATAATTATGGACCCAGAAAATCAAAATCTAACAACCGAATGAATCATGAAGTAAAATGGTCCTTGGACATGCAGAAAATTTATGCATAGCAAAAAGTTTCCACCCATGTCAGCCTGCGCGGACTGCATAGACTGATATGGGTGGGTACTTTTTGCAGATGCATTAAAACCCGTTATCACAGAGCATGACACATATTTATCTAGTTTTATCAAGATTTAAAAAAAATGTGTGACATGCACTTAGATAGGGAATTTTTACTAGATTGTTTAGCATGAAATCGGTTGTACTTGGTTTGTTATTACATATTATGAGCGTTCTCTGCAAAATTATGTAGATCTACGGACTTTTTCCAGCCTTCCACTATTAATAACGCTAAATGTCTCTGTCTCCTATCGTGAAATACATGTAGAAGAAATTGATTTATCAAATTCATATCAATATCTGAACAAAATGACCGACTGTTAAATAAACAACATTTGAGTCGTGCTATGGGAAAACAAATATAAATATCTCCGTGATGCATTATACTTAGCACTTCATCACATAACTATGGATCCATAAAGTCCATTTTGTCTTAACACTTAAGCTGCTGAATAAATGAAACACAAATTTCTACTCAATACTAAAAGCCCAAACATTGCGGTTTCAAAGTTGATTTCACCGGGAAGAAAATACCGTAATCGGACAGTGTAGATCTACACTGTCCGCAAAAGGTCAGTGGGTCGCGATTAGCAGCTTTAAGGGTTAAAACCGACTGAATCATGAGGTAGAATGGTCCTTGGACATTCAGAAAATTTACAAAACGCAAATTAGACCCGTGTCAGCACGGACTACGCAGGATGACATGTGTCGATACCTTTCGCAGAAGTAATAAACCCCCTTTTCAAAGAGCATGACTCATATCATACTAAAATTTTGATTTTACCTAAACATGTTCTGATTTATCTACCATTAATGACTTTTGAAACATTATTGTAGAAAAATGTTTATTACGAGCAACATTTTTTTTTTTTTTCTGAAAGAATGCTTCCCGTAAAATTTTCTTTAGTCTTTAAACCAAGGTAATAACCAGCAATGTATATACTTAAACGAAAAAGGAACGGTGGGTAAAACTGAATTAAGGTAAAATCATAAATTCAAATCGATCAAGATATGTAGAGCTCCTTATCAGCTATGTCCTCCACGTAAACCTTTACCACACAGTCCCGACTTTTAACGACACTGAGACAGAGGGCTTTTGAAAACAGTAAAATCAAAAGGAGAAAATGCTGGTAATCAGCATTTTCTCCTTTTCCCATAATATTTTCTACCTACTAAAAAGGACAAATACTATCATTGGAGAATCATTCGAATTGTTATATGTAAATTCCTTATATGGGCTAGTCTAAAATCATTTTGTTGTGTGGTAAAGACATAATTATCACAGCCCTTATTCTCCCGTACATCGAATTCATTAGGGTTTTTAATTCTTATCACAGGGATATTATTCCACTCTTCCAGCAAGGCAGTCCCTAACTGGTCGGGCGGATTTTCTGACGCTGTCTTTCCATCCTGTCCAGTTCGTCCCATAGATATTCAACTGGAGTCAGACTGTATGGTGGCCAATCAAGTGGTTGAATGTTATGCTTGGCCACAAACTGTTGACAAACACGTGCAACATGGGGTTGGACATTGTCATGTTGAAAAATGAGGTTTCGTTTTTGCACTAACAGAACAACAAACTGATGGAAAATTTCATCCCTATATCTAACGGCGGTTAAATTACTACCGACTACAACCAACAACGACTTCTTAACCTCCTGCGATATCTATCTCCGGGCCATAACCGAGCCATCAACAAACCTATCCACCTCAGTAACTAAGGCATGGGCGAAACGTTCCCTACGACGTCGGTATAAACAATGTCGACCATCCGGACAAAAAAAAAGTGAACCGGGACTCAAATGAGAAAAAGACCCGTCTATATCGCCCCCGATGATTGGAAATCTTCAAGGGTCATGTGCCACTAACCAAGCCATACGACGTGCGCCACTTGGACAAGTGAGAGGCAGACCAACGTAGGGACGTCTTCATCGGAGACCAACCTCACGCTATCGGTTCCTTACAGTTTGAAGGTGAATGCGACGATTGTAATAGCCTACCGTATTGTTAGTAGTTTCAGTGGCAGAAAGGTACCGATGAAGCAAGTGGGCAACATGTAATCCTGTTCTGACGCCGCGCGTAACGACGCCCCGATCGCGGTCGGTCTGCAAGCCTCCCAGTCTCGCTAAGACGACCGACAAGGGGCTCTATGATCCATGCACACCAAACTGTTTAGAAACCTGCTTTTGCCTTTGACCTACATTAGCAATGCAAAAGCCTGACTCCTCTGAACTTCCGTCAGCCGTAGGAGATGCAGATAAAGTTTTAAATGCGGAAAGCAACGTGTAAACCTCTAGAGCATCAAGTGATATTACATGATGTGTTGACAAATTTATCAGCGTTATTCTGCACATTTTTTCACTTTCAACTGCTAGCACTACATGACACAGGACGTTAGCCTACATGCTTCGGTAATTTTGAAAACCACGTTGAGGACCCAGATGATCATCTGACTAATTTTTATAACGTTAAATAAAGCAGCTTAAATGCGATTCCATATTATGTCATCCTGCTTTTCTTTTTCATTTGAATATATAAACACAATTTCTTTTCTTCATTATCGTAAATAATATAGAATATTAATAATCATTTTAATGCTGGTCTCAAAATTTATGTCACGGAGTTCTGATGTCATCACTTTCCCAGAAAATATTACTTTTATCTTAAAAAGCAGTCATTCAAACTCTCTTAAGGGGCCATAGCTAAAATGCTGTAAAAAAAGCAAACCTGCAGAATGTTTAGCAATATTCCACAGCAATCCTTTTCTGACTTCCAGATCTTCGCTACATGTTCATAAGCATCCGTCCATTCAGTGTCATAGAGCATCGAGAAATATTCACTTATCTTTGTCGGCCTATTTGGATCACTTAAATCTGCGATATCTGGATTTCCTGCTGTCATCTTTTCGCCAGCAAGCTTTGACAATCTTTGTAAATTATAAAGTTTTAATCAGTTTGACATTTTCATCTACAGGAATGAACACTGTAAGTCGTAAGGGCCTTACATATCTGAACTTGTCATATTTGTTCGGTAAATTCACAGGTTTTCCAGAAATATGGTACAGTAAAACCTCTCCTCACGACCACCCCGGTAATACGAGCAACCCGCTATTACGAACGATTTTTGTCAGATCGAATTTTTCCTTCTTCATAATCAATGACCACGACCCCGGAAATACGGGCACCCCGCTATTCCGAAATTACGACCACCATTTTCAGTACCAATGAGTAATTACCAATAGATTTTAACCTCGTGAAACGACCACTAATTTTCACATTTTTTTTACGACCAGCTAATTTTCACGCGGTCATAATCGCGAACTGGAGGCCGTGCTTCATGTACGAATATTCTTGGGTCCGATGGAGTAGACAATCAATTAGCGATCTTTTGTTTATCTGTTGACTACAGTAACACAATCGTGTTAAGTGATCAACGTGTTACCTTACATAATCAAATGACCAATCAATTGGTAATAATTAATTCGGCTTTTATTTGGTAATCAGGCGTTTATCACACATTGCAGACACGGGTGATTACAATTTGTTTTGTACATCTAGCTTTTGTAATTTGAGACGCTTGGGTCAATATTAAGCGATCGGGATAGGATAATTATTTGGTTTTTGTTCCATATTAAAGCCATACTTATATCGTTGAGAATATGCGATTTTTGAACTGGTGAACACTTCAACTTTGCGATCGACGATTAGTAGGACTGTTCGAACATTCAACTCGAATCAAAATGGGGAAAAAAAAACAAAAAACGTCAGGCTCTTCAATAATATTCGAAATTCTTTGTTTAAAAATGAAAATGAGCGCGTGGAGTAGGAGTTCTTGAGACTACACAAGATAAAAAAAAAAAAAAAGGCAGATTCAAACAGGGAATATGACAAGTTCAGTAACATTTAATTATGTAATCTTTAAGTTCAGATACTTGATTAATGTACATATCTTGCTGTAGGAGTTTAAATAGGCAATTATGAATGGGCATTCACTGCCATGTGAATTTATTCATAAAAATTCAAGCACATATTAACTTTACAATACACACGAAAATTTTCTTGTTGTCATTTAAATGTGTGGGCATAGGCTTCCCCGACTAAAATATGCATACATTACTTGGAACATAATTTAAATCCACGTAAGTCTACACATAGTCTGGGTTTGATTCAAAATCTAGGTGGGTGAAACCCGGAAATCAAACCACCCCGCTAATAAGACCAATTTTCAAAAGTACCACGGGTGGTCTTGATAGAGGGGTTTTACTGTATTTCATGAACTCTGTCACTCATGGGTTAGGAAATCATTTCTAATAGCATCAAAGTGTTTTAAAAACTTGGGTCAAAAGTTTATAATGATACAGGAAGCCATTAAGCACTACCCTGATATTCTCACAGATGGTTTCAGATCAAATAATTTTTTTTAAGATTGATAGAGTTCAAGCATAATCTAACTTTACTGTCTCGTTTCTAGGACAATTCGTGTTCAATCAATAAGGTCATATTAACGTTACCGTATCATCTAATGAACTAATTACCTTAGAATTGCTTCTTTCTTGTCCGCCTCTAACGTCGAAATATCTTTTGTTAATTTCTCGGTGACATCGTTTAATCGTTCAAGCAGAGAGTTTTTTTCTTCATTTATCCTAAGAAAGGAAGTTTTACTAAGTATGATATTAATTGGAACTTCTAGGGAAAAAAAAGCAGGTAAGCGAAACTTTAAAACATTGTGACGAATTAATCTTTATAGTAACAATTAAAGAAAATCGATATTGTCGAATAAAAAAGAATCCCGAAAAATAATTTCATTGAAGCAATAAAAGCCCCTCTTAAAATAGTTGATCATGACAATAAAAATTTCGTTGCACGACCCGTTCCGTCTGAACCTGGATCATCACGCTTCTGAAGTGCAAGTGAAGTTATTCCAGGGTCCATATGGGATAATAAAAAAAAAAAAAAAAAAAAAAAAATTCTGTTAAGTCTAAATCCTTTCGCATTATTGTAACTGATCATGCTCATAGAACAGTTCATTTGTAGATTTGCAAAGCAAAAACCTAAAATTGAAACGTCATGTTTAGCTTTTATCTGTAATGGTTTCAAATTTAGATCTTATTGCCTGTTTCCATGTGTAAAGGACCCATTTTTTTCGTTTCCTTCATTGCTATCCCTGCAGGATTATTCTACTATAAAGTAGTCAGTGCAGATTAGTGCAAGATAATAGTTTAATCTTGTCTTGATACCACGAAAGGGTGATAGTTTGCATACCTTTTTATTTTCTTCTGTTGTTCATGCAGAATAGCATCCATTTCGTTTGTTAGTTTCTTGATGAATTGTAAAAGCATATTTTGACCTTTGTTTCCAGCCAGAGAATTTCTAGAAGCCGATCTGAAGTCATCTTTTCCTTTCATATCCCGCCTGTAAGTCTTGAAATCTGGTATGACTAGCTTGTTTTCCATCATTTTGAGTTCCTGTTCGATGGATTCTGCATCCACAAGAGTGTCTGTCCGTCTGTAATTTATTAGCCAAAATGTTTGCTTGATCACTAAGATCTGCTTACTTTCATGTATATCGCAGTTATGGAATGGCAAATCAATAATAAAAATCTTTTATGTGTAGGCGACAGAATAAAAGCTATCAATGAAAGGACAGTTAACCTTTGCTAAGTGCGACTTACTGACCCTTGGCGGACAGTGTAGATCAAGATCAGACTGCACAAAATATGCAGTCTGATCTTGGATCTACACTGTCCGATAAGGAGATATTTTTCTCCAAAGAATAAGTTTGAAATTTGAAATAGTATTATTTAGGTTTTTACTTTCGGCTTGTAAGTTTCATTTAATTTACTTAGCAGGATAAGGGTTAATTCTTAGCACGCTAATGGCCATTATCAGCTGCTGAAATTGCGGATTGGGTAAATATTTAATTGAACAAACCTGAAATCTTGGATCTATACTGTCCATACTAAATGAAACATTCTGGATAAAACAGCCCCCATAAATATTTTTTCCTCTTAGCGACCTAATCATTTGACTTGCACAGCAGTCGATACAAGAGATTGAGACGATTTCTTTACCTCAGTATTTGTTGGCAGAGATCGGCTAGCCCAGAGCTGTCTATACCCAAGTCTCCTCGCATCTTCTCCAGAGTCACCGACATAGTTTTCAGTTCCTTGCAGCACCTTTTATTAATTTGAAAGAAGTCAATCAAAATCTCACAGAGCGATTTTTTTTCTGAATTTTTCGACCATTTGATACTAGATTCTTTTCTGAACAATAACTGGCAATTCAGATTTAACTCTTTACGAGACGACAAAATTTTACACTTGTCCGACTTTGAAGCATTTGCAGAGGACAAATTAAATGCCACTAAAATGATTAAATATTGCTGTCGAAAATTGAGAAAACTTTGTTGGAAAAGGATAAAATGCTGGATGCCAGGATTTTTTATTCTTCAACAATGTTTTCAAAAGGTCTCTTTCCCAGGTTCGTCAAAATTCTGGATTGCATAGTAAAGGGCTAAATTAAATATAACTTGGTGAAGGAATAAGATAGTTTTTACGGAGTCTGTTATTTTGTTAACCTTCACACTCAATGAGAAATCCTGGCTCCTTCTGTCTGGACCTAAAATGGTTGACAAGCCACATAATTTATGTAAGAATTTATTGACAACAGAAATTTTTAAAGGAATTGTTTGAATATTTTCTTTTTTCTTGCATTTCTGTACCATCCATTAACAGATTCTAAAGAGATACCTATTGACCACTATAACCAGTTTATTTAACAGTATGTTTTCATTGTCGATCTAGAAAGCGTCTTGGATATGCTGCACCAAGGTTTACGTTATTTCTGCAATAAGGTAACCTCACTTTCGAAAATCCATTTCAAACACTAGTCTACATTCAATGATGGCCCAAAGCAATGTCCGGTATTCTAATTGGCTGCGTCATATCATACCATAAGGTTGGTCTGAGGACTCTCGGAAAGAATTACATTTGAAAGGTTTCTTTGTAATTGTCAGTGTGGATAGACATGGCTTAATATCTGGATAATGGGGTTCACACACACAAGCCATCTGTTTGAAATACAGCTGTAACCATAATTAGTCAGGAACCAAATTATTTAACACGCTATTTCAACTAATAAAGCATCTAGTATCTCAAATATCATAGAATAAATCTGATACCCTGATGAGAAATATATATACCGAAAATATACTTCTATTTTTTTTAAGGAATTGTACCGAACAAATTCTGTAATCATAACACCTGTGATTACCTAGGAATGTCTCGTTTCCATCTTTGTGTTGCTTCAGTAACAGACCATGTGTGGTCTTTCCTTGATTTTTCATTATCTTCAAAGAAGCGAACAAGTTCAACAATGCTGCAATCGATTTCCTGCAATCTGGAAATGAATGATATTTGAGCCATGCTCTGTGAGAAGGAGGCTTAATGCATCTGCAACAAGTATCGACTCACGTCACCCTGCGCAGGCTGGCATGGGTCGAAACCTTTTGTTATTGGTGAATTTTCTTCATGTCCAAGGATTATTCTACCTCATAATTCAATCGGTTGTAAAACAAAATGGATTTTATGGATCCATAATTATATAATGACTTGCTTGGTATAGAGCATCACGGGGATGCATTAAACCCTCTTTTGGCGGAGTATGGGTCACTTAAAATAACACACCCGTCACTAAGCACTAGACCATTGAATAAGTGACAATTAAGGACAACATGTATCCCATAAAATACTGGTGCAGGCCTAAGGTCACACGAAAATCTGTCTTGCCTACAACGTGTAAATCATTAGAGTTCGCTTGTTCTATCGACTGATGAAATTTTTACGAATGAGGTATGAACATTTTCATTAAGAATATCTTGAACATGTCTTGACCTACAATGATTACAAAAAAGGCCTAAGCCGTACCCAGCACACTCAAAATTAAGGAAAATAAGCCAATGTAAGTACTTACTGTTTGGTTGTTTGACGATATTCAGATAGACAAGTTTGCACAGAGTGAAGTACATTTTTCACTTCATCATTTTTGCCGTCAAATTTTTCCCCCCAAATCTCGGATAGCATTGGTTTGATCTTGGCTATATGAACTCGATAATCTTCTTCAAACTCACGGCTGTAAATGCATCCACAAAGTAATGAATACCATACTGGCCAAGAATAGCAAAGGGCTCATTTTCATTAAAAAGACTCAAGAATATATAAATCAGACATAACAATTTGAAATTTGAAAAGGGGCATTCAACATCAATGTTAGATAGCTTAAACGCTGTCTGCAGGATAGGCAAATCATTAGCTTTGCTGTATATGCAACGTGCTCACATATCAAATGCAGTCATCTTTCTATATACCGGTGATGTAGACAGTTATGTAACATTTTCGATGATTTAAAGTCCGTCTTTATTCAACTGTGACTCGCAGATTTATTAAAAAAAGGTATGAACAGAACAGAATATTTTCTGGCATGAACAAATGACGTGGTTGGCAAACTCTATGACAAAATACTGTGAAAAACTGCATAAAAACTTCGCTTCCCAAGCTTCTTTTACACATCTTTATGCTGCAGTTTTATACTTGAGATAGCAGCTCATTTACGTAACACCTATGTTATTTGAAAATAACAATAATAATCTGATGGTTGTTTTGCTGCCAAAAATTCGGGCAACAATGCCAAGTCCAAATATTTTGATGAATTTCGCGAAGCAGAGCGCAGGAAAAGTGTAGCAATCGATGAGGGAATGATTCATAAAAAAATCAATTAAGGCATGAAAAACAACGAGCTTTGTATGACCGTTTTGGCATCTTTTTAATCCTCCATAACGGTTGGGGGAATTTACAAACCCGTCAACATAAACTTGGCAGATACTCGGAATAAAACAGAAATAGAAATCGCAAGGACAAATCTGCAGACAAATTGAAAAAAAAAAAACAAACATCTTTTTGTTCTATAATAGCGTTAATGTGTATCGAGAAACTATGTCCTTCTTGTCCTCAGGGATGAAATCTTTTTGCAGGTTTCTTCAATGGCTACAAAATTAAATAGATAACTTTTAGATTGCAGTTTGCTGATCAGCATTTTATCATAAAGACTTATCTTATTAATAAATGAAAACATTTTCTTTTTTCTGTTGTTGCTTGTAAAACCTTATTTTGTCTCTTACCCCTCATGTTTTGGTTGCTGTTTGTTGACCGCTGTCCAAATCATCTCAAGGTTTTCATCTGGTGTACTTTGAAATGGTTTTTGCGAGAAATTATTGTCGAGGATACACTTTGCTATCTTCTCACAATTTATTTGAAGAGTCTCATAGTTTCGAAACCTGTTAAAGTAGCGAATAATGGTCAAAGACACGTTATCAAAGACACGTCATCAAATGATATTATGTTTTAAACAGTCCAGGTCTATTTACCCAAATTTCATCAACAACGATATTGTTGAAAATAACAAAGGTCTATTGTATAATCTATTGTAAAAGTATTTAGAATATTACTTGTTCTTTGATAATCTTTAAAAGTACATTTTCTTTTTGCAAACTGGTTTATTTTTACAAAGTATAAGCATTGTCGACAAGAAATCTTTAATCGTCATTTGTTTTCTCTCAAATGTTATCAAGTGGTATTACATAAGTGACAATGAAGCTTTACGATGAATTCAACATAGTGCCAGGGAATGTATCTCTTTTCATATTGTATTCATGTTCAGTTGCACTGCATATCGTTTCTCACCTTCGCGCCCAATATGACTTCAGCTGTCGACGGGCCATAAAACTTCATTCATTCATTCATTCAGTTGCACTGCATAAGTCTAACGTTTACTATACCTACCGAAAAATAAAAGGTGCTGAAACATGTCTAGTATCAGTTATTATTTGAATTTAGCACGATTTCTAGATATACCAGAGTTCTATTATCACAGAACGTGTAATGAGTCTGTTACATTTGATCACATCCCTGTTTAACTGACAAAAGTGTTGCAATAACAGGTTTTTCTATGCTGTTTTTGTATCTCTTCTTGAAAGCGTCAACTTTAAATGTCTTCTCAACAACTTCATGTTTTAATTCTTCAAGCATCTCAGGTAGGTCTGTTTCATAGTTTTTAATCCTGTAATGCACCCAATACCGAGATCTAAAATTAGGCAATCCTGATAAACTACAGTATAAATTAAAGATACATAAACCTTGTGTCAGACATGTAAACATTTAAATCCGCCCCGGTAGTTAAATTTATGCACCTTCACCACATTGCAAAAAGAGTAGAAATTCAGGCTGTAAATGCATGCAAATCAACCCTGTTTGAGCTTGTAGATCATGTGTTGTCATAATTAATCCATTCATAACGACCTTCTATCTGTGTTACTCTTGTGATCAAAGTTATTGGTGTTACTGTTCGATATACAATAAAAGCGGGATACACAACTTGCCTCGATTCGAGTGTTTCTCTAATACCTTGTATCTCTCTTATCACCTTAGAATCAGACGCAGCAGTTCTCTTTTTGAAGGCAGTGTTGTCATAGTTATGCCCATTCACTTCATCTGATAGAGTTTCGATCTCTTTTAACGTTTCCTTTGTTTCTTTTGACCTGTAACAATCGAATGGAAGTGTTTTCACATTATTTCGTTAGTTCTATACTGCCGAGCACAAACTAATTTCTATGGAGTCAATGATGCTAGGACGGAATATGCACTCTGCTCTTGAAAATACTGACACTTGGGGAGGTAATATCAGTTTGGGTATTTGGATCAAGTTTTCGCTTATTGAAATTGTCTGTTCAAAAAATCTATTTCTCTAATGGTAAAGTGACAGTTCTGCTGATCTGCTGTTCTTATATCACAGACATAAAGAATAATGGGAACTTTCAGATATTACAACCTTTTTTTTAACCAGTTCAGTTTTTGGCTATGTTAGATATGGAGACATTGGATTTCTTGTTAATCATGGAGATCAATATATACTTTTGCGACCAGAGCGAGGTTCCCCAAAATCTCTCATTTACACAATGTCGACCTTCTTCTCGGTAATTATAAAATATCATTGCATCTGCAAAAAGTATCGACCCATATCAGCCTGCGCAGTCCGTACATGCTGACATGGGTCGAAACTGTTTGCTATTTTTTAATTTTCTGTATGTCAAAGGACCATTTTACCTCTAGACTAAGTCGGTTGTTTGATGAAATTTATTTTATGGATCCATAATTACTGGATGAATTGCTTCGTATAATGTGTTACGGAGATGCATTACCCGCCTTTCCCTTTGCCACAGCATGGCTCACATGCATTTAACAATATTATTGATGAATTATATTTTGGATCATACCGCTTCTCCAGTGTTTCTAGAATATTAGTAATCTCATCGTTGATTTTCTTGTCAAGCTTAGACGATCTTTTCTTAAATGCTGAGATATCATACGAATCATTTCCGACCTGTTGAGACAGAGACTCAATCTCCTTTTCAAGTGATTCATTCTTCCTGCGAATATAAATCAAATAGCTCATAAATTGATTCTAGGCTGATCGGATTTGTAAAAGCTATAAAAGTGGAGTAATTCAAAACCATTCAATACAAATATTGTTTTTACAAACCAATTTTTCAAAGATAGGTGTATCAACCAAACTGTCCCTGTAACACACAAACATCGCTTGAGTAAGAAATTTTAAAAAAATCATACATTTTTGACTCCTACTATGATCATATAGTGGTGATTCCAAAGTTCTAGACGCGCTGTCATGACGAAGTGTAAGTATGAGTGACAATACTTACTTGTTTGAATCCCGTGACATATTTTTCTGCTCCTTTTCATTTTTCTTGGCCGTTTCATTTGCTGTCTTATTGGTTTTATGACTGTAAAATACATACAAACATCATCTTAGTAAACTCTTAATTATGATAGTTTGATAAACGAGCACGGTTTATAGAATGCAATTTAATCGCCACTATTATAATTAAGACTATTGAGATCAAAACTGCTGCTTGATTCTCTTCTGGATAGACGTATTTAGATGACAGACCTACATTTCATCGTCTACATGTACCTATCTGTACGACCTATGGTGGGGATCCGAAAGGCCTCTCGGTATGTTAGATATTTTAAATAATGTGTAAGTTTAATTGTATACTTGAGTATATAATTGTATACTTGAGTATATCCTTATTTTCTGATACAAGCGTAACAATATCTTCTTGGCATTGAATCACCATGTGCTAACAACTTTACTAACAAGGCGGTACAACGATCCGACGGAGTATCAGTCCTTAAATTAACGTAAATAAAACCCATAAATCAGTTTAAATACATCACGCGAATTATCGAAAATGCCACGAGTATTTTATTTTCAGGAGAAAGAAGCAAAAAGATATAGAGTGACATAATAAATCTCAGTATAGAAGCAATCAAAACATGGCAGTAGTCATAACTTTCTATAGTTGTCCTTAGCAATTTGTCGTAAAGCATGTATTTATTTGAAATCAAGTTCCTGCAGACCTTTAAGACATCTAAAAGATATAAGTACCTTTCAATGAACAATTTTTTGATGTCGTTCACAATGATCTCATCCGGATGTGAACTTTGTGAAATATTCTCAAGCTCTTTGACCTGTTCGTCAAGGGTTTTTTTTAACTGAAGAATACAGTTCTTCTAGTTTTTTAGTATGATCCCGCTCGAGGTCCCTTGTTTGTCCAGTGAGTCTGCAGTCAAAACAAGGGCTTGGACTGTTATGTCGCACGTTAGGTAACAGACATTTCGTACCTGTTTAATTCATACCAGGACAATTGGTATCAGACAATTGGTACATATTACAACTTTTTACCGAGAGCAATCGACACTCAGGGCAACTTGTAATGGGGTCAGTTCGTACAAGGGTATCTGGAACAAATTATACCCAGGACACCTGGTACCTAGAGAAATTTGTACACAGGAAAACTCGTAACCAAAGGGACTCATATTTCACCTGTCAATGAATAAGTTCTTGATGTCAGTCACAACTTTCTCATCCGGATCTGAACTTGGCGTGGTATTCTTTTGCTCTCTGACCTGTTCTTCTAGCGGTTTTTGAAGTGAAGCATACAACTGCCTTAGTTTTTCAATGTTGTCCTGGCCCACATTCCTGATTTTGTCAAAGCGCCTAGAAACACAACAACAACAACAATGTAATACAATAAAGTTATACGTCTCACTTGAGAATATAATGAAATGTCTAACAAAATAACTGTGTTTTTGCACAATGGCTTGACTATGAAAATTTGTCAAAAGGATCATTACACGACCTTGCCATACATTAATTTTTAAGCTCTTGTTCGTGTGCTTTCAAGCAACATCGTCTGTCAATACCTTAATGTTAACCACATTACATTGGGTAAATTGCTTTTGGACATCAGGGATACGTTTTAAACGGTTTCGTTGAAACTTTATGCTTTGTAATCCCAGACAAAGGGATCTTCCATAGTTATCCCCGAATTCATATTAGTCATGCGCTGGCAAAAGGGGGCTTAATGCATCTCCGTGATGCATGGTACCAGTTAAGCCATCACATAATTATAGAGTCACTATAGCCACTTTTTAAATAACCGACTCAATCATCAACTAGACTGGTCCCTGGACAAACAGAAAATTGACCAATAGCGAAAAGTTTCGGCCCAGGTCAGCCTGCGCGGACTGCGCAGGCTGACCTGGGTCGATACTTTTCGCAGATGCATTTAGCCCCCTTTTCACAGCGCATGGCTCATATACATGTAACAATATGTGAAACATGTGACCCTGCCTGACCTTAGTAAATAATATGAAGAAGTACTAGGTTCTAAATCACGCTACATACAAAATATCAAACGTGAAAGTCATGTGATGTCAATCAAGACTTTCCTCCAATCATGGGGCGGGGAAAGGGGTCACTGCACATGAAATTTGATAGCGGTTGGCCGATGGAAGGAGATATCTTCTTGACCGACCGGCGAGCAGCGATCCCAGTTGCTCACGTTGAGAACATCATAATTTATCAATGGGGGAAAACAGACTTGTTTAATTTATAAGGCGAGTATTACCAATCTTAGTGCGAAACAAGAGTTTGGGCCTTGTTTGTTTCGAATCTGATATTTCAACTGTTGACGCCGATTTATCACATATTTGTCGTATTGAAAACGTTGAAACTTAGGTCTAGCAGGTTGATGAGGAACAGTTGTAAGGCTTCTCGTTATCTTAAATGCGCAGGATAGAAATATAATCACTAAGATAAAATACCATTTTACCTTGACATTTCACTCCTGATAAAGACAAGGTCTGCTTGTACCTTCCTCAGTTCATCTGGACAGCCGTCTTGAAAATCATCCTTAGATATATCTATGTCCTCTTCAAGCCATTTTCTAAATTTACCGACAACTTTGGTAATCCAGGGTGATTCATCACGTGATGTAGATGCTTGTTTGGCTGGTATTTTCTTACCTGTGACACTTTAATGAAGAAAGATAGTGTGCATATGTATCGTAGGTCTCCAGTATACGGATAACTGCTTTCATCTTAAAGAAAAATACGTGTGTTTAGAAAAGCTGCCAAAATAATGGAATCGGATTGGTAAATTGCTGCTGACATAGATAATAAATACACAGACAGACAGACAGATTTTATGTCTATCACACAAATATATTTACTCAGAAATTCATCGTAATCAAACGATATCACTGGTAAAAAAGGGGCCCCTCCTGTTCAGTCCTTCTCAATGTACGAAAAGTCAAAGGGAAGAAAAAGTCCGATAGGAAATATGTTCTCAGCAACGACAAAGACAGTTATCTAAATACCGCGAAATTATGTCATTTGATCATTTAAAATTATGCCTTCCTTCGTCACATTTATTTGGGCCTTGCTCTGGCAAAAGCGGGCTTAATACATCTCCGCGATGCATGATACCAAGCAAACAATCACATAATTATGGATCCATAGTAGCCACTGTTTTTAACAACCAATTTAATCAAGAGGTAGACTGGTCCTTGGACATACAGAAAACTGACCAATAGCGAAAAGTTTCGGCCCAGGTCAGCCTGCGCGGACTGCGCAGGCTGACCTGGGTCGATACTTTTCGCAGATGCATCAAGCCCCCTTTCACAGCGCATGGCTCATTTGCTTTAAAGCAGACATTGGGAATTCCGACACAAATACGTGTTCATGTAGTACATACCGGCCAGGTGTCAGACCTCTTTCACCTTTACCCGGAGGCAGAGCAACCCCATACTGAAATCATAAATGTTCAAATTATTTAATGAAGTCCATCCTGCTTTTTCGCTCGTTGTTTTAAAACAGCTTTCAACGACCAGGCCTGAAGACAGTGTTTGTTTGTACTGCAGTTGGTTTGGCTCAGCCATACTTAGGTTTTAGTAATGATATTTTTAAAAATCTTGTCAATGGAGAAGACCAGTCCCTGGTAACTAAGGTAGCTTAGTCGGTACCGCCTACAGCGTGTAGTACATGTATAAGGTTGCAAATTTGGTTCTGTCGTCTGCTCGGTTCCACACGGCTGAGTTATGTTTCCGAGGTTTTGATGGAAAGTCACCAGAGGCAGAACGACTCCTTTCTAAGGACTAAACATTTTATTAACATCGTTCGTATCGCTAAGTTTGAAAAGAATAGGCTCCTTGGTTTCAATGCAGTGCTAAAAAAAGAGGTTCTGTATTGTCAACAGATGTAACTGCACAGCGCAACTTGGGTAATGATTTTTAGAAGCAAAAAAGTTACATAGGATATATTCAGTCAGCAAAATGAAAAAGGTAATTGAGCCATGTTCTGTGAAAAAGAGGTTAAATACATCTGCCAACAGTATTGACTCAGGTCAGCCTGTGCAGTCCGCGCAGGCTGACCTGGGTCGAAACTCTTATATCTGTCAGTTTTCTGCTTGTCTAAGGACGAGTGTACTTGATGATTCAGTCTGTTGTGAGACAAAATGAATTTTTTGATTCATGATTATGTGTTGACTAGCTTGGTATCATGCATCACGGAGATGCATTAAACCCCTTTTTGCCAGATCATGGCTCAATTGTAATTTGATGTGTTTTTTTGTGGAGAAGGGAGCGGGGGATAGGGGACCTGTCTGTTATAACTCACAAAATATTAGACAGTTTAGATCTATTATTAGACTGTAGTGTCTGTGTAGTTGTATCTGGGACTGCACGGTCTCTGAAGTCTTATCGTAGATCTGTGGTAACCACAAAAGTGACAAATATTGCCCAATAATGGCAATTAAAACACCACATGTGGGTACAATGGAACAAATATCCTCCTAAAAGGCAGTTGTGTACAGGAAAAAATGGTGCGCTGGTCTATTGGAAATAACGAGAAAAAGAACAAGCAGTCAAAACATTACTTGTCTACAAGCTAATAAAATCAGACACTGACCGTATTTTTGATTTCTTCTAAGGATTTTTTAGCATTTTTAACCGCAATGTCTTTCTCGTCCAACTCTTGAATTCTTATTTCTATTTCGTTAATGTAATTTGCTATGTGTTCCACATCGTTCTGTAACGAAAAGAGAGTTCCGTATATTGCTGAGTATTTCTGTATCGTGCTTCCAAGATTCAACAGTGTTTTTCTCCGTCTGTGTTTATTGTTATTATTTCTATTCTCTTTGAATATGAAACACAGAAGTACACATTACACAAAAATTGAAAAAGAAGAAGAAAAATCAAGTAAGACAGGTTCATAGGTTTTCGTTAAAAAATTACAAACTGTGAAAAGAACGAACTTTACAATACAAGACACGCTTTAAACATTTAATGTTCACAGCTTTGTAGATTTATGAAGGATAAACTGCTGATTGTTATTTGGGAAAGATCCTACACCCCCCTTGAAAAAATATTTTAAAGCACGTTAGAAATTTCCAAAGGAATCAACGTTAACATAATAATTTCAGCATTATAGATGAACTGCTTTCTTGGGTTTGGGTTCGTTTTCAACCTTGCAGGTATTCGGTATTTTGGAGTTTTTGACTGGGTTCAAAACATGGATGGCGTCATTACAAGGTAACGTGAGAACAGTGAAAAGCATTCGGTAGAATGGTATGACATTTCAATATATTTCTGCATACAGCTTGAAATAGATAGAGAGATAGATCATACCTCTTGCAAGGCTCGTTCGAGCTTTGATATTTGTTCTTTGTGGTGTTTCGCCTTTGTCTTTACCTTCACAGCGTTCAGATTTGTTATCGCAGTAGAGGCTTTGTCTGGTAAACCATGCGAAGTCTTTCTTCTTACTTTGTTATTGCTAGCCATGTCATTAGATGCTTAAACCTTTTAGACAATAAATAAAACCCAAACAATGTGAGAGAGAGAGAGAGAGAGATTTGAATTGTTTGACTTATCAAAACACGATTTTCCAACGGGGCGTACTTCGGTCAGCAATGTTCTAGAAATAAGGCGTAAACGACCTAATTACATCCAGCATTTGCCACTGCCAGCACCATTTGCTTATCTCAAGATAGGAAAATTCCTACTGGCTATATTACATTGAAAACAGGGCTAGTTATGTGATGAAACAGATGTATATGTATTTAGAAAACAGCAGTATGTTTATATGTTAACCCTCAAAATACGTTTTTCAAAACTTCAGTTGGCTTTGCAATCGGTGTGGATCAAGATCAGGCTGCAGCCTGATCTTTGGTCTTCACTGTCCGCTCTCCTAGGACATTTTAGACAAAAGCAATCTTTTTCTTTATTTAAATGAAATTATTTGAGTCCATTTTACTAGACTTAAAATGAGCTTGGGCGCCTATATTCTGCTAAAAAAGATCTTCGTTTTTCAACCTTTGTTAGGAATTTCACATTTTATAACCTAACTGGTCGAAAACGAAAGTAGACATATTTGTTATTGAACTTTATTGAGCAAATATTATGCCTCGTAAAGAAATAACTCAATTAATTTGTGAAACAGAATAACAGAATCCATTATTACATAGATGTTAGTATGTTACCTCAGTTTAATCTGAATTTTAGGAGGACATCATAAATCACTTAATCTAATCCCAAATGAAAAGCTGATTTGGATTTCGACGAAAATTGGTATCACAAGGAAGTAAACACACTTCATAGATTTATTGATTTTTGGACCAAGTCATATAAATTACAACTTCTACATATCAAATAACGCTTTGACTCTTCATCAATCAATACCGCGTTTTACAACCCTTAGGAAGTTGGCGTTTGGGAACATTGCGAGAATAGACGAAAAAAGCTGTTTAACTGGAATGTCTGCTTTTTCCGGAAAGTTTCTTTTTATCATTTCAAAGACAAATCCTCTGGATTGAGTAAAGTTTAGTTTGTCGTCTGCAGGAAATTCAGTTTGGACAATTGAAAATGCTAATACCATTTGTCATTAGCCGAGTGGAGTGGATACCGAGTTGAGGACACGGCCCAAACAATATTATACCTTGTGTTAAAAGTGTTATAAATCTCACGTTATCAACAACCAAACAAATTTGAGTCATTTTCCGAAAAAAAAAAAGTGATTTTATACATCTGCAAAAAGTATCGACCATGTCACCCTGCGCAGTTCGCGAAGGGTCACGTGGATCGAAACTTTTTGTAATTTGTAAATTTTCTTTCTGTTCAAGGACTATTCTACCTCATTATTCAGTTGGGTTTTAGACAAATAGACAAATTGCTTTTATAAATCCATAGCCATACGATGACTTGCTTTGCTTAATGTATCACAAAGATGCATTTAACTTACTTTTACAAGAGCGGTACTCATTTTATTAGAAAGAAAATTTAATAATTCTAGTCTAGACCAGTGAAAAGTGTTTATATTATGTAGCCATGGCGTCAATAAGAGCAATAAAAGAATTTACAGCAGATGCATAGAGACAGGGTTGATTTTTCGTCAGAAGGTTAAGAAGTCCGGACAATTACAGCTTTCGCTAGGGACGCAGAGCATGACTGATTGATCGATTGATTGATTGTATGGTGTTTAACCCTTTACCAGACGACAACATTTTAGTCTTGTCCAAATCGAAAGCATTTGCAGACGACATTTTCACTGTGGCTGAAATGGTGCAATTTTTGTTTGATAGGGTAGAAAACATTGTGGGAAAAGGAGAAAATGCTGGTTACCAGCATTTTCTCCTTTTCCCACAATGTTTTCAAAAGGTTTCTTTCCCAGGGGCGTCAAAAGGCGGCATTGTGCGGTAAAGGGTTAACGCCGTTTTCAACTTTATTTCAGTTATATCGCAGAGCATGATCAAACTGATCAAATTTGAACCTCCACTGGCCGATAATTGGAAAGATAATCTGACAAGATAGTATTGAATGTCTAAGTCTATTGACTTACTATATATCAAGTTTACCTATATGGTGCTCTAAGCATAGGTAAATCTTTTTTTGTGTGCGCATGATAAGCCTGAACTCTTTACCAAAAGACAATATCTTATACTTATCAAAATTTAAAGCGTTGGCAGACGACAATTTAAATGTGGCTTAAATGATAAAATTCATCTTTGAATGGATGGAAAACATTGTAGGAAAAGGAGAAAATGCTGGTTACCAGCATTTTCTCCTTTCCCCACAATGTTTTCAAAAGGCTTCTTTCTCAGGATCGTTAGAACTCGAGATTGTGTAGTAAAGGGTTAAAGTTATATGGCTATCTTGCCGCCAACTATCAGACTGACTACTACTGATTTAAAGGGAAATTTATTCAATGATATAAATATGTTGACTTTTCTTTCAACAGTATTATAGCAGTTTTTCAAAGGAGGCATACGAGTAGTAAAGGGGAGTAGCCTGGGGACAGTGTCCCCAGTCTACCCCCCCTGAGGGAAAATTTGTCCCCAGAGTGCTATCCTGGGTAGGTACTCTGGGGACAAATCCGGTCAATTTGGAAAATTTTTGGTCGATTTGGGTCAAAAATGGCACTTTCTGGCATTTTTGCTTCCCCCCCTCCTGGCCCATGCGACCCACCCTGAGTCCCCAGAGTGCTTCCCCCCGGGTAGGTACTATGGGCCAGATTCCGGTTATTTGGAAAATTTTCGGGTGACAATTTGAAAAGATAGATCTTTCATGGTAGATGGTTAGCCCTGAAAAGGGCTGTTTTGTTTGGAGACTGTGTTTTTTATGCACAGCCTCCAACTTTCCCACACGCCGGACAGCTGCTCGCCGCTCGTCTTTTGAGTCTTTTTATCTGCCTTTCGTCCAAGTTTGACTTTAATGAGAACGTCGGCTCGTTATCATCATCCCAACATTCTGTTGTTGGAATGACAAACTCCTTCTTCTTCTCCTCTCTAGCTATCTCCGCCAGCTGCCTATCCATCTTTTCTAACTTCAGATGGAGGGTCTCAGCCAGTCTCATCAGATTTCTCACGGACTTTGTAAGATCTTCCATCGTGAAATGAAAATGATAAAATAGAGTCGGCTTTTATAGCTTTTCAGGAGGATTGAGTTGTCTCATGACGTCATTTTCTCCTATATTTTTCCCACTTCAGCGTTTCATGTTTTTTTGACTCCGAATTAACGTTGACCAATGCATAGCTTTGTTACAATTTCTTGTTCGGGACAGAAAAAACTTGAGTTTGATTATCTTGTGTTTTTTTCTGACTATGGTTTGACTTTGTTTGTTTTCATGGTAAATGGCTAGCCCTGAAAAGGGCTGTTTTTTTGTGTAAAATACACTTTTAACCTCTCTTTTCTCTATCCCTATTTTCCGCTGGATATGGGATCTGTATCAGACGGTCCACTTCATATTTGATACATCTGATACGTTCTCTTTCTTCTAACCAATATAGGAATGCAAGGATAATTGTCAATCCAAACATTGTGAATATCGCCTTATCTCTACGATAGTTGAGTAGTAAATGGGAGTTTCTTAGTGTTTACATTTGGTAAATGTTGACCAATGCATATTTTGTTACATTTTTTCTTTAGTGTTTTGAGTTTTAGTTGACAATTTTGAAAGAAAGATCTTTTCATGGTAAATGGTTAGCCCTAAAAAGGGCTTTTAGGAAGATTTAATGAATTGTCAAGACCTACAATTCTTCTGGCTGAATTACTGGGCTGATTTCGCATCCGCAGAATTCACAGCAAACTGTAGATCCCTCATCATCATCAAAAAATCCTTCGTCTGAATCTGGACAATTATGCTTCTGCCCAAGATAGTCCAGGAGTGTAAAGCATTTTCCACACTCTATCTGGCATCTGCTTGCACAGTGAGGACAGAGAAGAATCTGAACCATGCTGAAGTATTTATGTTTTTGTGAGAAAAAAACATCGCGCTTATATAGTTCACAGCATGGATTGACCTACTTGTCTCATGTTTTTAACTCCGAATTAATGTTGACCAATGCATAGCTTTGTTACAATTTCTTGTTCGGGATAGAAAATAGAGTTTGACTATCTTGTGTTTTTTCTGACTATGACTTTTTTTGTTTTTGACAATTTGATTTGACAAATTCGAAAAAGTTCTTTTCTTGGTACATGGTTAGCCCTGAAAAGGACTGTTTTGTTTTTTTAGTGGTTGTGATTTTTCAACTTCTAATGACAGCAACCGAAATTCGCCTGACAGATGGGGCATACTCCAACTCTTTTTGTGACCGTCATTACCCCGTTATTGAAAGTTATCTTTCTCCCAAATTTGACATCAACTAAAATAATATCAGCTGTTGTCTTTAAGAATAGTTGAACTATTCTTTCACCGAGATCTTTGAACGGTTGTGATATACGGTGTAGTTGTACGGGCTGAGTGTTTAGTAGCAATATCTGCTGCCCGACATCTAGATAGTCTTCGAGAGCCTCACGCAGTTGATGGTTGATTTCCTCCATATTGTTCTGCTCCATATTGATTTTTAACTTCCGAACTGGTCGAGAGCTGAGAGTCGAATGATGAATGTATTGGGAAATATCAGCCTTTCTTTATACGATAGCAGGAGGATTGAAAAAATAAGAGCGCGGACCTGGCGGAAAGCATATACATTTTTTCCCAAACTACGTTTTCATGCTAATATAGTAAAAAAAAGTTATGACTCGTAGCATGGGGAAAAATGTAAGCAGATTGGAGTCTTTTTGGGAAAAACAGAATGAAAAACTCGACTGCTTTTTTGAACTTTTTTATTGAACAGAACTGAAACAATGAACTGAAACAATGAACTGAAACAATGAACATATTTACAATAAAACTTAAAAAGACAAAAAATGAACATAATATCAATGAACTGTTAACAATAAAAATCATTTTTGAAAATGTTTTTTTTCACTGTTTGTGGGGAGAAGTCTCTGAAATTTTCTTGTATAGATTTCCATAGTGTTGATTAAACCACGATGATACATTTTGATCGTTGCGATGGTGTTCCGTTGAGAGAAATTTCTGTTGAAGATATTTCTGTATATTATATCCTCTGGCAACAGCATCCAATGCGAAGATACAGTAAATTCCGCAAACTTTACCCTGTAGGCTCTGAAGGGTTTGTCGATTGTATCTCCACGAATAAGAATGATTGTCTAAAAAGTTAATAATTTCTGGCTCAAGTGGTGGTAGCCCGTAGGGATCAAAGTATAGTACATTGCCATTATTATCAAATATCACGGCCACCCAGTGTTCTCCTGAACCGGTTGATTTCTCTGTGTTCACAATGTAGGCTTTCACATGATTGGGTTTTTGTCGAGGCAACTGATCTTTTGCACAGACTTTTGCCTGTAGATTTTTTATCCATGTTCCATGATCCAATATGTATTGAATTTCAGAAGTATACATTTTTCTAATCACTTTTCCAGGCTTGTTTTACTTTGTCACACCAATATTTTAAGAACGACTCCGTGATATCAGATAGAATGTTTTGTTTTATATTTTGCCAAAAGCTGTAGGCTTCCGCATAGTCAGTTTCATTGAGTTTCATTTCTACGAGCTCAGGATACCATTTTTTCATGATTCTGTATGGATTTAATTCCTTCATGGCTTGTTCTATGAACATATCTGTATGTTCTTGTCTATCCTTGAATAAACATAGCTCATGCTGTATTTGGCTGGGATGATCCACTTGACATCCGTAACACTCGTTGCGAACTTCACTGACTATTAGATTTTGTAGTTCTTTAATCATATGTTTTTCAAAGCTGTTGTGAATGTCATTTTTCCGAGTAGAAAGACACTCTGAGCTGGAATATTTCACTTTTTCTGCTTCTTTTCTCAGTGAAATAGCAAATCTAACTCCCGACATTGTTTTTTAGTTCTTTAGTCCTGTAGATAGTCCTGAAAAGGACTGTTTTTTCTGATATGTCGTTCAAAAGTTGATTAGTCCTGATAAGGACTGTTTTTTGTGAAAGCTATCTTTTTTCGATCAGAGAGTTTCTGTTGATTTTTCAAGATTAATAATCTGTGATGATTTCTCTCAAACTGTTGATTTCAATCTGATTGTCAAATTCAGCAAAGACAATAACGTTGATCACTGTTGCCAAGGCTTGTGCGAATTGAAGCTCAATGCGAAGACTTCCAGTTTTTATAGGATGAAGTTGTCCTTCTTCACTGCCTTGATCAGCTGTCAAATCGTAGCCCCACAAACAGTATCCACCGACATAGTCTTCTTTAGCAATATCAAATGATTTATTGAGTCCTAAGGCTGAGACAGCCTGATACATAGACAAATATGATTTCAAATACAACCCATTTTCAAAGTCAGGCTCAAAGGGTCTGTTATGAATACTGTGTCCATTACATGACACATCTATTTTTGACAGATTAAAGTGTTGAAAGAAAAATGGATTGTTAGCATAAGCCCCATTATAAGCAGCATTTGTTACCATTGCAATGAAAACACGTTTTGGAAGCTGTCCTTGAAACAAATGATCTTCAATTTTAGACTGAAGTCCATTACCGATAGTAAACGTCTTTACTTCTACCCTACGGATAGGAATTTTCATGTTTTGCTGAGCTATGACATGATTTAGATCATTTGCAACAACAGGCAACAATTCAATATTTCGTACATGAAGACTGACTGTTTCCATTACAATTTTTGCATCTGGTGCAGCAGTACCTCCTGTAAGGCAAAAGTTTGGTGAGGCTCTGTTTAATCTAAGTCTGATTTCAACTCCATTAGGTAAATATTTTTCTTGCTGAAATAGATCAAGATGCAATCGTCCGAAAAGCTCTGCGGTTCTGCTTAGGCCGATTACACCGATTCTGTTTACTAGTCCAGTATTTCCCGCATCATGGTTGAGTGTTTCAAATTGCCCACTGGTGTCTTCAATCCAAAGTGCACCAGCTTTCAAATGCGTAGTTTTGCTGTCAGCATTATAGGACAAAAGATTTTCGATATATGCTCTGTACGGATAGGTATCTGAATTACCGCTGATTAGTTTATTATTTAGATACAAATCGACGCTGCTAAACATACTATGCAGGAAATTGTTTACAGGTGCCACATTTGAACCGACTTCTAAATTAGTACCGTCAGCTTTAACGATTTTGAATTTGATATACAAATACGATTGTGACAAATCTGTCCAATGTTCGGTTTGAGGTGGTATGATGAATTCTATCGGTGAATTGCTTGTCAAAGATGCTATTGGAAAATGTTCAACCCATTGACTTTCTTGCATCGTTGTCATTGTAGGTGGTACAGAAAGAACATTGAGTTCTGATTTACTGCATTCACAAGATCCGTTTTGCATCATTTTTATATAATATATATAATATATATTCAATTTTCAATCAAATATATCGAGAGTTCTTGATCTACTGTAATGATTTCTTTGTCTTTTATTAATGATCTTGCCCTTGCGAGATCGAGAAGATGAATGACGTGTCTTTTGTGATTTTCTTTTATTTATCCCCGGTATTAGCTGTTGTGCTAGATCATGAATAGCTTGTTTTCCCCTTGAAATTACAACTTTTTTAGGGTTTTCGCCACGTAAAAGGATATCTCCTACCGCCCCTAATCCTTGTCTGATTCCTTCTTTTTTTACAGCATTCAACCCAGATTTGACCAACGGTTTAAGCAATGGAGTCACTGTTTTAATTGCTGATCTAAATAGAGAACCTAGACCGTAGCCATACTGATGTTTTTCGCCGCGATAAACTGGTAGCATTTTTTTGGTCGAATATTTATTTAAATATTTATTTGTCAAATATTTTTATTTTTTCTGTCTGAAATGTAACTTGACGATTGTCTTACCAATAATAAAATGAAACGGTATACCAGAATCCCCTGTTATTTGAATGTGAATAGTATCGAAATCAGATTTCGAAACGGGGACGTAATGCGGTAATGTAATTTCATGGTTGATATGTTGGGCTTCATAATTATTTTCATCTGATATGCTTGGTTTGAACGGAAGAACACGAAGTATGGGAGCCAATGTATCACCCACTATAGTGTGTTCAGCAACATCTGAATAAACAAACAGATGATTGTACCCAGCATCAATGTTAGGACTGTATTTAAATACCTCTAAAATATTTCTACTCGAAAAAATTATCTCATTTTTGAATTCTGGTGATCCTCCCAGTTTTAAAAACAGCTGTGGATGAAATTTGAATCCGGTTCTTGTTATATTTGTGAATGCCAATTTCGGCCGTTTGCTTGAGGATGAATAGCTAATAGCCACCCCGATTGAATGCTTCTGAAAGATTTCACTTAGGTTATTTTGAATCAAGTCGTCCATTACCTCTATAACATGTTTTGCTGAAGTGTAACTACCCGGTGAAAAATAAAATGCAATTGACCATTTTACTGCTTCATCTCTTTCGTTTCGTTTTATTGGAATTATCTTCATATTATCTCTTTTTCTATCTGCCGCTGCTGCTGCATTGTATAAATTAACATCTGCAGTTATAATTTCGAACTTTGCTTCTTCTTCAGTTATGTTTAAAAACTGAGAGGGGGTAATAAGATGAACTAATGCAACTTCCCAATTTTCCCTGTCAATATGAATTGTTTTTGGTAAATGAACTTTAAAACAGCACTGTGTGTTGTTTGGATAAAGGTTTATGGAACTATCGCTAGGTAGAGTAAGATAAAACGAATTCATTTTTTAAATTTTTATTTTTTTGATTTAGTATTTTTTACTGTCAACGAAATCAGCCCCACTAGTTGTTTTTTGTCCAGACTTTGTGAATTTTAGTCCTGGAGATGGAAGAATATACCCGAGTGAACTGCTTAACAGTATCAACCACAATTCACGATCTTGACTTTGAATACTTAAATGTACTATCGAGGTTGCAATAATTGCGTAAATGACTAATATCTGTGAAATATACGTAAACTGATTCTTTGGAACACGATTTCCACAGCAGTTGTAATTTTTAGTACTAACACTATCGACACTTTCTGTCCCAGTCTCAATGTTTGACTGCGAATTTATCATAATTGTATTGTCTTTTTATTTTTTCCCGATCAAGATACCAAATACGATTCTGGTATCCAACTTTGAAATTTTTTTGGATAACCTTTCCAATTGACTTTTATTTCTTTGATTATTTTTTTGCCCTCACGTCTTGTACGTCTATCAAGAACTGAATCAATTTCATAAATTTCATCATCTTTTATCAATTGAAGTTCGTATTCATAATAAGTCCCCAAAATTTGTTCACCCTCTAAATCTTTTATTTTATAGGTGATAGGTGAAAATGTCTTGTTAACATGAGTGATTTCAAATATTTCTTGAGTCCAATTTGGTAAATAACCTTTATCAAATGTACGTTTCGTTTTATTGATACGAACACGATCTCCAATTTTGAATTTTGGCTTTTTTGTCATTGCAATTGTCGATAAACGTGGATACAGATTTTTCGAAATTTCTGCCTCATTTGATTTTGTTACCATTGCAGGAGATGTTTTGATACTTCTGTGAAAAGTATGATTGTAATTCTTAACTAAAGAATTCAACACGTCAATGTAACGTCTTGTTTTCTTGTACGTAAAGTATTTCCACATTCTCGTTTTTAAAGTTCGTTGAAATCTTTCAACAATACTTGCTTTCGTCTCTGGATTTTCAGTGGTAAAGAAATGAATCTGATTCTTTTTCAAGTATTGCTGAAACTGTCTGTTTTTAAATTCCGAACCTTTATCTGTTTGAAGTGACAAAGGTTTTCGATTTGATTTCTGAACAATAGATTGAAATGCTCGAATCAAAGTTTTTCCCATCTTATTTGGAATAGGGATAACCCATGAAAATCTTGAAAACACGTCAATTATGCAAAGTAAATATTTCTTGTTATCATTTTGTCTTGCTAAATGTTGCATGTTAGCCAAATCAGCCTGCCATTGATAGTCTATACCACTTACAATAGTTTTTCGTCTTTTGAAACGACGGCGAATTGGTTTATGTAAGGTATAGGTGGATTCACCCCGTAACCACTCTTGAACATCTTTGTATCTTATTCCTTTCAAAACAGATTTTGCAGCGTGATACAATTGCTTTATTCCAGTAAATGCGACAGTACTTTTGGGATCATAAAACAATTTTCTTAACACGTAATCAAGTTTGTAACCAAGTTTGTAACCAAGTTTAGGCTTTACCAGGATTCCCATGACTGAAGCGTTTTACGGGTAGGGGTCTTTTTTATAGATTTTGGCGAAGTTAACAACTCTTTAGTATAGAATCGCCTCAGTCTTTCTCTTTCTTCAGGTTTCATGTATGGAGATGATTCTTTTATTCTTTTTGCAGATTTTTTAACACTTCTTGTAAGCGATTTCCTTGCACTTTTTTGTACGCTTTTTGGCGTGTGAAATAAGTGATCGGATTCGCCGTAGGATTCTTCATCTTCACTCACTGATTTACTCAGTGATTTATCTTGAGCTTTTTGCATCCACCTCCATCTATTTGAGTTACCAATAACTTCTCGCGGTATATTGCTTTCGTGTAATGCCTTTGAAAAAGTTTTCCACCCTCTAGGTTCAGTACCTTTTCTCTGACGAATTGTATCATTGATAAGATCGATGATATTGGAACCATGAATGCGTACACCTTTGTATGACACGACTCCTTGTTCGTCCCAAGTTAAATTATTGTTATCTTTTATCATACTCAAAAGTAACTCAGCTTTTCTTTTCATGGTTTTTGGTACGCTTTGCAAAATTTGATCATGCAAGGTAACAGATGCTGATTTCTGTATACTGTCATCATTTTTTATCGTTGGAAGTGAGTTGAACAAAGTTGGTCTTGCTTTTTGAACCGAATTTTGTAACTTAAACAAAGTTTCACCATACCTTTGAGCCTTTTCTGTTTCTGACAAATCAGTGCTTTGTAAAATATGACCCATATCCTGTCGAAGATGTGCTGCATCCACAACTTGCGGATTGGGTGGTAAACGAGGCTTATGATATTGCTCGTCTTTCCAACGATTCATATTTTCTAAAACCTGATAAGGCACGATAACCATTTTTTTAACAGACATGATTTCTATCTTCAAGATTTTTTTATCTATAAGATTTTTATCTATAAGGCTTTAAGTACCCCTCCTAGTCCTCCGATAACGGCTTTTCCTAACAATGGTAATAATACAGGTGCAAGTAATGAAAGAAATCCACCTTTTTGATTTAATATTTGTTTTTTATTTTTTACAGAAGCCGATTTCGAAGCTAAACGTCTGATATGTTGTCGGCTTGAATACAATTTCTTCTTCTGAGCTGATGATAAATGTACATTGCCTTTTAAAACGTTATGACAACATTCCGATATGCATCTTATCACTTCGGGTGATGAATCTTTTACAAGTTTTTTACGTATTTTCGGTGTAGCCTGCATCATGGCCATAACCATTGAACCATGTTTTTTTATCAGAGGTGTTTTTCTTTTCATGTTGACTTTAACTCGATATCGGATTAAATGATAATACAATGTCCATGTCACTATCATTTATACCTAATGTTTTTTAACATACTGTCTTTTACAGTCAGAATTACTTTTTTAAGAAAACTGTGAATAGAGAGCGTCAACCAATGTATCAGCGCTAGCCATGGATGAATCCACGGGAACGGTTCTTCCTTTCCCAAGGTCAAGCATCTGCTTTTTTTCGTCAAGTTTATATCTTCCTGTGCCAAGGTTATATCGTAGCATATCTTCTATCATCCGTCTATATTTTCTTAAGCCTTTTTTATGTTTAGCCAATGTATTTGGAGACCAAGCGACGGATGGAATTCTTTGAAACGCTATTTTTTTGCCTGGTAATATAAATCTTGAATACTTTCTTTGGTAATTCCTCATTCTTTCACCAAGTATTTCCTCTCTAGATTTTGGATATTGTTGATGTTCTGAAATGGTACTTGCTACAGGGGTTCGTTTTCGGCTAGTAACAAATCTTTCATCAATCGTAATTGGAGATTTTTTCTTTTGAGATTTTTTCTTTGGAGATTTTTTCTTTGGAGACTTTTTCTTTTGCGGAGCACGCTTTCTTGGAGATTTTTTCTTTTTTGGAGATTTTTTCTTTTGCGGTGCACGTTTTCGTGGAACACGTTTTCGAGTTTGTCTTTCAACTCCAAATTTTCTGATGGTTTTTACTCCATCCCATCTCAGTAAGCTTCTGATAATAACACCACCTAGAAATCCTCCCCCTCCAGGTTTTAAAATGATTTTACGTTTACTTTCCTCGTCTATGGATGGATCTGCTAACCGTTCAATATCTGTTCTATGTTTTGTCATGTACGTTGTGGTTTGTTTTGGTAATTTGATTTTATTTTCAATGATGTTTTGCGCAGCCAACGTAAACCATTTTAAAATTTCTTTTAAGCCTGCTTTTAACACAGCTTCTCTTTCATGTCTATCGGTTTGTTGGCTTAAATTTCGCAAAGCAGCTAAAACTGAACTCGATGTGGCTGGTAATGCCATGTTTACTCACGGGCGTGAATCATAAAAATGATTTATGTCCAAAATGTGATTCCCTTTTAAGCAAGAATTTTTGCATAAAGTTTTTTAAGCAGGAGAATAAATAATGGGGCCTCTTTCATCTCCTTGTGTACGCCAACGATGAAATATATCTGCTCGTAGTCTTAATTCTTTTTTTGTTTGTGAATGAAAATCTATGACTAAATAACCATGATCCATCGATGTAGCATCTTCATAAGCAGGTAACAAATGTGGGGCTTGCATTTGGTGAGCTAGTGTTTTAATCTGATTCTTATCTCGTTCATTTCGAAATAAAATCATATATCTGGAATTAAGACTAATGGTTCGACTCGATTTCGATTGCTGAAACATATTTTGCGTGATGTAAATCACACTTGCATTACGATGGTGTCCTTTTCTTGTAAACCAAAGTTTAATTTTTTCCTCATCTTTTTCACCCAACATATCATCAAAGACAATTAAATGCGGGATAGATACATCACTGACAATTTCGTTTTCATCGTCAGGAATTCCCTCCACGAATTTTATCAATTTGAACTGTGAATTGAACTTTTCTTGCATAAGATTGTAAGCATGCTGCCATTCTTTGTAACACCAAACAACTCTTTCAGGAACGATGTTGAACAAGTCTTCTCGATAGTCAATTAATTTATGAACGAACTCTGTTTTTCCGCATCCACTCGGTCCTGTGATGAAAATATTACAAGGGTGTTGAAACAATATGGATTGTACATCCATATTTTTTTACTTTTCTCGTTAAAGGCTATTGATAAAATGACAATATCAATGAAAATAAAAGCATTTTTATTGAACAGAAGTGAACAATGAACATTTTTTACAATGAAAAAACATTTTGTATTGAACATATTTTTTACAATGAAAAACATTTTGTATTGAACAATTCTTACAATATAGCATATAACATTTTTTTACAATGCAAATTCGCAGATGCCTCGATTTTTCCACTTGTCTTCATGTTCCACAACAGTTTTGTGCAGTTGTTCATTGCCCAAAAACAAACTATATACACTGTCCAAACCACTATATTCACACGTTCCTCTAATTTCAAAGACGTTTTTGAATACTGCTTTTGACGAAAGAGTTGAAAGTACGATTTTTTCTGTAACATCTCTACCAAATAGGAGATACCCTTCCATGATATCCACCCCTTCTGCATTATCTCTTGATTTTGTATACCGTAAGTAAAAGTTAAACAGGACTGATTTCATTTTCAGTAGATTCAGATAACTTTCTTCTGGTCTTCCTATGATAATGAATCGCCATCGACTTGTGGTTTGCAACTGCTTAGTGAAATAGTCACTTCTCCACAAACAAGCTGTTAAATACCCTTTGATAGGGGTATCAAAGTTTGACTCAGTTATCAGCATTGTAATAAAGTCATGCATGCTATACAATTTACAAGATGTCTCTCCTTTTGCAACTCCCTTGTGCAATTTATCTATCCAAAAATGCACACATCTGAATTTAAGCTTAAACTGTGTTCCTTCATCGAGCGTGTGTAGTCGAACAAATTCTCCATAAACTTTTTCACGTAGTTCTATCGGTAACGGCAGCATTTCACTTGCCATTTTTCACTGTTTTTTAAAAACGTCTTACTCGATCTGTTTACCACAAAACAATGCGCTATAGAAATTTATTTTCTCAGACTTTTATAACCATAGGGCACAGTGTCAGTATCGTTTACAATAACTCTTTTGGTATAGACAGAGCGAAACGTTTTTGTCTGCGCTTCGCTGGTCACTGTTCTATCTCTATGTCTTTTAATTTTACAATCATACCGAATTTTGATTTCTATCGTACGATCCAAAGCACATTTTGAATAGGTATCGAAATTCACCACCTGCTTGGTATTGTAATCCAAAGTAATTCCCTTCACTTTACATTTACTTATCTCTTTTCCATCTTTTGTTTTCATTTTATAAGCGTAATTCTTGGGTCCTAATCCTCTGAAATGGGTAATTCTACAATCAGGCTCTTCATCAGTCCATTTTCCTAACCTGCTGTTAATGATAGGAGGGTTCCACAATTCAGGATCATGAATGTACATGCAACTATCTGTATCAAAATACAGAACTCTATCTTTTAACTTTTCAAGAACGGCGTACAATTCCAACCTTGCATAAGCTGTTACGTAAGACCCTACTATCACGTTGGCTGTAGCGTGGGTATCAATATGTTCCAATTTTGATTCATAGTTAACCAAGATGAATGGACAGTCCTCGTCAAAGATTTCTACATGCTTTACAATGAAATTGGGATTGGTGACTAATTCGAAATATTTAGACGGATCACTGATGTATTCCGTCTGAGTCAATATTTCACGCTGGGCTAATTTTCCCCAAAGACAGTTCAACATAATCTTAGCAAACGATCTTCTCCCAGGGTTTTTTTGAATACAACTTGGATCAAGACGAACCCCTTCTGCCTTCTCATATTCACAAACGAATTGATCTTTTTCCGAGTCTGATTGGCACCAATTTGGGTAACCACTGGCTTCTTGCTTAATTTTCAAGAAATTATCCACATAGCCTTTAAAGAATTGATCCGAAACAGAGTTGAAATGCCAGATTTCATACACTTGCATTAGCCGATAGCCACAGTCAAGAGCTTTGAATAATTCAAAGGTAACCCAAGTTCCGACCAAAGCCCTCTCTTCTTCACCATGGATACAAATGTTTGAACTTTCTTCTGCACATTTCATACAGAGTGGAAACATCATTTTATTGTTACAGTGAACTGGGAGAACGGGGTGAAACAAATCCATTGGAGGTAGAACTTTGCATTTGATTAAGCCCTCATACTGACGAATATTGTTCATATCAATATTCTCACTAGTCAAAATTTCTGGTTGACCCACAGGATAGGATTTATGTTTACAAACATAAGGGTATAGAGAACAGATATCAATGTACTTGATTTCCTTCTTGCTTTTTTCATCAACATCGTAGCTAATTTTTATGGCATTACATCTTCCTCCAGACAACCCCTCCCTCGGATCGATGGGGTCCAAATGTGGATATAACTTTTCAATGAGTTTTTTGTACTCTTTATCCTTCATCTTAGCATCGAATTCGTGCTCCCAAATGGTCACGACATTATACCCCATTTCTACGATATCTCCTATACGCTTAAAAGTATGATCGTACAATTCACCCATGGGCCTCCCATTGATAGGGTTGATATATTTCCGATCTGTATAACATACAGGACAACCATGATACAAATCCCCAAGGAACTCATAGACAGTGTTTGATTGACGGTGAAAACCATCTACAGTATATCTTCCGATTTGAACTTCCCCACCATTTTTTGCATGGCGAATATGAATACCTTTTTCCTGAGCTACACTTTGAATCCAGCGTATCGCTTTCATAGAAAAACGACGTCTGGACGAATCTTTACTTGAAATGATAGCAATTTGATTTTCTGGCAAATATTTGCTTCGCCAGACTTTGTTACAGGCATCGGCAATGGTAATTGCCTCTAAAAATGGACAAATACCACCCTGTTCGATAAACAGCTTTCTGAATTCAGCACATCCCCGTCTTAGGATATCGACATCTGATCTACAGTATGACTCCATCTCTTTTTGAAAATTGAATTCCTCACCCTTTTGAACTTTGTCATTATACCAGACTATGAATTTCGACCTACCCTCTTCAGACATTGAGTCGGGTTTGTAATAAGACATATCCAAGTATGGTCCAATATAACTCCAAAAATCATCTGTATTTGCCCAGTGAGGAAAGTAACCTTTTTTCATTTCTTGAAGACCAAATGTGGCTGGAAATTTCGCCAGCCCAAAGTTCATGAAATTGAAGGAGTCGATCAGACGTACACCATTCAATTCTAGCTTCATAATATTGTTTCCATTCATGATCAATTTTGGAAGTTTTAACCCAACTTTAACAATATAGTTAAGAATGAACTGCCCGTCATACCCTTTGAGATTATGAGCCATAGCTGTGACTCCTTTGTGATGTTTTGAAAAGAGCCACTTGCAAAATTGACTCAAAGTTTCTTCTCCTTGAAAAATAACTTCCCTACCCTCTTCAAATTCGCTGCATGTAGAACAATGAAAATCAAGTGGTTTATCGATACAATCATCACAGGCTCTATGTGCTATACAATAATTTGGGATGTGCACGCCTGTATCTTGTTTGCATTCAAAATCAAAGAAAATGAACTGTGGTTTTTTAACTAGAGAAGAACTCGTCTCATCATCGTTGTCGTGTTTCATCTTACTTTGGTAAGGTTGAATATAACAGCGATGATCGAAGTCAACTATCTTCTTACAGAGATGACACTTTTTCTTTCCCTTGCAGATATGATTTCTCTTTCTGGTAAGATACTGTGCGCCACATTTTGAACAAAGTTTCACTATTTCACAAATGGATTTCTTTTCTTTACCTTGAACATTTCTGTGATTTTCAAAGCATGCTGCACTAAAAAATCGGCGATGACACTTGGAGCAGACATACTCTTTGGATTCTGATGGACATTTTCCAGCACGATAACAACCTTTGCAGATTTTTGAGCAAGCATGATTTTCCCGTTCGTTATAACCCACATCACAGAACTCACAATAATATGAACAACAAAAAAAACCTTTGATGGATTTGATATAGTCATAATGGTTTTGATGAAAGTATAAATGTATGATCTTACTATTGTCTTTCACTTCTGGATGTTCAAATATTTTCCTCGTTTTGGAATGCTGGTCGTGAACTTTAATGACATAGTCTTTTTCATACAGGAACAATTGAATTTTTTTGAATTCATCAATTCCTACAGACTGTGTTGGTAAAACTCCAGCTTCATTCATCAATTTCTCGGCTTCAATCTTTTGAAGTGGTCTGTTTGATCTTTTGATGAGATCCCATCTCCGATTCCATGCTTCGTTGTTTTCACGTTCATTATAGCAAATTCCCACAACAACGGCTCTTGCAAAACATAGATGGTCACTATTGTTAATTTGAATAACCGATTGTTTCTTCTTGGCAAAAACCTTTGAATCCAATAGTTCTGTGGTTCTAAGATTTTTTCCGTTACCACATGGAGGTATTGTATGTGTAATGTCAAATGTCATGGAGCCGTCGTTCAAGACAAAATCTGTATTTGACTGTAAAACTCGTTCAATTTCATTCAATATAGTTTCACCTTGCAGCTGTTCTGTAGCTAAAAAGGGAATATGAATCCCCATCTCCAATGAAGGATGGTTGACGCTGATTCTAATCATATCTGTCGGGTTTGCATCTAACTTTCGAATGATTTCATGGGTAACATCGTCGAATAACCCGGTCAACTGTTGGGGCTGTAGCTCATCGAATTTCTTAAAACTCACTGACAATACATGTGATTCTGTTCTAAATTTTCTCGACTTCTTTTTTCCTCTTTCTATTAAGTCATACAGACTTTTCATATCCAAAGATTTCTCATCCTCGTTGGTTAGTCCTGAAAAGGACTGTTTCTCTTTTTTCAAAGATTTTTCATCGCTTTCACTGTCACTTTCTTCTATCAATGGTACAGTTTTTTTCTTTTTTGGTGGAAATGACTCGTCGTCACTGTCACTTTCTTCTTTCAATGGTAAACATTTTTTCTTTTTTGGTGGAAATGACTCGTCGTCACTATCACTGTCTGAATAAACTATTATTCTTTTTCTTTTACCCATCGTTTCAGCTCTGGTTGAGAAGACAAAATGAAGCAAACAAGAAAAAATCTAACAATTTATAAACTCTTTCCTTGCAGTAGTGTATAAATAGAGACGTCGACTGTGAAAATCTCATTATTTCTCTGACCAATCTCAGACAGAGCAGTCGATAAAAGAAAATGAGCGAGTTCAAGCTGCAAAATACAACGCCAAAGAGAGTGTATCTGTATGTTAACCCATACACTCACGACTATGAGATCACCAATATACCACCACAATATCAAGTCTACCATACTGGGAACTATGTGGGATCATTTCTATCCCACCAACATTCTGCAGAAAAAGGTGTCTATCGTATCACCAGAATCCTGGATCAAGCGACATTCGACAAACGACATGGGATGGATGGTGTGAGAACAAATATTTGTTTTACGTGCAACAAAACAGGACATTGGGCCAAACAATGTCCAGAAAAAGAAAAGCAGACTGGAGAAAATGTTTTTGTCTATGTGGATCCGTTCAGCCATGACATCGAAATTTCACCAACAGCTGTCAAGCTCCAACATATGAAATACGTCGGGGTAGTAAATTCATTCTACAAATCATCCAGCAATGAAAATACGTGGAAAAAAAGTTCACCACAGGATACATCATCCGTTGAAACTCAGACCATAGACATGCAGACTGACAACACGGCTATCAAGGATTCAGAGATCTGCAAAATAGCAGATAAATTAGAGACTTTACGGAAAAATCTGGACAAACAAAATCTCATAGATTGCACAAAAAACGAATTTTCTGCAGAGGCGAATTGTTCAAACGGGAAGGAAGAACCAAAAGATTTACTGTTGATAGAAAAAAGCGACAGTGACGATGAGCCATTTCCACCAAAAAAGAAAAAAACTGTACCATTGATAAAAGAAAGTGACAGCGAAAGCGAGGAAAAACGTCAAAATAACGAAAAGAAGAAAAAACGACAAAGCAAAAAAAACAACTGTTTCTTTTGCAAATCGACAAAACACGGGAATGAAATGTGTCCAGATATGGTATTAAAAAACAATGAAAGGGGAAAAAAACGTAAGAGTAAATGTGAATCTGACATTCCGAAGAAAAAAAGAAAAACAGCCTAAGTGAAAAAAAGTTTTTTCATTCATTCTGTCTTTTTTACAGTTCAAAGTTCTATGACATTCCGAAGAAAAAAGTTTTTTCATTCATTTTGTTTTACAGTTCAAAGTTTCATTGTACAAAATGTTCTAAAATAAAAAGTTTTTAAATAAAAATATGAAAAGCATATAAAGGACTTGACTTTGTTTGTTTTTGACAATTTGAAGAAAGTAAAAACTTTCTTGGTATTGGGTAGCCCTGAAAAGGACTGTTTTTAAAATTAAAGAGGACGTATTCTTCACCATTTCAATGAAGGATACATTCTCATTAATTTATTCTGCCAACCGCGATGCTCTGTTGGCGGTATCAGTTCTGATAAGTCCGGGTAAATATTACCCATCTTGACGATTGGGGTACGCGTATAAAACTCATACCCTCTCCTGGCGAAGAACTCCCGAAGAGCTTTATGCTTTACTCTCTTTCTTTCTTCTACTTCGTCTTCTTTCTTTTCCATGAGCTCTTGCTCCCATTTCTCCTCCATTTCTTCCTTATTCTTCCTGCCACCAAACAACCCACAGCAAAATTTCGAAAACTTCATCGTGAAATGAGTTAATAAAAGAATAAAAAATGCTGTCTCTTTTATAGCATGATAGGGGGATTGACCTACTTTGATACAGAATTAACAGAATTAAAAGCGCGAACGTGGGCGAGAATATGTAGATAGAACATAACGTACTATATGATCTATCTACAACGTCTAAGAGTATCAAATCCAAAAAATGTAACGAAACTAACGATTGGTTAACGTTAATTCTGTTAATTCCAAGTCAAAGTAGGTCAATCCCGCTGTCAAGCTATAAAAACACCGATTTTCCCATACATTCATCATTTTGACTCATAGCTCTCGAACATTTCGGAAGTTAAAAATCAATATGGAATTCGACTTAAACGATTTCAACTTAGATGCTTTCCTACCAGTGGAAAACAATGGAGACATTCTCTCATCGGCTATGAATTCAGCAAACATCATTCCGACGACTGTATTGGATAACATTTACGAAGAGACGAAACAGTTAAATTCGCAACAAGACTCTATGTTGACTCGGATCTTAAAAGAACTGGAAACATTCAACAAACATTTGGAGGAGCTTAAAACTTTAAACACAAACACCGAACGGTTATGGAAAAACATTGAGACACTACGCTATCAAAGACAGAGCATTTCAGCAGTTCCAGTAAAGATTCCTGTGGAGTTCGACTTCGATAAGACAAATCTTCACAAGTTAGTGGACTCTATCGTAACTGTTGTGAAGAAAGAAAAACAACCAAAACAAAATCAACCGAGAAGAACAACAAAACGAAAATCAGAGGAAGACGTTAGCCATCTCCATAAGCGACATGTTGACCAAAAGAGATCTTCACCGACACTGACAGGCCAGGGCAAATACGGGAAAAACATTGATAATTTCAATGACTTCAAAATCCCGAAAATCCCAAGAAGAACAAAGAAAAGCTGTCAGTAGAGAGAAAAAACACAGTCTCCAAACAAAACAGCCCTTTTCAGGGCTAACCATCTACCATGAAAGATCTATCTTTTCAAATTGTCACCCGAAAATTTTCCAAATAACCGGAATCTGGCCCATAGTACCTACCCGGGGGGAAGCACTCTGGGGACTCAGGGTGGGTCGCATGGGCCAGGAGGGGGGGAAGCAAAAATGCCAGAAAGTGCCATTTTTGACCCAAATCGACCAAAAATTTTCCAAATTGACCGGATTTGTCCCCAGAGTACCTACCCAGGATAGCACTCTGGGGACAAATTTTCCCTCAGGGGGGGTAGACTGGGGACACTGTCCCCAGGCTACTCCCCTTTACTACTCATACGAGAAAGGTTGGCTTTGTCTTTTCTCTTTACATGATTATTACTTCAGTGTAAGCTTAGAGAGCCGAAAAGATCATCGATATCTTACAAACAAACTGATGGACAGTTGAACGAATGAAGGAATCAGTTTTGATCAATCCTTTGAGCGCACAATGAGTAAAATAGACATTTTTCTGTCAGCAAAACCGAATATGTATATTTCAAGACTGCTTGGTCAGCGTGTCTATGAGGAGATTATTATATATCAAGATCAGAATGTTATTGCTGTGCAGCCTGATCTTGATATAACTTGAGCACAAAAGCAGTAATAAAGGCCTTGTCGTCAAAAAAAGTTTAATGACTAATTTAAGGGTTTAGGGATATTGAGTTTAAATGAAGATGAAGAGCTTTAATATTTTAATAAGACTACAAATACAAAAGTATACATGTATATACAATGAAACATTCTAGTAACTGAAAAAAGGTGTAGCAAAAATAGAGGTCTTTCATGTACAGAATAAATCTACATTATTTTCAGAAAGGAGATGTATATATTCTTTATGTGTATTTGTTTTTGTCCTTTATGCGACAATCGAACTATTAACTCTTTCAAAAATCAATTTCGATCAATTCAAGAGACCTTAAATTATTTAAAGCATATTGAACTCACGTTTAATGAAATTAAAAATACAAATATGCAGAGATTATGAGATAAAAACAAAGGAACGAAAACAAAACAAAAAAATCACACTTTTTGGTAGCAAAATTACATGAATTACTTACTTTACCTGTGAAAAGTGCCAGAAGATGAAAAGCTTTTCATATTGCAATAACTTGGCGACCATTGAGAATGATGTATATATTTGTATTCCTTTGTACTGATATTGTATGAAGTAATATGTATGTTCGTACTTATTACTATGATCAAACGATCAAGTACAACTTTCGTATTCAGTCCTCGAACAGCCCAAAATAATTTATCAGTTATTATTTCAGAATTGCAGTGCCAGAATTTGATAACGGTTGGTGAAAGAACACCAAGTCCAGACATTATTGTGCAAGGAAAAGCGATTAAAGATTTGTCAGTAAGATGGAGATATTTCCATATCACAGTTGTATAAAATTTGTCCACATCAAAAATGAGCCAGGTTCTGTGGAAAAAGGGTTCTAATGCATCTGCCAAAAGTATCGACCCAGGTAAGCATATGCCGTCCGCACAGGCTGACCTCTGTCGAAACCTTTTCATATTGGTGAATTTTCTGCAAGTACAAGGACCAGTTTACCTCATGAATCAGTCGGTTGTCAGACTTGCCAAGTATAATGCATCACAGAGATGCATTCAACCTCTTTTTGCAAGAGCATGGCTCACATTTATTTGTCCATGTTTGAAATGCATTTAGCCCCGAATAGCTTTTCGTGAATATAAAAAAAATGAATAACAAATCAAGCGGTAACATGACATAAAAAGAGCTGTTTGACTGACAGAAAAATGTCTCTTTGAATGATGTGAACAGCATTATGAGAAAATGAGAACTTGCGTATAACAAGTAATTTCTCTTTTTCCCACAATCTTATCTCAAGCTGTCTTCTAAAAGAGCGTAATAATTCGCATTTGATGATTTATAACGAGGTTTGAAAAGTTTTCCTGGTGACCCAGAAGATAGTTCACTAAGAGGAAATATATTGTTTTCGTTGAAAATGACAATTTCTAACTCAGTGACACTCATCAAGGATCAATGTTCGCTTCCTTTTAACGTGGTCTTTGAACTCGCAATCGGTCTTTCCAGAAGGGTCGAGTCGGAGACTTTCTTTCCTCTGAAAAAAGGCAGAAGTACGAGTGCAAAAAAAGTTAATTACTTCATTGACTACTTGTGAGGTTAATCTGAAAGAAGAAGAAGAAGAAATAAAATAAAGGGCAAGTATCGTTAAGTATACAGTATCGTAAGGATGTGACTATTAATAGTGAAATGGCAAGGGTTCTGGTAAATTGCTCTTTCTCTTTACTCTTTACCAAAACACACAAATCAAAAGTAATCCAAATTCAAAGCACCTGCAGAGGACAAATAAGAAATGTCTCAAAGATTGGGATTACCTTTGAAAGGGTAAAATCACTGTTGGTATGAGAGAAAATGCTGGTAACCTGCATTTTCACATTTTCAAACAATTTTTCATGAGCCTTGTCCATCAAGCGAGCGGGATTGTGCGTTAAATAGGTCTAAAGGGAAGTACACGACACGAAAATGAATATTTTTACTGCTAAGAAATCTAGTCCTCTAGCACAAGTCGATAAACTGTATACTTGATTGTTAAATACAGTGTGTAAATTTCCAGAGATGGTTACTTTGATTCACTAGCATCCGACGTCACTAACGCACTTATTCGGCATTATTTAAGACAAAAGCCTCGGCCGTATTCACCGAACACATTCCGAATTTAGTTGTTATTCTTCATCACAGGTTTAGTTGTCTAACTGGCTGAGACAGAGCGTTTAAATAGCGAATTTTGGCCCGTTCACGTCAAAGTATCTTTCTTGTTCGTTAGAAAGAAATGCAATTTCTGAAATGGTTTAGCTAATCAAAAATTGCATTATTTTCACATTCAGAAAACTATCGGAAAATTATAATACAAACGTAATTAAATATGGTTAGTGAATACGGGCCCATATGAGTAGTCCTGGAATTTGATCAAAATCAAAAATTGTTTGTGAAACAGGTCACGGGATCCATCTGTGTGGTCAGTTCTTTGACTTTGTAAATTACTGTATACCACGTCTCGTATTTACCAGACATTCTTAATTGCTTTATCAGCACCATTCTAGATTTAGGACCTGACACAACTTCTGATCGGCTATTTAAAGCGTTTGATTCAGCCAGTCGGAAGTTACGTTACTTTGAAATTTACAAAGAAGGATACACTGGAATTAGAATAGGGATGGTTTTAAGAAAAAGATTCCATAAAATACGTTGATTACTTTTTACCTTTTCTTTGTCAGCTTTATAACGACGACAACGCCAACAGCAACACCAACTAAAACGCCGGCAACAAAACCAGTTACCCAAAGATAATTGGTGGAACCTGAGTTATCCGTCTTGACTGGTGTCTGTTCCGGTGTCTGGCATTGTGTTTTAGAGTAGCCTGAAAAAGAAAAGAAACGTTCATCGAGTTCCTAAGGCTCAATGAGTACTCTACTTTGCAGTTGTGGACATCGAACATAAACGATGACTAGATATCTTCGGTGTTTACTTTTTGTGGTTTAGTCCTTCATTCACATAGCAATATCGAGGTCCTTTTAAGAGTTTCACCGTCCATTTTGTTTGCATGGTTTTCTTTAGGTTTATAGTCTTAAACACAGAAGTCAATAAACCACATATTAAATGCTATACAGTTTACAGTACAGAAAGAAAGTCATCATTTTTGGAACGACTTGTTGATTAACTTTCATCCTGTTAAATAAGTTGAATGAAATCGTCTATCCGACAGTCAAAACCAAAATGTTGCTATTTCAAAGTTATTTCTTTGGGCGGGGGGGGGGGGGGATGGAGATATCTCCTTTTCGGATCGGACTGTGTAGATCCAAGATCAGACTGCACGTTCTGCGCAGTCTGATCTTGATCTATAATGTCCGCAAAAGGTCCTTGAGTCGCGCTTAGCGGCATAAGTGCTATTGCTTAGGTTGTGAGAAAACTGATATAGAAGATGAATACCACTTTGTGTTTGCAAAAGTTTCATTATATTGAGAAAAAAAAGTATATCAAATCTAGCTATTACTTACATCCTTCTGTATTCAAATATCACAGTCTTTTATGCTCAAGAGATAAAAGCGAACCTATCAATCTTTGTAAATTTATTAAGGAAGCGTTGGCTCTTAGAAATAATATCTTAAATAATATCTTGTAAACTATTATTTTATCATTATTGTTGTTCATCCTCCCTCGAGTTTTATATTTCTGTCAAATGATCGAATTACGAAGCAGATTTGAAACTTTAATAACATGTACTTCTATTATTGCCACTCTCATATTTTCTGTACTGGATTTTGACGAAAGTTCCAACAAAGTAGGGGTTAGAAGCATGAAATAAATAGAATATTTGTTCTATTTTTCGGTGAAAGATAGAAATTTATTTTATCTCGTGAACATCCTCGGTAATATTTTGATATATTTTTTTCGGTAAAGATCGAAATTTATTTTATCAAGCTAACATCATCAAATTTATTTCATCTCGTGAACATGATGTTCACGAGATGAAAAAAAAATTCGATCTTTCACCACCCTCCCTCCCAAATATTCTATTCATTTCATGCTTCTAACCCCTATTTTGTTGGAGCTTTCGTCAAAATCCAGTACAGTTGTTTTCGGTACTTCCCAGTGGTGTAGCCCCCCCCCCTCACATAACATTGCATTACAATATGACGTAAAGCGCGAGAAACATAGCGTAAATTATGTCATATCCCCCCCTCTCCCCATTTGAATGGCACGCGCTGATTATCTAGGTAACTAGTGCGCGGGAACTACTGTTACCGCATTCAATCTATATGAAAATAAATTCGTAATCCTGAAACGTCTGGCGTAATATTCGGCCAGTAAGATACATAACAAATGGTTTGTAAAATAAGGTGATCGTCATTTTCTCCCTTACCCCCACGACGTTTTCGCAGGCTATCTTTCTCATGGTTGTTAAAACTCGGGATAAGTTTGGTAAAGAGTTTATTCTTGATCTCCGATGAGACATGCTTAGTCTACAAAACTGAAATCTTGTCAAGCAACATCCCGGATCTAATAAGATGTTGACAATCAATAGTTCTTGTACTTCCTTATTTTGTAATTATATTTATGACGTGCGAAGGTCTGACACTTAAACATTTACCAAGCGACACCGTGCTTTCATAACCATGAGGAAGAGAACATTTGAAAACATTGTAGGAAAAGGAGAAAATGCTGGTAACCAGCATTTTCTCCTTTTCCTACAATGTTTTCTACCCTGTCAAAGACTTCATTTCATTTGTAACATGTCGTCTGCAGAAGAGTCTAAAATCTGTCGTTTGGGAAAGGGATAAAGATTCATCCCTAGAGCTGTAAACTAGTGAAATAAACTTCATCATTTAGGACACACTGCCAAAAATATTGCAATTTAAAAGTGGCTTTGGCAAGAATATGTTACGATAAAGCAGACTGTGTAGATCCAAGATCAGATTGCACGCACTGTGCAGTATGATCTTGATCTGGACTGTCCACAACTGTTTGCACATGCCAATTGTTTGAACATGCAATATTTACGTTTCCCGGAATACTTTGAGTAACAATAAGGATATACTTCAAATAATTTAAACACGGATGCGTACAGCTGGTCCTATCAGTTCTTGCACATACTTCTGGGAACAAGTCTGTCAAGGTAAGTGTTTCGATTATTTTTCTTGGTTTATTTGAATGGTATTTGACGGGATTTTCGGTGGTATTCCAGCCAAATCACGACGGCACCTCACTTATTAAAATTGAAGCTTATCATGGGTCCGTATTCACCAACCATTCTTAAGAACGATCTTAGTCTTATTCTCTAGACATTTCTAAATTTGAAGTGACACGCAGTGCGGTGATCCTACGGACATTCCGGCGTAATTTGGCGCCAAATTTAAAACCGGTAACGACAACAGTGATTTCTTTGAATGCTGCCAAAAAAGGAAATACATTTTCTGTCCATTGTAATCTGTCCAAGCTTGCAGCCGTCAGTGGCAACATTTGGCATGAAGATACACGAACAATTACAGATTCATAACATAACGATAGAATTGGTTAAAAATGACTGAAAACGAATATAGAAGTATCTTTAAGGATGAACAAAAAAGTTACCAGGTTTTAATGATTACTAAATTATTGTAGAAAGCTCGTATATCTTGAGGTCCCAATATCCGGACAAATCGGTTAAATAGTTTTCTTTTGCTGCTGCCGAGCTCCTTAAACCGTTTTGTATCCATTAAATTTTACGTTTGTACAGTCATAAATATCGACAAGTTACTGTTTAAGATAATCGGATCTGTGCACTTAAACGTTAATATTTAGTAGAAGAAATCGAAGTAAGTGTTGAAAGAGTTTAAAGAGTTTAATTCTTTGTTCTGTTTTATTGTGTGCATCGGATGAAATAATGTTCAGCATCTTTATAAACGTAGCGCACCTACGTTCTGCATAGTAATTCGAAACAGGCAAAGGTCAAGGTAACTGGATCTGTTTCGGATCATTGTATGTATTACAGGTAGATGATAGTATTTCGAAACTTCAGAAACACGAAAAAGTTGTAGAATATAGGATATGAACGGTAACAAACATTGCAGGTATTTAATGTCGTCTGAATTGTCCTAACTGCTGATGGATTGAAAGAATTTGCAGTACGACGAACAACCCTCAAAGTCCACGACAAGTTCCTACGTCAACTATGCGTTGTATAACGACTGATAAAGTATATCATTCGAAATAGTCACCGAATACCAGGTCCTTCATTCAAAATGGTCGCAAAAACTATAATTCCTGTAAGCAATTTAATTACTATAAATAGCAACAATATGGTGTCGATTTTGTCATTTTATCGTCATATTTGCCTGGATCGAAACTAGGGCTTGTACTAGTGACATGTCTCTTTTCTTTTTTACACAGAAAGAGGTCTCTTACAATCTGACAATGGGGGTTTAGAGTCTACTGCCTTTGTGCCTATTCACCGCCATGGCAACTTGTCGTGTCATAGGTGAGGTTCTCGCTTTCTTTGTCGTTTCTTAAACGAATCTTTGGCATATAAAATACACCAATCGAATATTTTTATTTTTGGTTTTCCTTTGCAAAAAGATACATAAAAATCCAATTTTAAGTGTTCAGATAACAAACTACAGTGACTTACTGCCGTTTTTTTTTTTTTTTTGATATGGATACCAGCGTGGCTCAGTGGTTAGCTGCAGGATTCGCAATCCGTATGTTTTGGTTTTGATCCTCTCCATACACACTGTTCTTTTACAATAGAAGTGTCGTCCTTGGGCAAGAAAATTCAGCGTACTGGTGAGATCCAGGACACGCATAAATAAGTGTGCTGGTGTCGTGATAAGACTGTGTTTATGTTTAAAGCGATGTAAAACACCATAAATTCAATATTTGTATAGATCTGCCTCCCTGATGAATAATGGTCATCCTATAGACATAATGTAAAGTAACATTTGTTTGTTTGCACGTTTGCTCGGCCGGTTGGGATCGATAATTTATATTATGGTTCCCGGAAGTTTATCGGGAAATAATAGTGAAATATAGTTTTTATAAGTACACCGTATCGACCAGCGAAATTTACCGAATTCATAAACTCAGCGTTACTGAACTAGAGACGCTACTTAGATTCTTTGAACTTGTTTGTAACCTCGCCCTTTCAAACGCATCAGATCTATTTCAGACACTGATTAAATCGAGTAATCTTAAAAAAAAAAAAACTTTTCAAAATGTTTATCAATCCTGTGGGAACCAGGTTTATGAGTTTTGTTGATTTGTTGTGTCACTTCGAATGTAAATAAATGGCAGACACTAATGAGACTAACATAAAGGGATATATGTGGCAATCGGTAGATAAAAGATTGAAAAAAATGTTAATTTGAAAATGAATTTTTGTCTTTCTAAACAATTCACTAATATTTAATGTGTAATTTATGTGATATTTTCTCTAATTTATCAAAACACAATTGTGTCATAATTCTGGTTTATACATACGAACTGTTTTCTTTGTTAACTGGTAAAATACATTCTCATTGTAACACAGTCTTACGAAGGGGGGTGGGCGTTACGTCAGGGGAATCTTTGACGGACTATTTTTTTTTATTACAAATTGAAGTGATGTTTTCAACTTTTAGACGAGATGGATATCTTTCTGGAATCAGACGGGAAGCCATGTGTGTCTTGCGATCCTTGTGGGAACGGACTGGTACTCTTTAAGAACAAGTGTTACCTTTTCAGCAAAGATCGTTTGACCTGGTACGAAGCGATGATAATTAAACTTTTGACCTTTTGCTTGTTGATCGTAAATTGGAGGTATAAGAGAGCTTTTCTTTTTCAGTGTTGTCTGTCTGTTTATTGAGAGACATAGAGAGAGAGAGAGAGAGAGAGAGAGAGAGAACCACCAAACAACTTCAAAAGTATTTGTCAGTTTTGGTAAAACCTTTCGCGTGCTCAAAATGACTGAGGATAAAATATACGTATGATACTGTACCTACATAAATTCTATGTAGGCTAATAGGTCTCAAATTTTAATATTTTTTGTTTGTTTCGTGATAAACTCCCAAAAAAACAAGTTTTTGAGAAAACAAATCTCCATCATTTATATTCCCACGTGATTTCCAGTCTGTCTGCGCGAACGTTGTGACGAAAGATGGTAGAGGAGGCTGGCTATCCCATATTGCTGATACAGAGGAAAACGAATTCCTGATGCACCAAGTACAGAAGCGGGGCAGACGTAAGTAACATATATTCAACAAAATTAGTAATATTAACACTATCAAAGATTCAGGCTTAAACATAAAAGTCACCATCTTGTGCTTATAAAACTTAATTAAATACTCAACATTAATTTCAATTATACTTCTATTATTCATTAAAAAAAGAGGCTTTAAGGGCCATGTATCGCTCCACTGCCTTTTAAATAGATATATTATGCGCTTAAGTGGCATTGACAAGTGACCTCATTAAGAAGTCTGTATGGCAATAAACTTTCATAGAGAAAGAAAAAGCCTAACACCCCCCCATTATCTTTTTCTTTTTCAAATGCAAAGATAATGTCAGTGAATCCAAGCTTGTGTCATTCATACTAGATATCAATGAACTCTAACAAAGAGTGCTTTGACAAGAAGATTTCCAAAACTTCAGTCTCAGAAAACATTTTCTTCAATGGTATAAATGGTAAAGCTCTAGAACAAAAAACTGTAGATCAGGACTTACTTCATATTGAATATTCAACTGATCTGAGCATAGAACTTACCAGTGTTCAACTCATCTGAACATAAAAAATACCATCAAAATAAACCAATCTCACTGAAATTGAACATTTTCTATCCAAATCACTTGAGTACCCAGCATCAATCATGCAATAGTTCAGTTCGATAATCACAGGAGGTAAATGGTGACAAACTACATATATCTCTTACATGTAATAGCGAACAGCAGTTATTTCCCTTGATCATTATATAAGCTTTTAAATATAAATTGAGTGAATGTCCTACAAGAAGATTTTTAAAGTTTTCACCAAATATGTCTTTGTAAAGTGTTTAAGGGGCTGACCACAGGGCTATAATTCTAACAGTCTTGATACAGGTCCGGTTGATGAAGGTACACGATGCAAACTTTAGTACCCAATACTGTATAAAACGAATTTAATGCTCGGTAGTTGATAAAACAGCCTGTCGTAAGTTTTATTTTGATATTCAGTTCTCAGTTTTAACCAAACTTAAAAGCTTCTCGTTTTGCTTAGTTTTGAAAACAATATACGAGCTTACCTGCTTACCATGAGGTCAAAGGATACCTCAGTCCATTTCATTTCATAGACAAAAGACTGGTCTGTTGTTGTATGCAGCAACCGGATTCTAATTTCTACGCCATTTTATATTATTCACACCGGAAAATTTAAGTCAATACAAAACGCATGGGTTGCAGGACTTTTTTACTTTGTATATATATTATTCACCAGCTAATTACTTCATAAATAGATAATTACTGGATCGGTGGAACTGACATCATGCAACATGGCCATTACGTGTGGTACGGGTGGAGGAACTTTGAGAGCAACGACAAACAGTGGTGGAACAAAGGGGAACCCAACCATCGCGGGGGACACGAACATTGCACGGAATACTTGCCTAATGGCAGGATGAACAATTTAGAATGCTACTGGAGACGTTTCTTTATCTGCGAAAGAAGGCATTAGTGTTAAAACCGCAACTGCTTGGTCAGTTATTGTTCTGAGTACAGCTTACACATTTTTGTTTGATTGTCCCTTCAATTTCAATATTAAAATTTTGTTCCTAACTTTTTTCCACGCGACAAGAAAATAGACCTGTACAAATTGAAAGCGAATCTAGGCTATCATGTAAATGTGGCTGAAGTAATAAGAACTGTCTTTGAAACAACGAAACATTGTAGGTAAAGAAAGACATAAAACTGGAATTACTCCGTTTACCAAAATATTTCAGAAGCTCTCTTTAGAATAGCTGTTAAAAACGGGATTGTTTGGTAAAGGGTTAACCGGCAACAGTTCGGTCAATGGTTGTTCTAAATGTTGCTTACACTCGTCTATTTGATTGTCGTGTCAACTTCGAAATTAATATTTTGTTTTTAATTCCCCATCAGGCGAAAAACGTTTCGACATGTCACAAAATAAAAAGCATTTGCAGACGACAAAATCAATTATTAATTGTCGCAAAAATGATGGAATTAGTACAAAAGGTCAAACAAAACTGTTGAAGACATATTAACTCTATATCAGACGACAAAATTTTAGACTGGGCCAAATTAAAAGCGTTTTTAGACAACAAATTTAATGTAGCTGAACTGATGGCAACTGTCTGTGAAAGTGTTAAAAATCCTGTGGGAAAGTACTGCAGTTTTATCCCCGCAATGTTTACTTTTTGCCGCTAGTGAACCTTTACAGAAGCAGATCTAACAAATTATTACTATGAAATATTTCTATTTAATTTGTGGTTTTTGCATAGAATTAAATACATTATAAGTGCGTACTCACATTGAATAAACAATGTAACAAAGCATTCAGGCCATTTCTGGCTTTAGACTATATTCGTAACTATGTCCCTTTATATATCGTATGAAAAGATGCAGACACTAAACCGACTCGGTAGTCAGTGGTAGAGCGAAGGGGGAAATCAAATAAATAAGTCGGCTTCGGGTTCCTCAATCTATTTGTTTACCAGTTATGTAAAGCACTGAAATATCAAGTTCACAAGTCATAAGTCAAACAGTCGAAAAGAATAATGAAATGTTCACCTATTCACGTTTCCCCATGAAGCTTCCTGTTCTAGACTTATCCAATGAAGCTTCTGTTTTAGTGACCAACTAAAAGTTACGAACAAAAACAAATGTCTGACAACTTACAGATTGTAATGCATCTACCCTCAAAAGTTACCAAGATGAAAGTTAACAAATACAACAGAGATAGCTTTCAAAAATACATAGTTATAACATACCAGTTTAGGACCCGGCTAATCTCAACTCTCAGTCTCTTTGTAACAGTTCTCTCACGCTTGTGGAGTGGGTTATTTCTTCAACTGCAAAAGTTAGAAACAGTGCATAGGTATCTCACTAGGTGATGTAAGGTGGCTAAAGAGGTTTTATTACTTTAGTTAAGGGCTTTTACTACTAATCAGAGAAAAAGCTATGCTGCCATACTGAATTCAGCCCCAAGTCCAAATTCCTATCTGTTCCTATGCTTTCTCAATGGCCCTTCACCACTAGGATTTGTAAGAAAGATAAATTCAAATAAAACAAGAGAAATAAGCAAAAAACCTCACACCTACTTTTCAAGACAAAAGCAGATGATCCACACCCAAATAATGTACCGACAAGTAATCTTCAGACTTGCCAAGACAAAAATTCTGATGCTAACCCTTCGAAGTGAACTTCCAAAATGAACATCTCAGAAGAAAAACTCATGCACCAATGAATTATGGCGGGAAACTTAACGCATCATTTATTCATCTGATTGAAAGCAAAATATAAGAAAATTAAGGGGAATAACCTCGTAAAGCAATTGACAGGATTTTGCAATGGTTATTCCACTTTAATAGGAAAAATCATCCTGGTTACAATCAGGCGAAATACCTTTAGACATGTTACAAAAAATAAAAAGCATTTGCAGACGACAAAATCAATTATTAAATGTCGCAAAATGATGGAATTAATACAAAAGGTAAAACAAAACTGTTGAAGCCATATTAACTTTATATCAGACAACAAAATTTTAGACTGGGCCAAATTAAAAGCATTTTTAGACAACAAATTTAATGTAGCTGAACTGATGGCAACTGTCTGTGAAAGTGTTAAAAATCCTGTGGGAAAGTACTGCAGTTTTATCCCCGCATTGTTTACTTTTTGCCGCTAGTGAACCTTTACAGAAGCAGATCTAGCAAATTATTTCCATGAAATATTTCTATTTAATTTGTGGTTTTTGCATAGAATTAAATACATTATAAGTGCGTACTCACATTGAATAAACAATGTAACAACGCATTCAGGCCATTTCTGGTTTTAGACTATATTCGTAACTATGTCCCTTTATATATCGTATGAAAAGATGCAGACACTAAACTTAAACTTGAAATCACTTAAGACATCATTAGATGTACAACAAAAACTTCTGGAATATCTATTTTTTTGTTCTACACAAAATGTGAGGCAAAGTGTGGCATTAAATTTTCAAATACCTTGACTGCCACGAACCCGAAGCTTTATCTTTTCTTCATGAATTAACATCTGTCTGCAACGGGCAGCGTTCAAATATGAAAGCATCTAAGCACCTATAATTTGATATTTCATTGGTTTCACTGAAATTTTTATTTCGTTCCCTCAAAGTATTCACCTCCAACAGATATACAAAATTTCAGCCTCCGGCTCCAATCTTTGAAGGCATTTCCATAGTCTTTTTTAGGTATACTATGAAGACACTGGAATTCATTTTCTGTCAACTCTATTTCAACGTGTGTAAACAATCAGTTTCAGGCATTGTCTTTTGTACGAGGTGCACGACTTTCTGAAGCAGGAAAGAGCCGTTGTGCCCCGCCCCCCACTCCCGTTTTCACCTGACCTTGCGCCTTGTGACCTTTTGTTTCAAAAGCAAAAAAAAAACAACCTTTCAGGTCGAAAATTTGTTCAGCGCAAACACGTCGGTTCTGCAATATTCCAGTGTCTTCATACTTCTTTCTAAGTGTCACTCTCTGAAATCCTTACTATCAGTTTAATTTTTTGGTGTTTATTCATTTTATTTGACTTACTCTAACTGAAAATACAATATACGAAACTAAGACCGATTTTTATCTTATTGTCTTGGCTAAATAAGCGGACGGCATAGATCCAAGATCAGACTGCACGTTCTGTGCAGTCTGATCTTGATCTGTGTCGTCCGCAAAAGCCCCTGATTTCGCCTATGGCGGTCGGCGTAAAGATTCGTGCCACTTGATATCATTGAAAGCCTCTAAACATCATTCAACTTTGAAATCACTGATTAGATGGTTTGGATCACATGAACAGGTTCGGTAACTCTTATAACCTTATTGTAAAAAAATCTACAAGCAAACCCTGCTGCAGTTACCCTCCTTTACAACGGTACAGAACAATTTAATCGCCTATAACAGAAACAGTATTGGTTTTGTTTGAAAACGTACAGGTTTTCTTTTTTTAACCTTTTCACTCGCCTTGAACATCTTTTGCGGATTGTGTAGATTAAGATCAGACTGCACAAAACGTGCATTTTTCCCTTTTCCCACAATGTTTTCTACCTTTTCCAAAAGAAATTTCAATTCTTCCATCACATTTATTTTGTCGTAACAAATGGTTTCGATTTGGACAAGTCTAAAATTTTGTCGTTTGGTAAAGACTTACACAGGCTATATCTGTGCTTCCAGACTGTATTTTGGGTTGTGGTTGTTGTTGTTTCTCTTTTTTAGAAAAAATGAGCCGTGCTCTGGCAAAGGGGGCTTAATGCACCTCCGTGGTACATGATACCAAGCAAGCCATCACATAGTTATGGATTCATAATTGCTACTTTTTTTAGCAACCGACTTAATCATGAGGTAGACTGGTGTTTGGACATACAGAAAATTGACCAACAGCGAAAAGATTCGGCTAAGGTCAGCCTGCGCGGACTGCGCAGGCTGACCTCGGTCGATTCTTTTCGCACATGCATTAAGTCCCCTTTTCATAGTGCATGGCTCAAATGCAATCGGCGTAAAGATTCGTGCCACTTGATATCATTGAAAGCCTCTAGACATCATTCAACTTTGAAATCACTGATTAGATGGTTTGGATCACATGAACAGGTTCGGTAACTCTTATAACCTTATTGTAAAAAAATCTACAAGCAAACCCTGCTGCAGTTACCCTCCTTTACAACGGTACAGAACAATTTAATCGCCTACAACAGAAACAGTATTACTTTTGTTTGAAAACGTACAGGTTTTCTTCTTTTTTTTTTAACTCTTTCACTGCCAATGTCGCCTTGAACATCTTTTGCGGACTGTGTAGATCAAGATCAGACTGCACAAAATGTGCAGTCTGATCTTGGATCTACACCATCCGCCACCTGATACTAATCTTTTGACCAAAATCAGCTTCAAAAGCGACGAAAATATTTTTTTTAGACCTTTAGAATTGTCGAATTCATTTATTTGGCAGCGAAAAACCTAAAATCCAATCCCATTTAACCCATCTTGGTTATCATTTGTTTGTTTGTTTATTTGTTTGTTTGATGTTCAACCCCGTTTTCAATATTATTTCACAAATATCGCCGCGATCAGTGCAACTATAATTCCAAAGACGAATCTTATCACCTAAGGTACAATGGTGTGTCGTGAGTGCAAGTTTTCAACACGGACCAGTCTAGAATTTTGTCGTTTGGTAAAAGGTAAACAGTGTTTTCAACGTTATTTCAGTTCCGGCACTTCCTCAAGCCATTCATAACTATTTATGATTTTTTAAAACTAACGATACTTCCAAACCTGAGAAATTTAACACAATAATAAAAAGCATAAACACCGAGATAACGTTGTCGTAAGACATGGGAGTACAGAAAATGTCTCACAGGCTGATCTGGGTCTACATTCTTCGCAAAGGGCATCGATCAGATACGAACTATATGGTTAAAGCACGAACAGGATACGACAGCAGTGAAGGTAATATGGCAATGTGGTGTTAATTCTTTCAACCTGCACGACACAATGTCGCGTTTTAAGCCTTTACCACACAATCCCGACTTTTAACGACTCTGAGAAAAATGCCTTTTGAAAACATCGTGGGAAAAGGAGAAAATGCTGGTAACCAGCATTTTTCCCTTTTCCCACAATGTTTTCTACCTTTTCCAAAAGAAATTTCAATTCTTCCATCACATTTATTTTGTCGTAACAAATGGTTTCGATTTGGACAAGTCTAAAATTTTGTCGTTTGGTAAAGACTTACACAGGCTATATCTGTGCTTCCAGACTGTATTTTGGGTTGTGGTTGTTGTTGTTTCTCTTTTTTAGAAAAAATGAGCCGTGCTCTGGCAAAAGGGGCTTAATGCACCTCCGTGGTACATGATACCAAGCAAGCCATCACATAGTTATGGATCCATAATTGCCACTTTTTTTAACAACCGACTTAATCGTGAGGTAGACTGGTGTTTGGACATACAGAAAATTGACCAATAGCGAAAAGTTTCGGCTCAGGTCAGCCTGCGCGGACTGCGCAGGCTGACCTGAGTCGATACTTTTCGCAGAGGCATTAAGTACCCTTTTCATAGAGCATGGCTCAAATGCAGTCGGCGTAAAGATTCGTGCCACTTGATATCATTGAAAGCCTCTAGACATCATTCAACTTTGAAATCACTGACTAGATGGTTTGGATCACATGAACAGGTTCGGTAACTCTTATAACCTTATTGTCAAAAATCTACAAGCAAACCCTGCTGCAGTTACCCTCCTTTACAACGGTACAGAACAATTTAATCGCCTACAACAGAAACAGTATTACTTTTGTTTGAAAACGTACAGGTTTTCTTCTTTTTTTTTTTAACTCTTTCACTGCCAATGTCGCCTTGAACATCTTTTGCGGATTGTGTAGATCAAGATCAGACTGCACAAAACGTGTAGTCTGATCTTGGATCTACACCATCCGCTACCTGATACTAATCTTTGACCAAAATCAGCTTCAAAAGCGACGAAAATATTTTTTTTAGACCTTTAGAATTGTCGAATTCATTTATTTGGCAGCGAAAAACCTAAAATCCAATCCCATTTAACCCATCTTGGTTATGATTTGTTTGTTTGTTTATTTGTCTGTTTGTTTATTTGTTTGTTTGTTTGATGTTCAACACAGTTTTCAATATTATTTCACTAATATCGCCGAGATCAGTGCAACTATAATTCCAAAGACGAATCTTATCACCTAAGGTACAATGATGTGTCGTCAGTGCAGGTTTTCAACACGGACCAGTCTAGAATTTTGTTGTTTGGTACAGGGTTAACTGTCCTTTCAACGTTATTTCAGTTCCGGCACTTAGCCCACCTGGGTGGCTCAGTGGTGAGCGTGTTGGACTCATGACCTGGTGGTTGTGAGTTCGATACCCGGTTGAGGCGAACTTTCTTTCCGGCGTATTTTCGCCTCTCACCTCTGCTGAAGCATGTGAGAAAAGTAGTCGGTGGCTTTGGAAAGAAAGTTGTGTTAGTACTGGTGTGAGAAAGCCAGGAAACACATGTGCGTCACCGACCGCCATGATATGCCCTAAGCTGTTAAAGTGGCGTTAAACCCCAATACAACCAACCAACCAAGTTCCGGCCCTTACTCGAGCCATTCATAACTATTTATGACTTTTTTTTAAATAACGATACTTTCAAACCTAAGACTTTAACACAATAATAAAAAGCATAAACACCGAGACAACGTTGTCGTAAGACATGGGAGTACAGAAAATGTCTCACAGGCTGATCTGGGTCTACATTCTTCGCAAAGGGTATCGATCAGATAGGAACTATATGGTTAAAGCACGAACAGGATGCGACAGCAGTGAAGGTGATATGGCAATGTGGTGTTAATTCTTTCTACCTGCACGACACAGTGTCACGTTTTAAGCCTTTACCACAAAATCCCGACTTTAAACGACTCTGAGAAAATGCCTTTTGAAAACATTGTGGGAAAAGGAGAAAATGCTGGTAACCAGCATTTTCTCCTTTTCCCACAATGTTTTCTACCCTTCCCAAAACAAATTTCAATTCTTCCATCACATTTATTTTGTCGTAACAAATGGTTTCGATTTGGACAAGTCTAAAATTTTGTCTATTGGTAAAGAGTTAAGGACCCTGCAGAAGAAGAGAGATTTTGAAACATTATGGAAAAAGGGGAAAAGGAAAGCAAGGGATATCGATCAGATACATACAGTGAAGTTAAAGCGCAAATGTGATTACACAGAAAGTAAAGGTGATATGGTAATGCGGTTTTAACTTTTTAACTATGCACCACACAATCCCGTAGTTTAAGGACCCCAAAGAAGAAGGGAGTCTTTGAAAACCTTATGGGAAAAGGAGAAAATGCTGCAACCGCATTTTCTCCTTTTCCCGCAATGTTTTCTTACCTTGCAGAGACAAATTTCTTCATAGGAGTCACATTTAATTTTTCGCTTGAGAATTCTTTAAAAATTGGACGACTATTGAATTTAGTTGTCCGGTGAACGGTTAAGGCCAAATGAGTAAATGTGTTTCACTTCGCTAATAAAAGATAGAATTTCACTGGACATGAAAAGATCTTTTGGTCATTATTAAAGTACCAAGAATCTGACAGTGTAGATCAAAGATCAGACTGCACATTCTGTGCAGTCTGATCTTTGGTCTAAACCGTCTGCAATAGCTATTTTTGTCACCGTTGTTGACGATGGGAAGGATTAAACCGCTCTATTTAGAAACGGTAAAGAATTCACACCTGTTGAGGGCACTTGAAATAATGGTTACTCTCTCTTAAAGCGCCATTAAGAGGCACCAAAATTAAACTTTAACAAATTGTTTTATTTATGGCCATTAAGGGCGGTTTTGGTCTGCGGTAGGTCTTGCTGCGATTTGAATTGAATAGAATATAATTGGAGAGAGGGGGAAAACTTGAATATAAATAATGAAAATCAACGTATCGAAGGAAAATAAAAATGCTCGAGGTAAACGGAGTTTAGCGTCGAACCGAGGGAGCGCATTTATTTCTTGATAAAGGATTTTTAAACCAATGACGTCAGGTTTGAATCCCTCTGCGCGGGTCAAAATGCAAATAATGTAGATTTGACAAAAGAAAAGAAAACTATAACCTGCAGATTCCTATGGAGCAGCAGAATTGCGATAAAATCAGGTGAAAGACAGTGGTGGAGGGATGAAAGGTCGGTCTTTCAGATTAGAAGTTCTGTGTTCGAATATTGGTCGTGATGCTATGTAATTCTCTGATTGCATTATAGGTAACAGCTAAATACATGAGTTTTGCTCTGGTAAAAGGGGGCTTAATGCATCTCCGTGATGTGCTATATCAGTCAAGCCATCACATAATTATGGATCCATAATGGCTACTTATTTCATCAATCGACCTAATCATGAGGTAGACTGGTCCCTGGACATAAAAAAAAAAAAAAGAAGACCAATAGCGAAAAGTTTCGGCCCACGCAGGCTGACCTTGGCCAAAACTTTTCGCAGATGCATTAAGTCCCCTTTTCACAGACAACGGCTCAATTATGTTTTGGAACGATACATATTGTCCACTAAGTCCAATTTTTTCCACAATGTTTTTCAACATTTGTCTAAAAAGAGAACGCACATATGCATTTGCTTAGCGATAGATTAACCCTTTCCCAAACAAGCCCTGGTTTTCACGTGTCTGCAGTACAAGTCTTTTGAAAACACTGTGGGAAAAGGAGAAATTGCTCGTAAGGAGCAATTTCTCCTTTTCCCCACAGTGTTTTCTACCCTTTTTGAGAACTTTTGCATAAAATTTAAGATTGTCGTCTGCAAACTCATTCAACTTGGACCAGTCCAAAATTTGTCGTTTGGGAAAGGGTTAAACTGATCAACCTGAAAATCAGCTTCCAAAAGAATTCTGGGGAAAGGCGAATTCCCGAATGTTTGGTTTGCGTATGATTTATTACTGTCGGCGATCTTTTATCGTTCATAAAAATAACAAAAAACTTTACTCTCCTTCACCATGCTGCTTTTGAAAACATTGTAGTAAAAAGAACAATTGCTTGTAACAAGCAATTGTTCTTTTTCCCCACAATGTTTTAGAAAGTTTTCTGTTGCACAGTAAATACCTATTGTTATAATTTTTGTTCTGTTCATATTATACCAATGCCTACAAAATTCGACTTGTTTTTGCTTTTGCATCAGGGATCTTTTTAAAACATTGAGGGAAAAGCAGAAATGTCCTGAAAGGGGAAATTAACTTTTTTCCCACCATGTTTTCAGATGTTTTTAAACGCATGGGTTTAAAAATGTTTTCTATCGGCGGACGCCGGAGAAAGCTGAAAGAGAAATGTTTGTTTTGTGTTTGATTTATTATTATGGCAGATCTTTATCGCTCTGAAAACCATTATTACACCGTTATTATAAAATTCAGTTTTTTATGCCCCTGTATAGCAAAACGGTGGCAGAGTGTCACTTTGTAAAGGTTATATCGAATGAACAGTGCTCTGGCTAAAAGGTTCTTAATGCATCTCCGTGATACATTATAGCGAGTAAGTCACCTTTAACCCTTTACCGTACAATGCCGCCTTTTAACGCCCCTGGGAAAGAAGCCTTTTGAAAACATTGTGGGAAAAGGAGAAAATGCTGGTAACCAGCATTTTCTCCTTTTCCCATAATGTTTTCTACTCTATCAAAGAAAAATTGCACCATTTAAGCCACAATGAAATTGTCGTCTGCAAATGCTTTCAATTTGAACAAGGCTGAAATTTTGTCGTCTGGTAAAGGGTTAATTATGGGTCAATAAATTCCATTTTGGCTAACAACCGACTCAATCATGGGGTAAACCTATCCTTTGACATGCAGAAAATTGACCAATAACAAAAGGTTTCGGCCCAGGTCAGCCTGCGCGGACTGGGCAGGCTGACATGGGTCGATACCTTTTGCAGATGCATTAAGCTCTCTTTTCATAGAGCATGGTTCAAATGCTTTTTTCGATGGGAATATAGAAAAAAAAAAGTCTTAAAAAATATACGATGAACTACATTCGTGAATATACAGATACAATTATTAACAAAATGATTTGTTAATGTCAAAGGCAGACGTTCTACAGAGTTTCAGTGTTCATCTAGAAGTTATCAGTCTAGGTCAGTTTCTAACTAATCAACGATTCTTTGAAAATTCTAATGAAGTTCTTACATGTTTGCCGGTACCAATATTTTGGGCCTTGACATGTCTTGGATTGTATAGTGTATTAGAAGTCCGATCTTGATCTATATTGCCAGCAAGGGAAACAAGAGTTGCGGGAAGTTTCCTTATGGTCTGATTTAGTTCAAAGCTTTACATCTATCGTGGAACAAGATCTTATAATTTAGACAAATCACTCTCGATGGCCGCTTTTCTTTAGAAACTGAACAAATACTCGCACGGTGATGTTGGCAAAAGTTGATTCCAGTCACCATCGGATTCGAACCCGTAACATCTGGGGTAATATGCGGGCGCTGAACCCATCTACAGCTGTCTCCCATAACGTTTAACCCTTTACCAACAATCCTGGGTTTTAGAGACCAAGAGAAAGAATGTTTTTGAAAACATAGGAGAAACATAGCAATAAGAGAAAATGCCATTTTCTCGTCTTCCTAAAGTGTTTCTAACGTTTTGAAAGACTAATAATTTGTCGTCTGCAGATGCTTTGGATTTGGGCAAGTCTAAAATTGTGACGTCTGGTAAACAGTTAACCCTTTACCAAACGACAAAATCTTAGTCTAGTCCTAATTGATAGCATTTGCAGACGACAAATCAAATGTGGCTCAAATACGGTATTTGACTCGGTATACATTTGAAACGTTTTGGGAAAAGGACAAAATGCTAGATACCGGCATTTTCTCCTTTTCCCAAAATGTTATCAAAGTCTTTTTTTCCTAAGGGTCGTTAAAACTCGGGGTTTTGTGTGTAAACGACTTTTGACCATTTTGAAGAGGAAGGCTTTTGAAAACATGGTGGGAAAAGGAGAAAATGCCGGTAACCTGCATTTTCTCCTTTTCCCACACTATTTTCTAACCTTTCAGAAACAAATCCAATAATTCAAGCCCATGTAATCTGTCGTCTGCAAATGCTTTCAGTTTGGACAAGTCTAAAGTTTTGTCGTTTGGTAAAGAGTTAAAGAGAAAGTTTTCAGTATCTTCCACGCTATTTGGGAGGTCTTGACTGCGGAGGTCCAGGCATCAACTTTCCGCAATAACGGAGTCTATTTGATAAACGTTACATATTAGATGTAATCCCCCGATAATCGGCCTGCCATTCACCAGTTTGTACGGCAAGGAACGGGAAACGTTATACTCTTGCTCATGTAACCGAAGAAATTGGAGGGGAGGGAAATATAACGTTGTTGCTTTCTTGTAGTTTTTCGATAACTTTTTTAGCGCTAAAAACGACTGATATTTTAATCCTTAGGCTGCTAAGTGCGACTCAAAGACCTTTTGCGGACAATGTAGATCAAGATCAGACTGCACAAAAAGTGCAGTCTGATCTTGGATCTACACTGTCCGATAAGGAGATATCTTTCTCCCAAAAAGTACGTTTGAAGAAGTAAAATATGGGTTTTCTTTTCGGCTTGAACGTTTCATTTCACTTATTTAGCAGAATAAGAGTTAAACCTGCCCTCTTTCCACGGCCTGAAAATGCAATCAACTTAACCCTTAACTTGCAAAATAAGTGAAATGAAGCTTTCAAGTCGATTGTAAAACCCCAAATGTTGTTATTTCAAAGGTATTTTTCCGGCGATATCTCCTTATCGGATAGGGGTCCTGCGTGGCTCAGTGGTAGAGTGTAGGACTCGTAACCTGGAGGCCACGGGTTCGAGTCTCACTGGATCCACTGGGTCTTTCGTGGGAGTGTCTTTGGGCAAGACACTTCAGAGCCCTAGCCTAGTACTGTTTGACTTGGTATATATTTGAAACATTTTGGGAAAAGGAGAAAATGCTAGATACCAGCATTTTCTCCTTTTCCTAAAGTGTTTTCAAAAGACTTTTTTCCTTAGGGTCGTTAAAACTCGGGATTTTGTGTGTAAACGACTTTTAAAGATTTTGAAAAGGAAAGCTTTCGGAAACATTGTTGGAAAAGGAGAAAATGCCGGTAACCAGCATTTTCTCCTTTTCCCACAATATTTTCTAACCTTTCAGTGGAATCCAGGAAATACATGAATATGTGAGCTGTCGCCGTGATATGACTGAAATAATGTTGAAAGCGGCGTAAAACACCATTCAATCAATTCAATCCTTATCGGACAGTGTAGATTCTGTGCAGTCTGATCTTGATCTACACTGTCCGCAAAAGGCCCTTGAGTCGCGAATAGCAGCCTTAGAGTTAAACTTTGAAAGATTATCGGGAGGAGCTGGACGCGCTGGCTCTTTGACCTACTTCTTGGGATTGATATATTCGAATGAATAAATGATAATGTGCGATTGGTCAAAAATGTGGAATTGTTTATCCTGCGGGCCCTTGTAAGCCTATTTTCCGATATGTTTTGACCCCTTACATACAAGCGTGAAAAATATATCTATTTGAAAATTATTGTACTTTTCAACGGTATGCTAAACAATGAGGTAAAAGAGGCATTTGCTGATGAGGTTATTTTTAGATATTTCTCCTAATATTTAACCAAGACAGAATTCAAATAATCACATTCCAGTACCTCTTGCGCCGTCTAACTTTTTAAAAGAAATTTGTGTTTTCTCTCTTAAAGGCTTGAGTAAACAGGCTGACTGTAAAGATCCAAGATCAGACTGCACGCTCTGTGCAGTCTGATCTTGATCTATGCTGTCAGCAAAAGCCCCTATTCGTCTGACCAATGCAGTAATGTTTGTTCTATTTTTCTTTCTGTGTTTAACGCGGTTTTATTTTTACTGCAATGTTTCACGAGTATATCAGTAGCCAGTGCATCTATCACTGCCTTCTTGTATCCTTAACTTTTTACCAGATGACACAAGTTTAGATTTGTCCATATTTAAAGCATTTGCATACGACATATAAATTGGGCCCAACTGTTAGAATATATATACATTAGATAAATTTCTTATATACATTAGAAAGCATTGTAGAAAGCACAGAGAAAATGCTGGTAACCTATTTCTCCAAAATTTTCCGAACGCCAAAATTCCGAAACTCGAAATTGTTTGATTTACTGTTTGATTGCATCAGGACCAATTTCTCTCTCACCACTGCACACGGCTTCCAATTTGTCCATGTAGAAAAGCAGCCAGTGGCTTGGAAAGATACGTATTTGGAAAGAAACTTCAGGAAAGCATGGACTGGTATACTGACAGCCGCTATATAACTGCTATACGGTTTAAATCATCGTCTATCAACAAATAAATGACTGATTGTTTGAAGGCCTCTTTACGCCGCTTACAACACATGTCAGTCATATCACAGCGACCGTTCAGTTATATGTGTGTTTCCCGTCTCTAATCCCTACTGGACTTAGGCTCTGAAGTGCGTTGCTCAAAGACAAGCTCCGAAACAAATGAGCAAACGAATTTAATATATTACCAGTCTCGTGTTTTAACAATCCCGGAGAAAAAATCTTTCGAAAATATTGTGGGAAAAGAAGAAAATGCTGGTAACCAGCATTTTCTTCTTTTCCGACATTGTTTTCACCCCCTTCAAAAACAGTCTCACGAATTGAATCATAACTATTTTGTAGTCTGCAGTTGCCTTCAATTTTGCACAAGTCTAAAATTTTTTCGTCTTGTAAAGGGTTAAACATTTTCATACTCTCGAGAATTTAACAAAAGAGGCTCTGAGAAAACCGCACTCGTACCTCGTGTTTTAGAACATGATTTATTTCACTTGTAATCGTTTACTGATAAACCTAGACGGTAAACACCAGTAAATTGCCCATTATGAGCAGAGTTTTGGGAATCCAATACTATTATTTTCAGGAATTTTTGTGATTTTTTTTTTGTCTGTCTCTTACATTTTTTTTTCTTATCGGGAAACATCAACTGAAGAGATAATTTTACAGCATCGTGCCTGATAAACCGTAACCCCTCATTTATCTACGTAAATCTTCCAAAATATCGAAAGTCATCGGACTCTTGGACTGTTAATCATCCATCCATCCATCCATCCATCTATCCACCCATCCACCCACCCACTCATCCATCCATCCATCCATCCATCCATCCGTCCATCCATCCATTCATCCCATCCATCCATCTATCCATCCATCCACATCCAATCACATCCAATCCCATCCCATCCAATCCCATCCCTCTATCCATCCATCCATCCATCCATCTGTCCGTGCATCTATGCACCCATCTATCCTCCGTCCGTGCGTCCGTCAGCCAGTGCGTCCATTCATCCATCATCTAATTCCATCAGATCGTTCATCCAGTCACAAATTCCATCTATCAATCTTCCTATCTTTCCATCATTAGAGCTAACCCAATGGCTGTTGAGCGCCACTTACTGATCTTTTGCGGACAGTGTAGATAAAACCAGACTGCACAGAAGGTGCAGTCTAATCTTGGATCTACGCTGTCCCACAGGGAGATTTTTTTTTCTCCAAAGAATAAGTTTGAAACAGTATTGTTTGGGTTTTTAATATTGGCTTGAAAGTGTTTTATTAACTTATTTAACAGGGTAAGAATTAATATCGATAGCCACAGAAGCAGCAAAAATAGTTTGAAATTCTCTTATGGACTTTTAGCTGAAAAAAAAAAGATTTCATGACATAACGCCGGGGACACTTGTCATGTATCTTACAATGGACGATTATTTTGAAAAACATCGAGTGAGGGACAAGTGCTCTCCGCAGCTGCGGGGTTTGGGACTTTTATTGTGTAACGTTATACAAGCCCTTACGTCGTTATGCCCACTTGAACTATTTGAAAAAAAAAATGTTAAAAATGTCCGAGGCGCTGTCTGCTTGTCATTTCCAATGCTTTAGTGGTCAAAACATTTAAGCCATGCTCTGTGAAAAGAGGGCTTAATGCATCTGCGAAAAGTATCGACCCAGGTCAGCCTGCGCAGTCCGCGCAGGCTGACCTGGGCCGAAACTTTTCGCTATTGGTCAATTCTCTGTATGTCAAAGGAGCAGTCAACCTCATGATTCAGTCGGTTGTTAGACAAAATGGATTTTATGGATCCATGATCATGTGATGACTTGCTTCGTATAATGCATTACGGATGTGCACTAAGCCCCCTTTTGCCAGAGAATGGCTCATTTCTTTCTGTCTCTGTCTCTGCCCTCCCTCCCTTCTCTCTCTCTCTCTCTCTCTCTCTCTCTCTCTCTCTCTCTCTATTTCAATATTTGACCATCTACGGATAGGTTCTTTTTGAATGGATGTACTTTTTGATTTTTTGACATAATGATTATCTTGAAATTTACTTAACAGTGAGTATTCAAGACAAAAATATATTTTCTAAACAGTTAGTTCTGAGCAACAGTTTTCCTCGGAATTGCAAGGTCTTACATTTTTGTCTCGAATAAAAGAATACAAACACACGCTTCTATTTTCAGACTTTAATCGCATTTATTACATTCGAAACATAACGGGGACGATAACTGAAAATAAAACCTTCCTCGTCCTCGTATAAACGCAAAGGTATCTGTGCCACGCTCGGTAAAAAGGGGGATTAATGCATCTGCGAAAAGTATCGACCCAGATCAGCCTGCGCAGTCCGCGCAGGCTGATCTGGGCCGAAACTTTTCGCTATGGGTCAATTATCTGTATGTTTAAGGACCAGTGTACCTCGTGATTCATTCGGCTTTTAGACAAAATAGATTTTGTGGATTCATGATACTGCAACATTCGCTTGGTATATTGCATAACGGAGATGCATTTAGCCCCCTTTTGCCAGAGCATTGCTAATTTCTTTCCGATTATTTTTCTTTGTTTTTTTTTTTTATCCCCGTTTCACCTTTCGGGATGTTGAGATTTTGACTCCCCCTGAAACTAGTCGCAGCAAACATCCTGAAGAAGTAACGAGTTACTAACACGAATCAAAGATCAAATACACGAATAACTGTAAAAACGTTGTTGCGAAAAAGTAATTGTCCGTTATGAGCAATATCTCCCTTTTGCCACAATATTTTCAAAATCCTCTGTACTGTGCACTCCTTTCAAATGCCCAGTGATAGAAAAAATATGTCAAGAAAAAAACATCTAAATAATTTTTGTTTCAAGGCTGTTTTAGCATTGATATCTGGTTAAGATATTCTGTCAAACATTATACATAAGCCATGCTCTGTGAAAATAATGCATATCTGTGATGCATCATACCAAGCAAGACATCACATAATTATGGATCCATAAAAATCATCATGTCCTAAAACCGGCTGTATCAAAATGTAGACTGTTCTTATGGCATACAGAAAACTGACCAATAGCGAAAAGTTTCGGCCCAGGTCAGCCTGCGCGGGTTGCACAGGCTGACCTGGTTCGATACTTTTCGCAGATGCTTTAAGCCCCTTTTCACAGAGCATGACCCACGTGTATGTAGTGGAAGGAAAATCAACGATAAAAACCAAGTAATACCATTTAAGGGCCGATGGTATCACATCATTGCTTTTTGGCTGCACTGAAAATGGGGTGAAAATCACCACATTTGACCCTTGGCTGTACTTTTATTGGCATACCCAGAGCCTAGCTATTTGGTTCCATCAAAAATATGTCCAATGGCCTATACAAAGAGGTAAAAAGTTACATTTTCAACAGGTTTCAGTTCTCTTGCCATACCATTTAAAACATACTTTAAAAAAAAAAATCAGCAAAGACTATGTACCTTTATATAGTATGCGGTAACAGGCACAAAGCAGTTCCCAAAGAAAAAGAAACTTACACTAAATTACCACAGAAATCATCAGCCCAACACAAATCATATTCTAAACCGGTTCTTCAAATTTCTATGATAAACCAGTGCCTTAAAAGTGTTTCGTGTCCAATTTTGAGATGATACCACTTTTTCATTACCCGGAAGTAGTTTGGAGAGCTGTGTCACCCGGTGTACTTTTCGAAAGGAATCATGGGAGATAGCCGATTAATTATTTTCATGGCAAGACCATTATAAACACATGATAACTTTTTGATGAAGATATGAACTACTTAAAAACAAATTTTCAATTCATATTTACGTCAGATCTAGATGAATTGAATCATTCCAGAAGATACTAATGGCATTGGAATTTTCACCCATTAATCATCCCTGTTTGATATAAATTTGCGTCGAACGAATTTGGAAATATAGACAAACAGGATGAAAGAACTTATTTGAGCCATGCTCTGTGAAAAGGGGGCTAAATGCATCTGCAAAAAGTATCGATCCATGTCAGCCTGCGCAGTCCGCGCAGGCTGACATGGGTCGAAACTTTTTGCCACTGGTCACTTGTCTGCATGTGAAGGGACCATTCTACGTCCCTAACTAGTTGATTGTTAGGAAACAAAAACAACAGATTTTACGGATACAAATTTACGTGATGACTTGCGTGGTATACTGAATCACGGAGATGCATTAAGCCCCCTTTTGCCAGAGCATGGCTCATTTATGAATATCCGTGAAAACACTGTGGCAAAAACGAAGAATTTAGTAAAAACAAGCGATATTCTTTTTGCGAGCAATGTTTTCGTAAGTTGTTTATTTGGACAACATGAAACATGTATGGGACATGCACGATGAAAACAGAGTTTATTGCATCTGAAAAAAGTATCGGCCCATATCAGCCTGGACAGTCCGTGCAGGCTGGCCTGGGTCAATGTTATTTATGTGGACAACATGAAACATGTATGGGTCACGCACTATGAAAACAGAGTTTATTGCATCTGCAAAAAGTATCGGCCCATGTCAGCCTGGACTGTCCTCGCAGGCTGGCCTGGGTCGAATTTTTTGCTATTTGTAAATTTTCTGTACGGCAAAGAAGGTTTCTACCTACACACTCAGTCGGCTTTTAGACAAACTCGATTTTATGAATCCATGATGACGAAATAAGTTGTTTGATATAATGCATCGGAGATGATTAAATTCTCCTTTGTTAGAGCATGGCGCAGTTTTAACACTTAAGCTGCTGAATATATGAAACACAAATTTCTACTCAATACTAAAAGCCCAAACATCGCGGTTTCAAAGTTGATTTCACCGGAAAGGAAATAGCGTATCGGACAGTGTAGATCAAAGATCAGACTGCACGTTCTGTGCAGTCTGATCTTGATCTACACTGTCCGCAAAAGGTCAGTGGGTCGCGATTAGCAGCTTTAGGGTTAATAAAAACTCTACATAAGGGATGTGCGACTTAAGTCACTTGTTTCGACTATGTAGATTCAAGAATACAGAATATTCAGTCTGATCCTGGATTTACACTGTGCGATATTTGGTGAGATACTATTGTCCCCAAATGGTCTTGAAATTTTACTAACTGTACTTTTTAATATCTTTACCAAGAGACAAAAATTTACACTTGTCCAAATTGAAAGCATAGACACATGGCAAAATTAACGTGGCTCAAGTTATGCTGTCTTGAGACGGAAAGGAAAGAAAACAATGCTGGAAAAGACAGAATACCAGTTACTAGCGTTTTCCATTTCTTTCCACATTTTTTTTTCAAAAGCCTTTTTTCTAAGTTCGTAAGAACACTGGTAAAGGGCTAAATCACAAAATTTTCTCCAGCAGTCCGCATTCTCACTTTGTCAATCAGGATGATAGTCAACGAATGGACGAGTTTCACTTCTTTTCTTCATCGCTGGTTTCACTTCTGTGTTTATAAATCCTGTCTGTTCAGTTGCTACACTGTTTTTGACACGTTTTAAATGGTCCGTTATTCCACACACATGAACGCAGGGGACACTCAGATCTTGAACAACCAGCCTTTGTATCGTTTTTTGATACCAAAGCTGACCCGAAGACACCCGAGTTCTTTCGAGGTTTTATCTAAAATTCTTATAGTCAATCTGTAATCACCCTGAAAAATGAAAAGAAAATAGACATGAGCTATGTTCTTTGAAAAAGGGGGCTTAATACATCTGCAGAAAGTATCGACCCATGTCAGCCTGCGCAGTCCGCGCAGGCTGACATGGGCCGAAACATTTTGCTATCTGTAAATTTTCTGCATAGCAAAGGACCATTCTACCTTCAGATCCAGCCTTTGTTAGACTAAATGGGTTTTATGGATCCATAATTATGTAATGACTTAACTTGTTTCGTACATCACGGAATTGCTTTAAATGATCCCGGTGTAGTTAATCGGGGCTCCAGATAGAGGGAGTGATTTTGATTATAGAATTGGAAATATTAATTATTCTATTCTAAACCCTATGTTATGGGTACTCATTAGAATCGTCTCATCGAGAAGTAATGGATTTAGAATACCATCACTCCCTCTTATCTGGGGCTCTGGTTAATTTTTATTTTAAACATAATCCATTATATAAGTCGCGTTCTCTCTGTCGACTGAGGCGCTGAATCGTCAGTTTTGAAGCCGTGTTTCGATTACCCGTGATAGTTTTTGATTGAGCATGTTACACACCCTCCCACGCTTAGACTTTACAATCGCATACTGGCCACGCTATTCTATCGGATATCGCCTCTCCAACCGCCCGAAAATGATAAAAAAAAATCTAGTTTTCAGTCGCTTTCATTCTTTACCAAACGACATAATTTTAGACTTGTTAAATTCCAAAGTAGGTGCAGACGACAAATAAAATGTGGCTCAAATGGTGAAAGTTGTCTCTGAAAGGGTAAAAAACATTGTGGGTATATGAGAAAATGCTAGTTAGCAGCATTCCTGCTACTTTTCGAAACAAGTACTTTGAACTTGGCTGACTACAGAATTTTGTTATCTAGTAAAGAATTAAAGATAAACTTAATGTTAAAAATCGTAGAAGCAAAACTTGGCATCACGAAACAGCCAGTAAAATAACATGTGAAAATCCCACGTTAACAGAAAAATACGTTTCCCCAAAAATGGTCAAAGATCTAGTTCCACCTAGTTGCTTTAACGGTTAGAAAATGTTAGTTATGTTGCCTAAAATGGTAAAATATCTTGTAATCAGGCGCTATTAAAGTTTAGAAAATTTTAAGTATCGTAGAGGCAAAGCTAAGCTCTCTGACACAGCCAGTAAAATAACAGGTAAAAAAAACCCCTCCCGACAATAACATAGAAAACTACAGTAGGCCATCAACGCGGAACACGAGCAGTTAGTGACAGTTAATGTTTTTCTCGGCCGGTGGTCCCATTTATCCGTTGTAAAAATGTTGCCAAAATTAAATACTACATTGTCAAACGTGTCGCAATTAACCGCTTCTCGGCGATACCATCTTATCTACGATCAATTTGACATCCCCCGTCATAATTCCTAACTCGGATCGCGCTATCTTCTTTCTAATTTTCACCCGGTTATAGATAAGTTTCTCTATCAAACATTCACGTGTTTCTTTGACCTTGAGAATGAGAACTTTTGAAAACAATACTGAGGGAAAAAAAACGAGCCGTGTTCTGTGAAAAGGGGGCTTAATGCATCTGCGAAAAGTTTCGGTCCAGGTCAGCCTGCGCAGTCCGCGCAGGCTGACCTGGACCGAAACTTTTCGCTATTGGTCAATTTTCCGTATGTCCAAGGACCAGTTTACCTCATGATGAAGACAGTTATTAAAAAGGGGCTATAATGGACCCATAATTATGTGAGCGCTTGATTAGTATTGTGCATTACGGAGATGCATTAAGCCCCCTTTTGCCACAGCATGGCTCGAATATTTTGGCCCTCCTTAAGAGGTGAAAAACTAAATCAACTGCTAGCAAACTAAGGTCAAAACTGAATATTTTCGAGGACAAATCAAGATCAGGACAAAAATACTTTCGAGGACTATTTTTCGAGGACAAATATTTTCGAGGACAAATATTTTCGAGGAATATTTTCGAGGACAAATCAAGATCAGAATACGTGGAAAAAGCAGTCTGCGGCAGTTTTGATCAACCATTTCGAACAGCTTTCCTTGTCTTATTCTCGAAAATATTCTGGATTTCAAAGTAGCGCAGTTTCTGATTGGCTAAACCAACCGTTGTTTGGCTTAGCCAACCAGGAATTGTGTTATTTTCAAAACTTAGAATTAGACCAAGAATTTAGGTCCGTGAATACTGCTCCTGACCTTTAGTTTCCACTAATGCAAAGTAATCTTGACCTTGAAGTACTAGTATGTATGTTTTTGGATTCCTCTTTCGAACTGACTGTGTCCCAAATCTACTTCATTTGTGTGGGTCAACATGCAGTCATTCGTCTGCTAGACCTTGCGTGCCTTCAATTTAATCATAAACTTTGCTACAGATTGTCTTTTTTTGCTGGTGCTAGCTTAGTCTGGTACCCCGCCGTACTACAAGAGAACGTCAGGCAAAGCGCAATCATGGCGGCCCCCGTTGATAATAAGCAGACGTAACGGGATATTGTTATTTCACTTGATCAAATCGGATCATAGGCTGAATCTAAAACAGATCGCTTGCAATAAAATCATGGCAGTGAGTTTTTTCTATATGTCGTTCTTATTTAGCGAGAAAAACTACAAATCAGAAATGTCAATGGACCGATATAACGCCCGAAAACAGGGCTATTTTAAAAATGACTCAAAGTCAAATTCATATTTAAACCAAACCTCAACAGCACGTTTTAGATTCAGCAATGTATATTTTGTGAAAATTTGATCTCCTTTTATACACTGATCAAACTGGATCACATGAAATTGGGAAAAACAGGAAAGCATATAGGGCTACGATTGAGGACGCCATGGAGCCGCCATTATTAAACTATAACGTAGTGGTAGGGGCAGGTAATCGAGACTAGTGCTAACTGTTCAATTATAACCCTAGTAGAGATACGTCCACTTATGCCACTTATCCAAGTATTCCTAGAGTTACCCCGTAATTTCTACACAGAACATATTAACCAACCAGGTTGCTTTGCCAGAGTAGCAACAGAAGTTAAAACACGACATGCTATCGAAAGCTCATATCAATGAAATTGATTAATATTCTACGTCACATCAGTTGAATTAAATAACGCTTCATTTTAGGTAGGTTACAGCCAAGTTGTAACGTTGATCACGCAGGATGACAACATTTCAGACTGGTTCAAATTGAAAGCATTTGCAGACTACAACTTAAATAAGGTTAAAATTGTTAGATTTCTCTTTGAAACGGTAGAAAGTGGTAAAAGGATTACCAGCATTTTCTTCTTACCCACGTTTTCATAGCTCTCTTGCTCAGGGTCGATAAAACACGTGACTCTGCGTGAACAGGTTAAGACCCGTTTGAGAATAATGGCAAGAAAAACAGTTGTTGTTTTCCCCCATATTTCTAAAAACGAATCCTTGCCAAAGTTATTTGCTACCTTCTCATACATACAACCGAACGTTCGAAATAAAATCAAGCTATCGAAAGCTACATGTCAGTCAAATTAAATAGTACATCATATAAGCTAGCTTCGAACCTAATATCGTAACAGTGTTCAATCGAAACTGCAAATGCATTACAGTCAAAATAAACGTATTTCCGCAATGCAAAAATAGATCTTTAAGCCTTAGGTTGCAAAGCGCAGACCTTTTAAGGACAGTGCAGATCAAGATCAGACTACACAGAACATGCAGCCTGAATTTGGGTCTCCACTATCCTAAAAAATACTAAATTATGCGATTTACTATCGCTTACAAAGTTTCCGAAAACTAATCGGAAATTAAGGCTTAACCATAAGAAAGCTAAATGAGTGAAACGGACCGTCTAAGTTAGGAAAAACTTTTGAAATATTGTCATGTCAAGATTTATTTTGACCAGAATATGTACCAAAGTAGCGGACAGTGTAGATCAAGATCAGACTGCACGTTCTGTGCAGTCTGATCTTGATCTACACTGTCCGCAAACACAACTTAAACTCGGTTCCAGCGCTTTATGACTTAACACCTTTCTCGGATAACAACAATAATTGTCAAGTCTTATTTTTCTATTTTTCACCAAACAAAAACAAATCTTGCATAAAAGTCAGTGACTCTTGTCACAGACCACAGTCTATTCTGAACCCTAGATAACTCAATTAGATCCGGAATACCACTCCTGAATAGTAGCAATGAATGTTCTGATTTTGTCGTTACAAGCGAAAACACTCAATTACATAAAAGTCGATGACTTATATCTTAGAACACATGCTGCACCAGTTTTTCTTTTGTTTTTATTTTCGTTTCAAAGGATGTGGCTTTTGAAAACATCGTGGGAAAAATAGCTGATAACTAGACTAGTAAATAAACTTTTCAAACTTTCTCAAAGTAAAGAGTTATCTAAATATTGTTATTTCAAAGTTAAAGGGAAATATCTTCCTATCGGAAAGTGTAGATTCAAGATCAACTGCACGTTCTGTGCAGTCTGATCTTAATCTACACTGGCCGCAAAAACTCCTTAATTTACGCTTAGCAGTCTAAGGCATGAGTGACAGAGCACCAAATGAACAGTTTCAAAGCTGTGTAGACAAAATATTCTCATAAAAGTAGACGCTTCGCACCGTCTGATCTTGATCTTTTCAGGTATCAAAGGGAACTAAATTTGTGAAAGGAGAAATAAGGATTTATTATCTAAAAACAAAATGACATGGAAGAATTTGATGAAAGAAAGATTATAATACTATATATTATATACAGTATACTGTATAGATTATACTGAATAGAAAAGAAAACAACAATAGCTTACTCTTACACGTATTAAAGCGCGTGCAAAGCCGCGCACTTTTGGAATATTGAGTGGAAGACTACGGATAGCGAATTCTCCCGCTTTAAATGGACAGCTGCACTGTACACCGTACTGTCGTAGTTTCTTTGGGCACCCCAATATTTCATACTCCCGAAGGTTGTCACAAATGTTTTCATACAAACTGCAAAAAAAACCAACAAATAAATGTCGCCTTGTTGTGCTTCTATATAAACATAAACGACATTCAAATTGCACAGTAGATGGAAAGTAATTATTCCCTTGCTGTAACCAAGTAATACAATTACTTCCAATTACTGTGTCTCCGGCATGATTAACTCGGTAAAATCCGTTATTCACGCTCGGTCGCTTCCGTACATGTTCTACACAGCCGATCTCTCTCGGTATATTTCGTGAGTGACTATCGAAAATGACGGCATCGTCAAGAAATGGCAACGGAGTGGCCGTGGAAAAATCATCGTCCGATATATACCTACATGAACGATCCTAAATTATGCAAAACACAATGGAGCTATTCAGAATTCTTATAATCTCACCAAACTTAAAAAAAAGAATCACTGAATATAGAAAGGCGACAGCTGGCAAACAGTCACTAAAGAAGAAAGACAAATGTAAGGGTTTTTTCTTTAAATAAACAAAACCGCAACTATAAAATTTCCTTATTTAATTCATTATCATGTCATTCCTTATTCCGTCATCTTTGCACTTTTATAGGTAAAGAACCGCAATGAAACAAGTAAAACACAAGACGGCTTTGCTTATGTCTCTCTTGATTATCACTCAGGAGGGCTGCCTTGTACCTTTGTGGTTTATTTTATAAAATAATCCCGTGTTTGAACAATGCTTCTAATGAAAGAGAAGGCTTTTGAAAGCATTATGGGAAAAGGATAAAATTGTTGATTTTCTATCGTCGCGATAGAGCATCCTTTGCCAAGACACTACAGTTACCAAACCGCGTAAAGGTCAGTAAAGTCAAGTTCAAGTGAACTGTAGCCCGAGCCTGATCTTTGGGTTACACGGTCTGTAACTCAGTTGTAAATTATGATAAACTGTTTGTATATTTCAGCTGCGGCCGGTGCACTTATCCACGCTTTCCTGGGGTGTCGTTCACCGGTGCTTCGCAAAATATTCTTCCCAAGCTACTGACAGCTTTCCTACATAACCATCGTCGAAACAATGACTAGCGGTTAGAGATGAATGAATCCTGTCGCAATGACTATCATTAATCCTCAGTAAGAAATTGGCCTAGATGGATATTTGACCCAGCGACCCCTTGGTTTCAAGCCCTGTAGGTTACCGAGTGAACTACCAGGCTCGGCAAATTATGATAAGCTCTTTACCAAACGACAAAAGTTTATACTTGTCTTAATTTAAAGGGTTTGCAGGCGACAAAATAAATGTGGTTCAAACGATGGAATTTGTCTTTGAGATGGTACAAAACATTGTGGGGGGAAAAGGCTTACCAATACTTTTTTTACGATACTGTCTACCTTTTCAGAAACAAATTCCATCATTTGAGCCAAAATTTTGTCGTCTGCAAATGGTTTCAATTTGGATGAGTCTTAAACTCTGTCGTTTGGTAAAGACTTAAAGAAATAATATGAAACACGAGACTTACCAAGAACCAATATTAGTTTCGAAACATGGAATTGGAAACGGAATTCCTACAAAGAATTTCACCCACTGTAACTCTACGGACAAAGCATTTGGTAGATCCTCCGTCAAATTGCCTTTAAATGATACATATAGTGTCCCTGGCGTGACAATGGGAATTGGATTTGCTTTGACTTCGTATATTCGTAGTGGTCTGTCTGCGTCCAGACCTGTAACAGAAAAATGAGAGAAAAAAAAAAAAAACGTTAAGTAAACTAAATAGTAATTTCGTATGAGTCGTGCTCCAAGAAAAGGGAGTTTTATGCATCTGCAAACGGTATCGACCTTGGTCAGCCTGCGCAATCCGCGCAGGGTGACCTGGGTCGAAACCTTTTGCTCTTAGTATTTTTTCTTCTTGTCAAAGGACCTGTCTACTTCATGATTCGCCCTTGCGTTAGAATGTGTCCATATATTACGCGGTGACTTGCTTGGTATAAGGCATTACAAGCATGCATTTAAACCCCCTTTTCACGGAGCACCGTTTATATGGTAGGTAAATTTTCTCCATATAAACGGAGACTTGAACTCTCTTTGGACAAAAAAAGCTCTCTCAGGTCGGTTTGCCTGAAAGAGAAACCAACTAGATAGAACACAGTGGTTCAGTTGGCACAGTCGTACTTGTATCTGCTTCCCACTGTCCTCCTGCGATAGTGCACCTGGCGCTAGAATTTCTCTTTGAATTTGCCAACATATTCTAATGACTGAATGGTGTGGGGGCTTACGAAAATCAATTTTGCAAAAGTAAATAAAAGTATTCATAAGGTAATTTACAGTGAGTTTAACCCGAATATGTGTCCATTACAAGAAGGCACAAACCTGTGTCAAAATCATTTCAATGATGACGGTCATTGTGACAAATTGTTTTTACCATCAATCAATCAATCAATCAATCAATCCATCCATCCATCCACCCACTCACCCACCCAGCCAACCAACCAACCAACCAACCAATCAATCAATCAATCAATCAATCAATCAATCAATCAATCAATCAATCAATCAATCTAATCAAATCAAATCAAATCAATTAATTTCAATTCAATCAATCAATTCAATTCAATCAATCATTTCAATTCAGCAAATGCAATCATTCAACTAATTCAGTCAACTCTATCAATTCATTTAACCCATTCGATTAATTCAATCCATTCATTCAATTCATTCATTTGATCAGTTCATCCTATTCAATAAATTCAATCAAATTCAATCCTTTAAATGAATTTGATTCGTTCAATCAAATTGAATCACATGAATGCATTCAATCAATAAATCCATGATTCAATCGGTCGGTCGATCGGTCAGTCAGTCAACAAACCAATCTATCAAGTCAATGTTTCGTTGAATATTGGAGCCCTAATCACATTTTCTTCCTAAGGTACAGTGCAAAGTCTTAATCTAACTGGTGTTTCATGTAAAAATGAATAGTACAGTGCTCAATCGCTATGTCATCCGTGGGTTAACGACTGATTTATTCAACCCATCAATCAATTCATTACCAATACATAATACAAAACAAAAACTTGTAAAGGTTACATGTTACGGAATGTTTTTAGCGAGAGATGAACATAATTATAATAGGACAGAAAATTAATGAATTAACCTAAAGATTTACAGGTACATGCGTGCAATATATTTTTTTTTCTTACTAACCCTTTCCCAAACAAGCCCTGGTTTTCACGTGTCTACAGTATAAGTCTTTTGAAAACACTGTGGGAAAAGGAGAAATTGCTCGTAACGAGCAATTTCTCCTTTTCCCACAGTGTTTTCTACCCTTTTTGAGAACTTTCTGCCATTTTCACCAAATTTAAAATTGTCGTCTGCAAACTCTTTCAATTTGGACCAGTCTAAAATTTGTCGTTTGGGAAAGGGTTTAACCATCATCAGGACGGCGTTTCGTCCAATGTATACTTGCGTAACAACAAGAATTGACACATCAAATTTCGTATTTGAACTCTATCTTCTGGATCATTTCTTAGTTTTGTAATGAAACTGCAAACATAACAAAAAACAATCACGATAGAGGATATAGTAGGGTCGTAGTTGACCATCACCTAACACGTTGATGTCAGCTATATGTGTCCTTGCAGACAATGTAGATCAAAATCAGACGGCATGGCACATGCTGTCTGATCTTGGATCTACACTGCTAGTTGATACATGTCATTAGGTAATAGAAAACGTACGTGAATTTGCAAAAGATTGGGTATTTACCGCCTGAGAATAGTAGACATCTAACGTTCCGTTTCAACTCTTTACAAAACGACAAAATTTTAGGCATGTCGAAATTGATAGCACTTGCAGTCAATAAAGTTAATAAGACTCAAATAATGGGTTTTGCTTTCGATACTCGAGAAAATATTGTGAGAAAAGAAGAAAATGCTGGTTACCAGCATTTTCTTGTATTCCGACTCTATTTTCAAAAGGCTTCTTCCAAAGGTGGTAAAATGTCAGCATTGTTTGGCAAAGGGTTAATCAAGTGTGAGTTCATAGACCTATAATTAATCAACGCTTCATTAGAAATGAAAGGATGAATATCTTTCATACATTTGCCAACACCCTCGCAGTTGTACCAGATTTCAGCCATTTTTCCCCTTCTTTTTCCCGTTCCCTTTAAACAGTTTCTTCTTTTTTTGTTATATTTTTTGTATGTACCAACGTATTTGATTGGCCGATTTCATTATCTCTGCCACTTCAGTTTAAGGAAGACTACACTGGTACCCGTTGTTATCCCGTAACCATCCGATACGAAGACCGATAACAGGCTACCAGTTTAAAGGAAGACATCGGCAAAAGAAAAAGTCACGTTGCGCATCTTACAGTGCAATTGTTCAAACCGACTTAGATAGATAAACATTCTCCTGTTATCAAAATTTGTATTATTGATATTAATATACCTGTCTTAATCTACAGACGAGCCTTTCCGCCCCCCCCCCCCCCAAAAAAAAAAAAAAAAAACCACAGGGTTTGGAATTGCAATATTCAGATTTTGTTTCTTCCACGGATGGTTAAATGCCGAAATGCCTTTGTAATTTGCTTTTGATGGAAATGTTTCATAAACGGTTATTCAACTAGCACTTCCGGTTCATTGGTCCCCGTGGCACATATACCTATATACGTTTAGCTGGGAAGGTAACCAATCTAAATCAAAGGACTGATAGTCCTGAGAGTCGCCTGTTGCTTAGTTGTTTGAAAGTTTAAGGGGCATTAAACTAGATTTTGACACCCCCCCCCCCCTTTTTGAAGGGGAGGGGGGTTGATTTTGTAATAAATGAAAATCAAAAGGACGTGACTGTTTACTCTTAGAGGCGAAAAATGCAAGAATAAAATGCCTCCGGTGACCTTCAACCATAGTAAGCCACTCTACCAAACGGTTTAAGATCATGTGACAAGGAGTATTTCAATATGGACATCCCCTTGATACGGACGAGGTTAGATGTAGGTTACTAGGTACGGAATCGGCTGAGTTGTGACGAGTGTGTGGAAAGGTAGAACAAACATAGTTCCCTGACAAGCCAGTTCCTGGACGACAATTTTTTTTAGAGGCAGTTCCCAAACATTTTTGTTCTAAGTCAAACTACATGTACCTATTACTTACTATCATTAACAGTTATTGTTGGTAATCATTGAAAATTAAGGATATTTATTGATAACACATGCTTTGTGATTGGATCATTTGTACCTGTTATTCGATGGATCTTATAAACACTGACAGTTTTTTTTTTTCCATAACCATAACCCTCATGTTTTCACATCAATGTTACACTGAAGAAAATGAATTGTGCTTTATTATTCGCCGGTATTTGGCAACGAAGTAACTTGGTTGGCGTCCGCACTGTCCGTAGATGGTAGTCTTATCCTGAACTACATTAGACAAACACACACACACAAAAACACACACACACACACACACACACACACACACACACACACAAAAACCTTTAGAATATAACGACTCGAGCTACTACAAGTACATGACATTTCAGAGCAATATATTTACATGTTAATCTTTAATTGAAATATGAAATATTGCAAATTAAAGAGTTGTCAGAATCAAGTAAAAAAGAAAAACTGAAAGAAATAATTATCACAAAAGTACTGGCTAAGGTTCATCAAGATATAATCAAAATCGAGGAGAGTCAGAAGATCAAGCAGAAGATCAAGCTGTACATTCTATAGTGTGATCCCAATTTACACCACCTGCAGCTCAAGAGAAATTGCATATACATGCCTTGATAATTGTTGTGTGAAATTGTCGGGGAACATTGTACAGACCTGTCGGGGAATTATCTTGTCGGGGAACTGTTTAATGCCCGCAAAGATGAAGGTTGTTGCTATAAATAGACACCAGTAATGAATCTCAGCACATCTTGAAAGGCATGCGGTGAAATCCGGTTTGAAGGGGAATTCGGTTTTTCCATGGACCGATTATTCTCGATATCAATGTGAAAGTGCAGTGTTCGTGACACATTTCAAATATTTACGAATTTGAATACTTGAGCTGTAAGGGACGTCTTCGATATATCAGAAAATTTAGCAACTGAAAATTATGTACGATAGAAGCATTGAGGATAATGCAGCATTACAAATGAACTACACAACGTCTCGCAAACCGGAAGTCTGGACAGGAAGCAGTAAAAGGCCGGAGGCATGCTTACGTCACCCCATGAATCAGGATGATAACAATGAGAGCCTGGTTGCTTCGCAACCAGGCGACTCAAACATAGGCTTAAGTCTACCTTAAAATTGATATAACTGGGTACAAGAGTTAACACTTTACAAAACGAAAATATATTCTTTTGTCTAAGTTGTAAGCATTGGAAGACAACAGAATAAATGTTGCTCAAAAATCGGATTTTCTGTATAATAAAGAAGGCATTGTGAGCAGGCTTCCAGAATTTTCTCTTTTTCCCACAATGTTTTCAAATGCCTCATCCCCGAAGGTCGTAAAATCACGATATCGTTTGGCAAGAAGTAAATCCTTTAACAAGGTCAACGTAAGTAATTGTTATCACTTGGGCTGTCACATATAGCCTATAAGACCCTTCTCTACTTTATGATGACATGTCTGGATATCAATGAATAAGACAATTTGAAAAGTTTCTCAAGCAGAGCGGTTGATATCGAACTTGAGAAATGATATCGTAGAGCTTTCCCCTTTCCAAGAAATATGGCAAAAAAACACTATGGAATTTCCAACAAAATACCTTTAAATCTTTATAGCGTTTAAATCGCCCATTAATGAACTGTAAACGGGGAAAGGTTAAACTCGAAGATAGGCAAATAATGGGAAAATAACTTACATTATCTTATGATCTTTGAATATAATAATTATATCAAACGAGGGTTTTCCCCACTAACGTCCCATTCCATTAATGAAACGTGCCAATTTACTTGGGGGGTCCGAGATGTTTTTACCATCTTTATATCACATTTGAAAACATTTCTATTCTATCAAATTCTTGTAACGCGTTTAATTCGTAAAAAAAAAACGAAAACAAAAAAAGCAAGAATTGTCTGCATATTAAAGATATTTTAAAGTTGATTTGGACTATTTTTTGTGTTTGATTTTTTATCCAACGACAAGTTTTTACCCGATGCTGGTGTTGCCGTCGGGTCTTTGCCAGAAGTTATAGGTCTTGATGCCGGGCGTTTTATCCGAGTTATTAATGTTGCCATCGAGGTTTCTTTTTAATCCCAAGTAATTGGTATTGCCCTCATGCCTTTTACATTGACCCTTTACCACACAATCCCCTTTTTTGACTACGCCGAAGAAGTGGGCTTTAGAAAACATTTTGGGAAAAGGAGAAAATGCTGGTAACCAGCGTTTTCTCGTTTTCCCAAAATGTTTTCTACCCTTTCAGAGAGAAATCGAATCATATGAGCTATGTTTAGTCTCTCCTCTACAAATGCTTTCAGTATAGATGAATCTAATATTTTGTTTTGTGGTTAAGGGTTCACTAGCTGGTGTTGCCGTGAAGCCTTTACCGGAAGTTGGTATTGCCATCAAGCCATTTATCCCAATTTACTGGTCTTGCCGTCGAGACTTTCACCCGAATTTATTGGTATTGCAGTCAAACAATTTATCGAAAGATACCGGTATTGCCGTCGAGCCGTTTATCACAAAGCATTGATGTTGATGTCGAGACTTTAACCAGAAAGTATCGGTGTTGCCGCCAAGCCTGTTTATCCAAAATCATTAAGAGTGCCATCGAGCCTTTCCGCGAAAGAAATGATATTGGAGTGCAACCTTTACTTAAGGTATGGTGGTTAAGGCTTTTCCGAAAGTCGATTCTACTTTACCACCTATTTGTGGTGTGGCCGTTTTACGTTTTTAGACTAGCGAAGCTAGTCTATAGGCATCATGATTGACTCAGAGTCAAAGTAAACAAAAAACCCCACAGTTGCCAAATACTGCCTCACAGTAAAATACTTCTTTCTATTGGAAATTCTAATTCTGTTATATATGACAATTTTGACAAAAACCACTAAATCTCTACCACTCCAATTTGAATAGGTCTTCTTACAAAGTAATAGACTGAACAAGATGTCATCTATAAGGTACAAGATCTTTGCTTATATGTAAATTAAGTGACCTATGCAAAGCAGGCTATTATCATTTATTCCTACACCCCTGTAACATTATGAACGAGGCTAAAAATAGATACACTTAAGTAACTTGTAGCAAATCCCAGCTGCATTAACTCTCACTGGACAGGGAACCCTTATCATTCCTTCAGTCATTCATAATTTAGATCACCGTGTACAGTTAAACTGTTATGTTAAACTGTTATTTTACGTCTTGAATATTAACCCTTTACCACACAATCCGGAGTTTTAATGACACTGGGGAAGAATCCCTGGTAACCAGCATTTTCTCCTTTTCCCACATTGTTTTCTGCCCTATACGAATCAGGTTTCATCACTTCAGCCACATTAAATTTGTGGTCTGCAACAGCTTTGAATTTCGTTTCGTAAAGAGTTAAATAGTTCACTACATCTTGCTCTAATGGATACTGACTTATTGATTGTATGGTGTTTAACGCCGTTTTCAATATCATTTCGGTGATATCATGAAGGCCAGTGCACCTATCCAAGCTTTCCTAGAGTTTTTTTTACCAGCACCACCGCGACTCCGTGACCTTTTGTAGACAGTGTGTATTAAGATCAGACTGCACAGAACAGCAGTCTTTTCTTGGATCTTCACTGTCCGATAAGAGGATATATTTTCTCCAAAATGTAACTTCGAAATAGCAATATTCAGGTGTTTACCATTGGCTTGAAAGTTTCATTTAATTTTCCTAGCAGGTTAAGGGTTAAACTTAAACTGGATGATAGTCAACCAATAGCATGCATAGCCCAGGTAGCTCAGTCGGTAGCATACAGGACATGAGAACAGGAGGTCGTTGCTTCGATCCCCGGCTCAGCCAATTTCTTTCCGAGGATTGATGATAGTCATTGCGACAGGATTCATTCCTCTCTCAAGTTTCGATGGTGGTTATGTGGGAAAGCAGCCGGTGGCTTGGAAAGAATATTGTGCGGAGTACCGGTAAAAGATACTCCAGGAAAGCATGGATATGTGCACTGGCTGCCGCTATATAACTAAAATAATGTTGAAAATAGGGTTAAACACCATACAATCAGCCAATCAATCAAATTCGCTAGTCTGTCAGTACTTTCAGTACTTTGATTTACCAGAAGTAATTGGTGTTGCCAAAGGGTATTTAACTGGAAGTCACTGGTGTTGTCGTCGAGCGTGTTACACTCATTTATTGGTGTCGTCGAGCCTTTTATCAATGTTTATTGATGGTGCCGCCGAGTCTTTTACCCAAACGTACTAATGTAGAAGTTCTTGCCAAAGACCATCGACATACGACCAATGCTGTGGCAAAAAGGGTTTCAATGTATCTCCGTGATCCATTTCCCAAGCAAGTCGTCATAATAATTATGGTTTCATAAAATCTATTTTGTCTAACAACTGATTTAATCATGAGTCAGAATTGTCCTTGAGCAGGCAGAAAATTGACCATTGACAAAAACTTTCGACCCAGGTCAGCCTGCATGGACTGCGCAGGCTGACATAGGTCGATACCTTTTGCAGATTAATCAACTCCTTTTTCATGGAGCATGATTGATATATTAGGTCTCTCTGTATTCAGTAATCAAACAAATGTCATCTAATTCTGCATTCTTATGAGCTTTCGCCTGTTTCAGGAAAAAAAGTAAAGAATGAATAAATATACAGAAATTTTGTATCGGTAATAAAAGACCTTCCATAGCGTCTACTGCAGTGAAGAAAAGCTATGTCAGTGTCACGTATTAGAGTTTTTGAACTACACGTAGTATAACAATATTCTACTGACTTGGGAATCCAACTTTCTACGAATCGCCACTTAAGTAGGTGTCTTATTCGATTGAGTACTAAAACATTTTTGTTTAGAAGTAAGCTTGAAAAGCAAAAGTGTTTTATAAATTATTTTTTAAAAGTTATCTATTGAGAGAGACGTCCATTTACTTCAGTATTTTAATAGATCTATCTAATGTTGATCGTGTCGTTTTTTTTTTGAAATTGAGCTACCAGCTTAGTAAGTTTTGACATCTGTAATTAAGATTTGATACCCATATCATACAATACAAATGTTCGAATTGCATGTCTGTACAGATAAAGTTCTTTTTTTCAGTATACACAAGTGTAAGCATATAACTATCTGAAGTCCGAGTGGTACCATCTCTCAAGATGCTAACCCTTGCCTTGTTTGTACAATGTCTATAGATTTACTTCAGCTGGGCCCGTATTCACCAACCATTTTTAATATCATTCTTAGTCTAGTCTTAGTCTTAAGAAAATTTATACATTTCAAAGAAACTCGAATTCTGATTGGCTTAACCATATAGTCTGGCCATCAGAAATTACTTTACTTTTGAAGTCTCAGATAAGACTAAATATGCAATTAAGAGTGGTTGATGAAAACCGGCCAAGACTGCAAAGACCGTGCACTCTGAACTTTGATCTATACTGTATTTGGCACTCTCAAGTTAAGACAATGCAAGTGGTACAAAGGGTGCAGAAATACAGCTGCAGTCATTAAAAACATTTTTAATAGCATACCAGTCAAAAACATTAGACAGATTTACAATGGTTACCAGTCTGAAACAGCACGTGACGTGACACAACTTCCTGTGTACCACGACACCATCGTCAACTCTATACTCCCTGAAACTAATTTTGCAGCTGTCGGCTTTGATTAAAAAATAACCTTAAAAAATGGGTAATCTACTAGAATTAACCCTTTACCACATAGTCCTGGGAATGCAAGGTTTTGAAAACATTTTGGGAAAAGGTGAAAATTCTGGCAACCAGCATTTTCTCTTTCTCCCCAAAATATTTTCTACCCTTTCACAGACAAAATTGCATCATTCAAGCTACAATAAATTTGTCGTCTGCAATTTGGGCTGGTGTAAAACTTTGTCGTTTTGTCAAGAGTAAAGATTGTATAAATGGGCAAATATTGTGACAGAAGAAAAAAAATGCTCGTTTACCTTTTACCACACAATCCCGACTTTTAACGACCCTGGGAAATTAGACTTTTGAAAACGTTGTAGGAAAAGGAGAAAATGCTGGTAACCAGCATTTTCTCCTTTTCCCACAATGTTTTCTAACCTTTCAGAAATAAATCCAATCATTTTAGCCGCATTAAATTTGTCGTCTGCACATGCTTTGAATTTGAATCAGTCAAAAATAGTGTCGTGTGGTAAAGAGTTAAAAGCGATGTCCGAATTTAAAAAAAAAATGTTTTTTTTTTTTTAAGTTGGTCTAGCTAAAAACGAAAATTTGTCATCTGCAGGGGGTAAGAACAAATGGAAGCTAGAAATGACACGTCAGTGACGTGTGTCACCGTGTCAACACCGACGTGGTCTCTTGCCACTTTTCTCAATGAGTCCATTTGTCAAAACAAGGTCATCTTCTTCTAATGGTATCAAGAAGTCCACAATTAAAAACACTTTACCAAATCAGTTCCGGGTTTAAATCTTTACCACATGACAATATTTTAGCGTGGCCCAAAATGAAAACATTTTCTGGCAACAAAATAATTTGGGGCTCAAACGCCTTTGAAAGAGTAGAAAAAAATGTGGAAAAAGGAGAAAATGCTGGTAAGCAGGATTTTCTCCTTTTCCCACAATGTCTTCAGCAGCATTTTTCCTTAGGGTCGTTAAAACTGGAGATTGTTTGGTAAATATCCTGAAAAAAGGCTTTGGAAAACATTTTGAGAAAGAGAAAATGCTTGTTACCAGCATTTTCGCATTTTTCCACGTTGTTTACTACTCAGTTGAAGATAAATGTCTTAATTTCAGTCATATTGAATGTGTCGTCTGCAGATCGGTCAAATTGGAAGGCTTAGAATTTTGTCGCCTGCTATGTGGCTTATGTTTCACATATAAATATCTACATCTTTACATCTTAGTCTTGTTTTAGACTGACCAGACACCAGATTTCGAATAGGCAAATTCCTTCCTCTGTTTTCGTGTATTAACCTTTAACTACTAATCCCGAGTTTTAACGACCCTGACAGAGAATGCTTTTGAAAACATTGTGGGTAAAGGATAACCAGCATTTTCTCCATTTCCCACAACATTTTATACCCTATCATAAAATATGTGCTCAATTTTACCAAAGTGAGTTTTGTCACCTGCAGATTTTTTGAATTTGGAAGAGTCTAAAATTCATAGTTTGGGGAAGGGTTAAACCTTAACCCTTTCCCAAACAAGCCCTGGTTTTCACGTGTCTGCAGTACAAGTCTTTTGAAAACACTGTGGGAAAAGGAGAAATTGCTCGTAAGGAGCAATTTCTCCTTTTCCCACAGTGTTTTCTACCCTTTTTGAGAACTTTCTGCCATTTTCATCAAATTTAAAATTGTCATCTGCAAACTCTTTCAATTTGGACCAGTCTAAAATTTATCATTTGGGAAAGGATTAATACATGTGGAGTATCTGTATTTTACTAGAAATTTTACAATTGGTCTGCTATGTTTAAATACGTTTTAAGTATAAAGAAACAATCATATCAAATAAAATGTTTAACACTTTATCACAGCGACAATATGCTACACTTGTCAATGTTGGAACCGTTCGCAAATGACGTTGCAAATGTGGCTTAAATGATTCAGTTCGACTTCAAAATAGTAGAAAACATCGTGAGAAAGGAAGCAAATGCTGGTTCCTAGCATTTTCCAACAACTTTTTCAAAAGGACCTGTCCCGAGTTTCGTGAAAACGCGACATTGTTCTTTAAAAGGTAAAGACCAACTTTTCTATTGTAAATGGGCACTTTAGGGCCTTGCGAATAAATCGGAGAGGAGCAATTCAATATCAGACTACACTGACGATGGAAACGCGTGCTCGGCAAGGATTTGTCAATTCGAGTTACCTGTAACAACAATAACCGAGTGAAAGATTCATCAAATGTAACAACAACAGCAAAATTAACTACAACAAATAGATGAGGAGACAAAACAGCTGTTCGAAAAAACAACCTCCGAAATATAAAAACCCAGAAAATCAAAATGGCGCCACTACTTTCTTAGATGTAGAGATGCCACAAAGAACATGAAACGGCGGATGTTCTAGTAGAAGTCAACTCATATCGACCATGACGTAGTTTCCTCTCCTTTATACAATTTCATGTCGCCATTTTGTCTTGTGCATAACGATGAGCTATCCGAACGAAAGAGTAGGTTGCATAAGAAATAACTTTCATATTTGCTGAATCTGTCGAAATAGGAATTTTTTTATTCGGCATACCTGAAACGCTGGCTTTTGACCTACTTCATGGTACTGATTTACTCGAATGAATAGTGATTTGCGTTTGGTGAAAAAATAACAACACGTTCATTCGGCACGTTCTTTTTTTTTTGCGGGCACATTTAATCCTTTACTGAACAATGACACCTTTTGACGCCCCTGGGAAAGAAGCCTTTTGAAAACATTGTGGGAAAAGGAGAAAATGCTGGTAACTAGCATTTTCTCCTTTTCTCACAATGTTTTCTACCCTATCAAAGAAAAATTGCACCATTTGAGCCACATTGAAATTGTTGTCTGCAAATGCTTTCAGTTTGGACAAGGCTAAAATTTTGTCGTCTGGTAAAGGGTTAATACAAGAATATACAAGCGTTGCTACCGCTTTCAAACGCCCTGTTCCCCCTATTCGTAAAAACGCAGGATTATTTTGTCAAGAGGTTTAAAAACCGCCTCTCCTCCCCCTCCCCTCACCCCCTCGAAAAAAAGGTCAAACCAAAACGAATATTTCCAAATAACTAAAGTGTAGGTTTTAACCGTTGCACATTCCTGGATTTTGTCCTCTTTTACGACGTGCTTAAGAAATTGGATTCGTTTCGTAAAAATACTGAATTGAATACCGAGGGTGGACCTAGTCACGTTGGAAAGCGCTTTAGCAACGTGCTGCGGAGACCCAGCTTGATACTGCTGAAACCAAGGAATAACATATACAAGTGAGCTGTGACCGCGATATGACTAAAACAAATGTACCATGCTAAGTGAAAAGGGGGCTTAATGCATCTGCGAAAAGTATCGACTCAGGTCAGCCTGGGCATTCTGACCTGGGTCGAAACTTTTCGCTATCAGTCAATTTTCTGTATGTCTAAGGACCAGTGTACCCAATGATTTAGTCGACTGTTAAAAAAACGTGGATCTTACGCATCCCTAAGTATGTGATGGCTTTACTTGGTGTAATACATTACGGAGATGCATTGTCTCTTTACAAAACAACAGCATTTTGGACGTTTCCAAATTAAAAGCATTTGCAGACGACAAAATAAATGGGACTCAAAAACTGAACCTTGTTTTGGGAAAGGTAGAAAACATTGTGGGGAAAAGGAGAAAATGCTGGTTACCAGCATTTTCTCCTTTTCCCCACAATGTTTTCAAAAGGCTTCTTCCCCAGGGTCGTTAAAAGTCGGGATTGTGTTGTAAAGTGTTAAGCCCCCTATGGCCATAGCATGGCTCAACTGTCCTGCCAAAAGCAGTGAAAATCTCCTTGTATGCAACAAAACAAATAAATTAGCACCATTCCTGGATATAGGGTCTGTATTCACCAACTGTTCTAAGTCGCATTATTATTCCAGTAGTTAATGTGCAAAGTAATACGACTTCTCAATTCCTGAACCATTTTGTTTAGCCATTCAGAGATTGCGTTTCTTTCAAAATTAAGAAAAGAAACCCAACATTTCCATCAGAATGCAATATAGAATATTTAGTGAACATCGACCAAGATATATTCCAGAAAAAAGCAACATCTATGTCACTTTATTCAATCACAACTGTGAAACATTTCGCAGGTAAAAAAAGAAGTCATAAACATTTTTGTGGCGAAAGAAAAAAAAAAAAAAAAATGAAACAAATAGGAAGTAATAAAAATCTTGACGTTTCTTGTTTGAACTAGGCGTAAATACATATGTTCACACACCTGTAGAATGGCTCTATCAAGTTCATACTGTTGATTTGTAGGAATTCAGATTCCAGTACTTTTGTTCAGAAAACAGACGCAGCAAAAGCCGTTGGTAATAATAAGAGCATGGCAGAACTTTCTGTAGCATGCTTTAACACCAGATCTAGAATACAGTTGTTTGAGCCATGCTATGTGAAAAAGGGGTTTAATGCATCTGCAAAAAGTATCGACTCAGGTCAGCCTGCGCATTCCGCGCAGGCTGACCTGTGTCGAAACTTTTTGCATTTAGTAAATTTCTGCACGTCCAAAGGCCATTCTATCTCATGATTCAGTCGGTTGTAGGACAAAATTTATGTTTTGAATCTATATTTATTTGACGACTTGCTTGGTACTATGCACCATGGGGAGCATGACTCAATTCTTCGTGGATTTTTAGAAATTATTTCAGTTGGTATATAAAGGATCTGACATAAGCTGATGTTTGAGATCAAATTTTATTTTACCAGTCTAGAAGGTTGTTATGCGACAAGCCTTTGGCGAGCTTAATAACTTTTTTTTTCTACATAACTGTTAAAAAAAATATCTTAAAGGACGACTAATGTTAGATTCTTCTTACCACATAATTGTATTTCAAGAATAACATGTATACAGGATTGTTAAATCTATGAGTAAATCCTACATATTCAAAAAAAGACTGCCTGCTTTGACAGAACTGTACGGGGTCAAGAAAAATGCTCAAAAAAGAAAAAGCTTTCAAAAACTATTTAAGTCATAAAGAGTGACATAAACCTTAGCTTTGTGACTACAATCAATTTCGGCAGTATTGTTGAATAGCCCTGACAATTTGTGCCTGGTACTTTTTAGAAAACGGTACATGAATTCAACTATTTAACAAATGACGTCACATCTCAAAAGTGTATTAGACAAAAACAAACTATAATGGCTACACGGTAACACTGAAAACAAGGGAGGATATCTGTTAAATGTATTTCGGTTCTTCGATCCAATTCATCTGAACGGTTTAACTTTTTTTTTTAAACAGAAATCCAATGAGTCCATGCGCCATTCTCGGCCCCATCAGCTTTCCTTGATTGACAACATATTGAGTTCATGCTGCAGGCAAATATCTCTACGGAATGAATGAGGCGTAAATGAGGTATTTACATTATCAAAATGTTTTTTTTTTTTCAAAATTCACGTCCTTGGAATAAAATTATCAGAGCCCTAGCCTAGTGCAGGGGAATAGCAGAAAAGACACGAATAAGAAAATTGAACACATGTAGAAGTCGGCGTAAAACACCATTAACATCTTTCACCTCTCAAGTCCGAATTATAGTGACCCTGGAGATAAAAAGGTTTTGAAAACATTCTGGGAAAAGGACTAAATTCTGGTTACTAGCATTTTCTCTTTTTAAACGAAGTTCTCTACCATTTCAAAGACAGAAATAATGTTTGGTACAATACTGGATTTGTTGTCTGCAAATGCTTTGAATTTTGGCAAGTCTAACATTTTGTCGTCTGGTAAAGAGTTAAAAGATATACGTAGGATCGTATAGCTAAAACAACGTTAGATAACTTAAATGTCCGGTACTTAACTGGATGTTGCTGCTGCAGCAGATAGACCTAATCAGTATTGTTGATCAAACAACTAAAAATGGAACATCAAAGTCTAAACAATCAATTTGTGTATCGACGAGAGTCGACCAGGATCAGTCTGCACGGAATATCTCCTTAAAACATCAAAAGATACCTGTAGTATTGTATCGAAAATTCTGTGAACACTCTACTGTAAGTATAGAGCCTACAGGTAACGCATTTCTGATACTTGAGTATTTTGAGTCTACAGCAGGAAGGACTAACCAGTATATAAGGTCAAATCAGTTATTTCAAACTGGTACAATAAAGCCTAAACCGGCGATTCAGATATCAACGACAGTCGACTAAGATAAAACTGCACGGGCGTGCAGTCTAAACTTGATCAACTTACATTTACCGTAGGTCCTGCGAGTAGGATACGAGTCCCGACAGGCCAAGGGTTCGATTCTTACGCGAGGCGCCGGGGTTTTTTGTGGGATTGTCCTTGGGTGAGACACTTTAGAGTACTATTCTAGAACTGGTGAAAGCCAAGACACGCATGAATAAGTGACTTGATATATACGGAATGTTAGGTTGTAGTAACTTTCCCGGTGCTTGTATTTAATTCGAACGATGTCAGAAAATTTGATATAGCTCGAGACCGAAGGTCGAGCGAGATGTCAAAGTTTCTTACGCAGCGAGAAGTAAAAACAAGCACCAGGACAGTTACTATGATATAATTTTCCTTTTATTATATAGCTGCAACTTTCAACGACAAAATTTTGCAGTTCTTGACATTTCATTCGTGAATTTCAGAACAAAATAAAACAAACAATGGTGTAGTAGGTAGTAACGTCATTCTTATGGATGGCGGATAAATATCATAGCGTTAATTTTGACCAATCAAATCGCAAATCAATACGCATGTCTTCCGCGCGTGGGTTACGTCATGAATACATGTACCATATTTGGAACCGTATTTCACAGTGTGTAGATACGGATTTTTATCTGTCGCGTGTTATTTTATCCGCTTGCGACGCGTGTATTTGAGCCGGAAAAAATTCAGGTATATTGTAAAAAGTGATATTGAAAGCGGCGTAAAAGTCCCTAATCGATCGAAGATTGATTGATTGATTGATTAAAATTACCAGGCAATGCATTCTCGGCATAGACAAGGGTATATCGGACAAAACAAGGTTGAACTCCATTCATACAATAAGCCACACACACGGTATGGAATTCATGATTGTTGTGAACAAGATAAGCAGACAGATGGTGGATTAAAGACATTACACAGAGTGCCAGAACGCCTGTGGAATCTGCCACCATGTTCCAGAACTGACTTTCCGTGACACAATTAAGCGTAGTTTTTCATTCATAAAAAAACGATGATTGCTTGATGCCAAACTTCAATGAATGGTGTCTGACACCGACTCTTATATACTTAAACCCGTTTCATGTTTGGTGTATTTTTAGGGATATGGTATATCTTTCTTGTGGAAGATCTAATACAGATATGGGGTAAAAAAAGGAACTTTCCATCAAAACTTCATTAAACTTTTTCTTTTTGAATTCCAAAACACGTGACATTGTTTCTTTTTAAGCCATTAATGTTGTGGAGGAAATTCTGTTTTCAAATGTCAGTCGAGCATGCAAGTAGGTAAAGATAATATGGTAATAAATAAGTGAAAAGAATATGTCTTTCTTATTTTTGATGGAGCCGACCCAGATCACCCGCTGCAACTCATAACCCTTAAAGTGCCTTTCACGACTATAGCTGCTTTTGCGGCCAGTGTAGATCAAGATCAGGCTGCACAAAACGTGCAGCCTGATCTTTGATCTACACTGTCCGCTTTGCTGAATCACTGTAGACAAAAGCAACCATGAAAATGCAATTATTTGGGTCATATTTCTAGGATGAAAATGTCTGATAAGTTTATTTGGCGCTCTATGGGTTAAATGATACCTTATAATGGACCAAGGTGGGAAGTATCAAAGTTTTCATTTGTTACATCGTTCGCATTATTAAATATACTAATGGACAAAAGTCTTGTCCGGTCCACAAAATATTGAATATTTCATTTTTTGTTCAGAGTACAAAAACAAATCAGGTATCAATGAAAAGAACAATTCAAGACGCATTTAATGGTAAAATTTTGAAAGAATTTGGATCAGTATCGTCTATGCAAAACCCCCACAAAGTAGGGCACTATAAATTAGGAAGTTGCATTATGCTGATAAGACAAAATCAGTAATGAGTATGGCCCCCATGTACCCTTATGACTGCAGTGCACCTTCGCCTCATGGAGCAAACTAGCCTGCGTAAAATCTGACAGGAAGATTGTTCCATTCGTCAGCAATTGCCCGTCTTAACTGCTGGACGTTGTTTACGTTCCGTGATCTGATCTTACGTTTCATGTAATCCCATACATGCTCGATTGGGTTCAGGTCGGGTGATAAAGCTGGCCAAGGTAATGTTGGAACATTATGTGTGGTCAAGAAGTTTTGGGTCAGTCTTGCGGCATGGGGACGGGCATTATCCTGTTGTAAAACAATACCTGGGTGGGCAACAATAAATGGCAGAGCAATTGGACGCAAAACTTGGTCGATATAATGCTGCGCAGTGAGACCACGACCCCGTCCTCGACCAAAGTCAAGAAACACGAGCTGAGTCTTGTGATGGTAGGTAAACCCTGCCCAAACCATGGTGCTTTGCCCACCCCAACGGTCAGTTTCCACGACACACGGGTCCGCAAATCTCTCTCCACTGCGCCGGTATACACGCTGTCGTCGATCGCTCGAATCAATGCAAAATCTACTCTAAACATAACCGTTTGCCATCGGTTTAAACGCCATCTTCGATGACGTAAAGCCCATTGCCTTCGTAAACGTCTGTGATTTTGTGTTAATTTAGATCCGTGGTATGGACGACGGCAACGTAAGCCGACTGCTTTCAAACGTCGCCGCACAGTCCTTGCACTAATGCGAGGTCTATTACGACCCGGTGTGTTACGTGCCGTGTCATTTGGGGCCGTAAAACGGTTGCGTAAGTGAGTAAGCTGAATATGCCTATCCTGACGCAAGGTTGTTACTCGGGGCCGTCCAGAGCGTGGCAGGTCCGCAACGGTCCCATAAGCTGCGAACTTTTGGCGTAAACGTCGAACAGTTCTTTCGTTTACACCAACTACACGGGCTACATGTGCGGCTGTGGCCCCTGCCTCAAGTTGGCCTAAAACGCGCGCACGCTGTTCATTTGAAAGCTTCATTTTTCTGAATTAATTGAAGAAATTCGAAAACTTTCGATGTCTTTCGATTGGAATATCGATAAGGATGTGTTGACATAAACAAATCAATCGTGAAACACACAGTTTCGCATACATGACGATGCACGTGAAAAAGGTCGCCGTTACTGAATCTCGGTAATTCGGTGCAGCCTTGAAATCAAAACCCGATTTACCAGTTTGGAAATTGGCTGAAAGAAAATAAGCAAAATTTCAAGGTCATACCTTCATTGGTTTTGACATTAGAAAGGAAACCCTAACCGGACAAGACTTTTGTCCTTAAGTATATTTCGCTGCCAGAAGTAGTTATGTACATTTTGCAGACGATATGACGACATAAATTGACTTGCAGTCTGACATGACGACATAAATTGACTTGCAGTCTGATCTTGGACCTACCAGAATACTAAACTATGGACCAAGATCATATTAAATTGCCGTGGAAAACTACTTTAAAAGGGGCAATTCTTATTTTAATATTTCACCATTTCAAAATGATTCATCATTGAATTTAAAAAAAAAAAGCTATAGCTGACAAACCATTGGTAATCAAGAAGAAAGACATAATCAAAATGTAAGAAAAATATTCTAGTGCTAATTCTTTAATGAGCTTCGTAGCTTCCTGAGATACTTTTAGATTTTGAGCCAGAATTTGGCAATATTTTGTGGGGATGTCACGTGCTCGATAACACGCGTCGATAATGTGGGATCGTATTCAACTAAGTATGATGACGTCACATTTTATCTAATCGAATTAGAAGGAGTTACCGGTTGCATTTACACTAAACTTCTTACTAAACCACATGAAAAAAAAATCTTTATCTACACAGTGTCAAATAGGGTTCAAAATATGGTATGATGACGTATCTCACGCGCGGTATACATACGTATTTGCAATTTGATTGGTCAAAATATTACCCTATGATATTCATCCGCCATTCCTAAAAACCATGGTCCTAGCCACTACGACATTATTTGTCTTATTTTGTTCACCGTTTTTGTAATAAAATATCAGTAATTGCGAATTTTTGTCGTTGAAAGTTATAGGTATATAATAAAAGGAATATAATGTAACTTTCTTTTTGCTTGTATTTACTTCTCGCTGAGAAGATTTTGACATCTCGCTTGATCTCAGTCTCGCGCGATATCAAGTTTTCTCACACTGATCGCATCAAATAAAAGCCGCAATAATGGTGAAAAAGAGACGAGAACCATGTTCTGGCAAAAGGGGCCTTAATGCATCTCCGTGATGCATTATTCCAAATAAGTCATCAAATAGTTATAGTTCCATAATATCCATTAATTCTTGTGTAACAACCGACTGACTCCTGAGGTACAAGGTTCTTTGGGCATGCAGAAAAGTCACCAAGAGCAAAAAGTATCGATCCAGCTCAGCCTGCGCTCAATGCGCAGGCTGACCTGGGTCGATACTTTTTGCAGATGCATTAAACCCCCCTTTTTCAGAGAGCATGAGTAGTAAAGGGGAGTAGACTAGGGCATTTGCCCTAGTCTACCCCCCTTTAGGGAGTTTTTTGCCCTAGTCTACCTACCCTGGCTAGGTACTCTGGGGCAAATTCCGGTCAATTTGGAAAATTTTGGGTCGATTTGGGTAAAAAATGGCATTTTTGCTTCCCCCCCTCCACCCTAGTCTACTCTCCCAAAATGCCATTTTTGCTTCCCCCCCTCAGGGGGAGTAGACCGGACCAGATTCCGGTTATTTGGAAAATTTTCGGGTGACAATTTGAAAGATAGATCTTTCATGGTAGATGGTTAGCCCTGAAAAGGGCTGTTTTGTTTGGAGACTGTGTTTTTATGCACAACCTCCAACTTTCCTGCAGGCCGGACAGCTGCTCGCCGCTCGTCTTCTAACCCTTCTTATCTGCCTTTCATCCAAGTCGAACTTCAACGAGAACGGTGGCTCATCATCATCATCCCAACATTCTGTTGTTGGAATGACGAACTCCTTCTTCTTCTCTCTAGGCATCTCCGCCAGCTGCCTATTTATTCTCTCTAACTTCAGATTGAGGGTCTCAGCCAGCCTCATCAGATTCTTCACATTCTTTCTGAGATCTTCCATCGTGAAATGAAAATGATAAAATAGAGTCGCCTTTTATACCTTTTCAGGAGGATTGACTTGTCTCATGACGTTATTTTCTCCTATATTTTTCCCGCTTCAGCGTTTCATGTTTTTTTGACTCCGAATTAACGTTGACCAATCCATACCTTTGTTACAATTTCTTGTTCGGGACAGAAAAAACTTGAGTTTGATTATCTTGTGTTTTTTCTGACTATGACTTTTTCTGAGTTTATTTCTTCTGAGAGAAAGACTTGACAATTTGAAAAAAGTTCTTTTCTTGGTACATGGTTAGCCCTGAAAAGGGCTGTTTTTTGTGTAAAATACACTTTTTAGCCTCTCTTTTCTCTATCCATATTTTCCGCTGGATATGGGATCTGTATCAGACGCTCCACTTCATATTTGATACATCTGATACGTTTTCTTTCTTCTAACCAATATAGGAATGCGAGGATAATTGTCAATCCAAACATTGTGAATATCGCCTTATCTCTACGATAGTTGAGTAGTAAATGGGAGTTTCTTAGTGTTTACATTTGGTAAATGTTGACCAATGCATATTTTGTTACATTTTTTCTTTAGTGTTTTGAGTTTTAGTTGACAATTTTGAAAGAAAGATCTTTTCATGGTAAATGGCTAGCCCTGAAAAGGGCTTTTTAGAAAGATTTAATGAATTGTTAAGACCTACAATTCTTCTGACTGAATTACTGGGATGATTTCGCATCCGCAGAATTCACAGCAAACTGTAGATCCCTCATCATCATCAAAAAATCCTTCATCTGGATCTGGACAATTATGCTTCTGACCAAGATAGTCCAGGAGTGTAAAGCATTTTCCACACTCTATCTGACATCTGCTCGCACAGTGAGGGCAGAGAAGAATCTGAACCATGCTGAAGTATTTATGTTTTTTGTGAGAAAAAACATCGCGCTTATATAGTTCACAGCATGGATTGACCTACTTGTCTCATGTTTTTTAACTCCGAATTAGCGTTGACCAATGCATAGCTTTGTTACAATTTCTTGTTCGGGATAGAAAAATAGAGTTTGATTATCTTCTGTTTTTTCTGACTATGACTTTTTTTCCGAGTTTAATTCTTCTGAGAGAAAGAATTGACAAATTCGAAAAAAGTTCTTTTCTTGGTAAATGGTTAGCCCTGAAAAGGACTGTTTTGTTTTTTTAGTGGTTGTGATTTTTTCAACTTCTAATGACAGCAACCGAAATTCGCCTGACAGATGGGGCATACTCCAACTCTTTTTGTGATCGTCATTACTCCGTTATTGAAAGTTATCTTTCTCCCAAATTTGACATCAACTAAAATAATATCAGGTGTTGTCTTTAAGAATAGCTGAACTATTCTTTCACCGAGATCTTTGAACGGTTGTGATATACGGTGTAGTTGTACGGGCTGAGTGTTTAGTAGCAATATCTGCTGTCCGACATCTAGATAGTCTTTGAGAGTCTCACGCAGTTGATGGTTGATTTCCTCCATATTGTTCTGCTCCATATTGATTTTTTAACTCCTGAACTGGTCGAGAGCTGAGAGTCGAATGATGAATGTATTGGGAAATATCAGCCTTTCTTTATACGATAGCAGGAGGATTGAAAAATAAGAGCGCGGACCTGGTGGAAAGCATATACATTTTTTCCCAACTACGTTTTCATGCTAATATAGTAAAAAAGTTATGACTCGTAGCATGGGGAAAAATGTAAGCAGATTGGAGTCTTTTTTGGGAAAAAACAGAATGAAAAAAACTCGACTGCTTTTTGAACTTTTTTATTGAACAGAACTGAAACAATGAACATATTTACAATAAAACTTAAAAAGACAAAAAATGAACATAATATCAATAAACTGTTAACAATAAAAATCATTTTTGAAAATGTTTTTTTCACTGTTTGTGGGGAGAAGTCTCTGAAATTTTCTTGTATAGATTTCCATAGTGTTGATTAAACCACAATGATACATTTCGATCGTTTCGATGGTGTTCCGTTGAGAGAAATTTCTGTTGAAGATATTTCTGTATATTATATCCTCTAGCAACAGCATCCAATGCGAAGATACAGTAAATTCCGCAAACTTTACCCTGTAGACTCTGAAGAGTTTGTCGATTGTATCTCCACGAATAAGAATGATTGTCTAAAAAGTTAATAATTTCTGGCTCAAGTGGTGGTAGGCCGTAGGGATCAAAGTATAGTACATTGCCATTATTATCAAATATCACGGCCACCCAGTGTTCTCCTGAACCGGTTGATTTCTCTGTGTTCACAATGTAGGCTTTCACATGATTGGGTTTTTGTCGAGGTAACTGATCTTTTGCACAGACTTTTGCCTGTAGATTTTTTATCCATGTTCCATGATCCAATATGTATTGAATTTCAGAAGTATACATTTTTCTAATCACTTTTCCAGGCTTGTTTTACTTTGTCACACCAATATTTTAAGAACGACTCCGTGATATCAGATAGAATGTTTTGTTTTATATTTCGCCAAAATCTGTAGGCTTCCACATAGTCAGTTTCATCGAGTTTCATTTCTACGAGTTCAGGATACCATTTTTTCATGATTCTGTATGGATTTAATTCCTTCATGGCTTGTTCTATGAACATATCTGTATGTTCTTGTCTATCCTTGAATAAACATAGTTCATGCTGTATTTGACTGGGATGATCCACTTGACATCCGTAACACTCGTTGCGAACTTCACTGACTATTAGATTTTGTAGTTCTTTAATCATATGTTTTTCAAAGCTGTTGTGAATGTCATTTTTCCGAGTAGAAAGACACTCTGAGGTGGAATATTTCACTTTTTCTGCTTCTTTTCTCAGTGAAATAGCAAATTTGACTCCCGACATTGTTTATTAGTCCTGAAAAGGACTGTTTTTCTGATATATCTTTCAAAAGTTGATTAGTCCTGATAAGGACTGTTTTTTTGTGAAAGCTATCTTTTTTTGATCAGAGAGTTTCTGTTGATTTTTTCAGGATTAATAATCTGTGATGATTTCTCTCAAACTGTTGATTTCAATCTGATTGTCAAATTCAGCAAAGACAATAACGTTGATCACTGTTGCCAAGGCTTGCGCGAATTGAAGCTCGATGCGAAGACTTCCAGTTTTTATAGGATGAAGTTGTCCTTCTTCACTGCCTTGATCAGGTGTCAAATCGTACCCCCACAAACAGTATCCACCAACATAGTCTTCTTTACCAATATCAAATGATTTATTGAGTCCTAAGGCTGAGACAGCCTGATACATAGACAAATATGATTTCAAATACAACCCATTTTCAAAGTCAGGCTCAAAGGGTCTGTTATGAATACTGTGTCCATTACATGATACATGTATTTTTGACAGATTAAAGTGTTGAAAGAAAAATGGATTGTTAGCATAACCCCCATTATAGGCAGCATTTGTTACCATTGCAATGAAAACACGTTTTGGAAGCTGGCCTTGAAACAAATGATCTTCAATTTTAGACTGAAGTCCATTACCGATAGTAAACGTCTTTACTTCTACCCTACGGATAGGAATTTTCATGTTTTGCTGAGCTATGAGATGATTTAGATCATTTGCAACAACAGGCAACAATTCAATATTTCGTACATGAAGACTGACTGTTTCCATTACAATTTTTGCATCTGGTGCAGCAGTACCTCCTGTAAGACAAAAGTTTGATGAGGATCTGTTTAATCTAAGTCTGATTTCAACCCCATTAGGTAAATATTTTTCTTGCTGAAATAGATCAAGATGCAATCGTCCGAAAAGCTCTGCAGTTCTGCTTAGTCCGATTACACCGATTCTGTTTACTAGTCCAGTATTTCCCGCATCATGGTTGAGTGTTTCAAATCGCCCACTGGTGTCTTCAAACCAAAGTACACCAGCTTTCAAAAACGTAGACTTGCTGTCAGCATTATAGGACAAAAGATTTTCGATATATGCTCTGTACGGATAGGTATCTGAATTACTGCTGATTAGTTTATTATTTAGATACAAATCGACGCTGCTAAACATACTATGCAGGAAATTGTTTACAGGTGCCACATTTGAACCGACTTCTAAATTAGTACCGTCAGCTTTAACGATTTTGAATTTGATATACAAATACGATTGTGACAAATCTGTCCAATGTTCGGTTTGAGGTGGTATGATGAATTCTATCGGCGAATTGCTTGTCAAGGATGCTATTGGAAAATGTTCAACCCATTGACTTTCTTGCATCGTTGTCATTGTAGGTGGTACAGAAAGAACATTGAGTTCTGATTTACTGCATTCACAAGATCCGTTTTGCATCATTTTTATATAATATATATATATCAATCAAATATATCGAGAGTCCTTGATCTACTGTAATGATTTCTTTGTCTTTTATTAATGATCTTGCCCTTGCGAGATCGAGAAGATGAATGACGTGTCTTTTGTGATTTTCTTTTATTTATCCCCGGTATTAACTGTTGTGCTAGATCATGAATGGCTTGTTTTCCCCTTGAAATTACAACTTTTTTAGGGTTTTCACCACGTAAAAGGATATCTCTTGCCGCCCCTAATCCTTGTCTGATTCCTTCTTTTTTTACAGCATTCAACCCAGATTTGACCAAGGGTTTAAGCAATGGAGTCACTGTTTTAAGTGCTGATCTAAATAGAGAACCTAGACCGTAGCCATACTGATGTTTTTCGCCGCGATAAACTGGTAGCATTTTTTTTGGTCAAATATTTATTTAAATATTTTTATTTTTCTGTCTGAAATGTAACTTGACGATTGTCTTACCAATAATAAAATGAAACGGTATACCAGAATCCCCTGTTATTTGAATGTGAATAGTATCGAAATCAGATTTCGATACGGGGACGTAATGCGGTAATGTAATTTCATGGTTGATATGTTGGGCTTCATAATTATTTTCACTTGATATGCTTGGTTTGAACGGAAGAACACGAAGTATGGGAGCCAATGTATCACCCACTATAGTGTATTCAGCAACATCTGAATAAACAAACAGATGATTGTACCCAGCATCAATGTTAGGACTGTATTTAAATACATCTAAAATATTTCTACTCGAATAAATTATCTCATTTTTGAATTCTGGTGATCCTCCCAGTTTTAAAAACAGCTGTGGATGAAATTTGAATCCGGTTCTTGTTATATTTGTGAATCCCAATTTCGGTCGTTTGCTTGAGGTTGAATAGCTAATAGACACCCCGATTGAATGCTTCTGAAAGATTTCACTTAGGTTATTTTGAATCAATTCTTCCATTACCTCTATAACATGTTTTGGTGAAGTGTAACTACCCGGTGAAAAATTAAATCCAATTGACCATTTTACTGCTTCACCTTTTGCGTTTCGTTTTATTGGAATTATCTTCATATTATCTCTTCTTTTATCTACCGCTGCTGCTGCATTGTATAAATTAACATCTGCAGTTATAATTTCGAACTTCGCTTCTTCTTCAGTTATGTTTAAAAACTGAGAGGGGGTAATAAGATGAACTAATGCAACTTCCCAATTTTCCCTGTCAATATGAATTGTTTTTGGTAAATGAACTTTAAAACAGCACTGTGTGTTTGGATAAAGGTTTATGGAACTATCGCTAGGTAGAGTAAGATAAAACGAATTCATTTTTATTTTTTGATTTAGTATTTTTTACTGTCAATGAATTCAACCCTACTAGTTGTTTTTTGTCCAGACTTTGTGAATTTTAGCCCTGGAGATGGAAGAATATACCCGAGTGAACTGCTTAACAGTATCAACCACAATTCACGATCTTGACTTTGAATACTTAAATGTACTATCGAGGTTGCAATAATTGCGTAAATGACTAATATCTGCGAAATATACGTAAACTGATTCTTTGGAACACGATTTCCACAGCAGTTGTAATTTTTAGTACTAACACTATCGACACTTTCTGTCCCAGTCTCAATGTTTGACTGTGAATTTATCATAATTGTATTGTCTTTTTATTTTTCCGATCAGGATACCAAATGCGATTCTGGTATCCAACTTTGAAATTTTTTTGGATAACCTTTCCAATTGACTTTTATTTCTTTGATTATTTTTTTGCCCTCACGTCTTGTACGTCTATCAAGAACTGAATCAATTTCATAAATTTCATCATCTTTTATCAATTGAAGTTCGTATTCATAATAAGTCCCCAAAATTTGTTCACCCTCTAAATCTTTTATTTTATAGGTGATAGGTGAAAATGTCTTGTTAACATGAGTGATTTCAAATATTTCTTGAGTCCAATTTGGTAAATAACCTTTATCAAATGTACGTTTCGTTTTATTGATACGAACACGATCTCCAATTTTGAATTTTGGCTTTTTTGTCATTGCAATTGTCGATAAACGAGGATACAGATTTTTCGAAATTTCTGCCTCATTTGATTTTGTTACCATTACAGGAGATGTTTTGATACTTCTGTGAAAAGTATGATTGTAATTCTTAACTAAAGAATTCAATACGTCAATGTAACGTCTTGTTTTCTTGTACGTAAAGTATTTCCACATTCTCGTTTTTAAAGTTCGTTGAAATCTTTCAACAATACTTGCTTTCGTCTCTGGATTTTCAGTGGTAAAGAAATGAATCTGATTCTTTTTCAAGTATTGCTGAAACAGCCTGTTTTTGAATTCCGAACCTTTATCTGTTTGAAGTGACAAAGGTTTCCGATTTGATTTCTGAACAATAGATTGAAATGCTCGAATCAAAGTTTTTCCCATCTTATTTGGAATAGGGATAACCCATGAAAATCTTGAAAACACGTCAATTATACAAAGTAAATATTTCTTGTTATCATTTTGTCTTGCTAAATGTTGCATGTTAGCCAAATCAGCCTGCCATTGATAGTCTATACCACTTACAATAGTTTTTCGTCTTTTGAAACGACGACGAATTGGTTTATGTAAGGTATAGGTGGATTCACCTCGTAACCACTCTTGAACATCTTTGTATCTTATTCCTTTCAAAACAGATTTTGCAGCGTGATACAATTGCTTTATTCCAGTAAATGCGACAGTACTTTTGGGATCATAAAACAATTTTCTTAACACGTAATCAAGTTTGTAATCAAGTTTAGGCTTTACCAGGATTCCCATGACTGAAGCGTTTTACGGCTAGGGGTCTTTTTTATAGATTTTGGCGGAGTTAACAACTCTTTAGTATAGAATTGCCTCAGTCTTTCTCTTTCTTCAGGTTTCATGTATGGAGATGATTCTTTTATTCTTTTTGCAGATTTTTTAACACTTCTTGTAAGCGATTTCCTTGCACTTTTTTGTACGCTTTTTGGCGTGTGAAATAAGTGATCGGATCCACCGTAGGATTCTTCATCTTCACTCACTGATTTACTCAGTGATTTATCTTGAGCTTTTTGCATCCATCTCCATCTATTTGAGTTACCAATAACTTCTCGCGGTATATTGCTTTCGTGTAATGCCTTTGAAAAAGTTTTCCATCCTCTAGGTTCAGTACCTTTTCTCTGACGAATTGTATCATTGATAAGATCGATGATATTGGAACCATGAATGCGTACACCTTTGTATGACACGACTCCTTGTTCGTCCCAAGTTAAATTATTGTTATCTTTTATCATACTCAAAAGTAACTCAGCTTTTCTTTTCATGGTTTTTGGTACGCTTTGCAAAATTTGATCATGCAAGGTAACAGATGCTGATTTCTGTATACTGTCATCATTTTTTGTCGTTGGAAGTGAGTTGAACAAAGTTGGTCTTGCTTTTTGAAGCGAATTTTGTAACTTAAACAAAGTTTCACCATACCTTTGAGCCTTTTCTGTTTCTGACAAATCAGTGCTTTGTAAAATATGACCCATATCCTGCCGAAGATGTGCTGCATCCACAACTTGCGGATTGGGTGGTAAACGAGGTTTATGATATTGCTCGTCTTTCCAACGATTCATATTTTCTAAAACCTGATAAGGTACGATAACCATTTTTTTAACAGACATGATTTTTATCTATAAGATTTTATCTACAAGATTTTTTCAAGATTTTTTTATCTATAAGATTTTATCTATAAGGCTTTAAGTGCCCCTCCTATTCCTCCGATAACGGCTTTTCCTAACAATGGTAATAATGCAGGTGCAAGTAATGAAAGAAATCCACCTTTTTGATTTAATATTTGTTTTTTATTTTTTACAGAAGCCGATTTCGAAGCTAAACGTCTGATATGTTGTCGGCTTGAATACAATTTCTTCTTCTGAGCTGATGATAAATGTACATTGCCTTTTAAAACGTTATGACAACATTCCGATATACATCTTATCACTTCGGGTGATGAATCTTTTACAAGTTTTTTACGTATTTTTGGTGTAGCCTGCATCATGGCCATAACCATTGAACCATGTTTTTTTATCAGAGGTGTTTTCCTTTTCATGTTGACTTTAACTCGATATCGGATTAAATGATAATACAACGTCCATGTCGATATCATTTATACCTGATGTTTTTTAACATACTGTTTTTAACATACTGTTTTTAACATACTGTTTTTCAAAAGAAAACTTTTTAACATACTGTTTTTAACATACTGTCTTTTACAGTCAGAATTACTTTTTTAAGAAAACTGTGAATAGAGAGCATCAACCAATGTATCAGCGGTAGCCATGGACGAATCCACGGGGATGGATCTCCCTTTCCCAAGGTCAAGCACCTCATTTTTTTCGTCAAGTTTATATCTTCCTGTACCGATGTTATATCGCAGCATATCTTCTATCATCCGTCTATATTTTCTTAATCCTTTTTTATGTTTAGCCAATGTATTTGGAGACCAAGCGACGGATGGAATTCTTTGAAACGCTAATTTTTTGCCTGGTAATATAAATCTTGAATACTTTCTTTGGTAATTCCGCATTCTTTCACCAAGTATTTCCTCTCTAGATTTTGGATATTGTTGATGTTCTGAAATGGTACTTGCTACAGGGGTTCGTTTTCGGGTAGTAACAAATCTTTCATCAATCGTAATTGGAGCATGCTTCTTTGGTGGAGCACGCTTTTTCGGAGATTTTTTCTTTGGAGATTTTTTCTTTGGAGACTTCTTCTTTTGCGGAGCACGCTTTCTTGGAGATTTTTTCTTTTTTGGAGATTTTTTCTTTTGCGGTGCACGTTTTCGTGGAACACGTTTTCGAGTTTGTCTTTCAACTCCAAATTTTCTGATGGTTTTTACTCCATCCCATCTCAGTAAGCTTCTGATAATAACACCACCTAGAAATCCTCCCCCTCCAGGTTTTAAAATGATTTTACGTTTACTTTCCTCGTCTATGGATGGATCTGCTAACCGTTCAATATCTGTTCTATGTTTTGCCATGTACATTGTGGTTTGTTTTGGTAATTTGATTTTATTTTCAATAATGTTTTGCGCAGCCAACGTAAACCATTTTAAAATTTCTTTTAATCCTGCTTTTAACACAGCTTCCCTTTCATGTCTATCGGTTTGTTGGCTTAAATTTCGCAAAGCAGCTAAAACTGAACTCGATGTGGCTGGTAAAGCCATGTTTACTCACGGGTGTGAATCATAAAAATGATTTATGTTCAAAATGTGATTCCCTTTTAAGCAGGAATTTTGCATAAAGTTTTTTAAGCAGGAGAATAAATAATGGGGCCTCTTTCATCTCCTTGTGTACGCCAACGATGAAATATATCTGCTCGTAGTCTTAATTCTTTATTTGTTTGTGAATGAAAATCTATGACTAAATAACCATGATCCGTCGATGTAGCATCTTCATAAGCGGGTAACAAATGTGGGGCTTGCATTTGGTGAGCTAGTGTTTTAATCTGATTCTTATCTCGTTCATTTCGAAATAAAATCATATATCTGGAATTAAGACTAATGGTTCGACTCGATTTCGACTGCTGAAACATATTTTGCGTGATGTAAATCACACTTGCATTACGATGGTGTCCTTTTCTTGTAAACCAAAGTTTAATTTTTTCCTCATCTTTTTCACCCAACATATCATCAAAGACAATTAAATGTGGAATAGATACATCACTGACAATTTCGTTTTCATCGTCAGGAATTCCCTCCACGAATTTTATCAATTTGAACTGTGAATTGAACTTTTCTTGCATAAGATTGTAAGCATGCTGCCATTCTTTGTAACACCAAACAACTCTTTCAGGAACGATGTTGAACAAGTCTTCTCGATAGTCAATTAATTTATGAACGAACTCTGTTTTCCCGCATCCACTCGGACCTGTGATGAAAATATTACAAGGGTGTTGAAATAATATGGATTGTACATCCATATTTTTTTTACTTTTCTCGTTAAAGGCTATTGATAAAATGACAATATCAATGAAAATAAAAGCATTTTTATTGAACAGAGGTGAACAATGAAAAAACATTTTTTACAATGAAACATATCTTACAGTATAGCATATAACATTTTTACAATGCAAATTCACAAATACCTCGATTTTTCCATTTGTCTTCATGTTCCACAACAGTTTTGTGCAATTGTTCATTACCCAAAGACAATGGATATACACTGTCCAAACCACTATATTCACACGTTCCTCTAATTTCAAAGACGTTTTTGAATACTGCTTTTGCCGAAAGAGTTGAAAGTACAATTTTTTCTGTGACATCTCTACCAAATAGGAGATACCCTTCCATGATATCCACTCCTTCTGCATTATCTCTTGATTTTGTATACCGTAAGTAAAAGTTAAACAGGACTGATTTCATTTTCAGTAGATTCAGATAACTTTCTTCTGGGCTTCCTATGATAATGAATCGCCATCGACTTGTGGCTTGCAATTTCTTAGCGAAATAGTCACTTTTCCACAAACAAGCTGTCAAATAGCCTTTGATAGTGGTATCGAAATCTGACTCAGTCACCAACATTGCAATAAAGTCGTGCATGCTATACATTTTGCAGGATGTCTCTCCTTTTGCAACTCCCTTATGCAATTTATCTATCCAAAATTGCACACATCTGAATTTAAGGTTAAACTGTGTTCCTTCATCGAGCGTGTGTTGTCGAACAAATTCTCCATAAACTTTTTCACGTAGCTCTATGGGTAACGGTAACACTGTTGCCATTTTTCACCAAACGTCTAATATTTTTTCCGTCTTACTTTATCTGTTTACCGCAAAACAATGCGCTATAGAAATTTATTTTCTCAGACTTTTATAACCATAGGGCACAGTGTCAGTAGCATTTACAATAACTCTTTTGGTGTATACAGAGCGAAACGTTTTTGTCTGCGGTTCACTGGTCACTGTTCTATCTCTATGTCTTTTAATTTTACAATCATACTGAATTTTAATTTCTATCGTACGATCCAAAGCACATTTTGAATAGGTATCGAAATTCACCACCTGCTTGGTATTGTAATCCAAAGTAATTCCCTTCACTTTACATTTACTTATCTCTTCTCCATCTTTTGTTTTCATTTTGTAAGCATAATTTTTAGGCCCAAGTCCTCTGAATTGAGTAATTTTACAGTCAGGCTCTTCATCAGTCCATTTTCCTAACCTACTGTTAATAATGGGTGGGTTCCATAATTCAGGATCATGAATGTACATACAACTATCTGTATCGAAATACAGAACTCTATCTTTTAACTTTTCAAGAACGGCGTACAATTCCAACCTTGCATAAGCTGTTACGTAAGACCCTACTATCACGTTGGCTGTAGCGTGGGTATCAATATGTTCCAATTTTGATTCATAGTTAACCAAGATGAATGGACAGTCCTCGTCAAAGATTTCTACATGCTTTACAATGAAATTGGGATTGGTGACTAATTCGAAATATTTAGACGGATCACTGATGTATTCCGTCTGAGTCAATTTTTCACGCTGGGCTAATTTTCCCCAAAGACAGTTCAACATAATCTTAGCAAACGATCTTCTCCCAGGGTTTTTTTGAATACAACTTGGATCAAGACGAACCCCTTCTGCCTTCTCATATTCACAAACGAATTGATCTTTTTCCGAATCTGATTGACACCAATTTGGGTAACCACTGGCTTCTTGCTTAATTTTCAAGAAATTATCCACATAGCCTTTAAAGAATTGGTCCGAAACAGAGTTGAAATGCCAGATTTCATACACTTGTATTAGCCGATAGCCACAGTCAAGAGCTTTGAATAATTCAAAGCTAACCCAAGTTCCAACCAAAGCCCTCTCTTCTTCACCGTGGATACAAATGTTTGAACTTTCTTCTGCACATTTCATACAGAGTGGAAACATCATTTTATTGTTACAGTGAACTGGAAGAACGGGGTGAAACAAATCAGTTGGAGGTAAAACTTTGCATTTGATTAAGCCCTCATACTGTCGAATATTGTTCATATCAATATTCTCACTAGTCAAAATTTCTGGTTGACCCACAGGATAGGATTTATGTTTACAAACATAAGGGTACAGAGAACAGATATCAATGTACTTGATTTCCTTCTTGCTTTTTTCATCAACATCGTAGCTAATTTTTATGGCATTACATCTTCCCCCAGACAACCCCTCCCTCGGATCGATGGGGTCCAAATGTGGATATAACTTTTCAATGAGTTTTTTGTACTCTTTATCCTTCATCTTAGCATCGAATTCATGCTCCCAAATGTACACTACATTATACCCCATTTCTTGGATATCCGCTATACGTTTAAAAGTATGTTCGTACAATTCACCCATAGGTCTCCCATTGATAGGGTTGATCTGTTTTCGATCTGTATAACATACAGGACAACCATGATACAAATCGCCAAGGAATTCATAGACAGTGTTTGATTGACGGTGAAAACCATCTACAGTATATCTTCCGATTTGAACTTCCCCACCATTTTTTGCATGGCGAATATGAATACCTTTTTCCCGAGCTACGCTTTGAATCCAACGTATCGCTTTCATAGAAAAACGACGTCTGGACGAATCTTTACTTGAAATGATGGCTATCTGATCTTTTGCTAAATATTTGCTTCGCCAGACTTTGTTACAGGCATCGGCGATGGTAATTGCCTCTAAAAATGGACAAATACCACCCTGTTCGATAAACAGCTTTCTGAACTCAGCACATCCCCGTCTTAGGATATCGACATCTGACCTACAGTATGATTCCATCTCTTTTTGAAAATTGAATTCCTTACCCTTTTGAACTTTGTCATTATACCAGACTATGAATTTCGACCTACCCTCTTCAGACATTGAGTCGGGTTTGTAATAAGACATATCCAAGTATGGTCCAATATAACTCCAAAAATCATCTGTATTTGCCCAGTGAGGAAAGTAACCTTTTTTCATTTCTTGAAGACCAAATGTGGCTGGAAATTTCGCCAGCCCAAAGTTCATGAAATTAAAGGAGTCGATCAGACGCACACCATTCAATTCTAACTTCATAATATTGTTTCCATTCATGATCAATTTTGGAAGTTTTAACCCAACTTTAACAATATAGTTAAGAATGAACTGTCCATCATAACCTTTTAAATTATGAGCCATAGCTGTGACTCCTTTGTGATGTTTTGAAAAGAGCCACTTGCAAAATTGACTCAAAGTTTCTTCTCCTTGAAAAATAACTTCCCTACCCTCTTCAAATTCACTGCATGTAGAACAATGAAAATCAAGTGGTTTATCGATACAATCATCACACGCTCTATGTGCTATACAATAATTTGGGATGTGCACCCCTGTATCTTGTTTGCATTCAAAATCAAAGAAAATGAACTGTGGTTTTTTGACTAGAGAAGAACTCGTCTCATCGTCGCTGTTATGATTCGTCTTACTCTGGTAAGGCTGAATAAAACAGCGATGAGAGAAGTCAACAATTTTCTTGCAGAGGTGACACTTTTTCTTTCCCTTACAGACGTGATTTCTCTTTCTGCTAAGATACTGTGCACCACATTTTGAACAGAGTTTCACTAATTCGCAAATGGATTTCTTTTCTTTACCTTGAACATTTCTGTGATTTTCAAAGCATAAAACACTAAAAAATCGCCTATGACACTTGGAACAGACATACTCTTTGGATTCTGATGGACATTTTCCAGCACGATAACAACCTTTGCAGATTTTTGAGCAAGCATGATTTTCCCGTTCGTTATAACCCACATCACAGAACTCACAATAATATGTACAACAAAAAAAACCTTTGATGGATTTGATATAGTCATAATGGTTTTGATGAAAGTATAAATGTATGATCTTACTATTGTCTTTCACTTCTGGATGTTCAAATATTTTCCTCGTTTTGGAATGCTGGTCGTGAACTTTAATGACATAGTCTTTTTCATACAAAAACAATTGAATTTTTTTGAATTCATCAATTCCTACAGACTGTGTTGGTAAAACTCCAGCTTCATTCATCAATTTCTCGGCTTCAATCTTTTGAAGTAATCTGTTTGATCTTTTAATATTATCCCATCTCCGATTCCATACTTCGTTGTTTTCACGTTCATGGTAGCAAATTCCCACAACAACGGCTCTTGCAAAACATAATCGATCATGGTTGTTAATTTGAATAACCGATTGTTTCTTCTTGGCAAAAACCTTTGAATCCAATTCCGACGTTCTATATTTCACTTTTCCGCTACCACATGGAGGTATTGTATGTGTAATGTCAAATGTCATGGATCCGTCGTTCAAGACAAAATCTGTATTTGACTGTAAAACTCGTTCAATTTCATTCAATATAGTTTCACCTTGCAGCTGTTCTGTAGCTAAAAAGGGAATATGAATCCCCATCTCCAATGAAGGATGATCGATGGTAATTCTAATCATATCTGTCGGGTTTGCATCTAACTTTCGAATGATTTCATGGGTAACATTGTCAAATAATCCAAGCAGTCTCTGGGGTGATAATTCTTCAAATTTCTTAAAACTCACTGACAATACATGTGATTCTGTTCTAAATTTTCTTGACTTCTTTTTTCCCCTTTCTATTAAGTCATACAGACTTCTCATATCCAAAGTAGAGCTGCTGTTTTCTTCTTTTTTATCCACGAACATATTTGGTGAAAAGATATCATCTTCACTGTCACTTTCTACTTTCAATGGTACAGTTTTTTTCTTTTTTGGTGGAAATGACTCATCGTCACTATCACTTTCTTCTTTCAACGGTAAAGATATTTTCTTTTTTGGTGGAAATGACTCATCGTCACTTTCACTGTCTGAATAATCTACTATTCTTTTTCTTTTAGCCATCGTTTCAGCTCTGACTGAGAAGACAAAATGAAGGAACCAAGAAAAAAACCTAACAATTTATAGACTCTTTCCTTACAGTAGTGTATAAATAGAGACATCGACTGTGAAAATCTCATTATTTCTCTGACCAACCTCAGACAATACAGTTGATAAAAGAAAATGAGCGAGTTCAAGCTAAAAAGTACAACACCAAAGAGAGTGTATCTGTATGTTAACCCATACACTCACGACTATGAGATCACCAATATACCACCACGATATCAAGTCTACCATACTGGGAACTATGTGGGATCATTTCTATCCCACCAACATTCTGCAGAAAAAGGTGTCTATCGTATCACCAGAATCCTGGATCAAGCGACATTCGACAAACGATATGGGATGGATGGCGTGAGAACAAATATTTGTTTTACGTGCAACAAAACAGGGCATTGGGCCAAACAATGTCCAGAAAAAGAAAAGCAGACTGGAGAAAATGTTTTTGTCTTCGTGAACACCCACACCCACGATGTCGAAATTCACCCAATAAAGGAAATGGATTGGGACTCTCAACATATGAAATACGTCGGGGTAGTAAATTCATTCTGCAAATCATTCAGCAATGAAAATACATGGAAAAAAAGTTCACCACAGGATACATCATCCGTTGAAACTCAGACCATAGACATGCAGAGCGATAACACGGCTATCAAGGATTCAGAGATCTGCAAAATAGCAGATAAATTAGAGACTTTACGGAAAAATCTGGACAAACAAAATCTCATAGATTGCACAAAAAACGAATTTTCTGTAGAGTCGGATTGTTCAAACGGGAAGGAAGAACCAAAAGATTTAGTGTTGATAGAAAAAAGACCAGAGGAAAAACGTCAAAATAACGAAAAGAAGAAAAAACGACAAAGCAAAAAAAACAACTGTTTCTTTTGCAAATCGACAAAACACGGGAATGAAATGTGTCCAGATATGGTATTAAAAAACAATGAAAGGGGAAAAAAACGTAAGAGTAAATGTGAATCTGACATTCCAAAGAAAAAAAGAAAAACAGCCTAAGTGAAAAAAAGTTTTTCATTCATTCTGTCTTTTTACAGTTCAAAGTTCTATGACATTCCGAAGAAAAAAGTTTTTACAGTTCAAAGTTTCATTGTAATGAATATTGTACAAAAAGTTCTAAAATAAAAAGTTATAAAATAAAAAGTTTTAAATAAACATAAAGGACTTGACTTTTTTGTTTTTTGACAATTTGAAAAAGTTCTTTTCTTGGTATTGGGTAGCCCTGAAAAGGGCTGTTTTAAAATTAAAGAGAACGTATACTTTACCATTTCAATGAAGGATACATTCTCATTAATTTATTTTGCCAACCGCGATGTTCTGTTGGCGGTATCAACTCTGACAGGTCCGGATAAATATTACCCATCTTAACGATTGGGGTACGCGTATAAAACTCATACCCTCTCCTGGCGAAGAACTCCCGAAGAGCTTTATGCTTTAGTCTCTTCCTTTCTTCTACCTCGTCTTCTTTCTTTTCCACGGGCTCTTGCTCCCATTTCTCCTTCATTTCTTTCTTATTCTTCCTGCCACCAAACAACCCACAGCAAAATTTCGATAACTTCATCGTGAAATGAGTTAATAAAAGAATAAAAAATGCTGTCTCTTTTATAGCATGATAGGGGGATTGACCTACTTTGCGTTAGAATTAAAAGCGCGAACATGGGCGAGAGCATGTAGACAGAACATAACGTACTATATGATCTATCTACAACGTCTAAGAGTATCAAATCCAAAAAATGTAAGGAAACTAACGATTGGTTAACGTTAATTCCAAGTCCAAGTAGGTCAATCCCTCTGTCAAGCTATAAAAACACCGATTTTTCCCATACATTCATCATTTTGACTCATAGCTCTCGAACATTTCGGAAGTTAAAAATCAATATGGAATACAACTTAAACGATTTCAACTTAGATGCTTTCCTACCAGTGGAAAACAATGGAGACATTCTCTCATCGGCTATGAATTCAGCAAACATCATTCCGACGACTGTATTGGATAACATTTACGAAGAGGTGAAACAGTTAAATTCGAAACAAGATTCTATGCTGTCTCGAATCTTAAAAGAACTGGAAACATTCAACAAACATTTGGAGGAGATTAAAACTTTAAACACAAACACCGAACGGTTATGGAAAAACATTGAGACACTACGCTATCAAAGTCAGAGCATTTCAGCAGTTCCAGTAAAGATTCCTGTGGAGTTTGACTTCGATAAGACAAATCTTCACAAGTTAGTGGACTCTATCGTAGCTGTTGTGAAGAAAGAAAAACAACCAAAACAAAATCAACCGAGAAGAACAACAAAACGAAAATCAGAGGAAAACGATAGCCATCTCCACAAGCGACATGTTGACCAAAAGAGATCTTCACCGATACTGACAGGCCAGGGCAAATACGGGAAAAACATTGATAATTTCGATGACTTCAAAATCCCAAAAATCCCAAGAAGAACGAAGAAAAGCTGTCAGTAGAGAGAAAAAACACAATCTCCAAACAAAACAGCCCTTTTCAGGGCTAACCATCTACCATGAAAGATCTATCTTTCAAATTGTCACCCGAAAATTTTCCAAATAACCGGAATCTGGTCCGGTCTACTCCCCCTGAGGGGGGGGAAGCAAAAATGGCATTTTGGGAGAGTAGACTAGGGTGGAGGGGGGGAAGCAAAAATGCCATTTTTTACCCAAATCGACCCAAAATTTTCCAAATTGACCGGAATTTGCCCCAGAGTACCTAGCCAGGGTAGGTAGACTAGGGCAAAAAACTCCCTAAAGGGGGGTAGACTAGGGCAAATGCCCTAGTCTACTCCCCTTTACTACTAGCATGGCTTACAAAGATAATGCGGATCAGAATTAATACTTTTTTTTTCCTGAGAAAAGATTACAAGATGTAACATCATTTTTCAATCGCAAACACAAACCCTAGAAAGTCATTTATCACCGTTCTAATAACTATGGAATGAGTCGAAGATATTACTTTACTCGCACTGTTTAAACAAACTTTTTCTTTAATTTTCTTCAACATTGCTTCTTCGGCTAATAGCTGCCCATGACTCAGGTTTGCCCTTTATCATACAATTCACAGTTTTAACGACATTGAGGCTTTTGAAAGCATTATGGGAAAAGAAGAAAATGCCTGTAATAAAGTGTCTCCTTTTTTTCCCCACAATGTTTTCTTCCCTTTAAACGACAAATTTCAGGTGTTGAGTAGCATTTATTTCATCGTCAGTCGTCTGCATACGCTTTCAATTGGGACAAGTCCAAAATTTCGTAGTCTCGTAAAGAGTTTTCTCTCTCTGACATGAAAGCGCCTGTCGACGCCCACTTTGTATGAATAAAAAATAAAAAAAAAAAAATGTGATAAATGGGAAATTTTGCTCAAGAAGAGTCAATTGTAAAACTTTCTTCGAACTGTTCAAACAACTTTGACTCTCTTATACAGCTCACAGATAATGAGTCATTTTAGAGGAGTTGTTCCTGACTCATTTAGCTCATTCTGAAAATGAGCCATGCACTGCGAACATGGGATTCAATTCATCTACAAAAAGTATCGACCCAGATCATCCTGCGCAGTCTGCGCAGGCTGACCTGAGACGAAACCTTTTACTATTGGTCAATATTTATATGTCAAAGGACTGTTCTACCTCAAAAGATTCGGCTGGTTGTTAGAGAAAATGGATTTTATAAATGCATAATTTTGTGATGACTTGATTGATATTCTGCACCAAGGAGATGCATTAAAATATGAGCTATGCTCTGTGAAAAGGAGGCTTAATGCATTTGCGAAAAGTATCGACCCAGGTCAGCCTGCGCAGTCCGCGCAGGCTAACCTGGGCCGAAACTTTTCGCTATTGGTCAATTTTCTCTATGTCAAAAGACCATTTTAACTTATGGTACATTCGGTTGTTAAACATAACTGGCGAGCCACCGTAGCTCAGTCGGTAGCGTACAGGACTTGAGAACAGGAGGTCGCTGGTTCGATCCCTGGCTTGGACAATTTCTTTCCGAGGGTTGATGACAGTCAGGATTCATTCCTCCTCTCACCGCTGACCATTGTTTCGACGATGGTGATGTGGGAAAGCAGCCAGTGGCTTGGAAAGAATATTGTGCGTAGTACTGATAAAAGAATTTCCAGGAAAGCATGGATAGGTGCACTGGCCGCCGCGATATAACTGAAATAATGTTGAAAATGGCGTTAAACACCATACAATCAATCAACCAATCAATCAATCAATCAATAAACATAACTAGTTTTAAGGATCCCTAACTATGTGATGTCTTGCTTGGTATAATTCATCACGGAGGTGCATTAAGCCCCTTTTTGGCAGAGCATGGCTCAAATATAAATGACGTCTTCGACGTCTTCATAACGTAAGATTTTTGAAAAAATGAAAGGAGACAAGTAGAGAAGGATAATCAGTAATCTGTGCTACAAAACGGATTAATTTTATCCAGAACAAGTTTTCCCGTGTAGATGGTACTTGTCTGCCACTCAACAAATCGTATTAATGCCAAAATAATCAAATGCTTCGATCATCGTGTTTCTAAATGCATTAAAGAATGGATTCTATAAAGTTGCAATGTAAACAGTGAGTCTATTCGAGGCCAAGACGTTTGTTACAGGTAGCTATTCAGATTTCTATAATCTCACGTAATTTTTAAAGAAAAAATTTATAACCGAATTAAGAAAGCCGATAGCTGGCAAATCATTGGTAAATAAGAAAGACAAACGTAAGACAAAATGTTTTACAGTGATATTTTCTTAATGGGCTACGTAGCCTCTTTTGGTATTTTTAAATTTCGAGCAAGGGTTCGCAAAGACTTGTGGGAACGTCACATGATCAACAGAACGCGTCGATTACGATGATTCGCATTCAAAATCGTGTGATGACATCATATGTTATAATGATAGAAGGAGTTGCCCCTTTGAAAATGACCATCTCTGTATTTGAATGCCGAAAATTGCATGTATCTATTGAATGTAATCGTACAATTAATACGAGTGCAAAGAAAAATTATATCAAGGTGTATTTGTCGGTATTTTACAAGAAATTTTGATTGACGGCATAAAAACTAAAAGGGCCCCTTTGATAAACAACAGCAGAACGTAAGAGATGATGCAGATTAAATTTCATTTATTGTGCATTTCTAAGTATATAAATCCATGCTAGCAAATAACTGAAGGTTATTAGTCCCCTACCAGCGAAATCGAAGGGGACTTTAGGTTTGCGCTCCGTCCGTCCGTCTGTCCGTCTGTCTGTCTGTTCATCTGTCCGTCTGTCCGTCAGTCCGGCAATTCAGTTTTCCGGACTTTTTTTCTAAACGCTGGTACATATCGAGCTGAGTTTTGTCACCCACCATCACTTACAGATCAAGTTCGACTTTCGTTCCGGTCCACTGGTTTTTCACGGATTTACGGGCCTTGGACTTACAAAATTTCACTGATAAATCAGTTTTCCGGACTTTTTTTCTAAATGCTGGTAGATATTCACTTGACTTTTGCTGTGTAAGTCAACCACTATGACTTACAGATCAAGTTCGAGTTTCATCCCGGTCCACTGGTTTTTCACACTTTTACGGGCCTTGGACTTACAAAATTTCACTGACAAAACATTTTTCTGCACTTTTTTTTCTAAACGCTGCTACATATAGAGCTGATTTTTGGTGTGTGCATCAACCACCATGACTTACACATCAAGTTCGAGTTTCATCCCGGTCCACTGGTTTTTCACACATTTACGGGCCTTGGACTTACAAAATTTCACTGACAAAACATTTTTCTGCACTTTTTTTTCTAAACGCTGCTACATATAGAGCTGATTTTTGGTGTGTACATCAACAACCATGACTTACACATCAAGTTCGAGTTTTGTCCAGCTCCACTGCTTTTTGACGCATTTACGGGCCTTGGACTTTAAAAAAAATTCACTGACATGCCAGCGATACATACGGCCGGTAGGGGACTGTGTATTGCTATGCAATACTATCAGAATGCTTGTTTTAGATAGATTTGCTATTCAAAATCTAAAAAATAAACCTAAAAAATTGCAAAAAATGTTCAGTTAATTTTGGGTATTTCAATTAAACCATAAAGTCACGATTTGATTGGAAGATCGATCGATCGACTGACTGATTGATTGATTGATTGATTGATTGATTGATTGTGTGGTGTGAAACACCGTAATATTGGTTAAACAAACTACGGAAATGCATTGATTAGTGAACTAAACTCTATAATTTGAAAAAGACATCGTTCGAAAAACAAATAAAAAATAACAACTAAACGCACAAAAATGAAAGATAAATAAACAAAACAACAAACAAAAGAAAAAAAAAAAAGAAATAATCGAAATAAACGAACAAAAGTGAAAATGAATAATAAACAAACGGGGGAAAAAATAAGGGCAGACACATAAGGGGTCCTTTTTTCTTATTGCAGCTCATCAAACCGACAATACAGAAGGCTCTTGTCATTCCATTCAAGGGTTTTATATCAAAAATAAGCTTCATTATTTTCACCTCTTATCGCACTTTGATTCGAAATCTTCCCATTTTTATTGTGTGGCTAAAAGCGTTGCCGTTTAATAATTTCTACTTTGCCAGGTGTTTGTGGCCCTTGTCATCTACTTGATCCTTTGTAACGCTTGTAAGATTTATGCTGTGTTTTGCGAAGCGTGTGGATCAAGATCAGACAGCACGTCCGTGCAGTCTGATCTTGAACCACACTATCCGATATCCGTAATTATTGCCCAAACTTTGTTTTGCTTAAATGGGTAGGTGTATTTATTGTTTTTAAAGCAACAATATATGGAACAACTCTTTTAGTGTGGTGCGAATGGCGATTTCGCTGCTATTGAAGGCAGAAACGATTTAAATCAGACATCTCGGGACTTGCAATCTGATCATGAATAGGCACTACAGTTATTTTCATATACTCTTACCTCTTACCTACTTTTTCTACATACTTAAGGACATTTTTAGCTCGACAAAAAGGAAACCGAATATTGAAAATGTATTTCTTTTTTTTCTAAAGAACAGATTATCTGTAGCGAACAGTATAAATTCAAGATCGGACTGCATGTTTTTTTTTTATTGTGATAAGCCGTGATCGGCTTTATGAGGCTTAACTCTTCACCAGAAGACAAAATTGAAGCTGTATCCAACTTGAAAGCAACTGCAGACAACAACTTACCCCTTTACCAGACGACAAAATTTGGACTTGTCCAAATTAAAAGCATTTGCAGACGAAAATTTCAATGTGGCTCAAACGGTGCACTTTTTCTTTGATAAGATAGAAAACATTGTGGGAAAAGGAGAAAATGCTGGTTACCAGCATTTTCTCCTTTTCCAACAATGTTTTCAAAATGTTTCTTTTCCAGGGGCGTTAAAAGGCGGCATTGTGCGGTAAAAGGTTAAATTTGATATGGCCCAAATGATGGTATTATCTTGGAAAAGATAGAAAACATTATATAAAAAGGAGAAAATCTTTGTTATCAGAATGTTCGACTTTTCGAACAATGTTTTCAAGAAGGCTTTTTTCCCCCAGGCTCGTCAAAACAGGGTTGTTTAGTTAAGGCTATTAATGTTTTTATTTCACTTGTTTGGCATCTCAAAGGGTAACAAAGGGTTTAGTTACAATCCTTGCTTCTGGATGGATGCTTGACTGAGTCAATAGTACCTATTGACCGGTAAGAGGGCGAGAAAAGAATAGAACAGTTTTTGAAAAACGATAAAACATCAAAGGGCAGAATACATACTCGGTGGTCTTGATCCGAGAGAATGTATCATCGTCTTTGTGAAAAGATACTTAGAGTTGCTTCGTATTTTCAAACCATCGGTGCAAACGCTAAAACGAGTGAGCCATGCTCTGGCAAAGGAGGGTTTAATGCATATTCGAGATGCAGTATACCAAACAAGTCATTACATAGTTATACATTAATAAAATCCATTTTGTATAGCATTTGTCTAACAACCGGCTGAATCCTAAGGTGTAATGGTCATTGGAGACGCAGAATATTTACGAAAGGCAAAAGGTTTTGACCTAGGTCAGCCGGCATGAACTGCGCACGCTGATCTGGGTCGATACCTTGTGTAAATGCAATAAACCCTTTTCACAGAGCACGGTTCATTTCCTGTACTAATTACAACTTTGTAACTGCTAATGACAACAACAACAACAGTAATAATAGTAATAATGCCATTTTATCATTACTACAATATACTTAACCCTTTGCCAAACAAGCCCTGGTTTTCACGTGTCTGCAGTACAAGTCTTTTGAAAACACTGTGGGAAAAGGAGAAATTGCTCGTAACGAGCAATTTCTCCTTTTACCACAGTGTTTTCTACCCTTTTTGAGAACTTTCTGCCATTTTCATCAAATCTAAAATTGTCGTCTGCAGACTCTTTCAATTTGGACCAGTCCAAAATTTGTCGTTTGGGAAAGGGTTAAACATGCTCATGTTTCCATAAATCAAACTTTATTAATTCAAATTTGAGAACAAATATTTCTGTGTGGCCGATAAACTTTAAATCTTATTTGCATTGTTTGCAGATCTAGATCTACGTCTTTCGCCATTTTTACCTCATTTTCAGTTGCTTTGAAATAAGTCGGCTTTAATAATTCCAAATGTTAACAGACACATACGGACCTAAGATTTTTCTTTTAAAGCTAAATTAATGGGTAAAAATAGAAAAGATGCATTCTGTAATTTTTACAAGATTAATAGCGTCACAAGAAATTCGCTCAAATGATATCATAACATCATGAAAAAGAAAAAAATACGTAATAACAGGTATTTTTGCTATTTACGAGCACTCGTACACTGCTCTCAATATATAGAACTCCTGTATTTAACATTTTGACATTCTCATTTGAAGTAAAATAACACAATTAATATGTCTATCTTATGTTTAATCCTGTACCACACAATGCCGCCTTTTAACGGCCCTGGGAAAGAAGCCTTTTAAAAACATTGTGGGAAAAGGAGAAAATGCTGGTAACCAGCATTTTCTCCTTTTCCCACAATGTTTTCTACCCTATCAAACAAAAATTGCACCATTTGAACCCTACTGAAATTGTCGTATGCAAATACTTCCAATTTGGACGGGACTTGAATTTTGCCGTCTGGTAAAGGATTAATATGAAATGTTGGTAGATATATTAATACAATATATTGTGTGCTGCGTCATTCGGAGATTCTGGTTTTAAGTCTTTTGTACTTTCAAACATGTTCCGTCATATTATGTGAGGTTTCGTCAATATTTCCACTGTAGTATTTAATTGTGAGGCCATATTGATAAATATGAACCATGCTCTACGAAAAGGAGGATTTATACAGCTGCAAAAAAAGTATTGACCCAGGTCAGCCCGCGCACATGGTCCGCGCAGGCTGACCTGAATCGAAACTTTTTTTTTCTATTGGTCAATCTTCTGCATGTCAAAGGGCCATTCTTCTTCACGATTCAGTCAGTTATGAAACAAAATGGATTTTATGGATCCCTAATTATGTGATGACTTGCTTGGTATAATACATTACGGAGTTGCCTTAACTCTTTCACTACTAGTGACGACTTGATTACCTATTGCGGACAGCATAGATCAAGATCAGACTGCACAGAACGTGCAGTCTGATCTTGATCTACACTGTCCGCTACTCTGTTCCTTAAACTATGACAAAGTTGTTTTCAACAGAAGTGGAAATCTATTTTTTAGAGCTCGGAAAAAAATGGAATTTCTAGAGTCAGTAATGAAAGAGTTAATCCCACTTTTCCCAGAACATGGTTCACGCTATTTTTCCCATAGATAACAATGAATGTAGTTCAACAGAGGGACCGTTTAAACCCTTTACCGTACAATGCCGCCTTTTGACGCCCCTGGGAAAGAAGCGTTTTGAAAACATTGTGGGAAAAGGAGAAAATGCTGGTAACCAGCATTTTCTCCTTTTCCCACAATGTTTTCTACCCTATCTAAGAAAAGTTGCACCATTTGAGCCACATCGAAATTGTCGTCTGCAAATGCTTTCAATTTGGACAAGGTTAAAATTTTGTCGTCTGGTAAAGGGTCAATGTTCAGAGTATGGGCATCCCCAAAAAGGTAATCAGTAATGAAGACTAAAGAGTATTTCTGGTGTATATGATAACTTGCTTGGTGTAATGCAGCACGGAGATGCCTTAACCCTTTCCCAAACAAGCCCTGGTTTTCACGTGTCTGCAGTACAAGTCTTTTGAAAACACTGTGGGAAAAGGAGAAATTGCTCGTAACGAGCAATTTCTCCTTTTCCCACAGTGTTTTCTACCCGTTGTGAGACCTTTCTGCCATTTTCATCAAATCTAAAATTGTCGTCTGCAAACTCTTTCAATTTGGTCCAGTCCAAAATTTGTCGTTTGGGAAAGGGTTGAACTCGCTTTCCCCATAACATGGCTTATATCATTTTTCCCATGGATAACAATGAATGTAGTTCAACAGAGGGACCGTTCCATATTCAGAGTACGGGCATCTTCAAAAAAGTTATCAGCAATGAAGACTAAAGCGTATATCTGCTAAATGAAGACTAGAGAGTATTTCTGGTGTAAACCCACTTGTTAATGTTTGACGAGAGAGCCGTTAAGTACTGAATTGACCTTAACTCTTATGCTGTCAATCAGACCTAAACTGTGAAACAAGATTGTAGAGAAAAACCGACCTGTAGCAACTTCGCTGTTGGTTCGACAAAAAATAAATGTTTCAAAATATCACACAGTGTAGATTAATAATCAGAAAGCACGTATGTACTGTCTAATTTGGATTTACATAGTTCGCATTAATTCAAAACACGACGGATTTATTCGAGAGATTCCGAGTAACAATGATCGACGAAAGGTCTATTGGTAAGTGGTGTGTGCGGACCGTCGACAAACACTACTGGAAACTTTGATACATGTAAAAGAATACATAATTTCGCAAAACCGTGAGAGTACCAGTCTTTTTCAGGCTGATCTGCGTCAAAACATCCAAAAGTGCCACTCAAGCCTACTGAGACAAACTTTCAGGGTCAAATATACAAACCTGACCTCTTTCGATGGCTGAATATCCATTGAAACTCAGATTCTCATCATAAAATCTTAACATTACAAGTGGACAGAATAGATCCAAGATCAGATTGCAGTTTGCAGTCTGATCTTGATCTATGCCGTCCGCAAAAGCCCATATTTTCGCTTATGGCGCTGAAAGGTTTTACGCAAGAAGATAGGTTTTGGCTTTTTTTTTTTTAAATAAGAAAACAACAAAATTAATTACTCACGGAAGTCTAATTACTCTTTTCTTATAATTACTTTTCTTTATCTCTATAAATTCTGCTTATCAGCAATTACCTTCAATAGTGCATTATCTTTACTAAAGAAAATCACCTGGGCAAAGCTCAGCAAGAACATAATGTATCTCGGCAAGCACGTACCATGCCTGCCATCTGCAAATGGTTTTGATTCTTTGACTCACTTATCGGACTTACCATCTATTAGACATAAGGGAACAATTTATGTGAGTCATGCTCTCACAAAAATGGGCTTAATGCATTTTCATAGTGCATCATACCAAGCAAGTCATCACAGCATTATACATCTCTAAAATTCGTTTTGCGCAACAACCTACTGTACTGAGGTGCACTGTTCCTTGGACTTACAGAAAATTGACCAAAAGCAAAACGTTTCGGCCAAGGTCAGCCTGCACGGATTGTGCAGGCTGACCTGGGTCGATAATTTTTTTGCAAATTCATTAAACCCCCTTTTCACAGAGCTAGGTTCATATATAATCTTTCCAGTCAAACTGTCTAGTGCCAAGGCGGCAGCTCACTTATTCTTTTCTGTATATCACCAGTATTGGGGTTAGCTCTACAGCGTCTAGCAAGAGAAGGTTTCCAGTCGATATACTATACAAGTATATATACATTTTTTTCTTAGTTCAGACTTAAAATGGAAACTGGTAGACATCCATTTGGTCAAAGAATGTAACCTCTATGTTAAAGTCTACCAATAGAAATAATTGTTGATTGCTAATACCGAGCATTTTTCCACAGTAGACAACTATGTCATGTAAGTGACATATATTTGAGCCATGCTTTTTGAAAAGCGACTTAACGCATTTGCAAAAAGTACCGACCCAGGTCAGTCTGTGCAGCCCGCGCTTTTGGTAAATATTTTGCATGTCAAACGACCATTCTGCCTCCCCATTCAGACGGTTGTTGTACAAAATGGATGTTGTGGATCCATGATAATGTGATGACTTGCTTGGTATCATGCATCACGGAGATGAATTAAACCTCCTCTGGCCAGAGCATGGCCTATACATCTAACTAGTATAGCGATGGTACATCTATATAAGACTTCTATACTTGGATAATTCGGTGAGCTCTAGTGACGATTATATCATAAAAAGCATCTGTGCCAGATGTGACGTCATCGAACATTTTTGAAGACCATCATACTTAATCGACGCATGATATTCGTACCTTTACATCCCCACATGCCATTGCTGATGCCAATGTCAAGGCTAAATACGTAACGTCATAGGGATCTTCTCAAAAGCATTTTGGGTCTTTAGTCAGTGTCCTCATATTGTTTGGGATGTGGAGTAAAGATTTAAAATGCTCTAGAAACTAATTATGGTGTCGTATGGAAAAACTCTTTATAGTTAATTTATTCAGACTTCCCCTAATGTGGAAAAGAAACCCCTCGTCGTCACACAAAAATTAACATGAAATGTTGGTAAGCTCATACATCTTTTATTGTTAAGATTTGAGCTTAATAAGGTTTTTTGAATTGAGTTGAACTAATAATAATAATAATAATAATAAAAAATAAATAACAGAGTACCTATCATGTTAGTTTAAACATATTGTATTTGAATATTCTTATGAAATGTACATAATAATTTGCAAACAATTCAGCATTTTTCTGCAAAATGGATCAGAACGAAAGGAGAGCTTGTAGTGTTCTTCTCCAAACTGGTGGCTTAGGACGAGTACAAGTCATTTGACCCGTAGGCTGGTATGCGCGACTCTATGACCTTTTGCGGACAGTGTAGACCAAGATCAGACAGCACAGAATGTGCAGTCTGATCTTGGATCTACATTGTGCGGAAAGGAGAAAATTTCCTCCAAAAATAACTCTGAAATAACATTACTCGGGTTTTTACTGTAGGCTTGAAAGTTTTACTCAACTTAGCAGGACAAGGGTACAGCTAATATACTAAACTATACTATAATATTATGTTAAGGATATAACATTGAAAACAGAAGTTTTCTTACACGTCTCTTTGTCACTTGTTGGTGGTTTGGCATTCTAATTTATTGAAATTTGGTAGATTTTAACATTCTCATTGGCGCCGTTCAAAGCTATACCCAACAATTCCAGGATAAAAGGACACATAATAATTAGACATTTATAAACATTTCGAGAAAAGGAGAAAATGCTTGTAGCCAGCATTTTTTTTTTTTCGTTTTTTCCCGAATATGCTCAACAGCGAATCGCATCATTGGAACCACTGTTTATTTGTTGTCTGCAAAAAAAAAAAATTGGTTTTGCTATGAATTAGTAACTGCCATCTGGTAGAGAGTTAAAAAGCTGGCGATGGGCAAAGGACCTTGACACGAAATTATTATTTCCGTAATCCGGATACAAAACAATTACACTGTTGCCTGACTGACACTGCAAACATAAAAAAAAAAAACCAAGTTGTAGGAGAGATTGGAAGATAACGAAACTGGAGTGTGTTCAAACGCTTAATCAGTTTAAATAGACCGACCTGATAACAACGAATATTGCATACCAAGACGTGAATAAAACATTTCGGATGAGTTAATTCCCGGACAGCTAGAACCACCTTCCATGTTCGATCGTTCCTCTCTGAATGTGAAGGTCACTGGAGAGGTCAGCTTATTTGAAGGTCAATTAGATGCGCGTGCAAGGCTGGTAAAAAGAATTAGGTTAGTGAGAGTAATGAGGCGGGACCTGGCGCTGATTTCAGTGTAAAAACGTATTAACAACATTTTAACCCTTTCCCAAACAAGCCCTGGTTTTCACGTGTCTGCAGTACAAATCTTTTGAAAACACAGTGGGAAAAGGAGAAATTGCTCGTAACGAGCAATTTCTCCTTTTCCCACAGTGTTTTCTCCCCTTTTTTGATAACTTTCTACCATTTTCATCAAATTTAAAATTGTCGTCTGCAAACTCTTTCAATTTGGACCAGTCCAAAATTTGTCGTTTGGGAAAGGGTTAATCAATCAAAATGTAAGCTTTTTTTCTTTAAATTTGTAATAACTCGTTGGATGGTTCGAGCAAATAAAGCTGACTTTGCAAACAATGTAGATTCATGACAAATGTGTGTAGAACATGCAACAGCTACGATGTCCGATAGTATGATGATAATTAATGTTCTATTGTTTGGAGATTGTAATCAGAAAATTTAACCATTTTCCAAACAATCCTCAGTTCTAACGACCCCGAAGAAGAGGACTATTGAAAAATTGTGGGAAAAGGAGAAAATGCTGGTAAAAAAACACTTTCGCCGTTTTTTCCTGGGTCTGTGTTCACCAACCATTCTTAATGAACATTCTAATAGTCTAATTATAGATATTGAAAGTAACACAACGTCTGATTGGCAAAACCAAATGGTTTAGCCAATCAGAAGTTGTGTTACTTTCAAATTTTCCACAATTTTGTCTACCCCTCAAAAAAGAAATTTGAATTTTTGAGTTACATTTATTTTGTCGTTTGCAAATGGTTTCAGTTTGGACGAAACCAAATTTTTAACGTTCGGTTAAGAGTTAAATAGGGTTATCTAGATTTTTACAACCATACCAAACATAAATCAATCATTTGTTACAAGATTTTATTGTCCATATTTCCCATGGATTCGCATCAGCTACCTCAGATCGAAATGGCCAAGTTTCATCTTCGTCTGCTCTATTTTTTTTTTCTAGTAAATTGAAAGCTTAACCCTCAGCGAATGGCCGGGTATAAATAAAAACACCCCTCGATGGGAACACACACGTCGTCTATAATTTTATTTTATGCACCCTTTATGTACCAAATCAAAATAATCGAAATTTCTAATCCGAAAATAAATCTCAAATTCTGTAATTTTGCGGGTCAGTTCTGGCAACAAAATCTAGCTCACAATTGGGCAGAGTGAATCCAAGATCAGACTGCACGTTCAATGCAATTTGATCTTGGATCTACATTATCCACAAAAGCGACCAAAGTCTATAGTTTTATTTCATGCATCTCTCCGTTTACCAAAAATAGACGATAACGAAATTTCCAATCAATCTAAAAAATCCGAATTACTTGTAGTAATGTTTCAAAACAGCTCCGGCAAAACTGTCCCAAAGAATATCGAACAGTGTAGGTCCAAGGTTAGACTGCACGTTTTGTGCAGTCTGATCTTGGATTTACACTGTCTACAAAAAGTTTAAAAAGAAAAACTGAACTAGGGAATCAAAGGTTTACAGAAGAAGAAGTTTCGTTTGACGAATTTATTTCTAATTTCTTTATCTATAAAATGGCCCAGTATACAGATTCATTTTCATTAAATCTTGCATTTTATATCTTTTATCAGATTTTGAAATTGACAAGACAAATTTGTTTTCCATGCACCGTCTTTACGGAGATTCCCTTTTTAAACCCTTCTCTTTCACCCGTTACTATAAAACACAATGTTTTATGTTCCTTAATGTCATATCATTTGAGCCATTCTTTGGCAAAAGGGGGCTTAATGAATTTGCAAAAAAAGTATCGACCCAGGTCAGCCTGCGCAGTCCGCGCAGGCTGACCGGGGCCGAAACGTTTTTGCTTTGGTCAAATTTTCTGCATGCCAAAGGAACCATTCCACATCGTGATTCAGTCCGTTTTTGGATAAAAATGGATTTTATGGGTCCATAATTATAAGATGATTTGCTTGATGTCATGGATCCAGGAAATGCGTCAAGCCCCCTTTTGCCAGAGCGTGGTTCATTTGCTTATTTGTGCTTATATGTCACTGTCAATGGACCAAGGGTCTTTGATATTCCGGTAAAATATGAAATTGAATCGTAGTAGAAATCATTTGAAAATATTGTGGGGAAAACAGCAACTGCTTGTAGCATTCAGTTTCTCTTTCTCTCAATGTTTTCCATATCATTAACCTTTGAAAATATCATGGGAAAAGGAGAAAATGCAGGTAACCAGCATTTTCTCCTTTTCCCACAATGTTTTTTACCCTTTCCAAAACGAATTTCAATTTTCGTGTCACAGTGAATTTGTCGTCTGCAACCGCTCTCAATTTTGGACTAGTCTAAAATTTTGTCGTTTGGTAAAGAGTTAACCCTTCAACAGATGAGAGAAAAAAATTAGACTTATCCAAACTGAAAGCATATGAAGTCGACAAATTAAACGTGGTTTCTAATGATGAGATTTGTCTGTAATAGTGAAGAAAACATTGTGGGAAAAGGCCAAAATGCCGGTTTCTTCCTCATGGTCGTTAGAAGTCGGGATTGTGTGGTAAAGGGTTAAATAGGGTGATTCTCTTTTTTTTTGTGAATATGACGTGGTGTAATCTTTTAGCATACAATTCTCTCTCTAAACCAATCTCGAAGGCAAGAGCTTTTAAAATCATTGGTGGGAAAGGAAGAAATGCTGGTCAACAGTATTTCATTATTTTTCCCATATTTTCGAAGACCAACTGCTTTAAGGTCGTTAAAGGATTGATTGATTGTATGGTGTTTAACGCCGTTTTCAACATTATTTCAGTTATATCGCAGCGGCCAGTGCACCTATCTTTGCTTTCCTGGAGTTTCTTTTACCAGTACTCCGCACAATATTCTTTCCAAGCCACTGGCTGCTTTCCCACATAACCATCGTCGAAACAATGGTCAGCGGTGAGAGAGGCATGAATCCTGTTGCAATGACTATCATCAATCCTCGGAAAGAAATTGGCCAAGCCGGGGATCGAACCAGCATCCTCCTGTACGCTACCGACTGAGCTACCAGGGCTTGGCATAGGGTTGTTAAATCTTCGAATTGTATGAAAAAGGGTCACACTCGCTTTTATGGATAAAAAATGATATTTAAGCATCCAAAAAACTTCAATGGCCTGATACACCCCTTTATCATTTTTGATGGCCATAAAATGTCAGCCGGCTGTAGGTTAATGGTGTTTTTTTTTCGCTGGACAATCTTTGCCCAAAGTCTTGCTTTTACCAATTTGAAATTATTCTAAAATAATACAATACTCTATTTGTCACAAGTGTACACTTAAGTACAAAAGCACGATAACATGCTATTCAAATAAAATGCATGATGGAACTAAAATATTGACAGTGTCAAGAATCTCTGTAGATATAACAATTTGGAAAATTAACCGTTTTTATGTGCATTTTTTTTTCTCCTTAAATTAGCATTATATGGATACTAAGATGTATTCAAGATGGTTCTTTTATATATTGCTGTCATTAAACTTTCAAAATAATTGAATGTTGGCCATGTGTACTAATATTATTCAAGATTTTTTTTTTGCGAATATATCTATAAGAAGGACAAACTAATAAGAAATGATATTCACTCTCTCCTACCTTTAGATAACAGAGTTTACATGTTCTTTCGGATCTTGGAATGTTTCAGTGTCTTAACTTTTCTATCTCTAAATCATGCGCAGATATTCTAAACTGAGAAAGTGATATTCTTTATTTCTTATCATGTATGTATTCTAAGTATTTTTCTTGGACAAAATTGTGTTTAAAAATTCTATAGTAAGATAAACGTAATGAATTGTTGATATTAGAATACCAGCTCTGATAATATTGATCATAGATTCTCTGTTTACTTGTTTCATATTATATCATATCATCATAGAAGACTCATTAATTTAGGATTTCGCAAATACGGGTAAAATAATGACTTTAGCGGAGTTTAACTGAATGTCATCTATTTCTCATACGAGCTTTTCTTGAAGTACCGTGGGATCATCTGCAGCTCAGTGTGTAATACTGAGACCAGTTAACCCTTATCCTGCTAAATAAGTAAAATGAAACTTTTAGGCCGATAGTCAAAACCCAAATTTTACTATAACAAATGTACTTTTAGGAGAAAGGTATCTCCTAATCAGAACAGTATAGATCCAAGATCAGACTGCACGTTCTGTGCAGTCTGATCTTGATCCACACTGTCCACAAAAGGTCAGAGAGTCGCGCTTAGCAGCTTAATAAGTATACGACCTGTAACAGGTAATAACAAAAGCACCGTATGTGGGTGCCAACGCTCGACTGTGGATGCTTGATTTTCAGTGAACAGGTTCCCCTTTGATAATTAACAGCATGTCCAAGATTAAAGCAAATATTATCGACAATGGCTCGACGTTTTCTTCGAAAACAATCGAGCTAACAAGGAAAGCTTGGATAGCTAGGCTGAGCTGGTAGTATGATAGAAATAGTGATGAAAGTGGCGTAACTAATAAATCTGGAAGCCCCGAGAAGGCCCGCCATCGTGTATAGTTTACACAATTTCGGGATTTGGGAGAGATTTAGTGAATGAACAAACGTCGCGTGCGGGATTTGTTTATCTGTTAGATGTCTATCTTTAACGTAGTGTCACGTTTAAATCTTCATCAAACGACAAAATTTTAGACTCCTCGAAATTGAAAAGTTTTCACAGACGACAAATTATATGCGGCTCAAGTTGTGGAATCGTTTCTGAAAGAGGATAAAACATTGTGGGAAAAGGAGAACATGCTGGGTACCAGCATTTTCTCCCTTTCCCACAATGTTTTCAAAAGGCTTCTCTGCGAAGGTCGTTAAAACTCGGGATTGTGTGTTAAAGGGTGAACTTTACCTGACAACAAATTTCAGACTAATTTTAGCGGGCCAACCGTTGGAATACCCGCATCACGGTGCGAGTACTGGTTAAAGTTTCCAGGACGCAAATATCGAGAGTGTTTAGTAAAACTTGAAAGTGATTCTTTCACATTCCATGGAAAATAAACGAGCCATGCTCCGGCAAAAAGGAGGCTTAATGCATCTCCGTGATGCATGACACCAAGCGAGTCGTCACGTGATCATGGATTCATACAGTTCATTTTGTTAAACAACGGACTAAATCAAGAGGTACACTGGTCATTTGACATACAGAAAATTGACCAATGGCGGAAAGTTTTGGCCCAGGCCAGCCTGCGCGGATTGCGCAGGCTGATCTGGGTAGATACTTTTCGCTAATATATCAATCCCTTACCACAAAATCTCGACTTTTAACGACTCTGAGAAAGGGGCCTTTTGAAAACATAGTGGGAAAAGGAGAAGATGCTGGTAACCAGCATTTTCTCCTTTTCCTACAATGTTTTCAACCCTTCCGAAAACAAATTTCAGTTTTAAAGTCACATTTATTTTGTCGTCTACAAATGCTTTCAATTTCAACCAGTCTAAAATTTTGTCGTATGGTAAAGGGTTAAGCCCAATTTTCACAGGGCATGGCCCAAATATGTTTGAAAATGTAAATTCAACATGTCCATATAGAAAAGCATTTTGCAGACGACAAAAATCAGACATAACATAAAATGAAGGGAGAAATGACTTTGGAGAAGATCGGAAACCATCAGTGGAATAAAGAGAAAATGCTTAACCAGCATTTTCTCTTTTCTCCAACGATGTCATAAAAGGCTTATGTACCAACTTAAAAAAAAAAACAACTCGATCGTTTTGTAAAGGGTAAATACACAGAAGTCACCGCCCCTTTTGTTGTAGACAGTTGTAAATAGCAATATGTGGGTAATAAGATATCTGTTCATGATACCAGTCGGACAGTTTTGCTTTATCCATTTTTTTCAGCAGCAGTAAACACCTTCTTTAGTTAGGGGCCTTTGGGGGCCTAGTTCTTCAGATTTTACACAAAAACTGCAAACACTTTTAACCCTTAAAGCGCCTTTCACACCTATAATTGCCTTTGCGGCCAGCGTAGATCAAGATCAGACCGCACAAAACGTGCAGTCTGATCTTTCATCTACACTGTCCGCTTTCCTGAGACATTCTGGAGAAGAAAAAAAAAAAACTAAAAATGCAGCTTTTTAGCCGTATTTCTAGACTGAAAATGTTTGTTTGGTTTATTTGGCGCTTTAAATGTTAACATCATGTATAAATGCGCGCAACCGTTGTCTCTGATTGGCTGGGTTTGCAGCCGCCGTTTCGTGACTTGAACCAACATATTTTTGTTTGGAAAACGGTAGAAGAAGCAACTGACAGCTTCTAAATGCTGAAAAAAAAAAAAGATCCTTAACTTTGATCGAAGGATTTTAAAATTAATTTACTATTTTAGCTCTACCATTTAGCTACAAAAACAACTTAAATAGTTAAAAAATAGTAAGTATTTAATGAGGTTAAAGAGCAACATATACCCCCACCCCCCACCAGAATAGAAAAAAACTGAGCGATTTTAGTCTGTTTTAGGTCATACTTTCCAGAAATACAAATATTTTAGCAGTTAATTTCGCAAGACGGGCGTTTGTTTATTTTTAATGCCATTCAATTAATGTACTTTCTGTCCCCCATATATATATTTATAATACTCTTCAATGACGTAACAAGGGAAGTGACGTAATGAACGACGTTGCCGCCAGTAAAAACGTTACACTGATGAGACGATAGCCGAAACATGTTTGTTCAGTTGTTTTATAATTAAAAATACACGCATTATAGGCACGTTACGTCTTATTTTTAATTTGCCTATCTAATTTACTTGTGTCGGTCCGGTAATAACCGGGTTATTTCATTTTTTCCGTATATATATATATATATAGAGAGAGAGAGAGAGAGAGAGAGAGAGAGGGAGGGAGCTAGATTGACTGTATGGCGTTTAACGCCGTTTTCAACACTATTTCAGTTATATCGCGCCGGCCAATGCAGCTGTCCATGCTTTCCTGGAGTTTTTTTAACCAGTATTGCGCACAATATTTTTTTGCAAGCCACTGGCTGCTTTCCCACGTTGAAACAATTGTCAGCGGTGAGAGAGGAATGAATCCTGTCGCAATAACTAACATAAATCCTCGGAAAGAAATTAGCCGAGCCGGGATCGAACCAGCGACCTCCTTTTCTCAAGTCCTGTACGCTACCGACTGAGCTACCGGGGCTCGACAAGTGAGAGAGAGAGCTTGTCTACTTTACAGATGTACTAGTTGACCTACTGTGTTCCCAAGTTCAAATACATCACTAGACATTTTTCTTCCCGTTTTATCGCACACAACTGTAATATTTAGCCGAGATACTCTAACAAAATCATCAATCAAGCTGAAATTTGCGATTAGAAAATCTAAGTTCAGTTCAACTTTCTCGAATACATATAAACATCTCGGAGGCAATGAAGGTAATAATATCTAAACCATGCTCTGTGAAAAAGGGGGTTTATTGCATTTGCAAAAAGTATCGTCTCATGTCAGCCTGCGCGGACTGCTCAGGCTGACATGGGTAGATACTTTTTGCTATTTGTAAATTTTCTGCATGACAAATGACCATTCTGATTCATGATTCAGTCGGTTGTAAGACGAAGGGAATTCATGGATCCATATTCATGTGATTACTTGTTTGGTAAAATGCACAACTAAAATGTGTTAAATCCCCTTTTCTCAGAACGCCGCTCCAACAAGTTTTGCAACTGGCAAAGCTCAAGATCAGAAAACAAAACAAAAAAAAAAAAATCTCATCTTGGAATATCAAATCTATAAAACAAACTGACATATTTGACAAGAAGAGAGAGGAAGGTGGAGACCAAAGATCAGACTGCGCGTTCTGTGCAATCCGATCTTGATACACACCAGCAAGGCTATTTATGTTTCTTACACAGAACTCTCCCCCAACTCTTTCAACAACCTTTCACTGTGAAAGGTACAAAAGAAAATTCATGGAACACAACTGACCTACATGTATTTGGCATTGTGTGGGTAAGTAGTGTGGATCCAAGATCAGTCTGTAAGTTCTTTGCAGGCTTATCTTGATCTACACCGTCCGCAAAAAATGATACCCACATTCAAAAATCTTCCCTACAACCCAGTAGATGTGGGAGGTATAAAAACGAAACCTATAAAACACGACTGACATATTTGTCAGGAATAGAGCGGACGGTGTAGATTCCAGATTAGAGTGCACGTTTTCTGCAGTCTTGTCTTGATCTACACTCTCCGCTAAGGTTTCTTAGTTTACCTCAACTTCAACCCTTGACTCCTGCCGGTAAAAGGGCGAAGAGATAAAACACGACTGACAAATTTGTCATGGAGAAAGCAGACGATGTAGGCCCAAGATCAGACTGCACTCTCTGTCTTCATTGGCTAATTGCTCTAAACAACACCTCTCCAACAACTCTTGGCTGTGGGAGGTATAAAAATGAACCCATAGAACATAATTGACATATTTGACAGCTGGGGACCGGACAGTGTAGATCCAAGACCAGACTGCACGTTCTGATTTTGATCTACACTGTTAGCAAATGCTGCCTACTTTACGTATAAAACCTCCACTTCAACCCTTGACTGTGGGAGATGTAAATACGCAACCAACATAACACAACTTACATATTTATCAGGAAGAAAGCGGACGGTATAGATTCAAGATCAGAATGCACTCTCTGTGTAGTCTGATCTTGATCCTCACCATCCTCACAGGCTAGTTACTTTTAAAACCACATTTTCTTCAACAAACCTTGACTGTGGGAGGTATAAAAAGGAACCCATAAAACACAACTGACATATTTGACAGCTGGGGAGCGGACAGTGTAGATCTAAGATCAGACTGCACGTTCTGTCACCAAATGTTACCTACCTTACGTATAAAACCTCCACTACAACCCGTGACTGTGGGAGATATAAATGGGCAAACTATGAAACACAACTTACATATTTGTCAGGAAGAAAGCGGACGGTATAGATCCAAGATAAGACTGCACTCTTTGTGCAGTCTGATCTTAATCCTCACCGTCCTCATAGGTTAATTACTCTTATAAGTACTTTTCCTTCAACAAACCTTGACTGTGGGAGGTATAAAAACGAACCTATAAAACACAACTGACATATTTGACAGCGAGAGCGCACCGATCATTACACTAAGGTTTATAATGTGTTGACACGAATGTCAAAAATTGAAACGTTGATGCCAGGTACTTTTATCAACAGTTCACCGTACCGACCTTCAGTATATAATCTCAAAAAATGTGTATTTTGTTCATCTATCGCGCCTTTTTTCCCATCCCTATCATTTTTGCACTTATGTACCTATTCGTTGATGTACATATGAACATGTGACCTATGCTCTGTGAAAATGGGCCTTAATGCATCCCCGTGATGCATGATACCAAGCATGTCATCACAGTATCATACATCCCTAAAACTCATTTTGTGTAACAACCGACTGAAACATGAGGTAGAATGGTCCTTTGACATACAGAAAATTGACCAAAAGCAAAAAGTTTCGACCTAGGAAAGCCTGCGCGGACTGCGCAGACTGACCTGGATTGATTTTTGAATGGATGAAGCCCATTTTCACAGAGCATGGCTCATATAATAAAATACTTCGAATTCCTGCAAATCCCTTCCATGCTGAATTGAAATACATGTAGTAAACTGACTCTAACATTGTTTCGGGTATAATATTTATTGATTAAGAATGGGTTTAGTGGTAGTAGTAGTAGTAATAGAAGTATTAGTAGTAGTAGCCAGAGAGAGACCCATCCGTCCTTAAATTCCTGCAAACCTTTATACTGACGAACTGAAATAGTCAACTGAATGTAACGTACATTTTTTGAGTTTGGCAAAAAGGATGTGGCGCAAGACATTACACTTTTTTTATGGTGTTTAAGCCGTTTTCAACAATATTTCAGTTATGTCGCGGCAGCCAGTGCGCCTATCCATGCTTTCCTAGTGTATAATTTACCGGTTCTTCGTCCAAAATTCTCCCCAAGCCACTGGCTGCTTTCCCAAATAACCATCGTCGAAACAATGATCAGGAAGGGATGAGAGAGGAATGAATCTTGCCGCAATGACTTTCATCAGTCCTCGGAAAGAAATTGGCCGAGCTGGAGATTCGAACCAGTGTCCACTTGTTAGCTCTTAAACTACAAGGGTTAAGAGAGAGAGAGAGAGAGAGAGAGAGAGAGAGAGAGAGATACAGTCTGATTGTGGTATAAATCCTCACCAAAGCCGACAAATGTCCTTACGGATACCAGACAAACATGTTAGAGAATGTACAGAATTCAAGGAATAAGCAATAGTGAATAATGTCAATCAATTGGCACTGCACTCCATTTACAGAACTGTAAAATTCATCAGAATGATTTGGGGACTTCGGATCAATCAATCAATCAATCAATCAAATCAAATCAAATCAGCCAATCAACCTTACCCATTTTTTAATTCTGTTCTTACCAAAGGCTCCAAAACAGAACCACTTAAACTACATGAAAAAAAAAATCTACAGATGATAAAAACATTAAAAAAAAACGTGGGACAATTTTTGCAGCCAGAATCTGGTCGACACTGTCCGGAAACTTTAGATATACGCATACTTAACGTTAAACCATGTGAACGAAATAAATGAGCCGCGAATTTCGACACAGTGCGCGAGATTGACGAAGTAATTTTATGAATGGTCGAGAGTCGATACAGAAATGCCAAGCATTCCTTTATTACCTAGTAATCCCTTTCGACCGCGGAACGTATTTTGGTACCTTTTGCAGACAGTGTAGATCAAGATCAGACTGCTCTGATCTACATCTACACTGTCCGATATTTAGTGAGAGATATTCTGAAAATAGAATCCTGGTATTTTTCCATAACAGAAAAGATATTTATTTCAATAATTCTGCGCTCGAAACGTTTGCCCCGTAACCTGTTCAATGAATTCGGCGCAAATGTCAAACTGATAGTGAAGAAAAAAACTAGTAAAGCGATTTCAAAGTTCTATTTAATGGAAAATTTTTACGGTACCGGACAGAGTAGATCAAAGATCAGACTGTACACTGTTCTGTCCAGTCTGATCTTGACCGCCACCCTCCGTAAAAGACGCCTTGAGTCATGCTTAGCGGCCCAGACTTTAACTGCTGGCCACAAAATCCCGACTCTTAACGACCCTGAGAAAAAAAGCCCGTTGGAATACAATGTGGGAAAAGGAGAAAATGCTGGTAACCAGTATTTCCTTCCTTTCCCTAAATATTTTTTCTACCCTTCCCAAAACAAATTTCAGTGATTGAGTCACATTTAATTTGTCATCTACAAATGCTTTCAATTTGGCCTAGTCTAAAATTTTGTCGTTTGGTAAAGAGTTAACCCTTAGGCGGCTAAGCGCTACTCACGGACCTTTTGCGGGCAGTGTAGATAAAGATCAGACTGCACAGAACGTGCAGTCTGATCTTAGATCTACACTGTCCGAAAAGGAGATATTTTCTCAACCGACATAACTTTGAAATATCGACATTTTCATTTTTACCATCGGTTTGAAAGTTTTATTTAACCCTTAAGCAGCTGAATAAATGAAGCGGAAATTCTTACTCAATACTAAAAGCCCAAACATTGCGTTTTCAAAGTTGATTTCACCGGAAAGAAAATACCGTATGGTTCAGTGTAGATCAAAGATCAGACTGCACGTTTTGTGCAGTCTGATCTTGATCCGCACTGTCCGCAAAAGGTCAGTAAGTCGCGCTTAGCAGCTTAAGGGTCAAGCTGTCTGGCAGGATAAGGGTTACAAAAAGCGTCAGACTTCTGACATCAAATTGTGCGAGTTATTTTTACAGGTAACACGAATACTCGACATTTTTGCATGCCTTCTTTCTAATAATGGCCCATCAGCAGTATCCTGTTAACGTATGGATCGTGCTCTGGCAAAAGGGGGCTTAATGCGTCTCCGTGATGCATCTTACCGAGGCAAGTCATCACATAATTAAGGATCCATAAAATCCATTTTGTCTAACAGCCGACAGTATCATAAGGTAGACTGCTCCTTGGACATACGGAAAATTGACCTACAGCGAAAGGTTTCGTCTGATCTGGGTCGATACTTTTCGCAGATGCATTAAGCCACCTTTTCACGGAGCATTGCTCATATTGTTTCGTCTTGATGAATTCTTCTGTCGGATACATTATTTATCTATTTTTTTAACCCAATACCGTTCAGTCTATTTTAGGCATCCAACGAGAAACTTTTGAAGAATGGGATTAATGCTTACCATGAGTTTTCAAGAATTTTGAGAGGAAAAAAAGGAGAGAGGGAAAAAAATTGAGTCATGCTACGTGAAAATGGGGTTTAATGCAGTATCGACCTGTGCAATCTGCGCCGACTAACCTGGGTTGGAACTTTTCGCTTTTGGTAAATTTTATGCACGTACGGGGACCATTCCACCCCAGGATTCAGCCAGTTTTTACACAAAATGGATTTTTGTGGCATTTGTCGAAGACAATGCCACTATGAGTTCAATACGGCATTTTGAAAATCATGTATCGTAGTTTGTGCAAAACCGAAGGAAGTAAACCCAAGTAATTTTTTTTCCTGAGACAAATAAGTGTTTCGATTGCACTCAGATATGAAATTGAAAATGGCGTATTACAATAAATTGGATTAGGCCATCAATCGTTGAAATACTTCATTTTTATCAAAAATAACTTGACCCGCTATGGCCTTCTTGAATGGCGTAATGATACGCAAATACCGTGCCTGTTCGTCCCAAAATCAGTTCGTTCCTAGGCCTGTTCGCCCGGACTTGTTCGTCCCACAAGATTGCACCCTTCTCTATCGGATTTTGCATGACCATATAATAGGTTGACTTTCAAGAGAATATTTTGAAACTGTTTCTGTTGTTTATGTTTAAAATTATTAATTCCACACAATGGCTTCCTTGACAAATGCCACACCAGTGTTTTCAACGCTTTTGATTCGTAATGATACGATGATTTGCTTCGTATAATGCACTACAGAGGTGAAGTAAAGTCCCACCTTTTCAAAGGCTTATTTGTAAAAGAAAGTGCGTGAAGTTTGCCGTCAATTGAAATATGACTGCTGACGATTCCAATGCCAAATGGCAACTGTAGACTAACTTCTGGCCTCAGCTGCCAATTAATTTACGTAACATTAACGTATTTACAACAGAAAAGTCTCAAAAGAACAATTATTATTTTAAATAGGCAATGGCTAATTTATCAAAGATATTGCATATTACCTGCATGTCGAAAACTCGACGAGTTTCCGACAATTTCACGATATGTTATCCTAGTTTTTCAAATGACATAAAACAAGATTTTGGCCTATCTTGTTTTTTTTTTTTTTGGGGGGGGGGGTTAATGATCGGGAGGGAGAGGAAACGAAAGTCCATATCTCGTTAGGAAAAACCTAAGGACGTGACTGAATAACCTTTCTCGGAAAAAAAAAAACAACGACAAAGAAAGTGAGACTCAATCCCATGACTTCCAAAGCCATGGTCGGTGCCTTTGCCAACTGAACGATGGGCCAACCGATTTTTTGTCGAAATTAAAAAAAAAAAAAAAAAAAGTCACGGTCTGGCAAAAGGGGGTTTCATGCATCTTCGTGACGCATAATACCAGTCAAGCCATGAAATTATTGTTGATCCATTGTAGCAACTGTTTTTGATAACCAACTTCATCATGAGGTACACTGGTCCCTCGACATACAGAAAATTGACCAATAGCGAAAAGTTTCGGCCCAGGTCAGCCTGCGCGGACTGCGCAGGCTGACCTGAGTCGATACTTTTCGCAGATGCATTAAGCCCCCTTTTCACAGAGCATGACTCAACTACTCAACTACATTTCTCTTGTTACGCAATAATGACGTTACTAACGGAATAGGATTTTTTTTACAGTTAAGATAGAAAAATAAAACCGTCGCTAATTCCTATTTTCTACAACAAGCATTTCTATCTATGTTTTTTCTTTAAAAGCCATTTTACCTCCCGAATTAAACTTGCAGTCTTTCTTAAGATTTTCAAAAGCTAGTTCAATGCCATTTTAAATTTTTCAGCTCTGAAATTCCTTTTTCGGATTTGTTTTTTTTGTCTTCAGTGGATTTTTTTTTTGTAAGCATCGCAGTATAAGAACTAATATAGTGACGTTTTGAAAATCGCCCATTTTTATCTCCTGATTTCAACAACAGAGCAAAAAAAAAACTAGATAAACAACAGTTAAAAAAAAAATTTAATGATCGTCACTTTTTGCGTTATATTGTGTTCTGTAAGACTATTTTTGTAAAAAGGTTAATTTCGTGATATTTGAATAGTCCGCCGGATCTACCGCATGCGCAAAATTTTAGAGCAATTAAAGTCTGGTATTGTTGACTTCAAGACAAAACATGTAAAACTAGAGATAATGAAATCTACCAGTTGTACAGAAAACATTGTGAGAAAAGGAGCAAATTCTTGTAACAAGCAATTGCTCCTTTTCTCACAATGTTTTCAAAAAGAGTCTACTATAGGGGTGTTAAAAGCTGTATTTATACGATAGTGGGCTGAAATATTGGGGAAGACATGCCTTAACTGACATGTTTATGTAATTGTCATGATGACATGGTAGTACTCTAAATATTCTGACCTTTTTTGTGTCAGGAAAAACCTCTGACTTTTATGATGAAAAGAAAGAAAGAAAGAAAGAAAGAAAGGGAGGGAGGAAGGAAGGAAGGAAGGAAGGAAGGAAGGAAGGAAGGAAGGATGGATGGATGGATGGATGGATGGACAGACAGACAGACAGACAGACAGGCAGGCAGGCAGGAAGGCAGAAAGACAGACAGACAGACGATAGGTAGAACTAGAGAGAGAGCGGGAGAGAGAATATGTTTTGCCGACTGCATTATTTTACCGTCTGTAAAAAGTAACTTATTGTAACGGCTTTGCTTTTCCTTTCACTGCAATTTGTATCTGAGAGAGAGAGAGAGTACCTACGTGTACCCAATAATTCACGTTATATCTTATATTTGCCAACCACCTGCAACATAGCTAGAATTGAAAGGTGCATATTGTTTCCAATGAATCAATGGTATCTCACCGATACATTCGTTGAACAGTAAAGATAAAAAAAAAAAAGAAACGTAAGCGGAAAGGTTTCGCACTCTTGTGGACAATATAGAACCAAGGTCAAACTACACAAAACGTGCAGTCTGATCATGGGTCTACACTTTCCGATATTTTATAAATTAGCCGTGCCATGTGAAAAGGGGGCCTAATGCATCTACGAAAAGTATCGATCCAGGTCAGCCTGCGCAGTCCGCGCAGGCTGACCTGGGCCGAAACTTTTCGCTATCGGTCAGTTTTCTTTGTGTCAAACGTCCAGTCTACCTTATGATACAGCCGGTTGTTAGATAAAATGAATTTTATGTATCTCTAAGTATGTGATGTCTTGCTTTGTATGACGCATCATGGATATACATTAAGGCCCCTTTTGCCAGAGTATGGCTCAAGTTATTTCGTCAGAAAAGCCTTGGAAATAGAAATGTTAATCTTGTTCTTATTGATAAAAAATGGGTCATGCTCCGTAAAAAGGGATGTTTATGCATCAGCAAAGAAGTATTGACCCTGATTAGCCTTCTCAGTTCCCGCAGGCGAACCGGGCTGGAAAAATTTTGCTTTTGGTTAATTTTCTGCGTGTCCAAGGACCATTCTACCTCGAGATTCAGCCTGTTGTTAGATAAAACAGATAGTATGAATCCATAATTAACCCTTTCCCAAACAAAACCTGGTTTTCATGTGTCTGCAGTACAAGTCTTTTGAAAACGCTGTGGGAAAAGGAGAAATTGCTCGTAACGAGCAATTTCTCCTTTTCCCACAGTGTTTTCTACCCTTTTTGAGGCCTTTTTGCCATTTTCATCAAGTTTAAAATTGTCGTCTGCATACTCTTTCAATTTGGACAAGTCCAAAATTTGTCGTTTGGGAAAGGGTTAAGTAATGACTTGCTCGGAGATTCGTTAAACCCCAGAGCTTTGTTCAAGTATTTTTAGCGTTCGGAGGGATGAAGTTATCCGATATTTCAGAAATACTGTACACAATAAAAGACTGACGACATTTTGAAACTTTGGCTACGAATTGTGACCCCGATAAGCTAGGATCTGTTTTTTATTGACTGAAGATATTTCTAGATCTCGAATGTTAAAATAATGTGAATATGTTTTTTTTTTAGTTCTTCTGTAGCATGGAAAAAGACTGCCGATATTTAGAAAGTTTGGCAACGAATTTTACCCCCAAAGCCAAACAAATATACCTGTTCAACCGATTTCTTGCTTGAAAAAATATCGATCGTATTTCTGTTAGCTTCTTGTTCCCATTTACTCTCTGATCGGAAAATCCTAGTTGGTCATAATTGTTCCTTTAGGCTGCCAAGGGCGACTAAGGGACCTTTTTACGGACAGTATCAGATTGCACTGAACGTGCAGCCTGATCTTCGATGTACACTATCCAATATTTAAGAGATTTTTTTCCCCAAAAAAGTTTAAAATAGCATTATTCGGGTTTTTACTGTCGACTTGAAAGTTTTATTTCACTTATTTAGCAGGATTAAGATTAATTTGTTTCTTGTATCAGTCCTGTAAATCGCGATCATAATGGCCTTGTGAAAAGGTTAGACTTAGATTAGCCTACACATTCGCACAGTCTGATCTTCATCTGCACTCTTACAAACAGCTGAAGCGTTAAACAATAGTTAGATAGGATTCTAAAAAATCTTTTCAACTTCACAAAAGGTTGTCAACTCGCATGATAATGATAATCTAACTTGCTTTTGCAAATAGTGAAGATCAAGATCATACTGTGTGTTTTGTGCAGCCCAATCTTGATATACACTTGTCGATATCTAGAGGACAAAGGTGCCTTTTGCTGACTGTATCGATCGAGATCGGACCGTACAAAAGATGGCGTCTGATCTTTAATCTAAACCGTCCAATAGATTATTCTAATCAAAATAGGTTTGATATTTCTACTGTTAGGTTTCGTTTGTGACAGAGAATGAAGTTATTATTTTAAATATATTTAAAATTCTCAGGGTCAAAATATCTACAGGATGGATGTATCGTGAATGAATGTGCATGTAGAGTGTTTTAAGGCCCGTTGACATAGTAGGTAATATTGGGGACAGTTACAAATAAAACAATATATTTGAGTAATGCTCTGTAAAAAGGCGGTTCAATGCATCTGCGAAAAGTGTCGACCCATGTCAGCCTGCGCATTCCGCGCAGGCTGACCTGGGTCGAAACTTTTTGCATTGGTGGATTTTCTGCCAATTTAAAGGGCCATTTTACCTCATGATTCAATCGACCTTTCGACAAAAATGCATTTGTATCATACAACGATTTGCCCGGTATAATACATTACGCATGTATGTATATAAAAATATATATTGAGTCATGTTCTGGCAAAAGGGGGGTTAATGCAACTCCGTGATCAATGGTACCAAGCAGGTCTTCGCATAACTATGGACCCTTGATATCCAGTTTATCTAAAAACCGACTGAGTCTTGAGGTACACTTATCCTTTTGACATGCAGAAAACTTATCAAAAGCAAAAAGTATCGGCCCAGGTCAGCCTGCGCGGACTGCGCAGGCTGACCTGGGTCGATACTTTTTGCAGATGCATTAAACCCCCTTTTCACAAAGCTCCGCTCATTTTCTTGAACTCACACTGTGTAACATTGGAACACAACTTATAAATCAGTAATAATCAAGAGGCAAGATATCTGCAGAAACAAATAAACTATTATAAAATAGTCATTAGTTTCGATAAAATATAAATTATCCTACATACCACAGTCGGAAAAATTTAATCCATTTTGCGCTCTTTTCTTCCTCGCAAAAGCTCTGTTAAGTCCGTTAAAATAGAGTAACACCAATAAAGTTGTAAATACTCGAATCATTTTACAAACCGGGGGCTTAATACGTCTCGTGTAATCCTGAATTCATTTTATGGTGTTTAAATTTCAATTTTAAAATCGTCATTTTTTTCACTGTTCGTGTCTGTCTGTTTTCTTTTCTTTCTCCCTTTCCTTCTTCTTTATCTAAATGATGGATTCATTCCATTTGTACGATAAAAAACAGATTTTTACCAACGTAGTTTTCCTTATATTTAGTTGTTTACAGTTCATGTCATTTTATTATTATTTTCAAAATTCTGTTTTCGGCCATTTAGTTTTTTCATCTTTTCAAATAATCGACATTGTCATTTGAACTAGCTCAAAACAGCTTTGAATTTTATCAGGTCGTCCTTTTTTTTTTTAATATCACGATTTTTTCCACAAACCGATTCTTTTATTTTGTTTTAAATTTCCTTTTCTGCAGTCAAACTGATGATTCCTCTCTGCAAAAAAAATGTAATTCTTTTTCTCTCTCTTAACTTTTACTCTAGAAAAAAATAAGTCAGGACTCCTTTGTACAATTTACAAAGGAAAGAAATGAAAAGAAAAAAAAAAATGCTATTTCACCAGCACGTGCTTTCTAACTTTTGACAGCTATCGGATGAAATTAACACGTTATAAATATATTTGTCCGTCCATTACTTTCCTTCTTCAATCAGCTGGAGAGAATAAATATTTACGCTGAGCAGGAGGGGGAGGGACCCCACACATAGACGATTGCCAACTTTCGTACACGTCAACCAACTGCCATCCATTCAAAGTGGCCAGTTTTTTCTTTATTATTTAGACGTTCTTCTTTCACGCCAATCTTTTCATAATTGCTGGGCCCGTCCAGTTTTATTCGAATCTGACTTGTCAAACTGAAGTGCATTTGCCACCGGTAAATCATTCATCATTCCAGATTAAACCTTTGGCTGTTATGTGCGATTCTGTGAGCTTTTGCAGACAATGTTGATTAAGATCAGACTGAAAAGAAGGTTCGGTGTTATCTTGGATCTACATTGTCCGATAAATTGATAATGTTTCTCCGGGAAAAAAAAAAACTTTTAGGTCGCAATATTTTGGTTTTTATTTTTTTCGCTGCAAATTATCATTTCTCACCTGTAGCTGTTTTATCGTTTATCACACAATGCCGACTTTTAACGACACTGAAAGAAAAGGCTTTGGAAAACATCGTGGGAAAAGGAGAACATGCTCGTAACCAACATTTTCTCCCTTTCCCACAATGTTTGTCGTCTGCAAATTCTTTCGATTTGGTTGAGTCCAAAATTATTAAATTTGTCAGCCAGCGTCAGTTCCGGTTGTAATTGTAACTGTGAGTGATAAATCTGGGGTTAGACTGTGTGGTAATAGATACAGTAATACACTGAGTTTCGGAATGAGATCAGACTGCGCCTGTGTGAATTCTGATCTTGGTTCATGCGACGCAAGGTGTGTGTCAAAATGATGCATGGAAGGAACTACATGTATATTGATTTTGATCCACATTTCGAATGGGTATAAACAATATAGTGAGGCTAAAACAAGTTTGTTTGTGAAGATTTCTCCAGCACTAGGCCGGTGACCTAAAGTGTCTCACGGCAAAAGACCGTTTACCACGAAACTCTAATGCCTTGGGTGGGAATCGAATACGGGACTACCAGAATAGGAATCCTGCACTTTAACCACTGAGCAAAGCAGGGTCCCCTGCCATTTACTGAATATAGAGGAAACATATATGGGCAAGGATACACGCTTCAAGAGAAAAAAAAGTCCTGTTTAAATAATAGGGAAAACATCGAAGAAAAAAGAATCACCTGTTTGCTTGTCTTAAGCAATCGCTTCATTTGCCACACCGTTTTCAAAGGTAAGTCAGTACCAGCGACGAGAAAAGTCTTATTTGTACCCTTAACCGCACAATTCCACCTTTTAACGACCCTGGGAAAGAGGCCTTTTGAAAACATTGTGGGAAAACGAGAAAATGCTGGTAACCAGCATTTTCTCTTTTTCCCAAAATGTTTTCTTCTCTATCAAAGAAAAAAAAAAACACAATTTGAGCCACACTGAAATTGTCGTCTTCAAATGCTTTCAATTTGGACAAAGCTAAAATTTTGCCGTCTGGTAAAGGGTTAAACTGCTAAATAAAGTAGACGAATATTTGGAGTCAGTCTTAAAAACTCTAAAATTCCGATTTCAAAATTCTTTTCCCTGGCAACATCTCATCCTATCGGACAGTGTAGATCCAAGATCAGACTGCACATTATGTGCAGTCTGATCTTGATCTACATTGTCCGTAAAAATCCCTTTGGGTGGAGCTAAGCTACCCAAAGTGTTAAAATAATTATTCCGCCATTACTGATAAAACCAGTGTCGGTTTACGTCGACCATTAAAAATAGATCATCAAGGCGTTAAATTGATTTCAGGGTCATTTGAAAAGGAAAAACCACAAAAAGTAACATCCACATTATTTCCAACCCATTGCCCCACAAGCACGATTTTTACGCCCTTGTCCTTGATTTTTTTTTTTTTAAATATTGCTTGGAAAAGAAATGAATGCGTCTTTCATTGCTCTTTTTCCTAAAATAAATTTTACGAAAGATGATTTCGTTTCCTTCATTTTTATCCCCTTTGTGTAATTTAATTCTTTACCAAACAACATAATAATAGCATTGTATAAACCGAAAGCATTTGCAGACAACTTAATTGATATTCAAAACATTAAATGTCTTTTTCTAAAGGTAGAAAACATTGTGGGAAAAGGATAAAAATGTTGGTTGCCAGCACTTTCTCCTTTTCACCACAATGTTTTCAAAAGCCTTCTTAATAGTTCACCCTTTATCCATCAAAAATCAACTTTTGCAATTGTTGTTGTTGTTTTTTTTTTATAGAAACAACGGACCAAATGTGGACACGAAACGTTCTACTGGTAGCTACTAACACGAAGAAAACCATTTAACCCTTAAGCTGCTAATCGCGACTCACTGACCTTTTGCGGACAGTGTAGATCAAGATCAGACTGCACAGAACGTGCAGTCTGATCATTGATCTACACTGACCCATACGGTATTTTGTTTCCGGTGAAATCTAACTTGGAAAAAGCAATGTTTAGGCTTCTACTATTGAGTGGAAATTTCGTTTCATTTATTCAGCAGCTTAAGTTTTAAAATTTGTAATGGAAAAAAAAAAAACCAAAATCCACGGATGAACATCATCTTCTACATATAGTGTATAATTATGCACTGAAACGACTAAATGCAGACTTTTTTCGGGTAGCAAAATACACGCACATTTTTCAGCTTCAAACGCCCAGTTTTCCTTGGTCAACTGTCGAACGTCTCCCATTTTCGATAGAGTTTAACCCTTTCCCAAACGACAAATTTTGGACTGGTCCAAATTGAAAGAGTTTGCAGACGACAATTTTAAAGTTTATAAAAATGGCAGAAAGTTCCCAAAAAAAGGGTAGAAACCACTGTGGGAAAACGAGAAATTGCTCGTTACGAGCAATTTCTCGTTTTCCCACAGTGTTTTCAAAAGACTTGTACTGCAGACACGTGAAAACCAGGGCTTGTTTGGGAAAGGGTTAAGCTATCGACGATATAGTTAAACTTTGAAAGTTTCGCGAAAATCTTCCCTCACTTGCAGACTTGATGACGTTAACAAGAAAATGTCTAAAGACAAGCGCCGGACAGTCGCCAACCGACTGATGACGGACGCCCCCGGCCACTAGAGCTAAAGAGAACATTTTAGATTCCTTCATTGCACGTGCCTTCTGTCAGTTATGTGTATAAGCCCATACTTATCCTCATAAATGAGGACCGATAATGCCAAAAACTTTTTGATCAGCTGCGTGATAATCTCTGATATCAGAATGTGCTACCCCGAAGTGAGATGGTCGATAGCTTTGAAAAAATTAACCCTTTACCACACAATCCCGAGTTTTAACAACCCTGAGGAATGAGGCTTTTGAAAACATCGTGGGAAAAAGAGAAAATGCTAGTAACAAGCAATATCTCCTTTTCCCTCGAAGTTTTCTACTCATCCACAAAGACATTTCAATTTTTGAGTAAAACTGATTTTGCCGTCTGCGTATGCTATAAGTTTCCATTTTTCCTAAAGTTTTGTCGTTTGGTTAACTCTTTACCACACAATCCCGACTTTTAACGACCCTGTGAAAGAAGTCCTTTGAAAACCTTGTGGGAAAAGGAGAAAATGCTGGTAGCCAGCATTTTCTCCTTTTCCCACAACGTTTTCTATCCTACCCAAAACAATTTTCAATTTTTCAATTACATTTATTTTGTCGTCTGCAAATGCTTTCAGTTTGGACCAGTCTAAATTTTTGTCATTTGGTAAAGAGTTAAGAGTTAAAAAATGAGAAGACGTAGTTCTAGAATAATTCTGATTATTTATGTGAATCCTGCATTTCTTTTGGAAGGAAATGATAAGTGTGTGTGCACAGTAAGTATTACTTTATTATCCTTCTCTTTAATGACTCTTTCGGCGCCAAATAAATCAACTCGACCTCTTTGGACGGCTGTTAATACAACCCATTGAGACTCAGAATTTTTTTATCATATAGGCTTGACTAAACAAGCGGATGGTATAGATCAAAGATCAGACTGCACGTTCTGTGCAGTCTGATCTTGATCTATGCCATCCGCAAAAGCCCCTGTTTTCGCCTATGGCGCTGAAAGGGTTAACAAGCTATTCAGTGCATATTAATGACAGAAATTCCACTGACAACATCACTCAACGTTGCCAGAAATTTACACGAAATTTACACGAAACCTGACAACACTCTTGAAGACGCTTGACTTCAACCAGGTAAAGCGCCCACCTCGGGATCACGTGAACCTTCGTTTTGTTCTTTATTTTATCTGACAAATGTATCAAAACATAAGGATAAGCCATCAGGAAGATATACTTTCCAAGATTTTCTTCAGTCTCGTCAATTTTTCATCATTAGTACAGCCACCTGTGTAAAAACGTCGTGGGGAGCCCGAACGCATAATGTCAATGTGATTAATTTTCTCGAACATTGTATTTTTATTCCATGCAGCGACGAAATGTATGGAAACCCCCTTTTTATTTTTTTAAAAACAAAATGGCAATCTTAATACACATAATCTCCATTCGGCATACCTCGGGTGATCCGGTGATCAAATCCCTCGGCTGTATCACGTAGCTTGATATGCACCTACACGGTACATTTCGCACATCTCCGGAAGCACACCGCTTTACCGTTATTGAAATTGTAAGGCTCCTCTTAAAAAGAAAACACGAGTACATTTTCTATCGTTATCTTTCTAAGAATATTTCAGTCGGCAAATAGTTTGTACATTCAATTTTTAGCGTGGTTTATCAATTCCGTTGGGAGATTTAGTCGACAGATCAATAGAAGTGAATAACTTCACCGTGGTTGTTCATGTCGTTGCTAAGCGATCTACACATGTGATTGGTAGTTCAAAATGGAAGCCTCCTTTATACGGTCGAGGTTAGATGTAGGTATGACGCTAAAATTGGGCTGTGAAGAACCCTTCTTGAAGAATACTCTCACACGACATTTGTAAGCAGTGTTATCTAAATCAAGAACCCTTGCAATAAAAATCAACTGCATTTTTTAACCCTTATCCTGAAATGAAACTTTCAAGCCGATAGTAAAAACCCGAATTTTCCTATTTAAAAGGTAGTTTTGGGGGAGCGATGTCTCCTTATCGGACAGTGTAGATCCAAAATCAGACTGCACATTTTGTGCAGTCTGATCTTGATCTACACTGTCCGCAAAAGGTCGGTGGGTCGCACTTAGAGCATAAGGGTTTAAAACAGCACTCTCAAATCGACTCGCAAGTGAAAATTTCCAAGTAAGTGAAAATACTCAGCAAGTGAAAACCACGTGGATCTAAGGTCATGCTGGTTACCAATATTCCCCCCTTTTCCAAAATGTTTTCAAAATATTAGGGCCATGCTCTGTGAAAAGGGGGCTTATTCCATCTGCAAAAAGTACCGACCCAGGTCAGCCTGCACAGACCGCGCAGGCTGACCTGGGCCGATACTTTTTGCTTTTGGTTAATTTTCTGCATGTCAAAGTATCAAAGCACCTAATGATTTAGTCGGTTTTTTAGATAAAATGGATTTTATGGATCCATAATTATATGATAACTTGCTTATGTAACAGGTGGTGAAAACTATCATGCCTCGACCGGGATTCGAACCCAGGGCCTCAGGAATACCATTCCTGCACTCTAACCAACTGAGCTACCGAACCACATGTTGATATGGCCGCACGATATATCACCAAATACCTGTACCCGGCTACATATCCCCCCTCCAAATTTAGAATTCGTCCCGAATTCTGGAGACAGAGAAACATTGTGAAATGTTCTCGAGGTGCCTAAGCAGTAGCCATCCACATCGTGGGTTATTTAAGGTGGGCGCCAAATGTAACAGGTGGTGAAAACTATCATGCCTCAACCGGGATTCGAACCCCGTTCGAGCCATGATATTTTTCACCACCTGTTACACTTAGTATCATGGATCACGAAGCCCCGGCTCAGCTAATTTCTTTCCGAGGATTGATGATAGTCATTGCGACAGGATTCATTCCTCTCCCACCGCTGACCATTGTTTCGACAATGGCTATGTGGGAAAGCAGCCAGTGGCTTGGAAAGAATATTGTGCGGAGTACTGGTAAAAGAAATCCCAGGAAAGCATGGATAGGTGCACTGGCCGCCGCGATATAACTGAAATAATGTTGAAAACGGCGTTAAACACCATATAATCAATTAATCAATCAATCAATCATTCTGCCAAAGCATGGCTTATTTTCAGTTTATTCTTTTCTGGGTCGTCAGAAGTAGGAAAGTATCTTGTAACGGTTTAAAAACTTCCTACGAGTACATACACTGCAGATGACACTTTGGTTCGTCATGTGACAGAGAGTTTTCGATACTATGAGACATTACTCGTGATGGGATATCGTCGAATCACTTTTAATCTTTATTTTTCTTCAGACAAATTATTGATGGCACGCGACGTTGGGGTGTATTGTGGTAAAACGAGAAATTGTCCATACTGAGTATTTTTTCTCACAAATTATTGCATCTTTTTATTAGAGCCATCTCTGTAAAAAAGGGGGCTTAAGGCATCTGCGAAAAGAACCTACCCAGGTCAGCCTGTGCAGTCCGCGCAGTCTGCCCAAGCTTACTTGGGCCGAAACCTTTTGCTTTTGGTCAATTTTTCTGCATGTCAAAGGACCAGTGTACCTCAGGATTCAGCCGGACAAAATGGATTTTATAGATCCATAATTATGTGATGACTTGCTTGGTATCACGGAGATACATTCAGCCCCTTTTTGCCATGGCATGGCTAATTTATTAACCCTTTCAGCGCCAAAGGCGAAAACAGGGACTTTTGCGGACGGCACAGATCAAGATCAGACTGCACGGAACGTGCAGTCTGATCTTTGATCTGTACCGTCCGCTTAATTAGTCAAGCCCCTACGATGAAAATCTTTCTGGGTCTCTGTGGATTGCATTTACAGCCGCCGAAAGAAGTCGAGTTTATTTATTTGGCGCCGAAAGAGTTAAATGTTAAGTATTGCTAATAATCTCGATTCCACACCCACTCGTTCAATGCCATATGTCCGCAAATTTACTGAAGAAGTTTGCCGTGACCAGTCAGTGAAACAAACAAGAAAAGATCCAAATGTTGAAGCTTAAAACTATCAGATCGGCAACATGTTAGACCTATCAAAGTGAAAGCATGAGCAGAGAACTAATTAAATCTTGTGAAATGTCCTTGAATGGGTGTAAATCATGGTGCGAAAAGGATAATTTTTTATCCATCTTCCAGAATGTTTTCAAAAGCTTTTATCATCAGATTTAAAAAAAAAAACACGAGGTTTGTTTTCGCAAAGGTTTAAGACCACTTCTTCCTAACAGACTATTTCACAAAATATCATTGTGCAAGGTTTTAAGATCAAACTGCATATTCTGTACTGTCTGATCTTGACCCACACTGCCCGCAATAACAACTAAGAGTTTTACCAGCATCCTAGAGAATCAAACAACATATTTATAACGTTCAGACCTCCGCATACCACAAGCGACTATCAACCACTTCAACCGTTCAATTCCATTCAGTGCATTTTCTATCGATACTCAAGGCGCTTTGATTTCACAATTCGACCACCCAAGTAGAGGGGAAAGAAAGGTGCGTTCAGAGTGAACCAAATGGACTTTAGAATGACTAAAAAAAAATCAGTAGAATTACTTTTTGTTCCTTCTTTTGAGAAATGATTAGATGGGGAAACCATCAATCAGAACTTATCATTATTGTCAACTTTTTTCACATTCCATTCAAAACAAACATCGCTCGCCGAACGAACTTAAACATTAGGATACGCAGTGTTCAATATATATATATGTGTGTGTGTGTGTGTGTGTGTGTGTGTGTGTGTGTTATGCTCTGGCAAAAGGGAATTTAATGTGTCTCCGTGATCTGAATGATACCTATCAAGCCATTACCTATTATAGATCTATAATAGCCACTTTTTTAACAGATATAATCATAAGGTAGAATGGTCCCTGGATATACAGAAAATTGACCAATAGCGAAAAATTTCGGCCCAGGTCTGCCTGCGCGGACTGCGCAGGCTGACCTGGGTCGATATTTTTCGCGGCATTAAGTCCCCTTTTCATAGACTATGGCTCATATTGATGATTTTCAAATATGATTTATTTTGCAAGCCAATACCATATTTTTTTTTTCTTTCAAATGCCTTTATGGTAGACATATTTCGGGAACATTGTGACGATTGCGGGTATTGCTAGTAACAAGCAATTGTTTCTTTTACAGCACTATTTTTCACAAATCAAATCATTAGGAAAGTACGACATCCTTCTTTATTATGAACCATCCCTGTGTCATTTGCAAAGCGGTTTAGTAAGAAAAGTTTAGACCTAAGTAAGATGAAAGTTAAGAAAATGTGAAAGACGAAAGTTCAGACAAAGAGACATATTGATAGCCGAAAAGAGAGAGAAGGATGAGATAAGTGCATTCAATGCTGATGGGAAATATGAAATGTTGATAACAAAGCTCGTCACACGCTCTGTAGTTGTTCTGAGAGAGAGAGACAGACAGACAGAGGCAGAGAGACAGAGAGAGATGCAGGGTGGGAGGGAGAGAGGGGAGGTACATGCAGTAAGGTAACGGTCCGACGAAGCTACAGCAAGACGAACTGGCAGATAAACGGTCAGAAAACACACCTATAGACAAGCTCAACATACTATTTGCCGGGTGTGAGACCAAATTCCGAATTCAAAATGGAGGAAAAAAATCAACTGATTGATTTTTCAATGATATTGTTCCGTGCAAATCTTTCACTCTCTCATAGCCAAATATATAAATCGACATTTTTCGACGTTGTAAATACATTCCACAGTAACTCAAACAGACTTTGATCATGTAAGCTGGACAAAACAGGCGGACGATATAGATCCAAGATCAGACTGCACGTTCTGTGCAGTCTGATCTTGATCTACATCGTCCGCAAAAAAGCCCTCGTTTTCATCTATGGCGCCGAAAGGGTTAAACGTGACAAGGAATGCTATTTTCGGTTAGTAATTCCGACCTTGTTCACCATCTGGTAAATAAATAAAGCCCACTGTTATATACGCTCTATCCTGTATGGAGTATTCATCAAAGTAAACAAGCCTGTCATTTCATCAATAAGACACTTCACCCTCTTTCATAAAACTTTTCTGCAGCATCAAAATCATCAAATAAACCGTAACCACTTACCTTTTCTTACCTTTTTTTACTGGAGAGCTTCAGAACCAATACGAGGCTACGAATCAAAGTATCGAACGTATCAAACTCGTTGTGGGAAAAAAGTATGACCTGTTGGCATATTTTTGTACTACTTGAATGTGTGTTTGTTTGTTTTTTGTCTGTTTTTTTCGTTTGTTTGTTTGTTTGAATTGGGGTTTTAGGTTGCTTTCAACAGGGTTTCCAGACACCATAGCGACAGATCACTTATGTATTTAGTCGGTACATGAGCTCTGGGTGGGCTACAGTGGTACCTTACCAAAGTACTCTCCAAATGCTACTTGAAGAAAATAACAAAAGTTTCCTTAATCTAAATACACGTTTTGCACAGTCTGATCTAGATCTATGCCATCTGATGAAGCCAGTGTTTCCGCCCATGGCACTGAAACGGCTAAATGAATTGCGAAATTGTGCATCTCAAACATTCGATTTGCAGGGAAAATGAACCCGCTTCGGACAGTGATGATACACGATCAGACTATTCGTTCTGTGCAGTCTGAACTTGATCTACAATCTTTTCAAAAGTGCAGAGAGTTGCGCTTAGCAGCCTGAAGGTTAGGGTTACCACTTCCCATTGAAAAGAAATAAAGCTCAATTGGTAACAGACAGAGCTTGAACCCCAATGATCGCTGGTTCGATTCTCTGGCTTGGCAAAATTCTTTCCGAGGATTGGTGATAGTCACTACGAAAAGATTGATTCTTATCTGACCGTTGACCATTGTTTCGGCGATGTCTATATGGGAAAGCAGCCATTTGCTTAGCAAGAATATTTTGGATGGTACTGGTGGAAGATACTCTAGGAAACCATGGATAGTGCACTAGCGCTGTTAACCCTTTTTTGCACAATCCTTATTTTTTATAGTTGTGGAAGAATTTTGAAAACATGGCGGAAAAGGGACGGAATGCAAGTGACAAGCTATTTGTCCTTTTTCCACAATACTTTATCTCTTTTCATTGATAAATCACACAATTTGAAGTACATTTAGTTTGTCGCCTGCACGTGCTTGGTATAATGCATCACGGAGATTCATGAAATCCCCTTTTGCCGGAGCATGGCTCAAAGAGGAATATAGCAAGCAACTTCTCCCTTTACAACAATGTGTTTGACACATTACCAGACGACAAAATTTTAGCCTCGTCCAACCTGAAAGCCATTGCAGACGAGAATTTCATTGTGGCTCAAACGGTGCAATATTTCTTTGACAGAGTAGAAAACATCGTGGGAAAAGGAGAAAATGCTGGTTACCAGCATTTTCTCCTTTTCCCACAATAGTTTCAAAAGTTGTCTTTCCCAGGGGCGTTAAAAGGCGGTATTGTGCGGTAAAGGGTTAAAGGTCGTCTGCTTCTATGCAAGAAAGGAAAAGATTTCTATAGGGCGCATAGGGCAACCCGTTTGGTTTCTCTTTTAGCTGTCTAGAGAGTCAATAGCAAACGATGTCTGGTCACAATTTGATACAAAAAGCCGAGACCCGGTAGCTCAGTCGGTAGCGTACAGGACTTGAGAACAGGAGGTCGCTGGTTCGATTCCAGGCTCGGCAAATTTCTTTCCGAGGATTGATGATAGTCATTGCGACAGGATTCATTCCTCTCTCACCGCAGACCCTTGTTTCGACGATGGTTATGTGGAAAGCAGCCAGTAGCTTGGAAAGAATATTGTGCGTAGTACTGGTAAAAGAATCCCCAGGAAAGCATGGATAGGTGCACTGGCCGCCGCGACATAACTGAAATAATGTTGAAAACGGCGTTAAACACCATACAATCAATCAATCAATTGATACAAAAATATAAGAAGCAAATTCTCGTTTGACGAACAACGTTTCCAAAAGACGAAAAAAAAATCTCCGGTACAAGTATTGTGCAACCAGATAATTATTTTTTGCTGTCCTAAGAGTCAACTTCAAACGCCGTCAGGTCACAAGTCCATAAAAAGTACATGATAAGCTATTTATCCTTTCATCACAATGTTTTCAAAAGAACCTCTATTGCAAGACAATCGTTTGAATGTGTAGCGATGTTTTCCCATTGTAATTTTTGAGAAAGGTCAACATTAACTTTTCTCCAAACGACAATATTTTAGACCTGTTCAGTTTGAAAGTATTTGCAGACAACAAACAAAATATGATTTCAAGAGATAGTATTTGTCTACGAAAGTACAGAAAACATTGTGGGAAATAGGAGAAAATGCTGGTTACCAGCGTTTTCTCCTTTTCTCACAATGTTTTCGAAAGCTTTTCTTCCACAAGGTCGTTGGAACTCGAGATATTTCGTTAAAAGAGTAAAAACCCTGTCTGGTCACTATTCAATACAAAAAACAGGTCTCTCTCTATCTCTCTCTACTGTACTATAATATATTCTCAACACCAGACCACACACGTCGAATTTCTCTCTCTCGCCTTTCCTAGGTCCTACAGTTAGATAGAAAGTGTTGAACTTAAGACTTTTCTCCACAATCTCGTGTTTTTATGACCCTGAAGAGGAAGGCTTTCGAAAACGATGTGAGAAAAGGAGAAAATGCTGGTAACCAGCATTTTCCTCTTTTCTCACAACGTTTTCTATTCAAAATCAAACCTTTGAGCTACAGTCAAGTTATCGTATGCAAATATTTTCAAACTGGAGAAGTGTTAAATATTGTCATCTGGTTTAGAATTAGATCTAATAATGAAACTTCTCGATAATTGTTTTTTTTTTGCAATACGTAAATTATTTTATTAATACGTTTGTGGTTAAGGACTTAACAAAATTAAATTCCCTCCACACTGAAAGAAATATGACCATGAAAATAACATTAAGGCTCAAACAAAATTTGATGAAAGAAAAATGACAATGAAAGGCCAAAAAAAAAAAGGCCATAGATATAATGACTTCACGGAATTTCTGAGAGCAAATTATACAGTATTCTAGTAGAGCAGAGTAGAGTGGAGTGGAGTGGAGTAGAGTAGAGTAGAGTAGAGTAGAGTAGAGCAGAGTAGAGCAGAGCATGACAAATATAGTGAATTGAATGTCAATGAAAATTTCAAATTATTTCGAATCGAGAACTGCTGTTCGTCTGCTTTCAGAGCAATCAAATCTTCAGAAACACAATTTGAGCCATACTCTATGAAAAGGGAACTTAATGCATATGCGAAAAGTGTCGATCCAGGTAAGCCTGCGCTGGCTGACCTGGGCCGAAACTTTTCGCTATTGATCAATTTTCTGTATATCCAAGGACCAGTCTACCTCATGAGTCAGTCGGTTGTTAAACAAAGTGGCTATTATGGATCCATGATTATGTGACGGCATAACTGGTACAATGCATCACGGAGATGCATTAAGCCCCCTTTTGCCAGAGCATGGTTCATGTTTATAAACTCATCGTTTGAGATACATCATTTTGTCGTTTGCAAATGTTTCATATTGGACAAACCTACATTGTGTTTTTCTCGTGCAACAAGTAAATAAATCTACAGTCGACTTAACACTTAAGCTGCTGAATAAATGAAACGCAAACTTCTACTCAATACTAAAAGCCCAAACATTGCGATTTCAAAGTTGATCTCACAGGAAAGAAAATACCATATCGGACAGTGTAGATCAAAGATCAGACTGCACGTTCTGTGCAGTCTGATCTTGATCTACACTGTCCGCAAAAGGTCAGTGGGTCGCGATAAGCAGCTTAAGGGTTAAATTATATCCTGTATACCTCTATGCAACTGCAGTTTTGTTTATTGATTGATTCATTACTCATATCTATTTTATCTATATATTACAAAGCATTGATTGATTGATTGTTTGATCGATCGACCAATCGATCGATGGATAGAATTTTTATTGACTGTTTGATTCATACAACTCGTCAGATACTTTTTTGCGCACATTCATCTGGTCTGTTTCCGATTTATTCTCGATATCAAAAAGTGATTTGGCTCGAATTCTATATAACAGATAAAACACAATCCCATAGACAACATTTTCTCATTTTTATGCCGTCATTATTGCTTAACCTTTGTTACTTGGAACGGTAAAGTTATCGGAATATGCTCTGGGAAAAAGGTCTTTAATGCATTTCAGTGATGCATCGTACCTAGTTAGTCATAACGTGATTAATCAATTTTGGATGCATAAAATCAATTAATTTTGTCTAACAACCGACGGAATCATGGGATAAAAAGATCCTTTGACATTAAGAAAATTGACTGATAGCAAAAAGTTTCGGCCCAGGTCAGTCTGCGCGGATTGCGCAGGCTGACCTGGATCGATACTTTTTGCAGATGCATTAAGCCCCTTTTTAAAGACATTGACTCCATTAAAATTATTCTATCGTTTTGGTATATTCCTTTTCTCCTATTCGAAATATTCTACAATTTTAACTTTTTTCCCAAAGTTGATCGAAACAACGAAACGAAGACACAGAAATATTTATGGCTGATAAATGTAACACTATAAAATTACCCTAATGCAAGACTTACTTACAACATTCCCTCTTTTTTTTTTCTAGGAATCATTTTCAGGGGAGTCGTCATTGCAGTGACGAGAAAAGAGGGGAAAGAATTAACAATTTACCAAGCAGTTCTGTGTAAACGACCCCAAGGTCGATGGCTGTTGAAAACATAGTTGGAAAAGGAGAAGATGCTGGTTACCAGCATTTTCTCCTTTTTCCACGATGTTTTCTATGCTTTTCTAGACAAGTACTATCATTTGAACCGTGTTTACTCAGTCGTCTACAAATGTTTTCAACGTGGACACCAGTCTTAATTTTGTAGTCCCTTTAAGGGTTAAAGATCAGGGTGTGAATTTTATGCGGTCTGATCTTGACGTACGCGATCCTAAAATCAACCGAGGCAGCCTACAAGAGAGAGAGAGAGAGAGAGAGAGAGAGAGAGAGAGAATTATAATGGTGATAAGTATATGAGCTATGCTCTGGCAAAAGGGGGTTTAATGCGTCACCGTGATTTATTATACCACGCAGTTTATCGCATTCTTAATGATCCATAAAATCAAATTTTTGTTTAATAATCGACAGAATCCTGAGGTAGAATGGTTCTTTGACTGGCAGAAAATTTACATATAGAAAAAAAAGAAGTTTTGATACTGTTTGCAGATGCATTAAACCGCCTTTTCACAGAGCGTGGCTCATATAAATCTCAAAGACAATAACGGTCGGGCTCCCCACGACGTTTTTACACAGGTGGCTGTACTAATGATGACAATTTGACGAGACTGAAGAAAATCTTGGAAAGTATATCTTCCTGATGGCTTATCCTTATGTTTTGATACATTTGTCAGATAAAACAAAGAACAAAACAAAGATTCACGTGATCCCGAGGTGGGGCGCTTTACCTGGTTGAAGTCAAGCGTCTTCAAGAGTGTTGTCAGATTTCGTGTAAATTTCGTGTAAATTTCTGGCAATGATGCTAGTAGCTGTCAATAGAATTTCATCGTTGATATATAGATATTTATATACATATATAAGAAGAAGAAGAACTTTGAAAATAAAAATATATGTTCGCTCTCAGCTTCTATTCGCTAATATATATATATTAGCGAATAGAAGCTAAGAGCGAATATATATTTTTATTTTCGCGAATATAAAAGATATATATATAATAAAATATATATAGAAGCTGAGAGCGAACATAATTATAGTTTTATTTTCAAAGTTCTTCTTCTTCTTTATAAACGTCTATCGGTTAAAAAAAATCAGTTGTCATAAAAACCACAACACACAACACTCTTGGCAACTCTATTTCAATAGTGACGATAAAAAAAAAAATATACCTGCAATGAAGAGACTTTGAACTATTTTGTTGAGAAAGGGCAATGACATTAAAAAAGCGAATTCTCTTTTCCCACCATATTTTCTACATCATTCTGAAAGACCTCTTATTTTTCCTTTTGACATTGCCCCTTCGCAAGTAGAAACTTGTGATATGGCGAAAACAGGCTTTAATTTAGTTGGTTTATTCGACAACACCTCCTCCCACCCCCACTCAAAAGAAAAAAAAACCTGATTAACTAAAATAAAAGAAAGGCTTTTCGTTTTCATCAAAAGGCTTAAAAAACTTGAGTAAAATATTTATATAAAAATTTCAGAAATGGCGACTGTTTTGATTACATTATTATATGTAAACTATGTAGCTATCTTAATGGCATGCTGTGTTATAGCGTATTGGTCGCCTTTCCCCTTAATTTTATGACCAATAAAACCATGGTTCAAAACAAGTGATACCAGTAACCTTTCGCTTGCTCAGGTCATCTTAAGCTTATTTGCCTGACACCGTAGATGAAGATCAGACTGCACAGAACGTGCAGTCTGATCTTGGATCTACACTGTCGGATATGTTGTAAGGCATTATATCAACGAAATATTGAATGGTAATTTTAAACGAATACCGTCCAATTCATTTTTTAAACTGTTTAACAAATTAAATTCTACAGTCCACTATTTCAGTCTTGTAGTACGTCTGTTTTGAAAACATTGTCTCAAAAAGATGGCATTGCACGCAACAAGCAGTTATCATTTTACCATTCTTACATGCATCTATATACGTTTTAACCAATACTAAAGTTCTGCCCATCACTTGCAAGGATGTTTTACAAAAGGTGTCTTCTGCACTTTCTTTATGTCTTTACCAAATAACGAAAGTTTGGACTTGTCCAGATTGAAACCATTTGCAGAAGACAAAATAGGCATGACTCAAAAATTGAAATTTGTGTAGGGAAGGGTAGAAAACAATGTTTGAAAAATAGAAAATGCTGGTTACCAGCATTTTCTCCTTTTTCCACAATATCTTTAAAAGCTTTCTTTCTCAGGGTTGTTAAAGGTCAGGATTGTATGGTAATTGGTTAAGTACGAAACGAGTTTAAAGGTGGACTATGGTGGGCTAATCGAAGTACTAGATAGTTTTTTAACCTCGCTTTCTCGGTGGGAAGCTAGCCACACAGCCTAGGCAAAAGAAATTTATTTTATTTTCATAATCTTTCTCTTCATGTTACGGAACTATGAAAAGGGGAGGGGAAGCATGCGAGAACAAGAAAACAAATCTCGTGGCAACGGCTTGCTATTTCAAGGCGGCCACGACTTAATCGTCTCGTGGCAACACATTTCTACACTTTAAAACACAACCTGCAACATTTCAGTCACCTATAAATTGTCGTCTGTAAATGCATTCAATTTGGACAAGGTTAAAATTTTGTCGTCTAATAAAGATATTAAAACTAAAGTCGCTCTGTGATACACGAGAGGGGCCATGAAGTACTTTCAGTCCTTTGATTTTCGTTTTACCCTTTACCAAATAATTCTTTGTTTTAATGGTCCTAACGAAAAAGGGCTGTTGCATAGGATAAAATGTTTGTAACCAGGGTCCGTATTCACCAACCATTCTCAAGAATATTCTTAGTCTTATTCTTCAACATTTTCTACATTTGAAAGTAACACAACTTCTGATTGGCCAAACCATTTGGTTTGGCCAATCAGAAGTTGTGTTACTTACAAATGTAGAAAATCTTGAAGAATAAGACTAAGAACGTTCTTAAGAATGGTTGGTGAATACGGACCCAGCATTTTCTCATTTTTCTCCAACATGTTTTCTACTCTTTCAATGACAAATACCATCACTTGAGACACATTTCTTTTGTCTTCTGCAAATGCCTTCAATTTTGGAAAAAAAAAATGTCGTCTAGTACAGTGTTAAATCAAGATAAAGTAGAATTACCCTCTCTCGACCGATAGAATATAGGAAAACTTTTATGCCATATGAGGACTTGGTAGACCAAGATATGACTGCAGAAACCATGCGGTCTAATCTTTGATCCGTTAAGGCTTCCAACTTGTGCGATAAACTTACCAAACTGGGTTCAACTTGCGATGCAAGCCTTTTCTACGAAATGAAACGACCCATTTCATTCATTTAGGCCGAGCCAGGTAGGTCAGTCGGTAGCGCACAGAACTTTAAACCAGGGAGTTGCTGGTTCGCACCCCAACTAGGTCCATATCTTTCCGTATATTGATGATTGTCATCGTGACAATATTCATTCCTTTTTCAGCGCCGATTATTGTTCTGACGATGGTTATGTGGGAAAGCAGCCGGTGGCTTTGGAAACATATTTTGCAAAGTACTGGTGAAAGTAACTCCAGTGAATATGTGCACTGGCCGCCGAGATGAAGTTGAAATAATGTTGAAAACGGTGTTAAACACTACACAAAGAATTAAAAAGTCATACATACATACATACATACATACATTTCGTGTATAAGGAGTAAAGCAAAGGGTCGCAAATAGACTTACAGCGAATAAAGTAGGTAATTACTACTTTATGTCGCGTCCCATGCCGGGTTTTTTCAACACTAAATCATATTGCTTAAATTGAGCATTGCCGAATTTAATAGAACTTGCGTTTTATCCTTTCAATTATTAAACACACAGTTTACGATCTCTGCTTATCTGCATGGCGCGGATTAGAAATTAAAATTTGTTCAAATAGTACTTGGCGAGAAATTCAACTTGTGGGGTAGGGCGATAAACTAGAAACTCGATGTAAATCATACTTTAATGAGGTAAGGCGATATATAACTTTCTTATCCCTTTCCTAGACACAGTCCCAAATTTTAACAATCTTGTGTTAAAAAAGACTTTTGAAAACATCGTGGGAAAAGGAGAAAATGCTGGTTACCAGCATTTTCTCCTTTTCCCACGATGTTTTCTACATTTTCAAAGTCAAATCTCGCCATTTGAACCGTGGTTACTTTGTCAGTTGCAGATGCTTTCGACTTGGACGTCTAAAGCTTTGTTGTGTGGTAAAGAATTGACCCTTAGAGTGCCAAATAAACTCCAGACATTTTCAGCTTCATAGTAAGACCCAAGATAATTGCAATTTTATAGTTGCTTTCGTCTGTGGCTCTTTTGCAAAGGGGACATTGTAGATCAAAGATTAGTCTGTACGTTTTGTGCTGTCTGACCTTGATATACACAGACCGAAAGGGAAACTGTAGTCACGAAAGGAGCTTTAAGGGTTTATTGAGCGAAAGTCGTAAAAAAGAAATTGAAATATTTGCGTCCAATGAACTATCGGGGATTTTTACTGGTTACCTGACTGGTGGATATTTTTAGAACTTGTTTGACAAGTTGGGTATAAACACCAAGCTTGTTTTAGCTTTCCATGGTCCCTCCTTGATTTTTTCAAAATCTCTCACTTTGATCTGCAAGTGTGCATTTCCCTGAAATTATATGTAACTATTTTTAGATGCCGACATTTTCAACTAATTCTCTCTTTTATATGTTTATATTATATATTTTTCGGTCATTCTTTAGTCTGCGTTTTTTTTTTTATCTTACAATGTATTAGTTTTATAATACAATTATTAGACCGTATTTTGTTTTCATATCGATAAAAAGAAACCTGAACAATGATTTTAAAAATTAATCTGAAACGGTATTATTGTTTTAAATCAAAGAACAGTCACAATGTACAACTAATTCGGCATAAAACAATGGCTTAACCCTTAATCTCCTAAATAAGAGAAATGAAACTTTCAGGTCAATAATAAACCCCAAATTTTGCTGTTCCAGTCTGATTTTTTATCTGCATTGGTCACAAAAAGTCCTTCGATCGCGCGAGGCAGTATAAGGGTTAAACCATTACATTCATTTCAGGTTAATTTCAGGACCTTTGTTTCATTTTTATCAGAATGTACGAGAGGTGTTCAATAAATACGGTGAAAAAGTACTTTCATTCTCTCAGATGTTGCTTAAATACAGCACAATTGATATAAATTGTAGACAAATTAATTATGTATTGACAGAAAAAAAAAAAAAAAATTCATGCCAATATCTCAACAAATTATAAAGATATGGTTGTTATAGCAAAGTCATCGCTCAAAAACCAGCCCAACATCATCCAGCGTCAATTTTAGATCCTTTTATTTGCATTACTTGTTAATCGTTTCTTTCACTTAGATGAGATAACTGTCTAAAGAATTTCATCTTTTACAAAATACTCTCCTCGAAATGTATACACTTTTAACATCGTTTCACCCATGAATAGAAGCTTTTCCTGTCGGCAACAGAGTTAACGGAAGCAGTCGTAGACTGCACTGCACTGTTTACGTTGTGTTATCGACGTCCACCGTCCGCCCATCTGGTCATCTGTCACACTTTCATGAACGTCTTAATAACACGCATACCATTTGTATTAATTCATTTTCTTCATTGCTGAATCTCCGTATGCCTTGATTAACATTTACATTGTTTCTTTTCCGGATTTTCTATTTTAAGCACAAAATTTAACTGCAGTTCTCTGTTCGGTACTCATTTCGACGAACGTGAATAAACAATATGGCCGCCAAACGCTCAAATGACGTCAGACGTAAATGTAACTTCATGAACGTCATGCCAAGAGTTGGTGCCAAATCGTGACAAAGTTTGGTGAAGATATCTGATCAGACACTAAAGAGACATGTTGTTTTCCAAACGGCAATTGCTTTCGTTTTAATGCATTTTTTGGGCTGAATTTTGGAACACGACGTTGCCATAACTACCATATCTTTGTAAGATGTTGAAATAATAACTTGAAATTTATTCTTTCAGTACATTATTAATTTGTCTACAATATGTATCAGTATCGCTGTATTCAAGCAATATTTGAAAGAATTATTTTACTTTTCGGCGTAATTTTTGAACAGCCCTCGTACACAGAATGTCATCTGTTTGTTGAGTACCTATAACCTCGCTGAAACTCGTTTTATCCAGCGGAGGCCTGTGGCCCAGTCAGTACTGCATAGGGCTTTAACTCTTTCAGTGCGAATTATACGAGCCATGCTCAGTGAAAAGTAGGTTTAGTGCATTTGCAAAAAGTGTCGACCCATGTCATCCTGCGCAGCCTGGGTCCGTATTCACCAACCATTCTTAAGAACGTTGTTAGTCTTATTCTCCAGAATTTTTTTATTTGAAAATAACACAACTTCTGATTGGCTAAACCATTTGGTTTAGCCAATCAGAAGTTGTGATACTTTCAAATTGGACAATTTTGGAGAATAAGACTAAGAATGTTCTTGAGAATGGTTGGTGAATACGGACCCTGATCTCGATCCATGCCGTCCGCAAAAGCCCCTGTTTTTGCATATGGTGCTGAAGAGGGTAAAATTAGCTTCTTAGAAAGAGAATAAACATTTTTTTAATCTAAAAAAATAGGACCGTCTCTTCCTGTCGAGGCATTGCCACAGATACCAGCAATACACCTTTAGGCCCAGCAAGACACAATTTTCCCGCCGTTCTCCTGTTCCTGCAACATTACCCACACACGCTCCTTTCCTTTGCATTTTCTTTTTCCTGTCACTTTATCCAGTTTAGCCAGTCCAAAATATTATCAGGACTGTGCGAGAAAATTGTGTGGGGGTAGAAACACCGACGATACGGCGCGAGCACTGATTGACCCTTAGGCTGCTCAGTGCGACTCAAGGACCTTTTGCGGACAGTGCAGATCGAGATCAGACTGCACGTTCTCAGAAAGTGCAGTCTGATCTTGGATCTACACCGTCCGATAAAGAGATATATCTAGAATAGAAAACTTTTTACCCATCCCGAAATAACTTCGAAATTTTTATCCCCCCCCCTCATGACTTTTTACCTCCACCCTCCCCGAAATAACTTTGAAATAGCAACATTTGGGTTGGACTTGAAGGTATCATTTAACCCTTATCCTGCTAAATAAAAGAAATGAAACTTTCAAATCGATAGTAAAAACCCAAATTTTCCTATTTCAAAGTTATTTTTGAGGGAAAGATTTCTCCTTACCGGACAGTGTAGATCAAAGATCAGACTGCACGTTCTGTGCAGTCTGATATTGATCCACATTGTCCGCAAAAGGTCAGCGAGTCGAGCTTAGCAGCTTAAGGGTTAAGTTTCAAGAACTTTTTTCGCAATCAGTGTAAAAACAAATGTGTTTTAACTGAACTAAAAAGCTTCCCCTGTGCGGTATTGAATGGTTGACTGATTGAATGGTGCTTTACACCGCTTTTCAATATTATTTCAGTCATACCACGGCTATTGGTCAAACTCATATGTTCAAGTATTTCCTGTGTTTCACTAGACTAGGGCCTTGAAGTTTGTTGCCTAAAGACACTCAAACGAAAATCCAGTGCTTCCAGTGGGGCTCGAACCCGGGGCCTTCAGGTTGCGAGACTTACACTCTAACACTGAGCCACGCAGGACCCAAGCCTTTGTGCGAGAAGTTTTACAATTTTCACCTACATTTTTTTTTTCAAAATTTTCAACCCTTTACCAAAAGATTCCGAGTCCATTACCAGCTTGAACGGGAAAGCTTTTATAAACTTTATGTGAAAATGAGGAAATGGGCGTAACTAACATTTTTAGGCGTAGCTGTATGTGCTGGCTTTTGACCTACCTTTTGGTACTGATAAAAATGAATAAATAGAAAGTTTTGATTGGTCAAAAATGTAGACATGCTTATTTTAAGGGCCCCTGTCTATTTGCGGGCAAATTTTCGCCGTATATCTTTTTTAAAGATATTTCTTGTCTCTGTTTCGTTCAATAGATTCTTCCATTTCAGAGACAAATCCCGTCGTTTGAGTCACAACTTATTTCTTGTCTGCAAATACGTTAAATATGGACAAGTTTCATTTTTGTGTAATAAAGAGATAACCTGAAATGATTCCCTAACGGTGCTTCTTTTCTTATTTGGTCATTTACTATGCACGGCACCGTCTCAAGTTCATCGTGAAATTTTCCATAGCAAAGCTACAGTGCTCTGCTGACTGTCTGTTTCGTCGGTTTAATCTGTATTGCAGTGGAATGCAATTAATTTTTAGTGACACACACGACAAAGGACAAATTACTAAACGTTTCATGACCTAAACTTCTCGTAGAAGTCTTTTATAACAGGTAAATCTCGAAAAAAACTAACAAAATTTATCGTGTTTGGCGGCCATTTTGTGTGTATTTTTGGGGAACGTAAACACCTCAAGTAACAGATGAATTTAACTTTTTTCCACATGTTTAGCGTTTGAATTAAAAATATTTGTATTTGAAACGTGGGATTATTAAATACTTAAGAAACAGGTATGTTCAAATTCTAGGTTTTTAGTCTATTTGTAAAAATAAGAGTTTCAAAGTTCTCACAGAATCTATGCGCAGATTTCAAGTTTTTTTTCATGATCATCTCTGTACCCGGAGGCGACCTGTCAAAAATTAAAATCGCCTTCGGAAACAGTTATCTGTACTAAGAGATACATTTTCGGTCTAGATATAAGACCCAAAAAGTTACCGTTTGAAGATTGCTTGTGTTCATATTATCTCAGGAAATCGGTCAGAGTAGATCAAAGATCAGACTGCACGCAAGTCTGATCTTGATCTACACTGGCTGTGAAGCAAATACAGTTTTTAATGGCGCCTTAACCATTTACAACACAATCCCGAGTTTTAACGGCCCAAAGGAAGAAGCCTTTTGAAAACACTGATTACCAGCATTTTCTCGTTTTCCCACAATGCTTTCCACCCTATTAAAGACAAATTTTATCATTTAGGCCACATTTAAATTGTCATCTGCAAATTATTTCAATTTGGACAAGTCAATTTTTGGCGTGTGATAAAGAGGTTAGGAGTAAATCTATTGCTGGAGACAAAAAACAAATATATATGACACACTATATTGTTCACACATTATCAAGTACGAGTGATTTTTGTGATTTTGTGATTGATATACCAGCCACACTTTTTCCTCGGGGTATTTTCTGTTCTCACTGATTCTTCGAAAGTATTCGAACTATTGAGAGTTTGACTAATCGATACTTTTTTTAAAATACAGAGTTGACACTTCGTTTGCCTCGCAACCTGCGACAGATTAGTTCAGCGGTTTTCTAATTGACCTCTTTTGAAAATTATTGTGTTAAAAGGAAAACATAGTTCTAAATGCAATCGACAAAACCAATTCTCTTTTAGCACAATGCGTTTATTTGTAACTATGCATTAAGTTTTGTTTGTCTTTATTGGAGTTTAACGCCGTTTTAACAGCTTAGGTCATATCACGGCGATCAGTGCACATACGCATGTGTTTCATGGCTTTCTCATACCAGTACTGACGCAGCTTTCTTTCCACGTCACTGACTACTTTTCCCACATGAATCGGAGGTGAGAGGCGAAAAATCGCCGAAAAGAAAGTTTGTCTCAACCGGATATCGAACCACCAGGTCACGAGTCAGATACGCTAAATAAGTAAAACTTTCAAGCCGAACGTAAAAACCCGAGTTGTGTTATTCCTAACTTATTTTGTTGAAAAAAATCTCCTTATCGGACAGTGTAGATCCATGATCAGACGGCACGTTCTGTGCAGTCTGATCTTGATCTACACTGTCCGCAAAAGGTCTGTAAGTCCCTCCTAGCAGCTTAAGGGTTAGATCTCAGTTTAAGGATCCCTCTCTTATCAGTTGTTCGGCGATTTTTCTATATGAACACAAAATAACGTAAAATGGGAGATCTATGCATTTTACAGTTTTACAGTATGTACTTAAGATAACTGGTGAATTTGGAGGTAATTCAGTGCTCTCAATGTAAATATACCGACTAAGTTATGTCCCTTGTAAACTTCCCCACAAGTACTCCTCATTTGTTATCAAACGTGCAACGATAACTTTTGAAGTGTTACTGAACAGTATCACTATCTTCATAGTATAAATATAGACCCCCATTATGCTATCGTATGATGACGTATTCGCGTGCGGACTACTTTTGGCATGGTTTCAAATTGATTGGTCAAAAATTGTTCTATAGTATTCATCCGCTATTCATAAAAAAGAAGTTATTACCTTCTAAACCAGAACTGTTTTCAGTTCTTACCGTTTTTGTATCGTTATCATCATGATCTATGGGGATGACATACGCATCTATCTGTGGAAGAATTCTCAGTGAAAATTTTTTATAATTACCCACTAAAAGTACACCCCAAATCTCATAATCCGTCCCTAACTGTAAGTCTTATTTTAGTTCTACACACAGTCCATGATCGGAAAATAAAGGCGGTACCGAGTTACATGGAGGCTTTCAAAGGGAACGTTATCCTTTCTAACAGTATTTTTTTCGAACAAATTTAGAACGACTGGGTGTGTTTGCGTTGACGTCTTCTATACATTTTTAAAGGTTGCTTATCACATAAAAACTCCTCCAGCAGTGTATTAAGCCCATGGCTTATTTTTGACAATACACTAGTGTATTATCGTTTCTTCGGTCCCGGTTCTGATCAGTTTTAGTCTTGAGCGCGTGAAGCCGGAGAAACCAACCACAGCACGTGCCGGAATTTGTATGACTACGCCGTTTCGCGGAAAAATGACGTCATTGTTGCTAAGACGTATATGCGTGGGAAGTATTTGGTTTTCATGTTTAATAAAAACCAAGAAATGCAGCGGAAGTCTTTTAAATCAACAAATTTGTGGAAATATGTGGACTTACCCCCTCTAGAAACTGTTTCAACCTACTTTCGGAGTAAATGTCAAAGATCTATCTACTTGTGTATGTACACATATGAAACCGAACTGCAGCTATAGACATGGACCCATGAATGGTGTATAGACTAAAGGCGATGATGCAGGCTATTTTCTGCCTGTCATTTGTTTTATGTGATAAACAGAATCTCACATTCGTGTTTATGTATTATTGTTTTTATCAAATTCGTTGACTAAAATATATTTGACGCTCGCAAAGGCTCTTGTCATACATTTTTAGTCAACCTCTTTGATAAAAATGATAATACATAACACTCATGTAAGATCCTCTATTTCTTCACAGCGTTTTACCCCAGACTTTAAATAAATACTTCCTTGCACATGCATATTTTATGTTTACCAGAGATCGTAATATCGTTTGTAATGTGTTTAGTCCTTGGCAGGTGCTTTAGATGGAATGAAGCTGTCCGACAAATATGGATTTTGCATTCACGTGACGTATGACGTCAATGGTAACACGGATTATTCATTAATTTATATATTATTTATAAATGATTCAGTCGCTGTTGTTTGTGTTGTCCTCGGCCTTTTTTCTAAGCCTACACAGACTTAATACTTCACCGATCCATACAGAGACAGTGACCTGCAGTGTTTGATTAACTGTTTTTAATTACTTGTTTTTAGTCCTAAAAGGAATGAATTTTATTATTCTACAACAGTCAGTCAAATGTCTCGGTGATCTTGGTAATGAAATTTCAATAACATTTGATCATGACTGAAGCCTATTTTTATTGATTTCTGATTTTGAATTAGAATTTCTATACAATATTGCATTAGTTATGCCAAAACAGTGACAAGGAAAGTCAAGTAGAAGAAGGTTACAAGAAAAAGGAATGCAATGTGACTTTTGATAAACTTGCAATTTTAATTTCTGACTAAATGTGATAGAATCTTTAGGGTATCAAAGTACCGAACTAAAATTACTATTCTGAACTGACATTAATCTGACTCAGATGCCTTCTGGATTATCGAAACATCACAAGTATTCTAGTACCCGAACAAGTACAATGCTAATTAACCTTGGTTAGATTGTTTGTCTTGATAATACTAATATCTTGTGCAAAGAGTAGAAAGTGTGGAGTTTCGGTTAAAAAAACCCAGTCACTATTTCAAGTCAAAGAAATGAAAATGAATAGCCCTTAGAACATTTTTTCAGTTATCAGTTAGACAGCTCCATCATAATGTGTATCTTTGGTTTAAAGTTGGGATCCAGTATCTTGCCAAAGGACACTCCTATAAAATACTCATCGCTTCGACCAGTGTCTCAAAGTTTTTAAATTCGAATCCTGCACTCTTCCCCTGAGCTACGCAGGACCTTTCTATAATTAAAGAAAGACCCCGTATATACTCTAAAGGGCATATTTTCAATCCAAGTCTCATAATACTTGGTCAGAATTCCAGAATTCTTCTCTTGATAATATGTCATACAAATGGAAAAGTAAGTCGCCTCTGACAAAAAAAAGTTGGTTACATCGTCCAATTGAAAAAAAAGCTCTCTGAGGGAGTATCTTGAGTCCAACGCCATCAATTTTGATGGAAATGTTTGTTTTGATGAAACACTGTACATGTTTGAAATGGGTTGCCTTCGGTAAAATGTTGCTCACATGACCAGACTTAAGAAAAAAGGTTTAAAAGCTGATAGCCATGTTATTGGAATATATTGTTTTTCTTGAGCTGTTGCAGCCACAGAGTTCAGTGTGGAAAGAAACTGAACCACAACAACAACAACAAAAACCACCACCACCACCAACAACAACAAAAAGAATAACTTCCAAAGACATGTGGGTCACTATGTCAAATATTTATGTGCGCTTAAGCAGTTACATTTCAGGCCGATTCCAGTCATGAAATTGTCCGGAATTTTGTCTCAATAATATTTTTGACAAAACTCAACATGGGGATTAAAAAAAGTGGTCACTAGGCCAAATCAGACAAAACCATAATAGTGCTGTAGAAACCATTTATGTTCAGTCAAATTCCAATGCAATTTTTTCAGATTACTTATATTAGATATTGTAGAGTTGCAAAAGGGCATTTTTGATCTAGAAATATGTCAAAAGATCAAATACCACAAGCCATCTATCGCTTGAATTTTATACAAATTTTTACTGATTTGCCCTCTAGCAAAAATGTTCAAATGGTTCTGCTCTGTTTCTTTAAAGTTTACAGAAGCTTAAAAAATAATGATTAACATTTCAAATTCACAGCCTCAGAAACTATGTAAAGCATTTGTACCCACATTTAATATACAGCATCCTCTGTGTGGAAAGGACAATTCTTAAAGCGATATATATAATGATTGGGTAAAATTTTACAGAAATGTTTGTCATACAAAAACAACTTGTCCTAGATCTGGAGAAACTTATTTGTTGGATGTTTAATGTTAGATGTTTGTCCTATTCCACTGAAATTATTCAGATTTTTTTTTTTTTGGCAATATGTGTAGGAATTAAGATATACATGTAGGTTACATCATCAAGATTCTATACTTGTGATTCGGTGGTCAGTGGTAGAGCGTAGGGGGAATCAAATAAATAAGTCGGCTTCGGGTTCCTAAATCTATTTTTACCAGTTATGTAAAGCCTAGTTGAGGACCGGGCTAATCACAACTCTCAGTCTCTTTGTACTCATTCTCTCAAGCCTGTGGAGTGGGTTATTTCTTCAATTTTCAAGACAAAACAACCAAATAATGTACCAACAAGTAATCTTCAAACTTGCCAAGACAAAACTTCCGATGCTGACCCTTTGAAGTGAACTTCCAAATCAACATCTCACAAGAAAAACTCATGCACAAATGAATTATGGCGGGAAACTTAATGCATCATTTATTCAACCGTTGAAAGCAAAATATAAGTAAATTAAGGGGGATAACCATGGACATATCTGTTGCATTAGGACATGAGAGATACCACCGGCTTTCTGGCTGTAGTGATATCCAAATCATGCAATGCTCCAGATCTAACTAAAGATTCCTGTGCTCTGAAGCTTGAGTCTATTTGTTTTGGGTTGGTCACACTGAACATTTTTTAATCATCATACCTCTTCGGGGCGTTCCTCGTTCGTTCAGATGTTCTGGGTGGATCTGGTGGAAGCATTCTATGTGATCTTACCTTTTTTTGGTCTTTTTTCTCTTCTCTGTTTTCAGTAGTAATCGGTTCTGCTTCAGGCTCTCTCTTTCTTCAAACTGTGGTTCTTCCTGACTTGCCTGTTCAGGAATTATTTCTTCTCTACCATCTGTTGCACTTATCTTTTGTGTACCCTGGTCTTCAACTATGGGCGGTTCCTTCTGTACTACTACTTCTAGTAGTTCTTCATCTGTCCTATCTGTTGATTCAGTATTGGAAGTATGGGCGTCCCCACACAATCCTATCTCTAATCATCAGATTCGTCTTCTGTGACGTCACAATTTTGTTCAATAAAACCCTTCTCCTTGGATGCATCCTTTTCCTCATTCATTGGCTCATTTGCTCCTTCTGACTCAACACCTTCTGTATCTTCTGTGGTATCATCTATATCATCAAAGTAGTTCACTGGATGTAAGTGGTTCCGGAGCAGTGTTTTGACTGTACAATCTGGAGCTCTTACCTGGTACACTGGTATATCCTCTCGAGGTTGTCTTATCCCTCTGTACACTGGTTCTTCATATTCGTCAGATATTTTGTGCTTACCTCCATGTGCTTAGATTTTAACCAATACTTTATCTTCCATATTCATTTTAGCTCCTCTAGTTTTCTTGTCAGAATTAATCTTTTGCTTAACTTTGGCTTTTGTTACATGTTTGTCAACAATTGCCCTAGTTTTGTTTATCGTGTCTTTAAGTTCATTTATGAATTCTTTTGTTGCTTCGCTACTTTCGTCTTGATCTCTGACATAATCAAACATGGCATCAATTGGTAGTTTTGGTTTTCTACCGAACATTAATTTATAAGGAGATACTCCAGTTTATTCATGAGGAGTGTAATTGTATGCATATACCAGAAAATTAACGTATTTCTTCCAGTCCATCTTCTGTAAGTTCTCTAAAGTTCCTAACATATCCAGTAGAGTTCTATCGAACCTATCTGGTCCTGAATTACCCTGTAGGTAATAAATGGAAATATGAGACTTCTTCATGTTTGTTATCTGGCACAGTTCTCTGATAATATCAGATTTAAAATTGGCTCCTTGATCAGAGTGGATGCGAGTTGGAATGCCATAGTGGATAATAAACTGATTATAGAAAGAGTCTGCTGTGGTTTTGGCCGTTTGGTTTATAGCCAAAGCAAACTTTGTAAAGTGATTAGTTATCACTAGCACATTTCCAAATCCTCCTTTTGAAGTCTCTTGCGAAAGAAAATCAAAACATACCAATTCTAACGGGTAGGTTGTATGTACATTTTTAAGTGGTGCTTTCATGTGCGCATTTGTCTTCCTTCGTAGACATCTTTCATAGTTTCAAACTCATTTCGCAACGTCAGATGACATATTAGGCCAAAAAAATCTTTCTCTGATAAGCTTTAATGTTCTGTCTTTCCCTGGGTGGCCAACATCATTATGCAGCCCTTTTAATTCATCATTCCTGTAACAATTGGGTATTACTAACTGCTCAACCTTGTTATTATTATGATCCACCTCGCGGAATAGTATACCTCTTTTCATCTTCAGGTTCTTAAAGTTCTTTCTCAGAATAAAATCTTCCTTTGTCTGTATATACTTTGGGATGAATTTGTCTATCACCACTTTCCTGTACCGTTCTATAGTTGGATCTTCTCTCTGTCTTTGTCGTATTTCTCGCATTTCTAACATCGCCATCGGTTGTCTTGGTGCTTCTGTTGCTTCTACAATGTTGATGTCCATGACAGGTAAGGTTTCAAAGTATGGTAGTATGACACAATTACAAATGGCTTTTACTACCTTATTCTCTATTTGGATCTTGTCCTTTTCTGGGATTTCTGTCTGCGGATACCGACTCATTGCATCAGCATCAGTGTTTTTAACTCCACTTCTGTAAAATATGTCAAAATTGTGCTGTCCTAGCGCAGCGGCCCTTCTTTGACCTGTTGCGTCTAATTTTGCGCTAGTAAGTACGTAGGTAAGTGGGTTATTATCTGTTAGAACTGAAATGATTATTCAGCAGATAATCTGAAATTTTTTCAGTAATTGCCTATTTGAGAGCTAAAAATTTAAGCTTATAAGCTGAATAATTTTTCTCTGATTTTGACAATGCTCTGCTTGCATAAGCTATGACCCTCCTTTGGTTGTCTTGCTCCTGGTATAGAACTGCTCCTAGTCCCTTTGTAGACGCATCAGTACGTAGTTCAAGTGGCTTCTGAAAATCAAGATAAGCCAATACTGGTGGGGTCGATAGTTTGATTTTCAAATCATCAAATATCTGTTGTTCCCTTTCTGTCCATAACTAATCTTTAGCTGTCTTCTTTGACTTTTTCTTTCCAGTAGGATGTGGAATAAGCTCTGCTAAAGCACGTGTAATCTTACTGAAGTCCATTATAAAGCTTCTATAATAGCTGGCAAACGATAGGAATGAATGTAGTTCTTCTGGGTTTGTAGGAGTTGGCCAATTTCGAATTTTCTCTATTTTGGAAGGATCTGTCTTTATGCCTGTATCACTCACAACATGGCCGAAAAAGGTATTCTCTTCCAGAAAAAAGAACATTTTTCAGCAGCAAGTTTCGGACTGCATTCCTTAAGTCTTGAAAAACTAAGTCCAATCTTTCCAAGTGTTCTTCAAAAGTCCTGCTGAAAATAATTAAATCTTCAAAATAGATGACATATATGTTCATATTCAAATTTTTAAGACAATCTTCCATTAATCTCTGATAAGTTGCTGGGCTATTTGTGGGACCAAAAGGCATTTTATTGTATTCCCAAAGTCCAAGAGGACCTACAGTAAATGAAGTACGGGGTTTATGCTCTTCTTCGACCTCTATCTGGTGATACCTAGATTTCATGTCAATTGTGGAAAAGTACTTTGATCCCAGTAAGCGGTCAAATACTTCCTCAATTCTTGGCAAAGCGTAGGAATCTTTTACTGTTCTTTCATTCAGACAACGATAATCTACACATAACTTTAATTTGCCTGATTTCTTCCTAATAAGAGAAATGTTTGAGGCCAAGGGTCACTTTGAAGGTCTGATTATTCCACATGACAGTAACTGTTCCAAATGTTGTCCGACTTCATCAATTATGTTTTGCGCTATTCTTCTATGTCGCTGTTTGAATAGTTTTTCGCCAAGCAGATCAATCCTATGCTTGATCTTGTCACATTGTCCAATATCTGTATCACATATGGAGAAAATGTCTTTATGTTACATCAAAAGTTGCTTAAGTGCAAGCCTTTGTTGATCATCTAGTAAGGAGTTTTGTTCTATGTTTAATTCTTCAACTATCTTTGTTCTCTGTCTGTCTACTTCATTCTGTCCTATTCTGTTGAATACTTCCTCTGTCACTTGAACCGGTTGTATTTCATGTAACACTTGCTCGGGCGAGACAGTAGTAGTAGTAGTGGTAGATAAGTTTGATATAATTACTACAAAATTCTTGATTTTCCCATACTCATACATGATGACACCTGGCGTTATGTCAACGTAATCTGGAATGGAAGAATCCTCTGTTTGTTGGATCAAGGGTACTGTTACAGAATGGTCTATCTCATTGTCCAAATAAGCTATAAGGTTAACCGTCTCATTTGGTTTCATTATGACTTGTGTGGCATGGCACTCCTTATTAATGCTATTCTATTTTTGTTCTTCTACAGAGTTCTGTTTCTTACTACCATGGTTCGGAAACAGAAGTACCAAGGTACATGAAGTTCTGCTTTCTGTAAGAATTGATCACCGAAAGTATCTTTACAGTCCTGTAACAACTCTTTCAAAATGTTCGTACCAAGGATGATTGGAGTTTTTGAAGAATAGTTGGTATCTGGAACGACCAAAAGCAGACAAAGCTTTGATTTGGAATCTGGAAGTCCTTCGGTTATGACCAAATCTTTCTCAATGTAACCTAAGTAGGGTAATTTCTGACCAGCAGCACACTCTATGTTCAAAATTTCTGTAATAGGTTGGAGTTGAGTTGTGTCTTTTAACTTTTCTTTATAGAATTTCTGTGAAACTACACTTACACAGCTTCCTGTATCAAGTAAAGCAGTGGATGGTTGGTTGTTAATCAAAATGGCAGTCTCCAACTAATTTGGGATTTTTGGTATTAGTGCTCATGTTCGATCCCTCAACAATAGCATTTAATCTTTTAAATCCTTGTCATTAGCAGGAGATTTTTTTCGGACAATCCTTTTCATTACATGTATAGCAATTCCCACTGAAATTGGTGGATGCTAAAGGTCTATTAGGTCTGTAATCTCCTTGTCCTCTATTTCTTCTATATCTGCCTTTGGATTGCCATCTTCCACCATACTTTCCTCTATAATTTTGATTACTGGAATTTCCAGACTCCTTTTCTTTCTGAAGTTGGTCTACCTTATCACTAAGTAACTTCATTATTTCCTTTCTTTTCTTCTTTCTTATCTTGAGATAACTGAGTTGCATGGCATGCCTGCACTTTTGGATCTGACGATTTCATATCCGCTTCCAACATTCGCACTTATTCTGTCGAAATCCATTGTTGTCTCACTTTTGTATTGTGTCATTCTGTTCTCAATTATGCCATAAGTACTATCAAGTTTCCTTAAAATGTCATCCACCGTTACTCCAGTACCCAATCTTCTATGTCACCTGCCTAACCTTTCACAGACCTTCTAATGCTTAAAAGAATCTGTTTCTTGCTGAAAATTCCATCAGAAAGTAAAGCTTCTACTTCAAACCTAAAAGTTTCCCATGTGACTTCACCCTTATTATCCTCTACATAAAGATTTAGAGTCTAGGTGGTTGATAATGACCATGAGATTTTGACTAAACATTGGGTTCACTCGAAAATAAGGAAAACTGTGGCATAATAGGAGTGGTTATTTCCTCACATGGAGTGAGAAGAGGGTTAGGTTCTCCTGTCTTAACCTCTGTTTTCTTCTCCGGTCCTCTCAAAAATTTTAAAAGATCTGCAGCACTCTTCACATCTGGTTCTAAATGCAATTCTCTGAATGCAGCTATCAATCTCCGCACTCCGTCAGAAATACTTAACTTGGTTTCGCCTCCTATGGCTCCAAGCTTTTCCTCATCAAGTGTTTCTTTCTCCATTTTAAATTCAAATTCAAAATATAGAAATCAACTTGACAATCGCAGTATAAAGTTCAATATCCAGTGAAGTAATCAAAGAAAAAAATAAATGCAATAAAGTACTCACCTATGTAAGACAAAAGTAAAATGCCCAAATAGGATAAGTCAGTGCCGTATCAACTATTGGAGGTAATTCAGTATTGCACTAAGTTTCACTTCAACTAATCAATAATCATAATTGAAGGAAAAAATGGAGGCAATGTACAAATAAATAATATTTATTTATAGGTCACACCACATCAAACTAATAATGCTATGCAGTTTGAGAAATTAACAAGTAATTTCTCCTTCTATTACAATGTTTTAAAAAAGAAGTAGCAAAACAACATGCTCGTCACAATGTCCTCAATAATGACCTTTTTTTCACTGGTTTGAATTATCATCAATGGCTCCTTTTCATGCAATGTTCTAAAAGATCATCTGCACTGACAAGTATAAAGGATGAATGACTTCTTTTTCCACACTGTTTTGAATAATTATCAATGTCTCCTTTTCGTACAATGTTTCAAAAGTTTGTCAAGTATAAAGGGAAAATGGAGTTCACATAAACTAAGTTGAGATCAAAATGTAAATTATGACTGGAAGCTGAAACAAAATTATTTTGCAAAAAATAAAGCAAAAATACCAATGGATAATCAAATTCAGTTCACAACGCAGTTTCCTGCAGTCTATTCTCCAAATATTCACAAGTGGAAGAAATTTATAAACAATATGATCAAATAATCTATCATATGAAAGAAGATTTAATCAAATATGATTATTTCTGTCAAAAACTATTTGCAATAATCACTATCACACTTTTTTCAAAAGGTAATCTCATTGGCTGAAATAATTTCAAAGTGTCAAAGTTATTCTCGAAACCTCTATCAACTACATCACATGTAAAAAAGGTTCACGTCAATGCAAAACAATGAAATTAATTCCTACATACAAAGTGTCTATGACGTCATATCCTTTGATCAATCACAGAGGGGGTTGTACAGGAATGTATGGCTCTGGTCAATACAAAGAGAGACACACAAGAAAAATAAGGGAGAATGGTATTCCTCTGATTCACAGAAAAGATAACCCTTCATTCGAATAGGCACAAAATCAAGTGGAAAAGACTCCATAGATGATACATTTGGACTCTGAAACAAATGCAAATAAACGGAAAAATAAAAGGATGAAAGAAGGAAATGGACGAATGAAGGGGAGTTTAAATTCAATATCACAGCATAGCTCACACGACGAAAAAGGGAGAAAGTTGCATGCTAGTAAACTTGAAATGTTAAAGAAGAACCATCACCAGTTAATTTAATTTAAAATTAGCATGTGCAATGTAGAGTGAACCCTTTCATTCTATTTACAATACGTACATTCTGCAGACGCTTTTAAACATAATAGCAGACGAATCAGGAAGACTACATTCTTAAAACCTGAAAAATTAAAATTACTCATGTGTGATGAAATTTAAAGTACTACTCACATCTGTTGGTCACTAGAATCTCTATATACACAGAAAAAAAAAAACAGTCTAGTTTAGTTCACTTGAAGTTGATGCACAGTATTAAATTGTCCAGGTAAGCAAGATGTTCTTGATGTTGTTGTTGTTGGGTCCCATTCGTCCTTCTACAATAGATAGGCCTAGGTTTTTTAAGTTTGGCACCAAATGTGACTCGGTGGTCAGTGGTAGAGCGTAGGGGGAATCAAATAAATAAGTCGGCTTCGGGTTCCTAAATCTATTTTTACCAGTTATGTTAAGCCCAGTTGAGGACCGGGCTAATCACAACTCTCAGTCTCTTTGTACTCGTTCTCTCATGCCTGTAGAGTGGGTTATTTCTTCAGTTTTCAAGACAAAAGCTGATCCTACATAATGTGCCAACAAGTAATTTTCGAACTTGCCAAGACAAAACTTCCGATGCTAACCCTTTGAAGTGAACTTCCAAATCGACATCTCACAAGAAAAACACATGCACAAATGAATTATGGCGGGAAACTTAATGCATCATTGATTCAACTGTTGAAAGCAAAATGTTAGTAAATTTAGGGGGATTACCTCATAAAGCAATTGGCATGGTTTTTCAATGGTTATTCCTCTTTAATAGCAAAAATCAACCTGGTTACCTGGTTAATAGGATGTTTGTCCTATTCCACTGAAATTATTCAGAATGTTTTTTTTTTGGCAAATGTGTTGGAATTAAGATATACATATAGGTTACATCATCAAGATTCTACAATGCGAAAAAAATCATGAACAAATTATTAACCTGGAGGCCTTATTTTTCCCCAAACTCTTTCAAGGCATTAATAGGCCAGGGAGGAACTGCAAATATTTATGGATCTTGGCCACTTTTTTTTTTATTCCATTATACCTTTTGATAACTGTTTTTAACGTGATGTTACCTGGGGCTAGAGACTAGGTCACTTCGAATTTTTAAAAGCTGTTCCTGGTGCATCAATGACAGTTCTCACAATATATTTCTTTTAAATGTAAATTTTGATACTTATGTTTGTAGTTTTAGGTAGACTATTCCGATCTAATGCTTGAATATCATATTTTTCGCAGTTAGGGTATCTTGTGTCTTGAATGCTGTTGATAGATTTTCCTTTTGAATTTTTTTTTTTTTTAAAAAGGTGCACACTTCTAATCCATTTCACACCAGGAGACTTTCAGGACTATCAGTCCTTTGTTTTATCTCGTACATTTTCTCACACGGCTTGAACAGCTAAAAACAAGCACCCGGAAAGTTACTATAACATGATATTCCGTATATACAATAATAAAAAAAAAAAGTTGAAATTTACATCAAATAAGCTAATAAAATACGACTTTTCATTTAGCATTATTTCATGTTTAACTATTTACTATACAAGCTCGAGTTTTAACGACCCTAAGAAAAATAGGCTTTTGGAAAAAAAAAGTGGGAAAAGAAGAAAATGTTAGTAACCAGCATTTTCTCCTTTTTTCACAATGTTTTCTAGCCTTTCTTACACAAATTCTAACATTTGGGCTGGGTTTTATTTGTTTTCTGCAAATGCTTTCAATTTGGAACCAAACAGTCTAAACATTTGTCTTTTGGCATAGCGTTGACCCTTAAAGTGCTATAGAGATGATTTTTTTTTAGTCAGTACATAAGATATTCCACTTTCAAGACTGTTTTTTTTTTGTCAGAATATCTGGGAAAGTGGTGGGCAGACTATATGGATTCCAATCTTGATCTACACTGACCACAAAAGAAGCACAACACGGGTTCAGCACTTCAAGAATTACACAAATAATTATAGATTACAAAACACTAGCGTGTAAATCACAAGAAATAATCAAACGTCAATTATGAATATGTTAATGCGAATTAAGCAAAGTTTAGTCGGATAAATAATAGGCAAGTAGAGTTGTACCTAGGCTAATATAGGACTGTGTCATTTAATAAATTCTTACATAATAGCCATGCTCTGTGAAAAGGGAGCTTAATGCATCTGCGAAAAGAATCGACCCAGGTCAGCCTGCTCAGTCCGGACAGGCTGACCTGGGCCGAAACTTTTCGCTATCGATCAATTTTCTGTATGTTCAAGGACAAGTCCACCTCATGATTCAGTCGGTTGTTAAAAAAAAGTGGCTATTATGGATCCATAATTATGTGATGTCTTTTTCGGTATAATGCACCAGGGAGATACATTAAGCCCCCTTTTCACAGAGCATGACCTAATCATATTATGAAACACATTTCTTTCAACTAAAATGTATGGAAGTTCAGATGTCACATTCGATCCGATCTGATCCTGATCAGCACCGTTCATAAAAGCCACAAGTTCAAATGTTAAAGCAAAGAAATTAGCACATTCCAAAAATATAGGCCAAGAAGAGTAAATATGAGCCATGCACTGTGACAAACATCTACAAAAAGTATCAACACAGGACAACCTGCGCAGTGCAGGCAGACTGACCTAGGCCGAAACTTTTTGCTACTGGTCATTTTTCTGCGTGTCCAAGGACCGGTTTACAGCATGATTCAGTCATGTGTTAGACAAAATGAACCATGTGAATCCATAAGCATTGGGTGACTTGCTTGTTATCATGCGTCACGGAGATGTCTAACGCCCCCTTTTTACCACAGCATGGTTCATATCTTCTTAATGCATTTGGTTTGATGAATAATACTTTTTCGCAGTAAACATTTCCGGCGCCAAACAAATGAGAACGCTCTGGAAAAATGGGGTTTAATGCATTTCCGTGATACTAAGCAAGTCATCATATTATTATGGATCCATAAAATCCATTTTGTTTAACAACTGACTGAATCATGAGGTTGACCGGTCCCTTAATATGCAGAAAATTTACCAATAGCAAACAGTTTCGAACAAGATCTGCCCGCGCTGGCTGACCTGAGTCTTTAGTTTTACAGCTGCATCAAAACCTTTTCACAGATCATCAGTCAAATATTTCGTGAACATGCCAGGGTTGTTCCTTCCCTATGATATTATATGAGCCATGCCTTGTGAAAAGGGGGCTTATTTCATCTGCGAAAAGTATCGACCCAGGTCAGCCTGCGCAGTCCGCGCAGACTGACCTGGTTGGGCTGAAACTTTTCGCCACTGGTCAATTTTCTGTATGTCCAAGGACCATTCTACCTCTTGATTACATCGACAGTAGAAAAAAAGTGGCTATTATGGATTCATAATTATGTGATGGCTTGAAAGGTATAATGCATCACGGAGATACATTAAGGCCCTTTTGCCAGAGCATGGCTCATGTTTATCGTTACTGTGATGAGCGACTGATTGTGGTGCACAAGAGATAGTAGAGCAAAACAATGAGTGAAAAGAATTGCCATTGAATTGCCTTATGACCAAATGTCCACCACAGAATCTGAATTACAGCAAACGAATAATTTATTCAAAAGTCTGCCAGTTACTATGTTCGCAGAATTGCGCCACTCCTTTAACCATCAAAGGTCCATCTTTATAAAGATAGAGGCTTGGCCAGACATGAAATTCTAATTCCGAGCCAGATTGTGTAAATCTACGGAGTCTGTCGAAGTTGTGTTCTTTGAATTCCAGATACATGGGCGGATCTTGAACAGACATCAACCAACATATTTCGATAGATTCATCCAAGTATTTTTGCGCTGCTTCATGTTCGATAGTTTCTGCAAAACTGGGCTCAGACTCTTGTTTAACCAGAACAATGATCTTCTGTAAATAAGAAATCAAATAAAAGTGTCTAGATTGTTCATATCACGACAAGACACTCTACGAAAATGGATATAACTATCCAAAACCCCTTTATTTGAATCATATTCTAATTTAGTTCGACTCAAAACTTTCAAAATTGTTGAAATGTATGTTGCTGAAAATTAGTCAGTGAACCCTGCCATGAATCTCGATCATGTCGTAATGTAACATTATTACCTCATCAACGTTTTAATGAGATTTTTTGTGATTTGAAATATATACTCAGACGAAATTAGCAATGTTATCAGGAAATTACATGCATCAAATCACAGAAAAGGTATGCCAAATCCATACGTAGATCTATCTGGAAAAAGTAAGAAGAATTCGGCAATGTATAAAAACATACAAAAGGAGGTAGGAAGAGAAGAAAGGCAGGCAGTCAATTATAAAACAATGACAAAAAAGAAATTTAGATTCTTAGAGTTATTGAAAATTAATTAAAGAAATTAATGAACTAATAAGATATACGAGCATCAAAAACACTGAAAAAAAACTGTACTTTTCTGAGTATGGACACATCTGGTTTGACAGTTTTCCTCTTATCCTTAATTGCCTTCATAATTGTTTTGGGTAACTCTGTTACCTGCAATATACAAATCTGAAATCAGCCTAAATTTACGTTGGTCTGAAAAGTTTTAAATTAAATGAAGTACAAACAGCGTTAATATCAGCATAAATTGAAGGTTATACCACTATGCAATTAATGTCTTCCTTTGTAGCTAATATAAGACGGTTTCAGTCCTTAAAAGCATCTTTATACTTATAAAGATATTTAAATGGACATACAGTAAACCCATAATGACAGCTACTTGTATCTGGAAAATAATGCCACTTGCCCTCTCCAAAATATATGCAGGATTCCAATCCTGTGGTTAAACGGGCAAATATACATTGAACATTCTACAGGCCATTTGCATAGAAGTTTGACATGAAATAAAACCAGAATTAAAAAAAAGTCTTATTCATTAATTTTTCCAGCATTCACTTGATTCCGGATGGTTCTTAGTGTGATGATTGACAACATTTCTGGTACCTCCTCTGTTATAGAACAAATTGCATCTGGTGTAAAAACTCTTCCAGAAATAACTGATGTAGGTGTGAAGAAAATGATCGTTTGTTGTTTTAACTCTTTACCAAAACGACAAAAAATGAGACTCGTTCGATCTACAAGCATTTTCAGACGACAATTCAAATGTGACTTAAATGATGAATTTTGATAGGGTAGAACATATTTTGGGAAAAGGAGAAATTGCTGGTTACCAGCAGTTTCTCATTTTCCCTCCATGTTTTCAAAGGGCTTCTTCTCAGGGTCGTTGAAACTAGGAATGCTGAGGTTAAGGACAAACTGGAATGGCTACGACCATAGGCTTTACAAAAATATTTAGTTTGATATAGGCAATGTTCAAAATCAAACTTTCTTACCACGCCACTCTGTTCTGCGCCGGGACTGGAATCTGTTTCAGCCTGTCGAAAGAGAAATCAATCATGATGCAAATAAGGTAATTTTGATACTTGAAAATCTTTCTGTATACACAACTGTTTTTGACTAGTTTTAAATGCAGTATTTGATAATGAAATACATGGAGTACTCAAACCAGACAGGAAAAATAAAAAAAAAAAAGTATGCTTACAAACGGGTATGACTAGATACCGAAAATAGCCTATTTTCGCGAAAATAGCTTCCCCTCTACGAAAATAGCTTCCGCTAATTGATATATGGATACATGCTTGAATATATTGCGTTTATTTGTCATTTTCATGTACTGTCTTTCGTAATATATTGATAACGTGCTGAAAAAGGGTGAAATTGTAATTGATCGGTCTTAATAAAAGTTTTTATACGACCGGACCATCAATTTACATGTAGATACATGTTTGAATATATTTCTTTTATTTGACATTTTATGTACTATCTTTCGTAATATATTGATAAAGTGCTGAAAAAAGCTGAATTATAATTAATCGACCTTAATAAAGTTTTTGTACCACCGGACCATGAATATACAGCCTATTTACGTGAAAATAGCTTCCCCTCTACGAAAATAGCTTCCATTAATTGATATATGGATACATGTTTGAATATATTGCTTTTATTTGTCATTTTCTTGTACTATCTTTCGTAATATTTATTGATAAGGACTGAAAAAGGGTGAATTGTAATAAATCGATCTTAATAAAGTTTTTATACGACCTGACCCTGCATATACAGCCTATTTTCGTGAAAATGCATATACAGCTTATTTTCGTGAAAATAACTTTCCCTCTACGAAAATAGCTCCCATTGATTGATATAGGGATACATGTTTGAATAATATTGCTTTTATTTGTCATTTTCATGTACTGTCTTTCGTAACATATATTGATAAGAGCTGAAAAAAGAGTGAATTGTAATAAATCGATCTTAATAAAGTTTTTATACGACCAAACCCTGCATATACAGCCTATTTTCGTGAAAATGCATATAAAGCCTATTTTTGTGAAAATCGCTTTCCCTCTACGAAAAAAGGAATATAAGAATACATGTTTGAATATATCGCTTCTTTTTTTTGTCATTTTTATGCACTATCTTTCATAATATATATTGATAACGTGTTGAAAAGGGGTGACTTGAAATTTATCGATCCTAATAAAGTTTTTATACGACTGCACCATGCATATATAACCTATTTTCAAGTCGCGAAAATAGCTTTCCATCTACGAAAATAGCTTCTATTAATTGAAACATATACTATCTTCCATCATGTACTGGAAACGTGTTAAAGAGCCATGATTTCTTTGTATTTGTTCGGTTTTTGTAAAAACAAATTATTCATTGAACAACAATACAGAAAATAAAGAGGAAAATTCTAATTACGAAGCATTACAAATGCAAAATTTCTGCGATGAAAATAGCAGATTACAATTACGAAAATAGCCCTATTGCAAGTTTTGTTTGATAAACATATACTTATTATATTTTATTCATTTATTTGTTCATTTTTCTATTCATTTATCAATATTTACATGATATAATAATAATAATAATAATAGTGATGATAATTGTTTAATACATAGCACAATGATGAACAGCACTGTAATCTATTTGGCTGTACCAAAGCACCAAATAGAAGACCGACACCGATTATCGCAAGTGTGACATTGATAACACATCATTATCATAGGTGTTATAGTCCGATCAAGCTATTTTCGTATACTCATGTGGCTAAACTATTTTCGTGGTAGCTTAAACTGTTAGCACAAGCTATTTTCGTTAGGTTGCCATTTTTGTATCGTAGTCGAAAAAAATCTCAGAGGAAAGAAATGTTGTGGAAGGAACTTGCAATCACACGCTATTTTCGTTATATTTTTAGAGGGGCCAAGTCCGGTAGAAAACATCCAGGGAAAAAGGAGAAAATGCCGGTAACCAGCATTTTCACCTTTTTACAGAATGTTTTATACCCTTTCTTCCGAAAGTTGCAAAAATTTAGCAACAGACAGACAGACGGACAGACGGACAGACAGACATGGATGGGTGGTTCTTTATCTAGTTGATCGATACATGCAACTGTTATTAATTACTTGAATATGTTATCACATGTATTCTATTAATCAGCTATTAATGGCTTGTGATTTGCTTGCGATGAGTGACACACCTCTATTTAATTCGATGTATATACAATAAAGTGTATTGTACTGTATATTTAATGAAAAAAAAAAAGGCCTAAGTCGCATTGAACTGCACGAACTACATGTATTGCACAGTGTCTTTCGCTATTTTTGTTGTTAGTTACATTTATATTATTAGAAAAGTTCACTCATGGTAATCTTGGATTTAAACTTCAATGCAAATTCTATGGAGTTCCAGGAATGGCCACTAGATGAAATTTTCAAGCGATGTTCGATCGTCTTTGCTCTGACCAACCTAGGTCACCGTGTATCATCGACTCTGGAACTTGGTACCGGCTGAAGCGGTGATAAACAAAAGCTGGTTATGTCCAGGTTAAGAAAATTCTTTATTTTTTGATATTCTGTCGCGATATTAGGTATCATGAGAATGTCTCCATTTACAGAACGTATTTTTGTTTGAAATGCACATCCAGAAATTATATGAAAATGATTTAAAGTTCACTTTTTATTGTAAAACGAGCTGTCTGGTACTGCCGAAATTATGTGTCGTCAAAACTCACCTGTTTATCATACAAACGGTTGTGACAAATTTCAACCTATTATTATGCATATGCATCCCCATCACCGCTGCTTATTTATAATCAATAACTTTCTCAAAACAATAATGGAACTCGATAAAAACATCTAAAACTCCGAAAGCTTGAGTACGGCAATTTGTTGCACTACATAGAAATACTGGACGGCGTCTTGCTAGCTAACTGTACGGCGATTTATAGTGAAAATACATGTAATAGAATTTAACGCAATGTAGCGCACGAAAAGGTATTACATGTATTTACTAATTAATACCATTTTCTCAGTGGCCAACGTAAATACATGTATTATCGGAGATATTACCAGAGAGAAATATTTCCAGTATCTTGGACTAAAGATGGATTCATTTATACGGTGGCCGTTGTAGGGTACATTGTATTTCACTTGAGACATACTTTTTAACTGTGAGGAAAACGGTCAACACGTATAGAGAAAAGTTTTAACTTTCCTTAAAAAGATGGGGGAAAAACCAAGTAGTATCATGACAGACAGACAGACAGACAGACAGAAAGACAGACAGACAGACATTGCCATTAATTTAGCCTAATTAAAAGTGTCTCAAGCTGTAAGAATATCGGTGGTATTATTTATGTCGAAATTTTTAGACGCTGGTTCAGCCCTAACCATGCGAACTAACCATGCCAGTTTCCAGTATAAAAACATTATATATGTTCTTGTGACTGTATTTTGTAGCAGGTGCATGCATGCGCATTGCATATCAAATTCAAGTGCAGTTGTTGATATTTACAAGGATACAAATATAAATGGTTTCCTACATGGGCAATCGCCACAGATGAACTTTTCAAATGGCCCTCGTACCGAGCAGCACCAACAAGTACAATCAATATGCGCGACAAGCAAATACATCAGCTCAGCCTCCGTATCTATAGAGTCTGTCATAGTCTTTGGTGGTCGCTTGAAGTAGAGTTGGGTCCTAAGCCATCAATAGAGAGGTCATTGTTGAAGACGCTGATCTAAATCAATAGGCTGATCTTAACAGGATGCTCATGTAAACTGTAGAATTTGTTCGGGGGGGGGGGGGGGGATAATATGACCTTATCGGGCAGAGTAGACTAAAGATCAGACTGCACGTTTTGTGTTGCTTGATCTTAATCTACACTCTCCGCAGAGATCTTTAAGTCGCGCTTAGCAGCCTAAGGGTTAACACAATCTATTTTGGTACAAAGGTTTCTATTTTCGTATCCAGTGGGACAGAGGGGCCAAGCCAGGTAGGGCTGTCCATAGCGCACAAGACTGTAAAACATTGGGTCACTGGATCGAATCCCCAAGATTGGACAATATCTTTCCGAGGATTGTTGCTACTCTTGATCTTTCAGCCCAAAATATAAAAATCCACTGAAAAGCAAAAAGACTCTTTTTCTACTAAAAGAAAAAAAAAAAAAAAAAAAAAAAAAAAAGCGGACGGTAAAGATCAAGATCAGATCAGACTGAACACAGATTTTGAATCGTTCGATTCAAAATATAAAATCATGTGAGGAAACTGCTTACTATAACCCATCCTGCCCTTTCAAACATTTACGTCATTTGTTTTTTGTCTAGAAATTAGATTGAGATTAACAAAGGTTCAGTCTTTATCACGTAATTCCAAGATTAAATGACATAGACGAATAATGCTTTCAAAACATGGTAAGAAAATGTGCTGATATCCCAAAATTTTCTATCAGTCCGGAAAAAAAAAAAAAAAAAAAAAAAATCATCTTTTGAGATACATATATTTGAAGTCCATCTTATATATCAATTATTGACGCGGTATACTTAAAACAAATGATTTAAAACTAATTAAAGTAAAGCGCCAAAGAACCTATTAAGGGAATGTCGAAATGGATTGCCGCATAAAAAGAACGTGCGAAATTAACAAAAAAAAAAACAATAGAGGTGGTATAATATAATTATACGTGATCAGTGTAGTTTGTACATGTGCTATTCGTTTCAAAGCTGATTGACGGATCCCGAAATTGCCCCCTACCACCCTACCAAACACTGTGATCCGTCATGGATTAAGACCTGATTAATGATAGCATACACGTATTTAAAAAAAGATGTAATTAAGAAATAATTCGGATCAAGAAGTGTATAAGAAATAAATAATCAAAGGTTACTTTTGATGTGTCAGGCGGTCATGGGCTATTTTCGTATTATCAGGTGATAAAACTATTTTTGTTAACTGGTTTTAAGCCATTTTCGTATTGTCAGATGAGAAAACTATTCTCGTGAAAACTGGCTATGGACATAAGAATGATATTTTTGCACCGAACTAAATATTCAAATAAATATTCAAAGTTTATTTTCGTATTATCGGGTGATAAAACTATTTTCGTAGTTGATTTAAAGCTATTTTCGTGAAAACTGGATACAGACACAAGCTATTTTCGTACAAAGAATGCGAGAAGCGGACATTTAATTTTACAATAAAAGTTATTTCTTTTTACCTTTCAAAAATTGAAGTTCATGAAAAGTTAAATAAACATGTTCTTTGAGCCCTAATTCTGCAATGAGAAAAAATATTTTCTTAATTAAGAAATTTGTCCATTGCTGCAATCACTAGGTATTTTCATAGGAAGGAAGCTGTTTTCGGAGAAAGTAATTATTTCTATCTCTCACCAAATAGCCCCTACTACCATTCTAATGGCCATATTCAATATCGATGATAAATATAACAAAACTAAACAAAAGATAAATGAGGTTAAAATATTATCTCAATCTCGAGAGAAAGAAAACAGTAACATCGATTTAATGTTTTTTTTTCGTACTGTCAATTTATTTTCGAAGTTAAACAGAAAAATAAATAAATTGCTTGATGAAATTAATCCTGTCTAGAAATGAGAAAATAGGGATATTTTTAATATTTTAGTATTCTATACATTAAATATGCAACGAAAATAGTCTTCGATATACGACCATGCCGCACGAAAAGCTATTTTCGTAGAGGGAAAGCTGTTTTCGCGAAAATAGGCTATATATGCATTGTCCGGTCATATAAAAAACTATATGAAAATAATTCATATTAAAATTAAGGTCGATTAATTCCAATTCACCCTTTTTCAACACGTTATCAATATATATTATGAAAGATAGTCCATGAAAATGACAAATAAAAGCAATATATTCAAACATGTATCCATTTATCAATTAGTGGAAGCTATTTTCGTTGAAGGGAAGCTATTTTCGCGAAAATAGGCTATTTTCGGTATCCAATCATACCGCTTACAAACCCGTAAAATTATTGGATATATTCAGTATGTAAAAACTAAGAGTTTTCTTTTTTGCAAGAAGAATAAGATCAATCGCTGTGTTTACAAATAAATATTATGCAAAACTTCAGTTTCATAGCATAGATTAAAATTTGCATAGTCGTTTAACAGAAAACATATCTTGAATTCTATGAAAGGATAAGAAAATAGGAAATTTATCATTTAAATAAGCAAGAGAAATACAGCATTTTATTTCTTTCTTCGATCAGAAATTGAACGCATAACTACACTATCTCAAATACACTAGATCTGACTGAATTTTTAAATAATAGTTAGATATTAGGGAAAAAACAGACGTGCAACGAGTCTGTACTAGAAGCAAACTCTAAGCCTTTCATCACACAACAGACTTACCGCAGGATTTGTGAAGACATACTTCAACATAGTCAGTTGTTTCTCAGCACTGTCTTGACAAACAGCGAATGTAGACTGAAAACAGACGAAATTGCACACCATAGTGTTTTATATCTGACGAAAGTTATTATATTTACCACAGACTGAAGTTTGTCATAATATTATTTTTAATATTTTAAACACGATACAAAACTCCATATTTTGACACACAGTTCAACGAACATTGAACGTTTATAAAAATATGCTTATACTTTCGACGACTTCTCTTACACTCAGCTTTCTAAAAACAGAAGCAAGTGCATATAGCTTTTCCAATTGATGCAATTGCTTGTTATGATGTAGTAAATGTGTAACAGAAACATCATTTATTTTGGTTAGATATCTGGTTAATAATGGACATTGATTTTGTTCTGCGATATAATTATTAAAAACATACAAGTGTCTTCAATACTGATGTGTTTATTCGTCTTGTCAACCTTTTCCTTAATACATCGTAAAACAAAAAGTCATTTAACATTTTGCTTTACAACTGCACTCTGAGTTTTACCACGTCATTCTTTCTGGATCAAATGTACATATTCATGTACATGTAGGTCGATATGGTAGTTGAACACCCTGAAGAATGTTGGTACATAAAAGTTGAAGCCTTAATGCTATCAATAGAACTCGAAAATGATAAAATACAAGGTAGCTACTCACTTTTATAATATTCAGCAGAAACTGTGCTGTCTTTTTCGTTAATTCTTCCTCACTGTAACTGACTTTAGACATGTCAGTCAGGATCTCTTGAGCATCTGTATATTGATTGTCATAAAGTTCAGTGAGTCTTTCACTCAATTTAATTGGACGATTTTCGTCACTTAAGTCTGTGACTTTCGGATTTCTATCGGTTAATTGCGCTGCCATGTTTTCACTCAATCTGTAACGATCAATAATAATGATAATCATAATAATAATGATAATAATAATAATAATAATAATAACGTCAATTGTCTGATTAGGTTGCATTATGCGCCGGACAAATTAACCTTAAACACTATCTGTTATGTCCCTCCTTGTTTTACACAGTGATCTAGATGATTTCGAACCTTGGTAAGATATATTCAAACATGTCTGACTGATTGTTACAATATATATTTTGATGAAGTTTCCTCATAAGTTGGAAAGATGTACCTTCTATCTTGTGCAAAGTTTTCCTTTTAACATGACCTATTGATATTCCCAGATGACCCAAAGTTAAATTTGGCCGGGATTATCAACAGTAGTAATCTATTTTTGTGTAAGATCATCGATTTGGCCTCTAGACTGACCACGAGACAAACTAGAAACCATGCACACAGAAATATAACAATAGCTTGACTGTGCTCTAGAAAACAAATTTTGGAACAGCATTACGATGGAAACTGTTTAAATGCTCGTTTTTCTCGTATGCTACTTGACACTATCACACCCGCAGTTCGACTCTAATGAATTTATCAAAGAGAATGCTGATAAATTTCAGTTCCTACTAATTTGTCTTCACGGCAAATAAAGCAACATGAATTGGACAATATTTAAAAGAAAAAGGTTTTATTTTTTTACATATAACAGACAACTATTCTAAATGGGGAAACAAAATTACCTCAACAATGCTTCTTCTTTCTCTTTTGAGACACGAACTATCTGTTCTTGCAATGACTCCTCCAAAGCTATGCGTGCCTGCATTTGTGCTTGAGCTTGAGATTTCATTCTGTGAAATTAATCGAAACGTCAAAATAGATAATTTGCAGAAAAGCACTTGGAAAACTCAACGAGGTTCAATTTAACATAATCGAGATCGAAGTCATATATTGTTATTTGCACACATTCGTTTTCTTTTCAAGTCGTCTATTAATGTACTCTATAAACTCTTGAACATTTCCCCATTATACCTTCATATCCCTAGCATTATTCCCTTTTCTATTTTATCCACTTCAATGCAAAAATACTCATAACATATCACAATTTCTTTCCTATTTAAAATTTTGACGTGCCCTTTGTTAATGATCATTATTTCTATGTATATAATTCTAGTATGATTTTTTTCAACGAACCAATTGGAAATTCGATGATTAAACAGGTGTATATGACTTATTGATTGTTTTTACTATAGATGGAGTGATGATTTATTTAAAAAGTTGAAATACCAAACTGAGAGGAAGGTGACGTTGAATTCTCTGACCGTAGTACTTTGCAAAAGTTGACCTGCTAAGTTAAACATATTTTCAGAAGTATAAAATGAAATTTTGTATTTTAAATGTTTAGAAGTCTGTTCATAAGACTCGGATAAATATTTAAAAACTGCTCAATCACGAGGTAAATGTATTAAAAACATATTTCAACCGATAATAAGGGCCCAAAAAGAAATAAATCATTTACCGACAATTTATCGACAAGGCATTATCCTTCACCTCTTGCAACGTTTTACATTTGTTTGTTAATCTTTCAACCTCAAACTGGCAAGAATTTGATCTGCCATAAAGATAAAAATTTACACAAGCACCATTTGAAAAGTTATTAAGAAATCATTTTTCTTTTGGAGATAACCGAGCCTGAGAACGGCTAACTTAGGGGAATAGATAACCTGCCTTAACATAAAAACAAATACAGCAAAAATCAAATAAAGACGCAAACCGATTTACTGCAATTTATCCCTTTTTGTACGCAGGAATCGATGACCATTCTATTCTGGGCAAACAATAGACTTCATGGACTAACTTTTTACGTGATGCATTCGCTCCCTTTTATATATTTCCGTGGTCATTTTTTAAGGACAATTATTTAAAAAAAATGTTCAGTAGATATCATAACGCATTTACAAAATTGGTTCTTTATCAATGATTTGATGCCTGAAAATACAAGAATAGTGATAATAAGAACTGAACCGACAATCGGTTTTGCCACAAATTATCGTGACCCAGTTTTAATACCAGTATTTGACGGGCCCAAAATACTTGGTAGAACATATGTAAGCAATTTAATTCCAGGTATATACATGAAAACCTTTTTGCAAGTTGTCTTGAAATTACTTTTTGTTTTTTTTATCATTATCAGATTTCTGGTAGAGCAGCATTACTCTTGGACTTTCAAGAAGTATCCATCGGTATTTTGGACATGTGTGCTGCTCCTTATTTGTCAACTTCTGTCTAAACAATAATGTAAAGTTCCGAGCAATTCTTCGTGCTTGAAGAGCACCGATATAATGTATAATGATTATCTCCCTGTAAATAGTTGTAACTGACAATGAACTGCTTTAAATATATATTACACATTAGAATCCCTGTAAATAGTTGTAACTGACAATGAACTGCTTTAAATATATATTACACATTAGAATTTTCTTTCAGAAATAAGGTGAGAAAATCTGACATGTTAAAATATTTTCAAGTCAAAATCTGAATTATTTTGATCAAACCGAATGGCTTTTACTGTAAGACTATGTCGTTCTGAATCGTTAAAATTTAACAAAATCAATTACAGTAAAGCATTTAAGCTCTGACGCCTTTTCTTTCCGCAATAATGCTTTCCTAATTGTTTTTGAGAACCAAACTTTCTATGTATATAACATGTAAGTGTTCATTACTTGATTTTCAAAAGGTGAAAATATTTCAATTACAATATCGATTTGCAGCTTAAATTTGTCTATAAATTCAGAATTATAGTAAAACTAACTATGACAATGATTTAAAAGTCGTTTCTGCCATTATGCAATACTTCCACCAAAGCAATTTAACAGCTAAAACTTGAATGTAGAAGATTTAAAATAAGTAAGATCTATCAGTAAAATAGAATGACACAATGACTGCATGGCGTGAGAGAAAAAGAACGATGCCTAATATTGTAATATCAAAATAATCAAACTTTAGTAGAAATCTTACTTATTTCCATTAACGGTAAAAAACAGGTTTTCCAAAAAGAAATACCCTTACCTAGTCACTTCATCATCTTTTGCCTGTAAAGCAATATCTAGCTTTTGTTGTAAAGTTTTGTTTTTACTTTCTAAATTTTTTACTTCAGCCTCGTGAGTTGTCCTTTCATCTTCAACCTTATTCTGTAATCTAGAAAAAATTAAAACTATTGAAAGAAAATTTTGCCCTGACAAATATTTGACATTGATTTTCAAAAATTACGCCTCTTTGAGACTGTACCATGACTGCCATGGGAAACTTCCCAATTTCCCTGAAATTTATTGATTTAAACCTCCCTGTAAATATCCAGCTACAAAAATCCTCCAGTTCTCAAAAATGCGTCAGGTCAAAACTGACTGTGTTTTTAATTCCAGGTATATACTTGAATTTTTTTGTGTGTCTTGCCTAGAAATTACAGTTTTTTTTTTCTTATCATTATCAGATTTCTGGTAGAGCAACATTACTCTTGGACTTTCAAGAAGTATCCATCGGTATTTTGGACATGTGTGCCGCTCCTTATTCGTCAACTTCTGTCTAAACAATAATGTAAAGTTCTGAGTAAACCTTCGTTCTTGAAGAACACCGATATATTGTATAATGATTATCTCCCTGTAAAAATTGTGGCTGACAATGAACTACTTTAAATATATATTACACATTACAATTGCATTTTTTCATTTGGAACTAAGGCAAGAAAATCTTACATGTTAAAAAATATTTTCAAGTCGAAATCTGAAATATTTTGATCAATCCAAAGTGTTTTTATTTTAAAACTATGTCTTTTTCACTTATTTAAATTTTATACAGTCATTTGCCTATTCTTTTTGCTATAATTATGTCCTAATTATTTCTGAGAACCAAACTTTCTATGTATGTAACACGTAAGTGTTCATTACTTGATTTTCAAAAGGGAAAAATATTGCAATTACAATATCGATTCACAACTTAAGTTGGAATATATATTGAGCTTTATAGTAAAACTAACCATGAAAGTGATTTAAAAGTTTCTGCCATTATGCAACATTTCCACCAATGCAATTCAACAACTAAAATTCGAATGTAGAAGATATAAAATAAGTAAGGTCTATCAGTAAAATAGAATTGACACAATGACTGCGTGGCGTGAGAAAAAAGGAACGATGCCTAATAATTTGATATCAAAATAATCAAACTTTGGAAGAAATCATACTCGTTTCCATTAACGCTAAATAACAGGTTTCCCAAAAAGAAATACCATTACCTTGTCACTTCATCATGTTTTGCCTGTAAAGCAATATCTAGCTTTTCTTGCAAATTTTTGTTTTTACTTTCTAAATTTTTTACTTCAGCCTCATGAGTTGTCCTTTCATTTTCAACCTCATTCTGTAATCTAGAGTAAAATGTAAAGTATAAATGAAAACTTTCTTCGTGAAATTGATTTTCAAAAGTTACGCCCCTTTCAGACTGTACCATGACTGCCATGGGAAACCTCCCAACTTCCCTGATATTAACTGAATTAACTTTTTACCAAAGGATAAAAATGTAGACCTGTCCAAATTGAAAGCAATTGCAGACAACAAGTAAATGTGGCTCAACCAATGGAATTTCTCCTTGATAGGTTAGAGAACACTGTGGAAAGGGAAAATGCTGGTTAACAATTTTCTCCTTTCCCCACAATGTTTTCAAAATGCTTCTTCCTCAGGGTCGTTTAAACTCGGGATTGTGTGGTAAAGCGTTAAGCCTATCAGTAAAGATCCAGCTACAGAAAACCTCACGTTTCAAAATGCGTCTGGTCAAAACTGATTGTGTTTTAAAGTTGTAAAGCTATGTCCGTTTATGTCATTCTGAAAATAACACATTTCTAACACTGACTGCTCGTATCGCAGCATCACTTGTATGATAAATTGAGTTTATTTTACATATCTATCGATAATAAGGTTAAGTGGAACCAGTAAAATACATGTACTTCAAATTATAGCGATGTATAACAAAATGTCACCTCTATTATTACTTTACTATAATCTGTTTAAATTGATTTTTTTTACCTTAAGGTTTGGTCCTCGGCTATTAAAGCTGTTCTTTGGTCTCCAATCAGGTCTTTTCTGCGAGCAAAAAAGTACACACACATTAAGGACTGAATTTCATTCTCTACTTTTGTTTTGATCAGTTGCATTTAATTTTTTTTTTTTTCACATCCATAATTTAGATCAATCACTCAGGATATTTGGTTTCCTAAAAACCAAAACAGACGCTGCACTATGTTATGGGTAGTCAAAAGAGACACTCAACACCTACACTACTGAGCACTAAGCTCTTCTGTTGTTATCAATAACTCATTGTCTTGGTAACACCCCATCAGTGCACTAGGGCTGACTGTTCTATATGGTTTTTCATCAATTTATCAATTGAGAATTTGATGAAAGAGGAAAATTCAATAGCCCGGTATCTATTAGATCAGAATTCTAGATCAGAATATTATATAAATTTTTACCGCTATTATATTCTGTCATACCTTAGTAACACTTTAAGGGTAAATTCTGATTCTTTTACTTGAATTACTTTCATCTTCTTGAGGCAAAAGTTCTATCTATGATTATGTTAATCGAATCATAATCAGTATCAAGATTTTTACTGAAGAGTTAGTTCCAGAGCATGAAAAAAAAAAAAAAAAAAAAAAATGACTGGTACATATAACAATAACATGCATGGTTGTTTGTCTGATCTCATTAATTTATTGATTGATAAACAAAATGAGACGTCAATAATCTCAGCATGAACCTTGAAGATGCTGCACCTGCATCTCTCTCTCCCTCAACGGGATACTTTTCAAGCGTTGTATTTCTTGATCTGAAATATCAGTAAATTTTGTCATGAAACTAACAGGTGAAATCGAAAGAAAGAAATTGCTAAATTTCACCCTGAAAATTATTTTGCAACATTCTACAACAGTAAACAGTAACAAATTTCTATTAGTAAAAAACGCATTGATTGTTCATTTCATGCTCTGTCGTCGGTTTTCTTGGAAGGTGTAAAGCAGAAAGTAAAGTTATGGAGACTGAGAATGGACAAACATTCAATAACAACAAATTTTTATACATGTACACACCAAAACACACATATTTGGTATGTATTTTATACAAGTACATAGATATAAATACAAAAGAGTCAAATAAAACGGGGGAAAAGTGGTCAGCCTCATTTCTGACATAAAAATGTTCAAATATATCCACTTTCATGGTTTGGATGGACATTAGGTATTGACTGCCATTACCTATGCTCTTTCTTAATCTTAGCTTTACTAGCTTATTTTATCCAACACATAAACTCGTTTAGGACCCCACAGATTATGACGAAGCGTCAGCAACCAAGGTGGTTATAACGAGCGACCCAGGAACAGACATTATCATGGAAAAATAGTTATTAGATTTAATCGTACATGATTTGAAAATAATTCACATTTTAAGCTAAGGAATTGAGAAATACTTTGAGACATGGAATCGGAAGTGGTGATTCCTTTTTCTGAAAAAAATATATACTTATCAAAATTTGCCAGGGATCAGCATGTTAGACTAAGACGATATAAGCTTATATGTATTGTATGCATCACATATGGTTTTCAATATGTTACATTGCTACGCTGATGAAGTAAACCACCTGTGGAAATGCATGTTTTAATGCAAAACGGTATTGTTTAGAGGCATACCCGTATTGAAATATCTAAATGATCCCTATCAAAGTGTGAGTGGTATAGTCGATCAAACAAACGTCTTTTCCATGTAAAATATTTATTAAGGATGGATTTACATCATTCAGAGAAAAGCTGCTTCCATGTGAAATTTCTTACTACGATGGGCTCACATCGTTCAAGCAAACTGTTTCTATACCAAAATTTATTATGGATGGGTTCCCATATTTTTTTTTAAATCTATCGGTGTTTCTATATCAAAGATTTATTAATCAAGGATCAATTCACATCGTTCAAGCAAAAAATGTTTCTATACCAAAGTTTATAAGGGATGGTTTTACATTTTTTAATCTATCGGTGTTTCTATATCAAAGATTTATTAATCAACAACGCATTTATCGTTCAAGCAAATTTCGCTTCTATTTTCAAGATCTATTTACGATAGCTTTACATCGTTCACGCAAAAATTGCTTCCATAACAAAGGTCAACAAACGATGTGCTTCTAGGGTAAAGATCAACTGACAAACGATTTAAATCATTCAAGCAAAGTTTGCTTTTATATCAGTTTTATTAACGATATTTATATATCGTTTCAAAAGCACTACAATGGTTGAATACCACAATCTCACTCAGTGCACAAGTACACGTACGTGAAAATGGATACCACATTTGCACTTTAACACGACACCTAATTATTGTGGATTTACGCCTGAGAAAAGATAGTGATAGACATGTACTGCGAGAGAATTACATGCTACATTCAGTGGAGTGCATTTATAAGACCCCTGGAGCTTTTCGGCTTTCGGCTTTCGTTCTCGACTTTCGATTCTCCCTGTACATGTCTAATAGGACAGGATTTAATGAATTGTGAATAATTCGATCACGATTACATTGTTGAAAGTCATCGGAAAGTTACGTTGTCGGGCTTCACAATAAAAGGTGTCAAAGAGTTCTCACTATAAGAAATTCAAGAAATCCAAATATTAAAGGCATAATCCAAAACGTAGACATATTTGACAGCATATCATCACGCCTTAAAAATCCTGAATCTCGCATCGAATACACATCCACATTTAAAGCGCAAGGTAACAGGCGGCAAGAGCTTAAATGACCGGCAATATGTTATATCGTCTTTCAAACCAAGATGTGCTAGAAAACTGCACAAATAGGGTTCTCAACGGAAAGTCCAGTCAACGAGAGTAAAGTACGAGATGTGTCAAAATCCGCGGGAAACATGTAATTATTCGCCTCGCCATGTTTGGGTGTCGAGTTTGACAGCTTACGCCTTTGAACTACCGCTTTGAAAGATATTTGGTCGAAACGCAATTCTTCTTTTATTCAATGATGGCTTAGGCGATGTCCATGTTTGGAAAGGGATCGGTGATGCTTGCGGTCGTTTGGTTGTCTCTGTTTTAAGCCGTTTTGGTAAAGGTGACTTGAAATGGCGACCTTTCTGGCATGTCATGCTGACATGACTTTTTTCTTTCTGTATACATACGGCTTATGAATTGCAAACTTCAACCCACGCTTTCCGTTTTGGTAAATGTTACTTGAATGGTGAAAAAAATTATGTCAGCATGTCAGCCCTTCTTTATTTTTTTATCATTTTTATGCTATTTATTTTCAATTCTTTACCAGCAGCGAGTGTAAAGATTCAAGATATCACTATTGGGACAGCAAAACTCTCTCTTATTTACTGATTTAAGGGCAATAACAGACTTAACTTAGGTTCTTAAAGTATTATTTCGGCTACGATCAACCCACGACACAAATGATTCAGACAATTTTGTACACATTCTACAATTTTCCGTAGTGTAGAAAATACGTTGAAAGACCTAGGCTTTGCATGCCATTCTCCTTTTTTTGAATTTAAAAGACATAAGTACACATACATGTAATTAAAAAGAATGACAAGCTTACCTGTTTTTAGTTCTTTTTGAGCCTACAATTTCGGAACCGAAAGACCTACACAACAGTTTCTCGTCGGAGCCATTGGCTCCGAATATGAAATTTATTACCGGTGATAATTATGCGACTTGTTTTGTATAATGCATGACGGAGATGCGCTAAAGCCCATTTTGCAAGAGCCAAGAGAATGGCTTTTTTTATCTAAACCATGTACACACACTGTATATTTTTTACTAAAACTACTCTGAGATTAAAATCCGTATTTAAAAGCACAATTAGTCTGAATCTGATTCTGGTTGTCTTCTACACAGTTTCAGATAACTTATGAAAACAATGATAGCATTTTACAGCGGAGCTCTAGCAAAATCGTAATTTTTGTATGCCCATGAATTATGAAACGAATAGAAGTGAAAAGATTCGTAAAATGTTCAAGAGACTGACACTTACCTTGTTCTTGCTTTGTGCCAATAGTAGTGTGCAAGTAATGCGAGAGTGACGATAACAATCAGCTCAACACCCATTGGTATCAATACTGCCAACTCGTCAAAACATTCTATATAACAAACATACAGTATCGTATATACTTTTTAAAGCAATGGTCCAGTTTTTAGACGGTACTTGGAAAGTTCTTATTTGTTTGTTTTGCGACTTCGAATTCAAACTCCTTTCTTAACTTTGATAATTGTCTATGTGACATCAGTCTGATTACGAATATTGCAAGTGATTTTTATTCAGTAAAACATTCAATGTAAACTCGAAGAGTAAATTAAGTACGCAGTGATAAGAAAGATGTGTGGAACATTAATCAAAGAAACCAGGAACAGTTAGGATAGGCGTAACCTAACAGAGTCAACCAACATACTTATATACCGTCCTTTCTGTTCTAGATAAACAATCAGCTGTTTGAGACACGAGGCATTTCTGCAAGATGCTCTCCTGCGTTATTCTTCCTTTAGAACTATTGTTTTTAGCTCCACTGGCCGAAGGCCAGCGGGCTTATGTCATGGCCCGGTGTCCGTCGTGCATCCGTGCGTGCGTGCGTCCGTCCGTCCGTCCGTGCGTTAACTTTTATTTCAAACATCTTCTTCTCTGAAACTACCCATCCAATTTTCACGAAACTTCACAGAAATGATCCTGCCATGGTCCTCTTCAGAATTTCTTGAAAGAATTTGATTCCGTCAAAAACTCTGGTTGCCATGGCAACAAAACTGAAAAATATTGGAAATCTTTAAAAATCTTCTTGTCTGAAACCATAAGGCATAGAGCTACCAAATTTGGCATGTAGCTTTATGTAGTAGACCTCTATCAAGTTTCTTCAAATTATAGCCCCGGGGTCAAAATTGGCTCTGCGCCAGGGGTCACAAGTTTTACCTAGGCTTATATAGAGTAAACTTTAAAAACCTTCCTGTACCTAGCTATAAGGCCTAGAGCTACCAAATTTTGCATGTAGCTATATCTAGTGGGCCTCTACCAAGCGGGCCAGAATTTTAGCCCTGGGGTCAAAATTGGCCCCGCCGCAGGGGTCACAAGTTTTGCATGGGCTTACATAGTGATAACTTAAGAAATCTTCCTGTTTTGAATTTTTTTTTTTTTTTTTTTTGAAATTAGCCTTGCATTAGGGGTCTTATGTTTTACAGAGGCTTCATATGGACAAAAATTGAAAATCACCTTATTTATAACCATACAGCATAGACTTGTATTATTTTGGCATGTGGCTTTATCTTGTGGACCTCTACCAGGGTTCAAATAATTATAGCTCTGGGATCAAAAATGGCTTTGCCCTGCGGGTCCCAACTTTCACATGGGCTTTTACAGAGAAAACTTTGTAAGTCTTCATTTTGAAACCATTTGGCTCAGAATTGAAATGTTAAGTATTTATGGTTTATATTTATAAGCCAGTGGAGCGATACAGGACCATCATGGCCCTCTTGTTTTGAGTACGTGATAATTATTCACAAGTCGTTGCCTATTGAATAACTGAATGTTGTTCAACCATCCAAAGCAACGACAAAACACCGGTTACTTGAAACCCACTTTTACATACAATCCACCTACACACATATATATAATGTTTATTTGTGTCTCATCCATATACAAGCACTCTAATATGTACAGACATATAGAAAAACGACATGAAATAGTATATGGCCATTCTTAAAAGAATCACAAGCGACTAACGTAAAAAGACACATGCCTCAACATAAGAAAGCTAGTTAATATTTACACCAAAAACAAAATCAGAGAAATGTCACTAATAGGAAAAGTTAACCACACCTCCGCTTTCTGTCATTCAATCATTGAGATTAGGAAAAATAAAAACGGGGTGGTTATTTACAGTTAACTGTAATAGCCAAAAAACGTTACAATGGCTATTTACAATTAACTGTCAATGATCAAAAAACGTAGAATTGGCTATTTACAGTTAACTGTAAATAGCCATTTTTACGTTTTGGGCTATTTAGTTTAAACGTATTTTATTTGTAACATTTTACCTACAAGAATATAATAAGATAGTTACAAAAATATACATAAAATATGCTACAAAATGGATTGAAACGGAAGCGTAAGCTTATACTGTTCCTTTCCACGGATTCTCGATGGTACAAGTCCTATTTTATTCATTCATTCAATGATTTGACAAGTGAAAGAAAAAAAGGTCCCCCCCCCCCGCCCCCCCCCCCCCCAAAAAAAAGGAAACAGTTACGGATACTATAGAGAGATCGTGCAATGTGGGATGCTCTCAAAACTAATATTATGGAATTAACTCTATTGTCTTTAAATGTATGATATAATGGCAAGACGAAACATTATAAAATTGTTACAAGACTTGATTGGATTTTTTCTATAGCTTGAACCTTCTGCTATCCTTAATAAAAGACTGCACTTCTAAAAATACAGTTAACTGTAAATAGCCAATTCTACGTTTCTTTGCTATTGACAGTTTAAATTTGTATAATTTGGCTTAACATAAAACATGACATTATGTATAGATAATTTTGCTGTCTCGCATACATGTATGTGGGTCACAAGTTTGAATCTCAGAATAAGCCGTTCATAAGTAGGAATGTGACAATTTTATGTTACAGTTTCTTATTTCGGTGGTACCAAATGAACATTAATGCATCTTTAGAAATTTCCTTTTCTTTTTTGAGTAGGTAATAGAACTTGAAACTTGAGGTATCCATGCAAAAAAATAGCCTTTAAATGGAAATTTGCGGTCTGGTTCCAATTCTTATACTCAGCACTGTTTGGGTCAATGTGTGCACATGTCTCTTTTCTGTAATTTTTAAGATCTGCCAGAACCTGTTTATTAGTTACTATTAGGCAGGTTATGCACAGCTTCGGGATTTCTCAGTTGAAACCTTCACTAGATAACCGTATTCATGTAAATTTGTATGGCTTCAACTGTGTTGTTGCCTCACCAGTAACAGTAAATTAAATCAAAGTTTAAAACAATCCGAAGTATTGAATCACTCAGTCTATCCCTTACAGAGATCTTTATTTTCAACAGCTCGCTAGTATTGTCTGTTTCTATGACAGCTGATCAGTCTTATTTCACTTCAACAATTGACCACGAAACTTTTAGCCAAACTGCGTTTTGTTCATACTTAAACGTTTGTTGAAATGATGCATCAGCTATTGGACAGGACAGAACAGCACAAAACATGAACAAAACGTTTATAATTTAAATTTGAACTACATGGCAGTTCATCGTTACACTACAAACATATCGCTTTGAAAGCCCAAACTTTAAGTGTGTGCTATCAGCAACAGTTGTAATAGTCTTAAATGATTGCTTCCTTTGAAAAAAATCCTGCACACTAATTTGAAAAAGGAGAGAAAAATCTGCCATAGGAATAAACATCATAGATAAGACTAAGTGTTGATTTTTTATACACGTAAAGGCAGACTAAACCAACAATTTGCGACAACGAAAGCTAAGGCAAAGTTTGCTGTGTAAATATGAACTTTCATAGTGAGCTTTTTAAAATGTATTCATCATAGTTATGAAATATATTTGCTTTTTTTTGGGTTTGTTTTAAACATGACTATGTGTGTTGAATGTAAAACAACGCAGAGGATCAGACCTCGTATGTCATTTTACGTCGGAAAAAATGAATGTCGCTTTGTAGATCCAGTTCTCAAAAACGTAGTTGAAATAGTAACTAATATTGCTCATTACAACATAAAAAATCCGTTTTAACTATAAACAGCCAAAAGACGTAAATTTGGCTATTTACAGTTAACTGTAACTAGCCAAAAACGTAGAATTAGCTATTGACAGTTAAATGTATATGGCCATTTTAACGGTTTTTTGCTATTTACAGCTAACCGTAAATAGCCCCTGCAAAAAAAAAAAAACAGTAGAGTGATAACTAGAGAAATCTTTCACCACTTTGATCCTCTTTTTCTGTATAAAAGAGAACCTGATTAGCAGCATCTATATGTTTACATTACTTGTTAGCAAAATTAAAATCGAAAGCGAAACGAAATACCATTAGATGTGGAGGAATTCAAGACAGAAAAAAAATATAACAAAAAAAGTATTGCTTGCGTTACTAAAACTTAGATAATGGAAGTTTACCTTTCACTTCGATAGTCATGTCTGGGATATATAGAAACGGCCTGGAAAACCTTCTTAAACTGTCTTTTTTGAATTTGGAGATGTCATTTAATCTCGTGACATCGGAAGATGACTGATTTACATCCTTGTATGAAACCTGCTTTACACGAATGTAGAGATAATAGGACACTATCTATACCTGTAGTGATTAAGTCCATTTTCTGTCGTGTTGTTTGTTAGTTTAAATCTATAATACCTACCGACTTAATCACGTGACCATGATTTTTGACAAAATTAAGGTTTCATACGATGCAAATGAAATTCTTTTAGAACTGATTATTGTACAGATATAGTTGAGTCCTACTCTGTTAAAAGGGGGCTTAATGCATCTGCGAAAAGTATCGACCAGGTCAGCCTGCGCGGACTTCTGGGCCGAAACTTTTCGCAATTGGTCAGTTTTCTGCATGTCAAAGAACCAGTCAACCACATGATTTTAAGTCGTTTTTTTTTTTTCTAATGGGATTCTGGATCTACAAGCATGTAATATTTTTCTTGGAACCATTTATCACAGAGATGCATTAAGCACCCTTTTGCCAGAGCATGGCTCGTTCTATTCGACACCTTTATTTTTACATGAGACTTGCAGGACATTCATAACGCTCCTCTTGTGACACTACCCCTGTCTTAACCCTTTACCACACAATCCAGAGTTTGAACGACCCTAAGGTAAAGGTTTTCAAAAAACATTTTAGGAAAAGGGAAAAATGCTGATAAACAGTAAACGACCGTGAAGTAAAATGCTTTCGAAAACATTATGGGAAAAGGGCTTTTTGGGAAAGGGGGAAATGTTGGTAAACAGTATGTTCACCTTTCCCCTAAATGTGTTCTACGCCTTCTAAGATAAATGATATCATTTAAGCCACGTTTAAATTGTCGTCTGCAAAACCATTTGATATGGATGAGCCCAATTTTTGTCGTTTGGTAAAGAGGTTTATCTTTCAACTAAACGGATATCCATGCAATAACACCCATGCGATATTTTTTTTTTTGATATACCACGGATATTTATAGATTTGTGATATACCACGGATATTTATAGACCAGTAAGTTCCACTGACTCCGCCCCCATCAACATTTATGAATGAAATGCATTCCAAAAATAGTAACGATTACTACAGAAAGCCCGCGAAAAAAGAACGATGTCATAGCACACGCGCTACTTTCCGATGATCTGCCTACGTAATTCCTGCTCGTGACATCATTTGAATGCTCGTTTGCCGCGTCTTCTCATATAGAATAATCCCAAGCGATCTCAATCGCAATTTTCGGACGTTTAATTAAGTACTACGATAAAGCACTATGTATGTGGGTAATGCAATTTTAAAATGCGAGTTCCGACATAAATAAACCCTTAAAACTTTTAAAATGTATTTGTCAGCAACATTTTTCACATCTTTTCACAATGAGTACAAATCATAGGTTAAAAGATAAATAGAATACGTACATAGTGTTGTCGTAGATAAAAAATATCTAACTCGGTTGTGAGAATTGATAATTGTCTCGCCAAGGCTCGACAATTATCAGTTCTCCCAACCTCGTTAGATATTTTTGATCTACGACAACACTATGTACGTATTCTCTATAAACACTTCCCCGAGAGAAAGTGAAAAAGGTCTTGCAGACACATTGTCTATCGTTTTTGTGGAAACACTGTATCACTCACGGACAGTATTTACCTTGCTTCTAATTAGTAATTTAGTGAAATTAGCTTGTAGGAAAACTACCAGACAAGTCATCACATAATTATGGATCTATAAAATCCATTTTGTCTAACAACCGACTAACTCATGAGATAGAATGGTTCTTGGGTACGCAGAAAATCTTACCAAAAACAAACAAGTTTCGACTCGGGTCAACCTGCACAAACTGTGCAGGCTGACCTGGGTCAATACCTTTAGCAGACGCATTAAACTCCAATTTCACACAGCACGGTTCATTTTTTTTCCGATGCGATTTTTTTTTAAAACCACTGAATGCTACAAAATGTATCGATCCAGGTCAGCCTGCGCAGTCCGCGCAGGCAGACCTGGTCGAAACCTTTTGCTATCGATCAATTTTCTGCATGTCCAAGGACCAGACTACCTCAGGTTCCAATCGCTTGTTAAACTAAATGGTATATTATGGACCAACAATTACGTGATGATTTGCTTGGTACCATACATCACGGATATGCATTAAGCCCCCTTTTGCAAGAATATAGCTCAAATTGTTCTAGCACGTAGGTTTTTTTTCCGCCATAACATACGAGTGACGCTGTGGAATATGGGGTCTAATTCATATCCGTGATGCATTATACCAAGCTAGTCAGCGAATAATCCATGTTGTCCAACAACCGGCTGAACTGTAATGGAGAATGGTCTATGGACTTGCAGAAAATTTACAAAAAGAAAAAAAGTTTCGACCCATGTCATTCATGGTAGCTGATGTTTTCGGATTACATCGTATTTGGTTTCCTTTAAGAAGATAATCATACATTATACTCTACAGCCTGCGCAGGCCATTATCTTCCGCTTGTTCGCATTTTGTCATATACATAACCTATCTGATAGGGGAATCCTGGGTACAGAACCGGACTATTTTTTCAAGGCGGCAATCGATGCAACGAATTTGAAAATAAAATATACGTTTACTCACTAAAACTTACATGTATCTTGTACGATTTATCCAGCCAAAGCTAGTATATAACCTATGCACCTACCATTTATAAAAAAAAAAAAGAAAAACCCTTATAATCTTGGGAAAAAGCCGTAGTATGAGCCCAGCAAGGCCGGGACGTTATTTTTGTTGTCAGTCTGTTGAACTAACAATTGGTATTTAAACAATTATATATATTTTCCCCATTTGAAATTTTTTTTTTTTTTTTGAGAAATTTGTAGTAAAAAAACTGGCTTGATTTTTCCACAGACGTATCATTTATTGCCATTTTCCGCTTGCACTTTTTAAGCGGCAGTTTCCCATGGCGTATTGATATTTGTCCCGTACAGGACTGTGATGCGTCAAAGCAACATGCCAAATCTTCGAAGAATATTGACATGCGCAGAAAACGCCACGCAGGCTGACCTGGACTGAAACTTTTTGCTACTGGTCAATTTTCTGCAAGTCCAAGGACCAGTTTACCTCATGATCCAGTCGTTTGTCAGACAAAATGGACTTTATGCATTCATGATCATGTGATGACTAGCTCGGTAACATGCATCACGGAGATACACTAAGCTCCTTTTTGCCAGAGCATGGCTAATATACACTCGGCTTCTTTTCACGACTAAAAGTATAATACACTGAAACTCGTTAAGATTTTTAAATTGTATGCTTGATTAAACCAGCGGACGGTATAGATCCAGGATCAGACTGCACGTTGTGTGCAGTCTAAGAACGTGCAGTCTGATCTTGATCTATGCCGTCGGCAAAAGTCCCTGTATTCCTCTGTGAAGCTGAAAAGGTAAAAGGTCTGTAGGGAGAAAAGGGCTTAGATGTAAGTAGTATAGGAGGGTAGACCTCGGACAAAACCCGATTTTGTCCGAGGTCTACCCTCCCTGAGTGCCATTTTGTCCGAGGTCTACCCTCCCTGAGTGCCATTTTGTCCGAGGTCTACTCTCCCGGGGAGGCAAAAGACCGGTCAAAATGTCAAACCGGAAGTAGATGTCCGCCATCTTTGACGCGGCTGGGGGTCCTTTTTATCCATGGTCTGTGAAAAGGGGTCTTAATGCATCTGCGCGCACGCGCGCACGGATCGTAATGATATGGTTCGGCAGAGACTATCGTTGGACTTAGTCTTTTTTCTTCATCGGAGATAGATGTTCACCATCTTTGACGCGGCAGGGATCCTTTTTTTAACTATGGTCTGTGAAAAGGGGACTTAACGCATCTACACACGTGCGCACGGGTCGTAATGATATGGTTCAGGTAGACACTATCGTTTGACTTAGGCTTTTTCTCTGTCATTGTTGGACTTAGTCCTTTTTCCGACTTTGTCCGCCTCAATCTTTCTCTATCACCGTTGGACTTAGTCTTTTTTCTCCGTCTTTGTTCGTCTTAACCTTTCTCTATCACCGTTGGACTTAGTCTTTTTTTTCCGTCTTTGTTCGCCTCAATCTTTCTCTATCACCATTGGACTTAGTCTTTTTTCTCCGTCTTTGTTCGTCTTAAGCTTTCTCTATCACCGTTGGACTTAGTCTTTTTCACCACGATATGGGTTATTTTCCCCTCCTCATGCTGGTTCAGGCAGAGAGCATCGATGGACTTAGTCTTTTTTCCACGATATGGGTTATTTTCACCTCCTCACACTGGTTCAACCAGACAACATCGTTGGACTTAGTCTTTTTTCACCACGATATGGGTTATTTCCCCTCCTCAGTTTGGTTCAGCCAGAGATCATCGTTGGACTTAGGCTTTTTTCTCCGTCTTTGTTCGTCTTAACCTTTCTCGATCACCGTTGAACTTAGTCTTTTTTCCACGATATGGACTATATTCCCTACTTACGCTGGGTCAGACAGAGACTATCGTTGAACTTAGTCTTTTTTATCCGTCTTTGTTCGTCTTAACCTTTCTCTATCACCATTGGACTTAGTCTTTTTTCCACGATATGGGTTATTTTCCCCTCCTCAGCTTGGTTCAGGCAGAGATCATCGTTGGACTTAGTCTTTTTTTCCGTCTTTGTTCGTCTCAGGCTTTCTCTATCACCGTTGGACTTAGTCTTTTTCTTTGACTCCTAGTAGTATGATCTTTTAGATATTTGTCTGACGAACTCAGTCTTTTTTAAAAACTAGCTTTAGAGATAAAGATCGTATTGCTTTGTAACTTGTCTATAAGATCTGAGAGCTGAGGTGATGTATACCACTATTTGTCGATTTGATTGAATTAGTCAGACAAGATTTGACACTTTTATGCTATACGCTATATTCCGAGTTGGTCAGAGATGACTTATAGCATAAATCCTTACCATACAAGCATCGTGTTGGGGCTTAACCTTTTTTGAGTTAATTTGAATTGAAGTATATCGTTTGGAATGTAACTCTTGGAATGTAACTCTTGGAATGGTACTCAGTCGTAAAATTGACAAGTCTCGAAGATAGGACTTTCTGGAATGAATGTTAGCTCTGAAAAGAGCTGTTTTTTTACCATTCTCTGGATTGGAATTAAATTAATCATCCGAGCAAGTTAATTCCAAAAATCAGAGAAAGATAGAGGATTCTAAACCTCTTCATCATCAACTCATTGGTTGGTTGATATCACAGACTCCCCAAAGATTGGATCATCAGTTGGCATAACCCAAAGATCGGGGTAGAAATTAGGTGCTGGGTTCTGGGTATAGGGGTTATCCCCTTGTCTTGCAGAGAACTCAGCCGACGTCTTTGTCTTTTGACGTTTTCTCTTCTCCTTGTTCCTTCGACTTTTACCAAATAGTCCACAGCAGAATCTGAACAAACCCATCGTGGAAATGAAATGGCATATAGAGAAATTTGGTGGTTTTATAGCTTGGTGGAGGGATTGACCTACTTTTCTTCTTGGAATTAAGAGTACGAACGTGGGCGAGACCATGTAGATAGAACATAATGTACTATATGATCTATCTACATTTTTTCCAAGACTGATATTTTGTGGAGGAATTATCTTTGTGGAAAAAAGAATGAAAAAAACACCATTTAAACAGTATAACTTTTATTTGAACAGAACTGAACAATGAACTGAGCAATGAACATATTTACAACAAACACATAGATAAAAGAACTATTATACATTTATATACTATTTGTGGGGAAAAAGTCTCTGAGCTTTATTGAATAGAATTCCATACTGCTGATTGAACCATAACACTACATCTCGATCGTTTCGTCGATGTTCCGTTGAGAGGAATTTCTGTTGAAGATATTTCTGTATGTTGTATCCTCTGGCGGCAGCATCCAATACGAAGATACAGTAAAATCCGCAAACTTTCCCCTGTGGACTCTGAAGAGTTTGTCGATTGTATCTCCACGAATAAGAATGATTGTCTAAAAAGTTAATGATTTCTGGCTCAAGTGGTGGTAGTCCGTAGGGATCAAAGTATAGTACATCGCCATTATTGTTGAATATCACGGCTACCCAGTGTTCTCCTGGACCGGTTGATTTCTCTGTGTTCACAATGTAGGCTTTCACATGATCGGGTTTTTGTCGAGGTAACTGATCTTTTGCACAGACTTTTGCCTGTAGATTTTTTATCCATGTCCCGTGATCCAATATGTATTGAATTTCAGAAGTATACATTTTTTCTAATCACTTTCTTCCCAGGATTGTTTTACTTTGTCACACCAGTATTGTAACCACGACTCCGTGAATTCAGATAAAATGTTTTGTTTTATATTTCGCCATAATCTGTAGGCTTCCACATAGTCACTTTCATCGAGTTTCATTTCTATGAGTTCAGGATACCATTTTTCCATGATTTCGTATGGATTTAATTCCATCATGGCTTTTTCTATGAACATATCTGTATGTTCTTGTCTATCCTTGAATAAACACAGTTCATGCTGTGTTTGACTGGGATGATCCACTTGACATCCGTAACACTGGTTGGTAACTTCACTGACAATAAGATTTTTTAATTTTTCAGTCATATGTTTTTCGAAGCTATTATGAATGTCATTTTTCCGAGTAGAGATGCACTTCGACACGGAATATTTCACTTTTTCTGCTTCTTCTCTAAGTGTTATAGCAAATCTGAGTCCCAACATTGTTTTTTTAGTTCTTTAGTCCTGTAGATAGTCCTGAAAAGGACTGTTTTTTCAATAGTTTTGAAAAGAACTGTCGTTTTCGATATTATATTCCTTAGTCCTGAAAAGGACTGTTTTTGTGAAAGCTATCTTTTGATCAGAGAGTTTCTGTTGATTCTTTCCAGGATTAATAATCTGTGATAACTTCTCTCAAACTGTTGATTTCAATCTGATTGTCGAATTCAGCAAAGACAATAACGTTGATAGCTGCTGCCAGAGCTTGAGCGAACTGAAGTTCAATTCGAAGATTTCCAGTTTTTATAGGATGAAGTTGTCCTTCTTCACTACCTTGATCCGCTGTCAAATCGTATCCCCACAAACAGTATCCACCAGCATAGTCTTCTTTACCAATATTAAATGATTTATTAAGTGCTGAGGATGAGTTAGCCTGATACAATGATAGAAAGGATTTCAAATACAATCCTGCTTCAAAGTTAGGTTCAAAGGGTCTGTTATGAATACTGTGACCATTACATGATACATCAATTTTTGATAGATTAAAATGATGAAAGAAAAATGGATTTCTACCATAATCCCCATTATAATCAGTATTTGCTACCATTGCAATGAAAATGCGTTTTGGAAGTTGTCCTTGAAACAAATGATCTTCAACTTTAGACTGAAGGCCTGTAGAAATGGTAAAAGTTTTTACTTCAACCCTACGAATAGGGATTTTCATGTTTTGCTGAGCAATAACATGATTTAGATCATTTGCAACAACAGGCAACAATTCGACATTTCGCACATGAAGACTGACTGTTTCCAGTACAATTTTTGAAGCTGGTGCACCACCGCCTCCTGTGAGACAAAAGTTTACCGAAGATCTGTTTAATCTAAGTCTGATTTCAATACCATTAGGTAAATATTTTTCTTGTTGAAATAGATCAAGATGCAAGCGTCCAAAAAGTTCAGCAGTTCTACTTTGTGCAATTTCACCCATTCTTTCTTTTAACCCTGCATTATCTCCATCATGGTTGAGTGAATTGAAATGACCAGTGGTGTCTTCAGTCCAAAGATCACCAGCTTTCAAATGCGTAGTCTTGCTGTCAGAATTATATGACATAAGATTTTCAATATATGCTCTGTATGGATAGGTGTCTGAATTGCTGGTGATTAGTTTATTATTTAGATACAAATCGACACTGCTAAACAAACTGTGTAGGAAGTTGTTTACAGGGGCCACATTTGCATTGGCAAGTAAATTGCCACCGTCAGCTTGAACGACTTTGTATTTGACATACAAATACGATTGTGACAAATCTGTCCAATGTTCGGTTTGAGGTGGTATGATGAATTCTATTGGTGCATTGTTTGCCAAAGACGATATTGGGAAATGTTCAATCCATTGACTTTCTTGCATCGTTGTCATTGTAGGTGGTACAGAAAGAACATCGAGTTCTGACTTACTGCATTCACAGGACCCACTTTGCATCATTTTTATATAATTTAAGTAGATGAATTCAATATATGAATCAATTATATTAATCAAATATATCAAGAGGTCGTCTGTCTCTTTGTCTTATGATCTTACCACTGTGAAGGCGGTAGGGGAAATGACGTGGTTTTCGTGATTTTCTTTTATTTATCCCTGGTATTAGCTTTTCTGCTAGATCATGAATGGCTTGTTTTCCCCGTGAAATTACAACTTTTTTGGGGTTTTCACCACGTAAAAGGATATCTTCTACTACGCCTATTCCTTGTTTGAGTCCTTCTTTTTTCACGGCATTAAAACCAGATTTAATCAACGGTTTAAGCAATGGAGTCACTACTTTAATTGCCGATTTAAATAGCGAACCTAACCCATAGCCATACTGATGTTTTACACCACGATAAACTGGTAGCATTTTTTAAATGATTTTCAATGATTGTCAATGATTGTCAGTTGAACGTTGTCTGAAATGTAACTTCACTATTGTCTTACCAGTAATGAAATGAACCGGTATACCTAAATCCCCTGTTATTTGAATGTGAATATGATCGAAATCGGATTTCGAAACGGGAATATAATGCGGTATTGTAATTTCATGATTGGTATGTTGAGAACCACAACCATTTTCAACCAAATCGGATGTTTTGAAAGGCAGAACACGAAGTATGGGAGCAAGTGTATCACCCACTATAGTGTGTTCAGCAATATCTGAATAAATATACAGATGATTATAGCCAGCATCAATGTTTGGATTGTATTTAAAGTATTTGAAAATATTTTTACCCTGAAAAATTGTATCATGTTTGAATTCTGGTGATCCACCCAGTTTTAAAAACAGAGATGGATGTAATTTGAGTCCTGATTTTATAATATTATCAAATGTAATTTTCGGACGTTTGGTTGAAGGTGAATAAGTGATGTGCAGACCCGACGAATTCTTACGAAGAGCAGGACCTATACCGGCTTGAATCACATCATTGATCGTCTCTATAAGATGAGCAGGTGAAGTGTAATTCCCGGGTGGAAAGTCAAATCGAATTCCCCATTTTATTATATCACCTCCACTATTTTGTCTTAATATATTTATTTTCATATTATCTCCTCTTTTGTCTATCTGTGATATTAATTTGACTAAGTCCTTATCCGTTGTTATAAGATCGAACTGTGCTTCTTCTTCACTTATGTTTAAGAACTGAGAGGGAGTAATAAGTTGAACTAATGCGACTTCCCAAGTTTCCTTGTCAATATGAACTGTCTTTGGTAAATGAACCTTAAAACAACATTGGGTGTTGTTCGGATAAAGGTCCATGGAACTATCGCTGGGTAGAGTGAGATAAAACGAATTCATTTTTTACTATCAATCCACCCTGACTGCTTTTGTTCTGATCTGCTGAATTTTAACCCTGGTGATGGAAGAATATATCCAAGTGAGCTGCTTAACAGGATCAGCCACAATTCACGATCTTGACTTTGAATACTTAAATGTACTATTGAGGTCGCAATAATTGCATAAATGACTAAAATCTGTGAAATATAGGTAAACTGATTTTTTGGGACACGATTTCCACAGCAATTGTAGTTCTTACTGATACTGCTACTACTACTGCTATCGAAATTTTCTATTCCGAACTTTTCTTCTATTCCAGACTTTTCTGTTCCACACTCGATGTTTGACTGTGGATTCATTATGAATGTACTGACTTTTTATAACTTTTTCTTAAGTTATAAGATTTCTTTTATAAGAAAAGATGTTTTCAAAACACTAAAATAGGATTACACCGGATAGGATTACACCAAATAGGATTCTGGTATCCAACTTTGAAATTTTTTTGGATAGCCTTTCCAATTGACTTTTATTTCTTTGATTAATTTTTTACCCTTACGTCTTGTACGCCTATCAAGAACTGAGTCAATCTCATAAATATCATCATCTTTTATTAATTGAAGTTCATATTCATAATAAGTTCCTAAAATCTGTTCTCCCAGCAGATCTTTTACTTTATAGGTAATAGGCGAGAATGTTTTGTTGACATGGCTGATTTCAAATATTTCTTGCGTCCAATTCGGTAAATAGCCCTTATCAAATGTACGTTTTGTTTTATTGATTCGAACATGATCTCCAATTTTGAATTTCGGCTTTTTTGTCATTACATTTGCCGGTAATTGAGAATACAGATTTCTTGAAATCTCTGCCTCATTGGATTTTGTTACCATTACAGGAGATGTTTTTATACTTCTGTGAAAAGTATGGTTGTAATTCTTAACTAAAGAATTCAATACGTCAATGTAACGCCTTGTTTTCTTGTACGTAAAGTATTTCCACATTCTCGTTTTCAAAGTTCGTTGAAATCTTTCAACAATACTTGCTTTTGTCTCTGGGTTTTCAGTGGTGAAAAAATGAATCTGATTCTTTTTCAAGTAGTCTTGAAACGATTTGTTTTTAAATTCCGAACCTTTGTCTGTTTGAAGCGCCAAAGGTTTACGTTTTGATTTCTGAACGATAGATTGAAATGCTTTGATCAAAGTTTTACCCGTTTTGTCTTGAATAGGGATAACCCATGAAAATCTCGAAAACACATCAATCACACAAAGTAAATATTTCTTGTTATCATTTTGTTTTGCTAAATGTTGCATGTTAGCCAAATCAGCCTGCCATTGATAATCTATACCACCTACAATAGTTTTTCGTCTTTTGAAACGACGACGAATCGGTTTGTGTAAGGTGTAGGTGGATTCACCCTGTAACCATTCTTGAACATCTTTGTATCTTATTCCTTTCAAAACAGATTTCGCAGCGTGATACAATTGCTTTACTCCACTAAATGCGACAGAACTTTTAGGATCATAAAACAACTTTCTTAACACGTAATCAAGTTTTGACTTTACCATGCCTCCCATGACTGAAGTGTTTTACGGGGCGGAGTCTTTTTTATAGACTTTGGTGGAGTTAGCAGTTCTTTAACATAGAATTGCTTCAATCGTTCTCTTTCTTCAGGTTTCATGTATGGAGATTTTTCTTTTATTCTTTTCATACTTCTTTTTATAGGAGTTAACTTAGTACTTTTTCGTACACTTTTTGGTGTGTGAAATAAGTAATCGGAATCTCCATAGGATTCTGCATGGGAATCTTCATCTTCGCTCAATGATTTACTCGGTGATTTATCATGGACTTTTTGTATCCATTTCCATCTGTTCAAATTGCCAATAACTTCTTGAGGTATATTACTTTCATGTAATGCCTTTGAAAATGTTTTCCATCCTCTGGGCTCGATACCTTTTCTTTGACGTATCGCATCATTGACAAGATCAATAATATTGGAACCATGAATGCGTGTACCTTTATATGACACCACCCCTTGTTCGTCCCAAGTTAAATTATCGTTGTCTTTTATCATACTCAAAAGTAACTCAGCTTTTCTTTTCATGGTTTTTGGTACACTTTGCAAAATTCGATCATATAAGACAACAGATTGCAGTCCAACAGATGCTGATCCCTGTACACTATCATCAGTTTTTGGAAGAAAATTGATCGAAGTTGGTTTTGTTTTCTGAAGCGAATTTTGTAACTTAATCAAAGTTTCGCCATATCTTTGAGCCTTTTCTGTTTCTGACAGATCGGTACTTTGTAAAATCTGACTCATATCTTGTCGAAGATGTGATGCATCTGCAACTTGTGGATTAGGTGGTAAACGAGGTTTTTGAGCTTGTTCGGCTTTCCATCGTTTCATATTTTCTAAGACCTGGAAAGGCACGATAACCATTTTTCTAACAGACATAATTTCTTATCTATAAGATTTTTTATCTACAAGATTTTTTTTGTCTACAAGATTTTTATCTATAAGATTTTTTTCATTGAAATTTTTTATCTACAAGGCTTTTAGAGCTCCTCCTATTCCTCCGATAACGGCTTTTCCTAACAAAGGTAATAATGCAGGTGCAAGCAATGAAAGAAATCCACCTTTTTGATTTAAAATTTGTTTTTTATCTTTTACAGAGACCGATTTTGAAGCTAAACGTCTGAGATGTTGTCGGCTTGAATACAACTTCTTCTTCTGATCTGGTGATAAATGTACATTGCCTTTTAAAACATTATGACAGCATTCCGATATACACCTTATCACTTCTGAGGGTGAATCTTTGACAAGCTTTTTACGTATTTTTGGTGTAGCCTGTATCATGGCCATAACCATCGATCCGTGTTTTTTTTATCAGAGGTCTTTTCTTCATGTTGACTTTATCACTATTTCACATCAAATGAAAATAAAAGTTCCATGTCACTATCATTTATACCTGATGTTTTATCATACTGTCTTTTTTTACAAAAGAAAACTACGAATCGGAATCAGTGAGTTCTTCATCCTCGCTTTCTTCTACATCTGACCCTCTGTCGGGCAGAGGAATGGTTCTTCCACCACCAAGATGAATCAGACGCTTGTCATAGTCAACATGATATTTTCCTGTGTCAAGGTTATATTGGATTATATCCCCAAACAGTCGATCTTCTGCCTTTCTACCTTTTTTATATTTAGCTAATGTATTTGGAGACCATGAGGCGGATGGAATGGATTGAAACTTCAATTTTTTCCCTGGTTCTATAAATTGTGAATACTTTGTTCTGAGTTTTTGCATTCTTTCACTTAATAGTTCCTTTCTGGATTTCGGATAGCGTTGATGTTCTGAAATGCTGCTTCCTACAGGCCTTCGCATAGTAACAAATCTTTCATCAATCATAGGTGATGGGGTGGTAGTTCTTGCATCAATTATAGGTGGTGAGGTGGTGGTTCTTTCATCAATCATAGGTGATGAGGTGGTAGTTCTTGCATCAATTATAGGTGGTGAGGTGATAGTTCTTGCATGCGTTTTCGGGGGCTTTCTCTTCTTTGGAGATTTTTTCTTCTTTGGAGACTTTTTCTTCCTTGGAGATTTTTTCTTCTTTGGAGATTTCCTCTTTCGCGGAGCACGTTTTCGAGGTTGCCTTTCATCCCCAAATTTCCTAACGGTTTTAGTTCCATCCCATCTCAGTAAACTTCTGATAATAACACCACCTAGAAATCCACCACCTCCAGGTTTTAAAATAATTCTACGTTTAATTTCCTCATCAATATTCGGATCTGCTAACTGCTCGATATCTGCTCTATGTTTTGTCATATACGTGGTGGTTTGTTTTGGTAATTTGATTTTATCTTCAATGATGTTTTGTGCTGCCAACGTAAACCATTTTAAAATTTCTTTTAATCCTGCTTTCAACACAGATTCTCTTTCATATCTATTGGTTTGTTGACTTAAATTTCGCAAAGCAGCTAAAATTGAAGTTGGTGTGGTTGGTAAAGCCATGTTTACTCACTGTCGCCTATTGATAGAATGACAATATAAATTAAAATGAAGTCATTTTTATTTTAAAAAAACATTGTAACGATTAAGCAGGGGAATAAACGGTTGGACCTCTTTCGTCTTCTTCATAACGATGAAATATATCTGTTCGCAGTCTTAATTCTTTATTTGTTCGTGAATGGAAATCGATGACAAGATATCCATGATCCACCGATGTAGCATCTTCATAAGCAGACAGTAAATGTGGAGCTTGCATTTGGTGAGCTAGTGTTTTAATCTGATTTTTATCTCGCTCATTTCGAAATAAAATCATGTATCTTGAATTAAGACTGATGGTTCGACTCGATTTCGATTGTTGAAACATATTTTGTGTGATATAAATCACGGTTGCATTACGGTGATGTCCTTTTCTTGTAAACCAAAGTTTAATTTTTTCCTCATCTTTTTCACCCAGCATATCATCAAAGACGATTAAATGCGGTATAGATACATCGCTGACAAGCTCGTTTTCATCGTCAGGAATTCCTTCCACGAATTTTATTAATTCAAACTGCGAATTGAATTTCTCCTGCATAAGATTGTAAGCATACTGCCATTCTTTGTAACACCAGACAACTCTTTCAGGAACGATATTGAACAAATCTTCTCGATAGTCAATTAATTTATGAACAAAGACTGTCTTTCCACAACCACTCGGACCTGTGATGAAAATATTACAAGGATGTTGAAATAAAATAGCTTGTACATCCACCTCCATGATTTCTTTACTTTTCTCTTTAAGGATTAATAATAAAATGACAACATAAATAACGATGAAAGCATTTTTATTCAATTATTTCTTCAAAAAAGATCAGTCTTGGAAATTGTAGATAGATCATAACATTCTATGTGAATGAATTTTTACAGTACGTTATGTTCTATCTACATGCTCACCTACCGTTCGTACTCTTAATTCAAAGACAAAAGCAGGTCAATCCCTCCACTAAGCTATAAAAATCCAGTGAACTTTTCCTATAATCATTCATCTCTCGTTTCTCGAGTAGTGCAAATAAATTATAAAGTATACCAAGACGAGAAAAAAATCAAATATGGAGCAGCTAATTTTTCAATTTTAAAAAAATCTTGCAGAGAGAGAAAAAACTTTTTTTGGGCGATAGAAAAAATTTTTACGATTAAAAAAATCTTGCAGAGAGAAAAAACATTTTTATCGATAGAAAAATTTTTTCAAAAAATCTTACAGAGAAAAATTTTTTCAAATAAAAAATCTTACAGTCAAATTTTTTCGATAGAGAAAATTTTTTACGCTTAAAAATTTCGGATAAAAATTTTCGGATAAAAATTTTTTACAATTTAAAAAAAGTTTTGCAGATTAAAAACTAGGGTCGAATAAAACTAGGGACGAATAAATCTAAGGTCGGGTAAGTCTAGACGAACTGATTTCCGGGAAATGCCGGAAAAAAACCCACACTCAGATCATATAATCAGGCAATGTCTAAAGATCATACTGCTAGGAGCCGAAGAAAAGACTAAGTCCAACGGTAATAGAGAAAGTTTGAGGCGAACGAAGACGGAGAAAAAAAGACTAAGTCCAACGATGGTCTTTGCCTGAGCCAAGCTGAGGAGGGGGAAAATAACCCATATCGTGGGAAAAAAGACTAAGTCCAACGGTAATAGAGAAAGATTGAGGCGAAAAAAAGACTAAGTCCAACGATACTCTCTGCCTGAGCCAAGCTGAGGAGGGGGAAAAAAGACTAAGTCCAACGGTGATAGAGAAAGATTGAGGCGAACGAAGACGGAGAAAAAAAGACTAAGTCCAACGATGGTCTTTGCCTGAGCCAAGCTGAGGAGGGGGAAAATAACCCATATCGTGGGAAAAAAGACTAAGTCCAACGGTAATAGAGAAAGATTGAGGCGAAAAAAAGACTAAGTCCAACGATGGTCTTTGCCTGAGCCAAGCTGAGGAGGGGGAAAATAACCCATATCGTGGGAAAAAAGACTAAGTCCAACGGTAATAGAGAAAGATTGAGGCGAAAAAAAGACTAAGTCCAACGACTGTAGAGAAAGATTGAGACGAACAAAAGACGGAAAAAAAGACTAAGTTCAACGGTGATAGAGAAAGGGTGAGGCGAATAAAAGACGGAAAAAAAGACTAAGTCCAACGATGGTATTTGCCTGAGCCAAGCTGAGGAAGGGGAAAATAACCCATATCGTGGGAAAAAAGACTAAGTCCAACGGTAATAGAGAAAGATTGAGGCGAACGAAGACGGAGAAAAAAGACTAAGTCCAACGATACTCTCTGCCTGAGCCAAGCTGAGGAGGGGGAAAATAAACCATATCGTGGGAAAAAAGACTAAGTCCAACGGTAATAGAGAAAGATTGAGGCGAACGAAGACGGAGAAAAAAGACTAAGTCCAACGATACTCTCTGCCTGAGCCAAGCTGAGGAGGGGGAAATAACCCATATCGTGGGAAAAAAGACTAAGTCCAACGGTAATAGAGAAAGATTGAGGCGAACGAAGACGGAGAAAAAAGACTAAGTTCAACGATGACAGAGAAAAGCCTAAGTCAAACGATAGTGTCTGCCTGAACCATATCATTACGACCCGTGCGCGTGCGTGCAGATGCATTAAGTCCCCTTTTCACAGACCATGGTTAAAAAAAGGACCCCTGCCGCGTCAAAATGGTGAACATCTACCACCGTTTTGACAATTTGACCGGTCTTTTTGAGAGTAAGTCCAACGATAGTCTCTGCCGAACCATATCATTACGATCCGTGCGCGTGCGCGCAGATGCATTAAGACCCCTTTTCACAGACTATGGTTTAAAAAAAGGATCCCTGCCGCGTCAAAGATGGTGAACATCTATCTCCGATGAAGAAAAAAGACTAAGTCCAACGATAGTCTCTGCCGAACCATATCATTACGATCCGTGCGCGCGTGCGCGCAGATGCATTAAGACCCCTTTTCACAGACCATGGATAAAAAGGACCCCCAGCCGCGTCAAAGATGGCGGACATCTACTTCCGGTTTGACATTTTGACCGGTCTTTTGCCTCCCCGGGAGGGTAGACCTCGGACAAAATGGCACTCAGGGAGGGTAGACCTCGGACAAAATGGCACTCAGGGAGGGTAGACCTCGGACACTGTCCGAGGTCTACCCTCCTATACTACTGATGTATACTAAACAGAAAAATAAACGCAAGGGAAACATTTCATACGTTAACATGAAAACTGTATTTCTATTTCATTCAATAACAGGCTTATTGCTAGATATTACATTTTTTTCGACAAATGGCCGAAATATCATTACAACATGACTATGTAAAGTTATCAAACAGTTTCGGACACAACCTTCTTATATCTTTTATTGTGAGCGGTTTAGTAGTTATTGAGTAAAAGGGTTCAGGTTTACCCTGCGTTTCTTTTTCCGTTTAGTATATATTTTTTTACAATGCTAAATGACAGAATATTGACTCCGGTGTATTAATGGTATTTATTCTAACCCTGATGTTGCTTTGCACGAGTCTAAGCGCTTTGGCGCACAATGTAGATCAACATCAGATTGAACGGAACGTGCAGTCAGATCTTGGATCTGCATTGTTCAATACGGTGAGGTTTCTCCGCCGAAAATAAGCTTTAGATCGCATTATTTAGCTATTTAATATTGACTGCAAATGTCTGTTTAACCCTTTACCACACAATCCCGAGTTTTAACGACCCCGAAGGAAACAGCCTTTAGAAAACATTGCGGGAAAAGAAGAAAATGCTGGTAACCAGCATTTTCCCCTTTTCCCACGATGTTTTCTACCCTTTCAAAAACAAGTTAAATCATTTAAGCCACATTTCATTTGTTTAATCTTCGAAAAGGCAGAAACATCGTGGAAAAGGAAAAAAATGTTTACCGCCACTTTCTCCTTTTTCCACAATGTTTTTTTTTTTCAAATCCTCTTTCTCGGGGTAGTTAAAACCCGAGCTTATTTTGATAAAGGTTAAGGGTCAAATATAGGGGCCTTAGCAACAATTAAGCCTCCTTTGTACGGACGAGGTTAAATGTAAGTACGGAATCGGCCGAGTTGTGACGAGTGTCCTCGTATTCGACTCGTGTTTTTAATCTTGTGATGTTCCCAGGAGTCTTTGCAAAACTCTGGCGCGAAATCTAAAAATATCTAAAGGAAGTACCACACACACACACACACACACACACACACATATATATTTTTTTTCTCTTAATTTTGTCTTTCTTCTTTACTGATGACTTATTTCAGTGATATTATTTTTTTAATCCTTAGGCTGCAAAGCGCGAATCACTGACCTTTTGCGGACAGCGTAGATCATAATCACACTGCACAAAACGTGCAGGCTGATCTTCGATCTACACTGTCCGATAAGGAAATATTTTTTCTTCAAAAATACCATTGAAATAGGAAAACAAAAATACCTTTGAAAAAGGAAAATTTTGGGTTTATACTATCGGTTTGAAAGCGTCATTTCTTTTTATTTAGTCAGGACAAGGGTTATGCTGGTGAGATTACAAGAATCTGAGCTGTTTCCTTTAGGAGTCGTCTGGTGCAAGAATGTTTCGAAAAGTAACGAGAAATTATCTCATATATCATTATTCCTTAACGCACTTAAACGATCCCCGATTTCAAAGCATGTGTAGAATTTGGGCTAAAACGGCACGACACTATCAAAAAAAAAAAGAAATTAGATCCATACAAGAAGATAGTGACAAGGGAAAAAAAGATTTTTCAAATTTCAGGTAAGGTCCTTTGATTACAATTGCTGTGGGCTTTTCTATCAGCAGAAGAAAAACTTAGAAACTTAAATGTAGAGAGTTTAAAGCCCTAGATTCATGAAATGATAATCTTCTATAAAAAAAAAAAACTTTCAATCACAAAAAACATGCAATTCTAAGGCTCTTTCGGCCGTAGCACCTCATAAAATATCGGACAGTCTTGACCAAAGATCAGATTGCGCTTTCTGTGCAGTCTGATCTTGATCCACACCATTCGCAAAAGCAACACAAATCTCACCCAATTCTAGAAAATGGTATAAAGGGTGGCGAACAACAAAGCGATAAACACAAAGGCGAATCGATGTTCCACCGGAACTTTTTGTTGCTGTGGCGATAATGACAACAATCAGGAACGTCAACAAGGAAATGATAAAACCATTAACTCTTTACCAAACGACAATATTTTAGACTGGTCCAAATTGAAAGCATTTGCAGACGACAAATCAAATGTGGCTCAAAAATTGAAATTTGTTTGGGGATGGGTAGAAAACATTGTGGGAAAAGGAGAAAATGCTGCTTACCAGCATTTTCTCCTTTTCCTACAATGTTTTTAAAAGGTCTTTTCCTTAGGGTCGTTAAAACTCGGGATTGTGTGGTAAAGGGTTAACCTTGAGCCTTTTCTTTGTTTATCGCTTGCCCCTCAAAGCTGGGCCCTCGGTCCATATTTATCCAGCATTCTAAAAGCCCGGTTGGTCAACCGGTAAGGAATAGGACTTGAAACCAAGGGATCCCTGGTTCGATTTCCAGGAAGGCCGAACTCTTTCTGAGGAATGATGATTGTCGTTGCGACATGATTGATTCTTGTCTCACCGCTTATGGTGACTGACTGATTGACTGACTGACTGACTGATTGATTGATTGATTTCACCATTATTTCTGTCATATCACAGTGACAGCTCACTCATTCATGTATTTCCTGAATAGCGCCAGGACAAGGGAAGACCTCTACGTTACCTTGCCGAAGAGGACTCGCTAGAAAATCCTGCGCACGAGAGAGGATTAAACCCAAAGATCCTCGTTATTTCAAACCCATCACTTTAACGCTATGGCTGCTAAGAGCGAATCACTGACCCTTGCGGACTGTGTAGATCAAGATCAGACTGCACAGAACGTGCAGTCTGATCTTGGATATCTACACTGTCCGATAAGCAGATATTTCCCCAACCCCCATAACCTTGATATACCAACAAATTCGTGTTTACCATCAGCTTGAAGGATTTATCTAAGTTATTTAGCAGAGGGAGAGTTCACATCTGAGCCTCGTATTGACTCCTGCAAAAGAAAATAATAAACCAGCCCAACATCATACATAGGCAGATAGGGTTAGCTTGGAGGACAATCCATTAGGGCACAATATGTATGCTTTGGTTGCTTGGATGGCGAAAACAACAGCAGAGAAAACATTGTTTATGGAAATATCCACCATTAGGGAACTACGGGTAAAATTGAAGCACTCACCGTAAATAAAATTTAACCTTTTTACCTTTTTAAACAATCGTGTGAAAGCAGGTTATTGAAAAAAGGTAACCAGCATTTTCTCCTTTCCTCACAATGTTTTCTACCCCGCCAGAGATCATGTGTATTAATTACAGATACTGTCCATTTCGACAAGTTAACGAGTTGTTGGTTGGAAAAGGGTTTATAGTCAACAAAATATGAAGAAATGTCTCGGCAACTGTTATAGGTATTTTCATGTATCTAATTCCTAACTCAAACTGATGTGCCCAACTGTCTCAGTGGGAACGTTCTGGGCCCATAATCTATGGCTTCCAACTGAAGATCTTTGTAATATAATCTTACGTTTTCGCACCATATTTTTCTATGTCATTTCTCTTAACCCTTTCAGCGCCATAGGCGAAAACAGGGGGTTTTGCGGACAGCATAGATCCAAGATCAGACTGCACAGAACGTGCAGTCTGATCTTGGATCTATGCTGTCCGCTTGTTTAGTCAAGCCTATGCTCTGGAATTCTGTCTGACTTTCAGTGGATTGTATTTGCAGCTGTCAATAAAGGTCGAGTTTATTTATTTGGCGCCGAAAGAGTTAAAGCTAAATACGATGAGTAGGTAATTAATATATAATACCCTTTGTCTCCTAAATAAAGGAGTAGATGAATTGGGTTTTTCAGGTGGAACCATCAACCCTTATCCAGCTAAATAAGTGAAATCAGTTTTTTCAATACGATAGTAAAAACCCGAAAAATGCTATTTCAAACTTATCTTTGGGAAGAGAATATCTTCTTAACGGACAGTGCAGATCAAAGATCAGACTGCACGTTCTGTGCAGTCTGATCTTGATCGGCACTGTCCGCAAAAGGTCAGTGAGTCGTGCTTATCAGCCTTAGGGTTAATGCCAAGCCCTGGTGGCGCCGTCGGTAGAATACAGGTTTTCAGAAGGAGGATTCAAATCCCTATCTCGGCGAATTTTTTTTTTCCGGGGATTGATGATTGTCATCGCGATAGGATTCATTCCTCTCAGCGCTGATCATTTTTTGACAATGGTTATGTGGGAAAAGAGCCAGTGACTTTGAAAGAATATTATGCCAAGGACTAGTGAAAGAAATTCCAGGAAATCATGGATAGGTGCACTGGCAGCCGCTCTATAACTGAACGTTGGAATGGCTTTAAACACCATACAATAAAAAGCAGGCTTTAAACACCATACAATAAAAAGCAGCACATTTTCCACTCGCTATACCAGCGACAGTATATAATTGGCTTCCTGTCACTGGAAACCAGATCGATTTATTGCTCGTCAAGGTATCGCCTGTTTACATTTATTTATTCAAACATTCACGATCCCTTTGTATGTAAATTGAACAATTAAAAAAGCCATTTCCAGTCGGTGGAAAAAGATATCACGTGACAACGATTAACTCCTTGTCCACTGAAATAGCTTGAGTTTGCGGCAGGCAACTTGTTAAAAAGGTTAATTGTCGCAGACCAGGGTTTGAAAACATTAAAAAAATATATAGTGGCGAAATGAGAAATCTTTTTATTTGAGTAGTGCTTGCTCTTGCAAAGGTATGCTCGAGCAAGACGTTAAAAATTCCACAGTCTCCATGGGGTGAAATGTTTAGCCATTCCAGAGCCATGAGTTCAAAAATGAGGTTTTGCGGACAGCATATATCAAAATCAGACAGCAACTCTATGTTTCTATTCAGTCCTAATTGATAACCAAACCTAGAAAACAAAAAAATCTTAATGATTTTCAGTAGGTTGTATTTTTCTGCCATCGAAAAAAAAAACAAGTGGGTTTATAAAATCATGGATCCAAATGAGTTATCTAGGATTGATTTCTACAAAGTGACTGTGGTTGTTTGCAAATATTTACCTATTTCCTACTTCGTGTCACCCCCTATATCCTGGGTCAATATTCACCAAGCATTCTTAAGAATATTCCTTGTCTAATTCCTAAAAAAAATTCTAGATAATGAAAGTAACACAAGTTCTGATTGGCTGAACCAAATAGTTTTGCCAATCAGAAATTGTTACTTTCATATTTAGAAAATTCTTTTGCATAAAACTAAGAATATTCTTAACCCTTAGGCTGCTATGCGCGACTCACGGACCTTTTGCAGGCAATGTAGATCAAGATCAGACTGCACAGAACGTGCAGTCTGATCTTGGATCTACATTGTCCGATAAGAAGATGTTTCCCCAACCCCTATAAACCTTAAAATAGCAGCATTTTGGTTTTTACATTCGGCTTGAATGTTTCATTTAAGTTATCTAGCAGGATAAGCGTTAAGAACGATTGTTGAATAAAGACACAGTGCCAAGAACATGCCGGATACTTTTTGGTCCGAAGTCTTCGATATTAACAATGAGGTGGCACACCCCTATCGTAGACAACTGTTTCAGACACGTTTAGGGAACATTTGCAATTGCTTGACATAGACAATTGCTCCCTTTTCCCACAATACTTCCTATTACATTTTCAACAAGAAATATCTTTAGAAACGATACACAGCGTAAATTTTCCCGCAAATAGGTCTGCAGAGAACAGCAGAATAAAGATGACCAATAGCAAATTTCTATCTATTCATTCGGATATAATACCAAAAAGCAGGTCAAAAGCCAGCACATTCAGCTTCGCCAAAAATTCTTCTTTTTCGTGTCGCTTGTTTTTTTTTTTGTTATGTCTGAAATAGCCTAGCCATGGCTTAACCCTTTCCCAAACAAGCCCTGGTTTTCACGTGTCTGCAGTACAAGTCTTTTGAAAACACTGTGGGAAAAGGAGAAATTGCTCGTAACGAGCAATTTCTCCTTTTCCCATAGTGTTTTCTACCCTTTTTGAGACCTTTCTGCCATTTTCATCAAATTTAAATTTGTCGTCTGCAAACTCTTTCAATTTGGACCAGTCCAAAATTTGTCGTTTGGGAAAGAGTTAAGTGCGGCAGAACAGATATAGTATGCAGGAAAAAAAGGAATACCTCGTAGCCAAGACTGATTATCTCGTGTTCACAACTTGGGGTTTGTTTTTGGCTGGAGCATAACTATCTCATGATCACGACTTTATATGTTGTAGCCTCGACAGTATAATCCACTGAAAACTTTCATCGAGTGACCGAGACTTTCATGTCCATTTAATGATTGACTTTTTGGCTGCAACTAAAATATAATTATCAGGATCAAAAATTAATTTGTGGTCAGGAATAAGATATCTCTTGTCCACAAGTTATTTAGTCGTGGCCACGTTTTTTTTTTTTTAATCTCTCGCATGTGCCTTTTATGCTGCCATAGTCGAACCTTGGCATTTCCGTTTAGCATCAATGAGAGTATCATAAGCTAAGTTTAGTATAGTTTGATTATTTAAGTAAAAAAGGGCTATCGTAAGCCCATTACAGCACTATTTCAGGCACAATACCAATAGCTGCATGCATTTGAAGAAAATCATAGGAGAAATACTCATAGGAATAGAAATCAGTCTATTTTGAATAAGTCTGACAATAACATGGTGAACAAAGGAGTAATAATTGATTGATTTAAGAAGCTCCTCGTTTTCCCACAATGTTTTTTTTTTTTTTTCAAAAGCTATGTACTACTGCAACACAAAAAGACAGTTGAATTACAGAGTGAAGGACAAAGTGAGTATGGGCTATGACCTTGCAAAATGGGGTTTAAATGGGGTTTAAATGCACCTCCGTGATGCATTTTACCAAGCAGGACATCATGTAATCGTGGATCGCTAAAACCCATTTTGTTTAAAACCAACTGGTATACCATCAGGTATAAGACTCCTTTTTCGACATGCAAGAAGTCTAAAGATATTAAAACGTTCGGTCCATTAGAGTTTGCGCGGACTGTGCAAGCTGACATGAGTCGATATTTTTGCAAGAGGCATTAAGCGTCTTTTTCACAGAGCGTGGCTCATATCAAGAATGATCGATTCCTCAGTGTAAAGTGTGACTGGGTGCCTGTTTTATTTAAATGATTAAGTCTCCAGGTCAGTTTCAGGTGCGCCCTTCGAGTGTTTGTCGTTAGAAACAGGCCGAACCCTTTTTATTGTGTTTTTTCTCTGGCTTTATTGAAGAGGTCATCAGACCTCTCCAACAGTGGTGAGTTTAAAAGGCAGACTGCCACAGAAATCGCTGTCTAAATACATTTGTTTTTGCGAAATTGTTCTGATACACAGTCTATTTCGTCATGGTTTTATAAACAAACCGAAATCAAAAAACTGAAATAGGAAATAAACGTTTTCTTTTATATGACGGCTTTCCAAAAAGATTTATCATACTATATTAATAGTAAATGATCTCTCCAATAATTGCAATTTTTCATCAAACAAATAAATCTAAGCAGACAGAAAAAAAAAATCGTTAAAAAAAAAGAGAAAGAACACCGCGGGAAAAGATCACTATCTGGAGAATTCGTACCCTGGAGAACTCGTACCCTAATCTCGAGAGCACGTGTTCTCTGGAGAACTCGTACCCCACAAATAGATAGAAATAGGTTGATCAGTATGTTTCAAGTTCTGTTTTCCAAAACTGACTAGATTCTAGCATTTTTCTGTTTTATTAAAAAATTCTATGGATTTATAATGATATAGATTTAATGAAATAACACATAGAGTTGCTTCTAGGATGCGGGATTGCGAGAATCCTGCGAAAAGTAACTTATGAGCGTGAAAGAAAGTCGTGCCTCTTCGCCCTAAGTACCGCACACCTCAAAAGAGTCCGTGGTCCTTTGGTTTTTGGGCGGATTGCGCAGGCTGACATGGGTCGATACTTTTTGCAGATGCATTAAGCGCCCGTTTCTCAGAGCATGGCTCATTTATCTACTTTCTTAAATTTTTAACGTTTAGACAAACAACCTCTTCATTTTACATGTCTGCAGCAGACAACTATTCAAAATATTGTGGAAAGAGGAGAAGCTGTTAGTCACTGTAGTTTCTCTTTTTGTCACAATGGTTTCCATCACATCAAAGCACCATCTTCCACATTAATTATCAAAGTTTAAATTGTCGTCTGCATGCTTTTTCTGTTTGGGACAGTCAAAAAATTGTTGTTTGTTAAAAGATTAAAAAATGTTACATTTATTTTTAACATGTCTGGTACTAGTATTATGTATAGGCCACCTTTATTTATTGTTATCAGGTAAGATTCTTGCCTCCTCAGTGGAATTAGCATATTGTATCAAATTTTAATTGAACGATTTCTCCTTTCAAAAAAAAAAAAAAAAAAATGGCTTATCTGAGCACACATTACAAACATTCATTAGAGGGTTGTTCCTTTTGAAAATGAGCTTAATAGGATAATCATCTTCGGTTTTGTGTCCTTTAATTTTGAAAAAAAAATATGCATTTCTGAGCATGTTAATAGCATATGGCCTCCAATTCCTTGAATATTATAACAATGTGGAACATGTACTGTTTTGTGCCTTTACACCAGCAAGATTGGAAAAAGAAAATGTTTTTTCTCATTCATTTAATGCCTAACTTGTTTGTTTACTTCTACCAAAATATATTGAAATCAAAAGCCAAAAAACTATTTGAAAACATCGATGCCGACCTCTCCTGGCTTCTTTTTTAAAGAAGCCAACTTGTACAGTAGATATGTTAACTTTGTTGCTTAAGCCTTTGGCAATCCTGAAGAAAGAAGGCTTTTGAAAACATTGAGGGAAAAGGAGAAAATGCTGGTAATCAGCATTTTCTCCTTTTCCCACAATGTTTTCTGCCCTATCAAATACAGAAATCATCATTTGAGTTACATTTATTTTGTCGTCTGCAAATGCCTTGAATTTGGACAAGTGCTTTTATGACTATCTTTTCAAAGACCTCCTTTCTCAGAGTCTTTAAAACTAGAGATTGTTTGGTAAAGGGTCTAAGCCACATAAAATAACTTGGAGGCTGTACTAGGCTGGGGCTCTGTAGTACCTTGCCAAAAATAAAACCCAAGCCGACCACCGAGGTTTGAGCTCAGATCCTCTGTATTCAAATTCAATGCCTTTACTACTGTGTCTGGACACTTCCAGGATAGCTGGTAGACATGTACTATCTTTACATCTGTATCCAAATAAAAATAAACAATCCGTTTGTTTTTGAGTTTATTTATCGACGTTAGCGGTTACCCATATGGGCGACGCCCCAAGGACTGTTTTGGGGGATGGACGAAACCCATCCTAAATTAGGCACGGTTCTTTAACGTGCTCGTTGTAAAATATTGTCACACAGAACTAAGATTTTAATCCTCATCTGAAACCCTATTAGTAATTTCAGTCAGCCAGTCGTGGGAATCGACGCCGTAACCTCGTCTATCCCGAGATTACAAATTCCATGCTCTACAAAGGTTATCCGGCTAACTAACAGATTATCTTTCCTTGCCTTTGATGCTGGCATTAGCTACAAGTAGAACATCTTCATGTTTGCATTGGGATTTGCAAGCAAAATAAACCTAGCCAATTTCTGACAAGTACTGATGATATAACTTCGGATTTTAATATAGTCGAAATACTACAATACCCTGTGGAGGTTGAGCTCATTTGCATACTGCGAAAAAGGGACAAAACAAAACAAAGACAAAAAATAAACTTTGTGTGCATGCACTGTACTTTGGCTAATCTTGAAGGCAACATGGAAATTTAATGACAAGATTGTAAGAGCAATCAAAACACTCCTTTTTACTCTGAGATCAAGAGTTCGTTTATGCTCATGACATTTCTAATGCCAAGCTATTATTTGTTTTCATCAAAGAAGTTTCAGGATGGGTTTCCAAGTCTCGGCCACATTACCGATTTTTTTACAATCAATTATTGAAAATCCGTGCAGGGCAATTGGAAAAGTGTCAGTAGGTAATGAAAACGTCATTTAACGAACGTAATCACCCAATTAAGTGTCCTTATCGGTCTCAGAGCGTATCATTTCTTCGTCAATAATTGACATGTTTCGTTCTAAAGTTAAAGTTACTGTGACCTGCCACGGTCCGTATTCACCAACAATTTTACATTGCAATCTTAGTCTAATTATCCAGAAGTATCTAAACTTCAAAGCAATTTTCTAATTGGCTAAACGGTATGAGCATTGCTTTGAGAGAGGGGATTTAGTGCATCTGCAAAAAGTATCGACCCAGGTCAGCCAGCACTTTTTGTTATCTGTATTCTTTCTGCATGTCTAAGGGCTGTTTAACCTCATATTGATTAGTAAGCAAAAGGCATTTTTATTGATGGATCCAAGATGATGTGATGATTGCATGGTATAATGCATCACGGAGACGCATTAAATCCTCTTTTGCCAGAGCATGGCTCATACAGGGTGACCCAAAATGAATGCAACCCGTGAAAGTACCCACAACTTCTGCAAATGGGAATGGATTAAGTTTATTTTTTACACACATCAATGTAAGATGATAACAATTAAGTTCTGTAAGTTTGAGTTATTTCGTTTGGGTGGTCTACATGTTAGCGACGTTCAAAGATATGCTCCAAATGTCCACCGCTTTGACAGAGACACTCCTGAATGCGCCTTGCAAAATTGTGCACCACGCGGACACACTCTGCCCCTGGAATCTCCCTGATCCTTGCTGTTATTGCAGCTTTCAAGTCCATGATTGTCTGGGGGTTGTTCTCATAGACGTAGTCTTTCAAATAACCCCACAGGTAGAAATCTGGGGGGTTAAGGTCAGGTGAGCGCGGGGCCCAGGAGTGTCTCTGTCAGAGCGGTGGACATTTGGAGCATATCTTTGAACGTCGCTAACATGTAGACCACCCAACCGAAATAACTCAAACTTATAGAACTTAATTGTTATCATCTTACATTGATGTGTGTAAAAAATAAACTTAATCCATTCCCATTTGCAGAAGTTGTGGTTACTTTTACGGGTTGCAATCATTTTTGATCACCCTGTATGTTTTAGACAGTTAACAAATTACGTCACTTTCTAGTGCTAAGTCACAACAACAAGTTTAATCCTTAACCTGTTACATAAGTAAAATGAAACTTTCAAGCTGACAGTAAAAACCTAAAACCCGCAAATTACTGGTTCAATTTTCTTTTTTGTGGGGGGAGGGATCTCTCCTTATCGGACAGTGTAGATTCAAGATCAGACTGCATGTTCTGTGCATTCTGATCTTGATCTACACTGTCCGCAAAAGGTCCTTGAGCCGTGCTCAGCACCCTAAGGATTAACCCCTGTCTCAAACCTGAACTTTGTTTATACAATGCTTCCGTTAGAAAGCAGACAGTTGTAAAACAGTTTAATTCCAGTCCTGGGTCCGTATTCACCAACCATTCTTAAGAATGTTCTTAGGCTTATTCTTCAAGATTTTCCAAGTTTGAAAGTAACACAACTTCTGATTGGCTAAACCATATGGTTTAGCCAATCAGAAGGTGTGTTACTTTCAAATTTGGAAAATTTTGAAGAACAAGACCAAGAATGTTCTTAAGAATGGTTGGTGAATACGGACCCTGGTCAGAGAAACATTAGAAATGTATAGATAGGTTCACTGGCCGCTGTCATACAACCGAAACACTTTTAAATTGGCGTAAAAATATTAAACAAAGAAATAAAGTCCATTTTTTCAGTACCCTTGCATCCCGATTTGCTACAAGGTCGTTTAATTGCCTTTGATAAATGTAGTATAAAAACAACACAATATTTAAAAAAAAAAAAATCCAATAAGACCTTAGATTCTTTTATCCTGCTTTTGATTTATTCTCGTGTCTTCTTTTGTACCAAAGGTCGCTAGGGTTGCTATAGCAACAAGATGCAGTTCGGGACGTCAGTCAGTCTTTATATTCAAGGTGGTATTGTTCTCTGTTCATAATAACATCCATAGGCTACCTTTGGCTTTAACACCTTACCGACCGATAGCATTTTAGACTAGCCCAAATTGAAACCATTGGCAGACGACAAATAAATTGTAAGTGAATGATGGCCTTTGTCTTTTTAAGGGTAGAAAGCATTGTGGGAAAAAAGAGAACATGCTTGCCACTTGCATTTTCTTCTTTTCCCACAAAGTTTTCAAAATTTTGGTTCTTCGAAGTCGTAAAAGTACAGGATTGTTTAGTAAAGCTTTAACCCTTTACCACACAATCCCGACTTTTAACGACCCTGTGATAGCAGCCTTTTAAAAACATTGTGGGAAAAGGAGAAAATGCTGGTAACCAGCATTTTCTCCTTTTCCCACAATGTTTTCCACCCTTCCAAAAAACAAATTTCAATCTTGCAATCACATTTATATTGTCGTCTGCAAATGCTTTTAATTTGGACCAGTTTAAAATTTTGTCGTTTGGTAAAAAGTGAAAGGGTTTTGTCACGTATACCCGTAGCTGCCTGTCTGTTTTGCTTAGCCCTTTACGAAGCAAGTTCTTGTTTTCACGACCCTAAGAAAATTGGCAATTTAAAACATGATGGAAAAACGAGAAAATGAAAATAATTTTCTCCAATTTCGACCATGTGAACGACAAATCCTTTGATTTGAGTCACATTTAGTATTCCATCTTGAACTGCTTTCAAATTGGACAAGTCTAATATTTTTGTCGCCTGGTACACTTAACCCATAACCTGCAGCAACACATTCGCAATAGACAACTGTGAAAATACCGTTAGCCTCAAGAAGGAAGATAAGAAGAGTAAAAAGAAAACAAAACTGCAAATTAATATAAATTCAACTCAAGAAATTGTGAATCTATGTGTTATCGAATATAGCAATATTTGGGATAATTTTTAAACAGTAAGCACTGTATCTCTGTGAATTCCAACCGGTTTCCATATATCAAAGTATCAAAAGGAATTCCTTCGTTTGTTAAATTTACTTCAGTGACGCAAAGAGTTCCTTATTTGATTTCTTGAAGTCTTTTGTGCTCTGTCACATTGTAATCTCGGTGCAGAAAGATCGATCGGCCTCTGTCTGAATACAGTCGTTAAACCCTTATTGAACTGAAGTCGGCTTATTATCGTTGCCTTTGCGAACAATATGGAGCTAAGATCAGACTGCACAAAACGTGCAGTCTGATCTTGGCTCTACATTGTCCGTAATTTCGTTTAAATACAAGTCAAATAGCCTTGAAATCGCTAACGGTCTTCCCTTGAACTGGCTGATAGCATCTGTCTCATTTATTCAGAGATCGAAGGATTAATCAGGCTAATGATGGCAATAAGACCCATTCACGTGTTTCATTGGCGCGTGACAGATTAGTTCCTGGGTTTTAAGCTTCTCCCTAGTCTTTACCCTTTTGACTTATTTCGTATTTACTGATGGAAGCGCATTTACCACAAAGAAAGTGTATGCAGAGAAACGGGGACACAACGAGCGGAGTAAAAACTTGATCAGGTTCCTGATCGAACTCCTATGCACCTGCCTTGATACTGCGTCGCTGGTGGAACAAAACGCCAAAGTGTATTCTGCTCGATTCACCTGCGCAGATGATGCGTTTCTGTCGATGTTGACTCGGACACTTTCCCGTTGCCTAATGCTGCCTGGCCCAGAACAGATCTCTAATGCACCATCTAAGAGACTTACTTGCCCCGATGCTGCCTCTCTAGTGGCTAGGCCCGCACGGCACTGTCTGCCAGACTCATTTGTTTTTCTACTGCGTCACTGATGGTTGTAGATTTGTATGGTATTTACTGCCGTTTTCAATATTATATCAGTTATATTACGGTGGCCAGTGCACCTATCCATGCTGTAGTTTCTTTTACCAGTACTACTCAAAATATTTTTTCCAAGCCACTGGCTGCTTTCCCACATAACCATCGTCGAAACAATGGTAAGCTGTAAGAGAGGAATGAATCATGTCTCAATGACTATCATCAATTCTCGGAAAGAAATTGGCCGAGCCGGGGATCGAACCGACAACTCCCTGTCCTAAAATGCTGTATGCTACCGACTGAGCTACCGGGGCTCGACCTCACTGACGGACAAAACTCCGTAGTACCATCTCCAAGACTTAGATGACTTTTGCCTGTTGCCCTTCTAGAAATCATACATCTACGATTCATTTCTGCGAGTTCATCGGCCCTGGTGTTCTGCGAGATTCCCTTGCTCTTGTCCAAAGTTCCTAACGGTACCATATACATGCACTGGATTCATCCTTTCTGGTGCTGCGCTACAGGCCGACTTTCTGGTGCTGCGTTGTTAGAGAACAAACCTCAATGGCACCGTCACGATTCTCATATTCCCTTGTACTAACTTGCGAGTGGGAACGCTCCACTCCAATATGTGAAGCACAAACATACTTTGATGCTCTGGTGCTAATAGACAAAAACCCAACGCTATCGTCTGCGAGAATCACGGTTCACAGCGCTTAGGCCGTTAGTCAACAACAGCCGTGGTCAATAATTTTCTAAATAATCAACCTCTGGAATTCTGAACAGATCAAATTACTTTTACATAGTAAAATTATTTTTCACGGCTTCAGTACATTTTCATGTAGGTTATGTGCCTTTCATATCCGGTAAGGGACAAATGGATAGCTTTATAGCGAAACTGAGGTCTGCTACATGTATTGTTTTACAATCCATGTAGCAGACCACAGTTTCTCTATAAAGCTACCCTTCAGCAGATCATCAATAGATCGCGAATGCTGTCTGTTATTATTGGTTGTCAGCAGAATTGTTGATTCATTCACTGTGAACATTGTTTACCCAGGATATAAATAGAGACGGGAATTACAGACTAAAGCCACTCGTGGTGACACTGATATACTGGGATTATTTGTAATGGTGGTATAATCACGGGAATTGTTTGTCGATGATTAATTTATCTTTAACACTGCATTTGGAAAATCTTCGATGTTCGACTGGGTAAACCAAGATCATACTATCGATATACTGGGATCATTGGTATAGTTTAGAGACGATACAGTGTCAAATGTACTGTTATAAAGTACGAAACTTTTTAAGGAAAATACCAAGATCGGAGTGGTAATATATTGGGATTGTTGGTGATGGGCTTATAAACTCTGGTATGGTTTGACGGAAATCCATCTGGTAGGATTTACTAATTTTCTGTCTTTTTAGTGTAGACTAAGATTAGACTGTTCGTTGAATATAGAAATAATTGACGAAATATGAAAAAAAAAAAAAAAATAGTTTCAGTTCTTTTTCTATGTGTAGTTTTCTAAGGAAGAAACAAAACTGACCAGAAAGGATAGAATTTCGGGATAAATACTTGAGCCATGCACTGTGAAAAAGCTTTTAGTGTATCTGCAAAAAGTATCGACCATGTCAGCTGACATGGGTCGAAACTTTTTGCTATTGGTCATCTTTTCAGCGCGTCAAAGGACCAGTTTTCCTTATGACTCAGTCGGTTATTAGACAAAACAGAATTTACGTGTCAATAATTACATGATGACTTGCTTGGTATAATGCATCACGGAGATACATTAAATCCCATTTTGCCAGAGCATGGCTTCCTTGTTTCACTCAAAAACAAATTAATTATTGGAAATAAATCTGTGAACTCTAATTCGTTGGGGATTTCTATATTAACTCTTTACCAAACAACAAAATTTTAGACTGATCCAAATTGAAAGCGATTGCAGACAACAAATAAAGGTGACTCAAAAATTAAAATTCGATTTGGGAAGGATAGAAAACATTGTGGGAAAAGGAGAAAATGCTGGCTACCAGCATTTTCTCCTTTTCCCACAATGTTTTCAAAAGGCTTCTTTTTCAGGGTCGTTAAAAGTCGGGATTATGTGGTAAAGAGTTAAGACGGTAAGCTGTTACGTCACTGTTTAGCTGAGTGTTGTTCGTGCCATGGACATCTGACCTAGGTGAAGTTAAAAAAAAAATCATTATTCTCACAAAATGTAGAACAGTTTTGTCATGGCAATAATTTTCAAACAACTCTCGACATTTCAATCAAAGGTTTGCCTTGTGATATTGGATTTCGTCACTGTTTAGGTAAACAGGTTGGTGGAAGGGTCGAAAGGTTAAAGTTTTGACGTACATCTTTTTTTTCCGCATTTTCGACCAATCTGTTGAATACGGAAAGTCGTTAAAGCAGTGGCAAACGTGCTTTCATAATATATTTGAGTCATGCTCTGTAAAAAGGGTTGTTAACACATTTGCAAAAACGTATCCACCCAGGAAAACCTGCACAATCGGCGAAGGCTGACCATGGCTGAAACCTTTTGCTTTAAGTCAATTTTCTGCATCTCAAAGGACCAGTTTACCTAATGATTCTGTAGGTTGTTATACCAAAACGGATTTCATGGAGTACATAATACTGTGATGATGACTTGCTTGGTGCAATGCATCACGCAGATGCATTAAGGCCCCTTTCGTCAGAACATGGCTCATTTAGAAGGTTTCTTATCATTGTAAAATTGAGATGACTTTATTTTTTCGCGGTCCTGAGTTGCTCAGTGCTGAAAGACTGGGCTAAAAAAAAAGTTTGATCGTCTCTCTCGTCGCTGGGTGTTTCAAGGGAGTTTCCTTTGGCAAGAGACTTTCAGAGCATTAGCCGAGTATTGGTGAAGCCGAGGATAAACATGAACTGGTGAGCTGTCGCTTTGATATGTGAACAAGGTTTTCTTTTCGTGTCTGTGATATTCGTGGTGCTGATATGCCTGATAGGCTTCATTACTGACATATCATATTTAACCTTTCTATTTAAATAAAAGTGCTTTGCTTTATGTCGATATTACGCATTATCTCTTTATACACACAATCCCGACTTTTAACGACCCTGAGAAAGAGGCCTTTTGAAAACATTGTGAGAAAAGGAGAAAATGCTGGTGACCAGCATTTTCTCCTTTTCCCACAATGTTTTCTACCCTACCCAAAACAAATGTTAATTTTTTACTCACATTTATTTTGTCGTCTGCAAATGCTTCAAATTTGGACAAGTCCAAAATTTTGTCGTTTGGTAAAAAGTTAATGTACAGAAATATATTTATCATCATCATATGCCGTACAACACACGAAAAGGGGCTTTCGGACATACACATAAAATGTGTCGTCCTAGATCAGCCCGTTCAGTCTGTGACTAATCCAAGACGACACTTCCCGTTTTTGTGCGATTTTCTGTTTCACGAAAGTCTACCGTATGAAAAAATCTTATGTAGTCGTAAAGTGGTGTCTCGGATTAGCCTGCGCGGACCGCGCAGGCTAATCCGGGACAACACTTTACGCAAATGTCCGAAGGCCTCTTTTCGTGTGTTGCACGCCATATTATTATTTTTATCATTATGATTATTAGACTAAAGCAATGTTGATAGGGACTTAAAACAACATTCAAAAACATCATTAAATCAATTGTTTTTATTATTGGCCGGTCACTCACATTAGCTGAACTCTTTATCCAATGAAATCGACATTTTGTTCCACTGTTGTAGACACTCTTAACCTTTCCACTGCGACTTTTTACGCCACTGCATCCCTCAATCCTTTACAAAACGACACAATTTTAGACTTGTCCAGATTGAAAACAATTGCAGACGAGAAATGACAGTTTGCTCCAATAATGAGTTTTGTCTTTAATATGGTACGAAAAGTTTTGGAGGAAAAGGAGTAACCAGCATTTTTTCCTTTTCACACAATTTTTTCAAAAGGCTCTTTTCAAGGTCATTAAAACTTGGGATTATGTGGTAAAGGGTTGAAAAGACAGCTTCTGGCACCTATTTTCGTTAATTGCAAGAAAAAAAAGTAACACTTTTTCTTTTTTACAAATATTTTCTATACATTTTAAAAAGGTATTTGTGTCTTCAAGAGTGTTTCGAACATTTCTCTGTTTTTTTTTGTCATGCATTCATTTTTTCTAAGTCTTCATTGAGGCTGTGCAAAACTCGGTCAAACATTTATTCCTAATGTAAAATAATGGAGTCCGTTTTAGATTCAGATGTGCGATAATGCTACAATGTTTAAGTTGAATCGATTTGTTTCTAAATCAACACTGGTTTTAAAAAAAATCCCAGACGTTAAATCTAAGTCAATATGTTAGATGTATTACTTTTTAAACCCCTTAAGCAACTAGGTGCGACTCAAGGCCCTTTTGCGCACAGTGAAGATCAAGATCAGACTGTAGAGGACGTAAAGTCTGATCTTGGATCCACGCTGTCCGATAAGAAGATATTTATCTCTGAAAAATAAGTTCGACAAAATTATATGCGGATTTTTACTATCGGCTTGAAAGCCTTATTCAACTTATTTAGAAGGACAAGAGTTAACCTCTTGTCTGAAAGAAATTCACTGAAAATCTAGAAAGATTTTAATCTTATAGGCTTGACTAAACGAGCGGACGGTATAGATCCAAGATCAGACTGCACAGAACGTGCAGTCTGATCTTGATCTATACCGGCCGTAAACAACCGGGCTTTCGTCAATAGAACAGAAAGAATTTGATTTTGAACTCGACATAATTTAAAGCATTTGCAGACTACGAATCAAATATAGTGCAAATAATGAGTTCTGTCTTTGTTAGGGTTGAAAACATTGAGGGAAAAGGAGAAAACGCTGGTTACCAGCATTTTCTCCTTTTCCCACAATGTTTTCAAAAGCCGCCTTATTCAGGGTCGTTAAATGTCGGGATTGTGTGGCTAAAGGGTTAATGCTGATGATTTGTTCGGAGAGGTACTGTGTTTGATCACTACTGGCGGATATGGATCCGAGGTTGTGCCCTTGAGCAAGGCTCTGCAAAACCCGGTATTGGCGAAAACCAGGAGGTACATGAATTTGTAAGCTGTTGCCGTGATGTAACCGAGATACTGCTGAAAGTAACGTAAAACCTCATTCAAACAGATTAATCAATAAAACATCTGTAGCTTGCACACAAAATATTGTAAAATTTTCACCATCAGTAGGTTGGAACGATTCAATGGAACCTTTCAGCCGTGAAAACAAGCCCAATAGAAATCGATTTTTAAACTCACTACCAAACGACAGATTCTGGGGTCTTCAAAATTGAAAGCATCGACAGATGACAAGTTGGAAAATCATATAAATGAATCGAAGTTCTTTTACGGGATAGAAAATATGGTTGGAAAAGGAGAAAATGCTGGTAACCAGCATTTTCTCCTTTTCCCACCATGTTTTCAAAAGCCTTCTCCCCTAGGGTCGTTTAAACTATAAATTGTCTTGTAAAGGTGAAATTCTATACCAGACGATAGACTTTTAGACGTATATTTTGTCCATAATGAAAATGTTTGCACACCACACATCTAATATGGCTCAAATGATGAGATTTGTCTCCAAAAAGATAGAAAATATTGCGGAAAAATTGAAGAAAACAGTGTTTTATAATCTCTTTCACAAACTGTTTTCAAACGCACTCAGTAATGAGATTGACTGGTATAATGATAACAAGAAAATTAAAACTTGATCGTCTCTTCCAGAATTTGAAGGTGTAAAGTCTTACAGTCGAAAACATTGGAACATATCCGAAAGTTTGAACTTCCGGTGCAGACATGGAGATTATCGTCTGCTTTGACATTGGGACTGTTGGTACCGGCTACGCATTTTCATCAAGACGTGAATATGAAAAGGATATGTTAAATATACACCTTAACGAGGAATGGATGTCTGGGCATGCTAATTTACATACATTTAAGGTAGGTTTGCTTTATTTATTTGGTGTTTAGCAGAAGGTTGATTGATTGATTGTATGGTGTTTAACGCCGTTTTTAACATCATTTCAGTTATATCACGGCGGCCAGTGCACCTATCCATGCTTTCCTGGAGTTTCTGTTACCAGTACTCCGCTCAATATTCTTTCCAAGCCACTGGCTGCTTTCCCACATAACTATCGTCGAAATAATGGTCAGCGGTGAGAGAGGAATGAATCCTGTCGCAATGACTATCATCAATCCTCGGAAAGAAATTGGCTGAGCCGGGGATCGAACCAGCGACCTCTTGTTCTGAAGTCTTGTACGCTTCCGACTGAGCTACGGGACTCGGCGTTTAGCAGAAGGGGAATGAGCCATGCTGTTGGAAAAGAGGGTCTGATGTATGTTTGTGATACAACATACTAAGCAAGTCATCACATAATTATGGATCCATAAAAACCGCGTCATCTAATAACCGAAGGAACCGCGAGATGAAAAGGTCCTTGGATATGCAGAAAATTTACAAGTAGCAAAAAGTATCTACTCATGTCAGCCTGCGCGGACTGCGCAGGCTGACATGGGTAGATACTTTTTGCAGATGCGTGTAGCCCCCCTTTTTACAGAGCATGTCTCAAATAGATAAAGAAATCATAGTCTGCCTTGAAATTGGAACTGTTGGTACGGTTTACATTTTTATTCACACGTTCACCGCTGACCATTGTTTCGACGATAGTTATGTGGGAAAGCAGCCAGTAGCTTGGAAAGAATAGTAGTACTGGTAAAAGAAACTCCAGGAAAGCATGGATAGGTGCACTGGCCGCCGCGATATAACTGAAATAATGTTGAAAAAGGCGTTAAACACCATAGATTCATTCATTCATTCATTATTCACACGTGCAAATGAAAAGGATGAAGATAAAACACCAAAGTAATACATATAAGCCATTTTCTGGCAAAAGGGGGCTTAATGCATCTCTTTGATACATCATACCAAGTCAGTCATTTTAAGATAAGGGATCCACATATATAAAATCCGTTTTGCCTTACAACAGACTGAATCCGGAGGTAAAATGGTCGTTGAACATGCGGAAAATTGACTATTATCAAAAAGTTTCGACCCATGTCGGCCTGGGCGGACTGCGCAGGTTGTCATGAGTCGATACATTTTGCAGATGCATTAAGCCCTCATTTCACAGAGTATGGCACATATGGTATTTTGATTACATTTGGGCTTTTATCTGGCAAGGGAGATAATTGGACTCGAAAGGTTGCCCCGTCCATGTTATAAGTCTGAATTGTTGTCGTGTGGTCAAAAAATTAATCTAAATGCTTGACGGAATTTTTGTATGAGCCATGCTCTGTGAAAAGTGGCTTAACCCTTTCCCAAACGACAAAATTTGGACTGGTCCAAATTGAAAGAGTTTGCAGACGACGATTTTAAATTTGATGAAAATGGCAGGAAGTTCTCAAAAAGGGTAGAAAACACTGTGGGAAAAGGAGAAATTGCTCGTTACGAGCAATTTCTCCTTTTCCCACAGTGTTTTCAAAAGACTTGTACTGCAGACACGTGAAAACCAGGGCTTGTTTGGGAAAGGGTTAATGTATCCGCAAAAAAAGTTTCGGCCCAGTCCAGCCTGCGAAATCCGCGCAGGCTGACCTGGGCCGAAAGCCGAAACTTTTTGCTATAGGTCAATTTTATGTATGTCAAAGGACAAGTATACCTCATACGAGGGACACTTTTTAAGTTCGTAGAGTAAGCCTATAACTTTTTAACGCGATTATGAAGTTGCACGATTTTTTACACAGAACTTGCGTAATCATTCCTCTCTCGAACGGTGTCACGGTATGCGGCGCACGAGGTCCACGTGCGCGCTGCGCTGGGTATTTTCAACACATGGTTTTATACACTATAGTAAAATATAGCGTTCAATATGGATGGAAAAATCTCTGAACAGAGGGCATATTGTAAGATTCGAGCACAGCTCGGGTTTCCTCCAACAGAAATTCATGCTGATTTGCAAAAAGTTTATAGGAATGGTGCTTTAAAATATGCTTCAGTTTGCAAGTGGGTACGTCGTTTTAATGATGGTCGGGAGTCAATTGAAAATGACCCTCGGGTGGGTAGGCCGGTTTCCGTTTTGACGGAAAAGAACGTTGCTACTGAGAAAACGTTAATTGAGGAAGACGCACGTTATACCGTGCAAGAGATAGAAGAATTAAGTGGCATTCATTCGTCAAGTGTTTTGAAGATCTTACGTGAACGACTTGGGCTACGTAAGATCTGCGCGCGCTGGGTGCCCCATTTGCTCACTGACGAGCAGAAACAAAGTCGGGTTAGACTTGCATCGCAAGTTATAGAAAAATATGATAAATGTGACCCACGTCGTTTGGAAGAGATAGTTACAGGTGATGAAACCTGGATCTATCATTTTCAACCCGATTCTAAGGCTAAAAATAAGGTTTGGGTTTCATCTGAGGGCGACAGACCTGTCATTGCGCGCCGTTGCAAAACATCAAATCGCATGTTGTATGCGATATTCTTTGATTCGAAAGGTCCAGTCCTTCAAATTCCAGTCCCGAAAGGTAGTTCTGTCACTGGAAAGTTTTACAGAGAAAGTGTTCTTACTCAATTTGTTGATTTCTATCAGAAACGCAGACCGCGCACCGGTGTCCGCGGCATCAAATTACTCCATGATAACGCACCGGCCCATAAATCCGCTACGGTACAGGAATATCTGAAAGAATCTGGGCTCGATGTCTTAGATCATCCCCCATACAGCCCTGACCTGTCCCCCTGTGACTTTTGGTTGTTCCCAAGACTAAAGGAAATGCTGGCAGGGCACCGTTTTGAATCCCGTTGTGGTATAGGCAGTGCGGTCTACCAGTGTCTGCAACATATACCTAAAGAGGACTACCGGGCGGCGTTCCGGAAATGGGTAGATCGGTGTAAAATGTGTGTGGAGGCAGACGGGGAATATTTCGAAGGTCTTACATAAATAAAATATTGATATTTCAAGCGGTTTTAAAAAGACCGCCCTACTCTACGAACTTAAAAAGTGTCCCTCGTATTTCAGTCGGTTGTTAGACACAATTGATTTTATGCAGAGCTCCAGATAGAGGGAGTGATTTTGATTTCAAAATTGAAAATATTGATTATTCTTCACTAAACCCTATGTTGTGGGTACTCATTTGAATCGTCTCGACGATTCTAATGAGTACCCACAACATAGGGTTCAGAAGAGAAATAATGGATTTAGAATACCATCACTCCCTCTTATCTGGAGCTCTGTTATGGATCCATAATTATGACTGTGATGGCTTGCAATCGATTGGTTCGATGCACCATGAAGATGCACGAAGCCCTCTTTTGCTAGAGCATGACTCGTATATATTTCAGGCTCCTAGTACGCTACTGTTGCAGCCAGACAAAACGTTACATTCATTCGGGTACGAGGCAGAGCGGAAGTTTACACAGCTCATTGAATCCAAACAGCAAGAGGCATGGTACTGTTTCAAACGGTTTAAAGGCGAACTAAAATCAAAGGTAAGATTTCGTATCCCTTCACCGAATAATCTCGTCTTTTAACTACCCATAAGGGGGTGTCTTTTGAAAACATTGTGAGAAAAGAAGAAAATCCTTGGAACTAGCATTTTCTTCTTTTTCTATAATGTTTGCAAAACCTCTCTTCTTCAGTGTCATTAAACATCGAATTGTTTGATAAAGAATTAAAGATATTGTGAACAAGAAGAAAATTCTCGTAACCAGCATTTCTTTTCTTTCTGTTACCTATTACCCTTTAACTAATAAAAAAAAAGGAACAAAAATTTCCATGCAATGAGGGCCATTCCTGTAAGTCAGTTTGTTTCCCTTGCAAGATCATGACTGAAGTTAACCAAATAACAGATTGGTCCTTCTACCTGTTTTTCTTTGTTTTTATTCTTGATTCCTGTGGGGATATTTCGATAAAAGTCGTTTGATTTATGTTTATACGTAAGAACCCCATGTAAATTTAAAGCAAACCATGTTCTCAATCATCAGAGAAAAGCGGATATATCAACTTGTAAAAAAACATCTAACCAGATTTAGCCGAGATATTATCTCAAGAACATATTTGTGTAGTATAAGAAAATCAAGGATAAAATCCAAGTAATCCTCCTATCAGGACCAATGTAGTACTAGAGAGGAATCAAGGGAAATAACTGAAGAATGGCTCCCATTGTGAGAAACTAAATATTGCGATTTCAAAATTGATTTCATCGGAGAGGAAAGACCGTATCGGACAGTGTAGATCAAAGATCAGACAGCACGTTTTGATCTACACTGTCCGCAAAAGGTCATTTAGTCGCGCTTACCAGCCTAAGGGTTAATGCCCCGTCATCGTCTCTGATCATATTGAGTCATCGTTGGTCGTAACCGAGAAAACACATAAGCAAAGGACTTAAAGTCCTGAATGCGGATTTTTGTAGGCGTATAAATGGGACGGCATTTCTCTTTCAGTGCCAAATATATAAACACGGCCTCTTTCGACCCTTGAAAATTCATTCTTCTTATTATGAAAAAGGTTTTCTTTTGCCTATTTAGCGAAAGGCTTAGATTTCGTGCAGTCTGGGCTCGTATTCAGCCATTTTTAAGAACGTCCTCAGTTTTATTCTCCAAGATTTTCTAAATTTGAAAGTAACAAAACTCCTGATTGGCCAAACCAGTTGGTTTAGCCAATCAGATGTTATGTTACTTTCAAATGTAGAAAATCTTGGAGAATAAGACTAGAATGTTCTTCAGAATAGTCGGTGAATACGGACCCTGAACTTGACCTATGCCGTCCTCACAAGCCCTTTTCTTACGACGCTGCAAGGTAAGGCAATGTAGAGTTGAAGATAGATATGGGGGAGTTATTCTATATGTCAAAAACAATTTGTCCTATACCCGAAGGAGAGATTTCGAGACCAACAGTGTTGAGTGCATTTGGATTCAAATCAAGACTAGTAATAACAGGAATATTTTGTACGGTATATTTTATAGACCACCAAACTCTGACTCAGCTTATAGCTCACTTATTGAAAATTCTACTGGTCTTGCTATTGATACAAATATCTCTGATGTCATTATTACAGGGGATTTTAACTTAAACACGTTGAGTCAAAACCAGTTTCGTAAGGTGGAATCCCTTTGTAATCAATTTAACATGTTTCAATGCATAGACGAACCAACACACTTCACAGAAAATTCTCACTCAGTAATAGACCTTCTTTTCGTAACCAATACAGACTCAATCCTAACAACTGGCGTTGGTGAACCTTGTTTGGATCTTACAGTGCGCTATCATTGTCCTGCCTTTGGTTTCTTTAATTTTCTAAAACCCAAATTTAAGAATATAAAGCGAACGATTTGGAAATATGAACAAGGAATTTATAATCAGCTTAGACATAACATCGCAACTTTCAATTGGACCTCTACGAATGATATAACATTGACATGTATGCAGATAATTTTTCGGATGTCATTACTGAAAAAGTACGTAAATTCATTCCAGGCAAAAATGTTAATGTCAACCCCCAAGAACCTCCCTGGCTGACCTGTGAAATTAGAAAAAAAATAAGTCGTCGCAAAAGATTATATAGGAAGGCGATGAAGTCAAATAATGCCAGCCACTGGTCGAAATTTAGATGTGCTAGAAATGAAGTACATTGATCCGACAAAGTAAAGAACAACATTTCGAGCGGATGTCTTCAAAATTAAAATCTGGAACTCTGTGGTCGCGTGATTGGTGTACAAAAATCGCTCATGTGTTCTCGTTCTTCAACACCCCTACTCTGTATGACACTTCCAACGACTGGATAATTATCGAGGAAGACGAGAAAGCAAATTTACTAAATTCTTATTTTGCCAACCAGTCGTACATAGATGATTCCTGAAGTACTATTCCAGATGATGATCACCAATTCATACACAACTAATTAGATTCAATCAATGTCATTACGTCTGAAATGCTGGATGTTCTTACGACTAGGATTCTTGTTGAAGCTGCTGGTCAGCTAGCACCTCATCTGTGTGATCTTTTTAATCAATCTTTAAATACTAGTTCTGTTCTGTTGCATCCTCATGGAAAATATCCAGTGTGTGTCCAATATTTGAATCTGGTGACTCATCTCATCCTTCCTAACCCTAACCTCAGGCCCGTTTCATTCCGAATGATATCGAAAAGGTTTTAGAAAAAAACTGTATTCAAGCATGTTTATAATTATCTAAAGGACATCAACTTCTTTAAACCTTGGCAGTCTGGTTTCATGGTTAGGTAATAAGTGCAGTTGTCTTAATGAACACTTGCATTTGAAAAATCTAGTCCAATCGCCCCTTTGTAGATGTGGCTCTGTTGAATCAACACAACATTACTTCTTTGAATGCCCAGTTTACCGGGATTTCAGAAATACTTTAAGCAATAGTAAAAGTACAATTACAAGAGTTACTCGTCAAGACATTTGATTTGGTGACGATGATCTTAATATACCCGAGAATGAAAGAATATTCGCTGCACTTCATACTTATACCAGTCGTAGCAGAAGATTTACTTAGTATAATTATATCGTTTTCTTTCACTGGTTATGGAACTCCTGGCTTTCAAACACTGTCTCAGTGACACAGTGGCTTATATGCCAAGATTTAACAACGAGTTCTTTCATCAATAGCAACTAATATCTAATGATCTGTCATGGAGGAAGATATTAACCTGCGTAAAAATACCCTTAGTCGTAGCCCTCCAGTTTGACACTCCACATCATTCTGTTCCCTTTTTTCCATTGCTACAATTCTTTTTCCTCGTTATTTATCAAATTACCATTATCATTTTTCTTTCTGTAGCCATGTCATTATAAATATCATTACCAGTAACTCTGTACCTGGAGTTTGGAGAAGAACTATGTAAGCTTTTGCTTTCTTTCTGATCCATTTCATCAGTTTTTTTTTTTTAATTCTATGTGATTGTCTGTAAACGTTGTATTTAATTGATGAATAAAGTATGTTTAAACTAGGGTAAAGCAATGATTTAATGGAGTTGAAAATAATCTTCTTTATCATATTGAGGTGTAGTGTGAATGTAGAGTAAGAGAGCGCATGCGTAACTTCTAGTGTTTGGTTCCGGCCAGATCGATTACAGTTTAACCCTGTACCACACAATCCGGAGTTTTGACGACCCTGTAGATGAAGCCTTTTGAAAACATTGTGGGAAAAGGAGAAAATGCTGGTAACCAGCATTTTTCTCCTTTTCCCACAATGTTTTCTACCTTTTCAAAAACAATGCTATGTTTTAAGGAGCATTTAATTTGTCGTCTGCAAATGCTTTCAATTTGGACCAGTCTAAAAAGCTGGCGTTTGGTAAAGAGTTAAGCGGGTTTGCAAAGCAATTCCGGGAAAAAAGTGCGATGTGGTGGTGACATAAATAGTGTCAATCGGATTAGCTCAAGTGGAAGACCACAGGATTTGTAATCTCGGTATACCCCAGGATGTGGGTTCGATTCCCACTGACCAGCTTCGACTACTTATTGTCTTTTGAATGAGACTTTCAATCGGGGTCCCATGTGACGGTCCTAAACACCAAGCACGTTTAAAAAAACATGCGTAACTTAGACTGATTTTCGTCACGTATTTTGCACTTTTCCCTAATAAAATGTTCAATAGCATTCTGGGAGCGTTGCCGGTGTCAGCAACCGGTGGCGACGATAAATAAACACAAAACCAACAATAGAAATGAAATGATATTGACAGAATAGTAAAACACTACTGAACAAATATTATTGCTCGCAATGACGTAAACAATTCCTTTAAAGTTTTTCCCCCCAAAAGAACTTGTATAATCTGAGCCATGTTCTGTGAAATGGGGGCTTAATGCATCTGCGAAAAAAGGATCGACCCAGGTCAACCTGTGCAGTCCGCTGACCTGGCCCGAATTTTTTTGCTTTTGGTCAATTTTCAGCACGTCAAAGGACCTGTGTACCTTATGACACAGTCGGTTGTTAGACATAATGGATGTTATGGATCCCTAACTATGTGGTTGCTTGGTATCATGGATCACGGAGTTGCAATAAGCCCCCTTTTGCCAGAGCATGGCTCATATTTATAAAACGTTGCCTTTCACACATTCTTCATTTCGTAAAACGAACATTTCAAGAAAAAAAAAAAAAAAAAAACGTTGCATTTTTCTGACATAACCCAAAGGCTGCTAAGTGCGACTCACTGACCTTTTGCGGACAGTGTAGATCGAGATCAGACAAGTTCTGATAGTTTATTTCTTATCACTCGTTTTCCTTTTTTCCCATTTACCTTGTCACCGATAGCTTTTAATATGAACGCAGTCTGAATTATTGTTGTTTGGTGAAGAGTTACCCAGTATTCTGCCCTCAAAGAAATATCTAATAACCATATGAGCCATGCTCTGGCGAAAGGGGGGTTAAAACATCTCTGTGATGCATTATACCAATCGAACTATCACATAAGTTTTGATCCAGAATAGCCATTTTTTTTTTTAAACAACAGATTCAATCTTGAGTTAGACTGGATAATGATAAGTCGATATATAGTACTTCCAGACATAGCCTATGATATAATAGGATAGAATTACAACGATTGTTCACGATCCGTGTATAAATGAATATTTGATTTTGCAATAATTAGCAAATACATTATTTAACTGAGCATTCGTAATCATCATTGATCAATTATTGATTCAAGTTCGTTTGCAACACCAGATCTTTGTTATTTTCAATCGCTCGTTTGTTTTTGAAAACTTTGACAAACATGAAAGACATGAATATGGTAGAAGGCTTAAACGAAAATAAACTAATATCAAAATGAAAAATTAACAAAAAAGTTTAATAATAAGGCGGGGGTGATAAAAGAAAAAGAAAAGAGAAGTCTCAATTTGCAGCTTACTGGTACATGAACAAGAGAAGTATCGTTTAAAAGATAGGAAGTTCGAATCTTACGAACATGAGTTTGCAACAAATGCATAGCTCAGATATAAACCGCTCCGGCAGGGATTCGAACCCGTGCGGCTAATATCCTCATCTATCGAGGTTTAAAAAGACCAATACACTAACCCTTGGGCTAAAGAGAATTCTCCTTAACGCAGTTGTCAGGAATTTAATTTATACGGGAAGAAGCTATGCTGTAAGGAAGGAGTGATCTCCCGTAACACACCCCCTCTTAGGAGAAGTCATCATTTTGATGACGGAAAGCCTAATTGGGCAGTAAGTCTATTATTTAGACATCAAATGGCTCAATGGCCAATAACGGGTAATTTATAGACAACAAATGATTCAATGGCCAAACACGGGCATTTTTATAGACAACAAATGGCTCAAAGACCGATCCCGGATGATCCCCCCCAGCGCAGGCTGACATGGGCCGAAACTTCTTGCTATCTTTGAATTTTCTGCCTGCCAAAGGAACATTCTACCTCACGATTCAGTCGGTTGATATATATATATATATATATATAAAATAAATTTTACTGATCCATCAGCATGTGATGACTTGCTTAGTACCGTGCGTCACGAAGATGCACTAAGCCCCTTTTTGCCAGAACATGGCTCATTTCATAATGACTATACCATAAACCACACAGAGAGTAATACAATATAACACTAATTGGTGCACTGTTTAAAGATATCAATTATTCATTAAGTCAACAGGATGACGCTCATTTAATTGTGCGTTATTAACTCTTATCCTAACTCAAACCGGTCGTAGAAATCCGTAAAAAAAGAGTCCATGTCAAACTTATTGTTAGGAAACAACTATCTCCTTATCGGACGTTGTAGATCCAAGATCAGACTGCACGTTCTGTGCAGTCTGATCTTGATCTACATTGTCCGCAAATGTCGCTGAGTCGCGCTTAGCAGCCTCGGGGTTAATAATGTTTGTGGTGTCGCGGATGAATTCGTGCGGCAATGTCAACTGGACGATAAGGTAACTTGAATGTAATTAAATCGCACTGTCTGCGTATATCGTCAGTATTGACAATTTCTCACGGAATATACCGACAGATTATTGTATACGAAATATGCCGACAGGGATCGTCAGTAATAATGATCTTGTACGGAACATGTAAACAGGTGTCCGCATTTGTCTACGACCTTGTACGGAATATGCCGACAAAAGTCACCTCTACTGACGAATATGCACGGAATGTGCCGAGAGAAGTCGTTGGCACTCGCATCGTGTTCGGGATGTGCCGATAGAAGTCACAAGTAGTGCTGACCACGCACATAAAGAATAAGTTGGCTCTTGATATGCCTTGCTCTCTATGTAGCTGTTTTAGTGACGTTGTTAAGTGTTTGCTAATTTGACCTTAAGGTTGAGATTTCAGTTTCCGCCCCTTAGTAAAATCAATATTGGCCAGCTACGATTGACAACCAAAATGGGGTTTATACATGTACAGACAACTGCACCATATGACCTTTAGCTCGATTGCTGAAGGGTTAAAATGAAGAAAATATCGTTGGAAAGGGAGATGATGTTGGTTGACATCTTTTCCTCCTTTTTCCACATTTTTTTTTTTCAAAAGTCTTTCGAATGATTCGGGTCGTTAAAACACGAAATCATCAAAAAAAAAAGTTAATCAAAGCAATAACTGTTGTTTTTTTTTACAGCAATTTCGTAAAGACACGCTAATAGAAGCTGAAGGCGGGAAATCAATGAATGGGATTTCAGTCTACTCTAATGTTCTTAAATACTTGAAGAATCACTGTTTTGGCTCCCTTGGCGAGTCGGCTCGATACGGACCGAAGGATTTGTTGATTCGTTCCACATCAATCAAATATGTGATAACAGTGCCAACAAAATGGGACAACGCTTCAAAGGAATGCATGAAAGCGGCGGCGAAGAAGGTGTGTAGAATTTTGCACGTATGCGTGTGTTTGCTTGGTTTGGTTTCCTGTTGTTTTGTTGTGTATGCTTGTTTGTGACGTGTAGACACGTCTGCCAAGCTTGGTAGCTCGGCTGGTAACGTACACGACTTGAAACCAAGGCATCACAGGTTCGAACCCCCAGCTTGGTCAACTTCTTTCCGAGAATTGATGATAGTCATTGCGACAGGATTCACCCCCCTCACCTCTAAAGGATGTATGGACAATGCTTATGTTGCAAAGCATCCAGTGGCTTGGAAAGAATCATATGTAAAGTAATTGTAAAAGAAACTCCAGGAAGGCATGAATATGTGCACTCACAGCCGCGATATAACCGAACTGGTACTGAAAACAGACAGACACACGAGGCAGAACGGGTCTTTTATAAAATGCAAAAGTTTTGACACAGGTCACATCCGCGGACTGCGCAGGCTTATCTGAGCCAAGATTATTTTGCAGATGGGTTAAAACACCTTTTTACAGAGCATGACTCAATTGTTTGTTAAAAGTTCTTTCTATACCCAGGCTGGTGTGAACCCGGTGATGATATTTACAGAGAGCGAGGCTATCGGACGATACTGCAGGGTGGTACCTTTGCGTGCCAACGATCAGACCGCTTACTATCTACAGTTACCTAGGAGCCGCCACGCAATTGTTAATATCGGCGGTATGTACTTATAGATTCTGATATAAGTTGGCAATTGAGATGAAATTTATCGAATGGATCTAGAAAAATCTTTAGCAAACGACAAAAATGTACTCTTGTCCAAATTGAAAGCATTTGCAGAGGACAAGTTAAATATGAAAACATTGTGGAAAAGAAGAAAATGCTGGTTACCAGCATTTTTGTCCCTTTCCCATAATGTTTTGAAAGGCTTCTGTCCTCATGGATTGTGCGGTAAAGGATTAACACTTTTCCTGGGCGACTTTGATACGATTTTATCTCAATAGCAAACAAATGTCAGATTTTTTCAATCATATCACCGTTCCTGTACTGTGATAAGATCTACATGTATGCGAACCTTAGTATTCATGAATGAGACTGACTCAGTACTTTGAAAGGCGTGTACATTTGGGATAAATAGAAACTAATATATTGACTTATATATTATTGGGTTTAATTCTGAAAATACAAGAAACAAACAAAGACCTAAGCTTCACAAACTTGACAGTTAAACTAGCCTGTACTCATAATTTTGAAGTGCCTTGGAAATGGCGGACAAGAATACAATGCTTTCGGCAATTACGTCACTTGATGCTCACATGACGTCACATAATCTTAAATCAAACCTCTGTAGGATTAGTCTGGATTACCTGCCCCTACCACTACGTTATCGGGTCAGGCAAAGCGCAATAATGGCGGCTTCCTAGGTGTCCTCATGAGTACCCCTACATGCTTCCCCGTTTTCCACAATTTCATGTGATCCAATTTGATCAGTTCATAAAATGAGTACAATTTTGCACTAAACATACATTACCGAATCTAAAACGTGCTGTTGGGGTATGGTTTAAATATAAATTCGACTATAAATCATTTTCAAAGTAGCCCTGTTTTCGGACGTTATATAGGTCCATTGACATTTCGGATACTTAAAGCATTTCTGATGTGTAGTTTTTCTCGCTAAATAAGAACGACCTGTAGAAGAACTCACTGCCATGACTTTATTGCAAGCGATCTGTCTTGAATTCGGCCTATGATCCAAATTGATCATGTGAAATAACAATATCCCGTCTCCCCTGCATATTACCAACGGGGGCCGCCATTATAGCGCTTTTCCTGACGAACTCTTGTAGTACGGCGGGGTACCAGACTACTGTAGGATAAGATAATTCGTAATGGCTATATTGCTCTGTAAATAATGGATTCTGTGAGATAAATGTTCTCTACGGGGACAATTTCACAAAACGAAAAGCAGTATGGTTTGCTCGCTTACTTCCCTTTAAGCATAGCTCTTGTCACAAGCAAGTAAGAAGATTAAACCTTCTATAGAGTGGTTAAGTGTTACTTTAAAATCACGCTCTGTAAAAATGGAGTTTAATGCATCCGCAAAAAGTATCGACTCATGTCAGCCTGTGCAGCCTGCGCAGGATGACATGGATCGAAACCTTTTGCTATTGTTGAATTATCTGCATGTCCAAGGACCAGTCTACCTCATGATTCAGTCGGGTGTTAGACAAAATGATTTTTATGGATCCATGATTATGTGATGGATCGCTTGGTATAAGGCATCACAGAGATGCATTAAACTCCCTTTTACCAGAGCATGGCTCCAATAAATTTCCATTACTCCTCTTCAAACACTGTTTTCGAAAATGGTCTGCTACTAGACTGTGGTAAATGTCGCTGAAGGTGATATTTTAATTTGTTTACGGTGTCAATTTGTCAGTAAAACAGGTGTAACAAATCGATTGTTCATCCTCTAGAATGGTCGTAAAGGACTCATATATGTCCGATCTGTGTACCAACACTTTGATCATTCGCCAGGGATATTATTTATTGACATGTTGGGACAAAATCTGAATTGTAAATCGGAGTCGTTGAGATGTTTTATGCCATTTATTCAACAATATTTCAGACAGTTGAATAGTATCAGAAAGTTTGCCGGATTAAGGCTTTTGAGTGTTTAATTCTTTCGGTGTTTTCGGTGTTTTACACCTCTTTCCAAATGAGCCATGCTTCGTGAAAAAGGGGGGGGGGGGTCTAATGCATTGAAAAAAAAATAAAAAAAAATAACCAAGGTCAGCCTGCGCAGTCCGCGCAGGCTGACCTAGGTCGAAACCTTTTGCCATTGGTCAATTTTCTGCTTGTCAGAGGACAAATGTACCTCATGATTCAGTTGGTTGTTATACAAAATGGACTTTATGGATCCATAGTTATATAATCGCTTGCCAAGTATCATTCATGCATCACGGAGATGCATTAAACCCGCTTTTCACAGAACATGGCTCAATTGTTCTGAGTCACATTACGCCGATGTAATGCAGAGAAATGACCCTCCCCTACAAAATGACCCATGGGTCATTTCACTACGTAGAGGAATGACCCGGGTCATTATTCTACGTAGAGAAATGACCCCAGACCGCCTTTCACTACGTAGAGGAATGACCCGGGTCATTATTCTACGTAGAGAAATGACCCCAGACGGCGGTCTGGGGTCATTTCTCTACGTAGAATAATGACCCGGGTCATTCCCCTACGTAGTGAAATGACCCATGGGTCATTTTGTAGGGGAGGGTCATTTCTCTGCATTACACCGGCCAAGGTATCTATACATTCTAGAATCACTTTGAGGAGCACAGCGATCTTTCCAATCTACTGACTACTTTCCCACATCAATATAGTTAAAACTCCATGCTTATCGGCGAAACACGAACAAACCACGCCGCGGTAAGTGATAAATCCTCGGGAAACAGTTTTAGGATGCCTGATATGGACCTCACAAGCTTGTATGTTACAAATTGGATACTGGGCTCGGTCCACCATTTCTATACATGCTCTGGGAAATCCTGGCTAGATCCTCCTTAGTAATTTATTTCAGAGCCCCTGCCCTGTGCTGGCAGTCAAAATAGATACAGTTCATCCACTGGCGAAACGGGTGGAATGCATTTCCGTAATGCATTATACAAAGCAAGTATTCACATAATGAGGGCCATTCTTGTAGATAGAATTATCTCCCTTGCCAGATAAAGACTAAAGGTAACCAAATAACAGATTGGTCCTTTTATCTGTATTCCTTTGTTTTTATCCTTGATTCTTTTGAGGATGTTGCGATAAAAATGATTTGATTTATGACATTATGTAAGGTCCCCATGTAATTTCAAAGCAAATCATGTTCTCAATTATTAGAAAAATGCATATATCTCGACTTGTAAAACAACCTAGCCCGATTTTCCCGAGATATTACCTCAAGAATATATCTGTGTAGTGCAAGAAAATCAAGGATAAAATCTAAGTAATCCTCTGATCAGGACCAATGTAGTAATAGAGAGGAATCAAGGGAAATAAATGAAGAATGACTCTCATTATGAATCTATAAAGTCCAGTTTGTCTAATAACCTGCCGAATTCTGAGGTAGATCGGTCCTAGAACATGCTGAAAATTGACCAAAAGCAAATGGTTTTGACCCATGTCAGCCTGCGCGGACTGCGCAGGCTGACATGGGTCGATACCTTTTGCTTTTGCATTAAATCCCCTTTTGCGAGCATAGGTCATGAATAATTCAGCTGTGGCCTTGATATGACTGAAATGCTGTTAAAAGTAGCGTAAAACATTACCAAATTAGTTAAAACATTCTATGCTCATATATTCAAGTCGACCTTCTGTTGGTTCATTTCAGGAACAAGCAGTGATACAGTTATACAAGAAATGTCTGAATATGGAAACATTACGGAATTCTCGAAAAACCTCGGAAACTCTTCCGGAGGTAGCCGAGTGGACGTCGACTTCATGAAGTTTCTTCAAAATCTATTCGGCGCTGATTTTATCGAAAGTTATGCGAAAAAATATAAACTAGATTTTATGGAATTACTCTACGAGTTTGAAATCAGGAAAAGGCAATTTTCTCTTGAAAGTGATATGGCCGCTCAGATCATTTTGCCACAATCTTTTGTAAAATTGTGTCACTCGAAACATAAACAATCCATGCAGTTCTATATCGACGACACAGATTACGTTGGTCGAGTCCAGTTTTATGAAGACAGTCTAATTCTCGACAGAACAGTTATGAAAGACATCTTTGGGCCTGCAGTGAAAAGCACTATGGGATACCTAGCCAATTTGTCACGTGATCCAGAGACCAAACAATGTGATGCTATATATTTTGTCGGCGGATTCGTCGACTCGCCCGTAGTTGTTGGGGCGGCAAAGTATTACTACCCAACCGCCAACATTATAATGGTGGACGATTCCGAACATATTGTAATGAAGGGCGGTGTTTTACTGGGCCACAACCCAGACTCTCACCTTCCGATATCCACCAAATATACTCTTGGCGTCGGGATGGCGGTTCCGTTTAATGAAAACAACCATTTAGTAGATAAACTTTTTATATCTGGGGGTAAACGGTACTGTACCGATATATTTCATGCTCATATAGGTATCGGTAAGAACGTGAATATTGGAGATTTCTCGAGAACACAACGCCTCGTTTTGAATCGATCGAAACAAAAAGTAGTATCGGTCCCTGTTTATGCGTCGATTCAGCGGCAACCAAGGTACACCACCGAGGACGGTTGTGCTTGTCTTGGTAAACTTATAGTAAAAGTGCCCGACGATCTGGATGGAAAGGCGACAGTGTTGATTCGGATGACTCTTCTAGGGTCAAGCGTATTAGTAGAAGGGGTAGATGAAACCAGTGGGATGTTTGCACAAAAGTGCTTCGCCTTGACGAGCTCAAACAAGTCTTGATATGTCAGGCTAAATAAAAGAAATGAAACTTTCAAGCCGACAGTAAAAACACATATTTTCCTATTTCAAAGGTATTTTGGAGGAGAGATATCTCCTTATCTGACAGAGTAGATCCAAGATCAGACTGTACGTTCTGTGCAGTCTGATCTTGATTTACGCTGTCCGCAAAAAGGTCAGTGAGTCGTACCTAGCAGCTTTAGGGTTAAGACTGATACATGTAGCTTGGGGTTCAATTGAGTGTCAAACACAACTTACGTTTGCTTTTTGCCAACAGTGTAGATAAAGATCAGACTGCACAGATCGTGGAGTCTGATCTTAAATCTACACTGTTTGATACTTATTAAGATATTATGACTGGAATGTCCCAGAAATGTGCATTTTCTTTGTCCTTCATATTGGCAGAAAAGTTTCCCCCCCATTTAAGGTTAACTAAATAACTTACTTCGCTATTATACTTATATATACAGTCTAACCTTAGTCACTGGTCACTTGTGTTTTGCAGCATTCTGTGTTAAGCAACATTTTTTTTTGTAAATTCGAAGATGTATGTCCAGAACTCTATACTCTGTACATACCAATCACATGCTTTATGAAGCCAGTATTGTCTGTATCCTGGTTGCTTAAGACAGAAGTCATCACAAATGTCGGAGGTAGTACAAAGATGTTTAATTTAAAACATGACAGTGCAAATGTCATATGTGCCATGCTCTGTAAAAAGGGTGTTTAATGCATCTTCAAGAGGTATCACCTATGTCACCCTGCGCCTTCTGCACAAGCTGACATGGGTCGAAAGTTTTTATTATGTATACAATTACAACATGACAAAGGACCATTCTACCTCCAGATCCAACCGTTTGCTTGACTGAATGGATTTTATTGATCCATAATTTTGTGATGACTTAATCGGTGGGGTCCTGCGTGGCTCTGTGGTAAAGTGTAGGAACACGTGACCTGGATGCCCCGGGTTCGAGCCTCACTGGATCCATTGGGTTTTTCGTGGGAGTGTCCTTGCGCACGACACTTTAGAGCCCCAGCCTAGTACTGGTGAAACCCAGGAAATACATGAATATGTGAGTTGTAGCCGTGATAACTGATCTATTGTTGAAAGCAGCGTAAAACACCATTCAGTTAACCCTTAAGCTGCTAATCGCGACTCACTGACCTTTTGCAGGCAGTGTAGACCGAGATCAGACTGCACAGAACGAGCAGTCTGATCTTTGATCTACACTGTCCGATACGGTATTTTCTTTCCGGTGAAATCAACTTTGAAACCGCACTGTTTGGCCTTTTAATATTGGATAGAAATTTGCGTTTCATTTATTCAGCAGCTTAAGTGTTAAAAACTTAAAACTTCGTATAATGGATTAAGGCAATACATGTATATTAAACCCTCTTTTGCCAGCTCATGGCTTATTTCTTTTTATTTATCTTTTGTTTGTCCGTGCTGCTGCAACTTTTGAAAGAACTCCACCTGACGAAGATACCTAAAACCCCTTTTTGCCGGAACATGGCAACATAAGGAGAAGCTGTTTTCGTGACATTTTCTAATACATCATGTTACCACAATCAGTGAAACAAAATGCATGCCTCAAATCAACACGAAGACATTTTCCCCACATCTCACCTGTCCGTTCTTGGTCTAGAGACACATAGGACTCTGAGATTCGTATTCACCAACCATTCTTGACTCTTTTCCCTACAATCCCGACTTTGAACGACCCTGAAAGAGAAGCCTTGTGAAAACAATATGGGAAAAGAAGAAAATGCTGGTAACCAGCATTTTCTCCTTTTCCCATAATGTTTTCTATCCTATCAAAGACAAAAAAACATCATTTTAGTGACATTTAATTTGTCTGCAATTGCTTTCAAATTGGACAAGTCTATGATTTTGTTGTGTTGTAAAGAATTAAGATCGTTTAAAGTCTAATTATTCTCCAGAGTTGTCTAAATTTGAAAGTTACACAACTCCTAATTGGCTAAACCATTTGGTTACTTTCAAATTTAGAAAATCCTGGGGATGAAGACAAAATTTTCGTAGGATTGGTTGGTGAATAGACCCCCAGTAGTAATCCCAATCCTCTAGTTTGTAATTAATGAAGGAAAGGGGCTGTTACGGGGCCTAGACCCCGATTCTTTAACCGTTTGGTGCCAAAGCACAGTGATTGAAGGTCTCGTTGTTAAAAAGTTTAAGCTTTAGGTTTTATTGATGACTACTAGTAGTATTGGCTATACAATTTAGCAAGGAATCAAATTACATTTGAATGGAAATTTTGTCCACGGGAAAGAATACAGAGACAGTCACCAAAGAATGAATAACTCCCATTGATCAAGAAAAGGGAAAAAGAATACGAGGAGGGGGACAAAGAAGAAGAACGACAACAACAACAACAAAAACAGCAGCAGCAGCAACAACAACAACAAAACAACAACAACATATCGATGATAACGATGAAGATGATGATGGGTGGTGGTCTGAATGGTTTTATCAAATGAGCCATGCTCTGTGAAAAGGGGGGGTTAATGCATCTGCGAAAAGTATCGACCCATATCACCCTGCCAGGCCGACCTGGGCCGTAACTTTTCGCTATTGGTCAATTTTCTGTGTGTCAAAGGACCAGTCTACCTCATGATTAAGTCGATTGTTAGCCTAAAAAAAAGTCGATATTATAGATCCATAAGTACGATGTGGCTTTTCTGGTGCCATGGATCATGGAGATGCATTAAGCCCTCTTTTGTCAAAGCATGGCAACATATCGCCTTACACTTTATTCAGTGTTATGAATTACCATTCACATAGACGTTAGAATCCGTTGAAGGCAAAAAGGGTGAACGTTGCAAAAAATGTGAAATGTAAGTGATACGTGCAAAAACTTGCTTACAACAAAATGGATGCATGCCTACGTGGAAAAAGTACACAACCCTTACCCTTGACAACATAAGCATGACAACATATACCTTTGGAGACGGTGTAGATCAAAGATCAGGCTGCACTTAACGTGTAGTCTGATCTTGGATCTACACTTTTCAACATAGATTGCGAGATAAACAAGCCGAACCGGGTTTAAAACTTGCAGTGAGTGTGTCTTTTTTCCCCCCATTAAAATTTCATTGCGATTACTTAACGCTTTAAGTGTTATGCAACGATCGATCAAGAAGATATTGTCGATAAACTGAAAATAGATTGTGCTTCTGTCTGAACCTTTAAAACTCTTTACCACACAATCCCAAGTCTTGATGGCCCTGGAGAGGAAGGCTTTTGAAAATATTGTGGGAAAAGGAGAAAATGCTGGTAACCAGCATTTTCTCCATTTCCCACATTGTTTTCTACCCTTTCAGAGAACCGCAGCTGTTTTCTACTCGTTTTAAAATGTTTGTCTGCAGTTACTTTCAATCTGGAAAAGTTCACAATTAGTTGTTTCGGAAAGTATTAACACTTATATAACTGAACTGACGATATGTTTCGTTATGGGGTTGACCACTTTTGGAAATCATCGTGGCAAGAGGAGTCATCCGCTGCAAAATTTATGTCACAAGGTAAAACATTTAAGCGTTTGAGAAGTTTGAGTATGAAGTTACCGTCTAGTCATTTTCTCCTTTTTCCACAATGATTTCAAAAGCCTTCTAAACTCGAGATTGTTGTGGTAAAGGGTTAAATTATTGTGTTTAAAAGCGTACGATTCATTGGTTAACCTTTAGTGCAGAAATGACAGTGTTTATATATCGCTACAGTCGAAAATCTTGAATAAAATGTGGAAAAATAAGCAACTGTTACTATGAATTTCTCCTCTTCCCCACGTGTTTTCCCACATTAAGAAACTTTCTCTCTTTCTCTGTACATTTATATTATACATGCAATAATCTGCAAGCAATATTTCTCGTTTTCCTCAACAATGCTTTCTTGATACTGTTTGGCTCAGTAGTTTCGAGCTTTCATTCTAGGGGTGCTTGCATCGATCCGGAGACGCTGTTTTCTTTTTTATGTTGTTTTTCAAGGGCGTTTCCTTGGACAAAGTACCACAAAGCCCCAGTTTGTAATACTGAAACATAAGAAAAGTATGAAAAAAAGTAATTCGTGTAAGTGATGTGGATGAAATACATGTAGCCTTGAAACCTACGTAAAAATCATCAATTAAACCCATTATACTGTCCAGACAAACTGAATGAGATTTTTTTTCTACTTTGGCCTGTGCAGCTTTTTATTTGATGCAAGCTTGGTACAGCTCAAGCCGTAACGTACAGGACTTGCAATCCATTGGTATCGAGTCCCAGCTAGGCACAAATATTTTTTAGGGGGATTGATAATGATAAAGGTCACAGGATTCAGAATTTTTTGAAAGCTGAACAGTGTTGGAACACTTTTTATGTCGGAAAGCAGCCAGTAGCTGGAAAATTGTTTTGAGCAAGATATAAGGGGGGAAATACGAAACCACGAGAAAGCACGGGTAGGTGCACTGGCTGTCGTTAGATGACTGAAACTACGTTGAAAATGACGTCAAATACCAAACAAACAAATAAGCAACGAAACTAACAAACTGACAAAAAAAAACCACCTAAATTTGTTGGTCTATAAGTAGGCGTTTCGGTAAAAAGATAACATTTATGAGGCGGAATGTGTACATGTGAAACTGTTTTATTTAGATCAATTTAAAATCTAAACGGTAAAATGGTATTTAACGCTTAAACTGCTGAAAAAGTTAAATGAAACTTTCAGACCGATAGTAAAACCCCAAATGTTGCTTTTTTAAAGTTATTTTTCGAGGGAAAATATCTCCTTATCGGACAGTGTAGATCCAAGATCAGACTGCACGTTCTGTGCAGTCTGATCTTGATCTACACTGTCCACAAAAAGGTCTTTGAGTCGCGCTTAGCAACCTAAGGCTTAAGTCCTTTACCCTTTGCTAAACGACAAAATTTTAGACTCGTCCAAATTCAAAGCTCCTGCAGACGACAAATTAAATATGGCTCAGTTGATGGAATTTGTCGCTAAAAGGGTAGGAAAACATCGTGGGAGAAGGGGAAAATGCTGCTTTTTTGCATTTTCTCCTTTACCACAATGTTTTCATAAGGCTTTTTCCTCAGGATCCTTACAACTCGGGATTGTTTGATAAAGGGTTAAATAAAATGGAAAATTCAGCCTAAAAATAGATTCTAAAAAGCAAGGCTGAATTTCGTCCAAAAATCTTACAAAGGATCGGACCATGTGGACCAAAGATCAGATTGAGCTTTCTCTGCAGTCTGATCTTGATCAACACCGTGCGCACAACGCACCTGTTTTCGCGTTAGGCACTCTAAAGGGTTAGAAAAACCTACGTATATGACGTTACTAGACATTTACCGACGTTCGAGTGTAATTAACCCTTCGTGCACCTCTCACAATTTTAATTGCCATTGCGGTCAGTGTAGATTAAAGATCAGACTGTACAAAACGTGCAGTATGATCTTTGACCTCACTATCCGCTCTGATAAGACATTCTAGACATGAGCAACCTCGGAAAATTCAATTATTTTGCTCCTGTTTCTACACTGAAACTGTCTGTTTGGTTTATATCATCGCTCCAAGGGTAAACGTATGGAAAAATTACAAGCGTTTTCTAATAGGTACATTGTCTTACAATAACGTGAAATGTAAACAGGGATTTTTTTTATTGCAAAGGTAAAATTGATAAGTTTATAGCTCTCATATTTATGTTCTACGAATCTTATCATCATTGTTAGACACTAAACTATTAATGCTATAATTGAAATTGCAGCCATATATGAGCAAAGCTTTGGCAAAATGGGGCTTAATGCATCTCCGTAATATATTAAACCAAGTAAGACATCACATAATTATGAACCCATAACAGCAACTTTTTTTCACAGCCGACTTAATCATGAGATAGAATGGTCCTTGGACATATAGAAAATTGACCGATAGCGAAAAGTTTCGGCCCAGCTCAGCCTGCGCGTACTTCGCAGGCCGACCTGGGGCGATACTTTTTGCAAACGTATTAAGCCCCCTTTTCACAGAGCATATCTCATTTGTATCTACACAAATATTGTGAAATGTTAACTGCATCTTTAATTGCCAATGTTGCCAAGGAAATATGAATAATTCATTTTCTTCATAATTTAGGGATCTTATTTATTATAATTGTAGCGTACTGCAGTTTGGGGCTATATATTTGAAATTGCAGTGATTCCTACACAATCAGCGTTAAATATAGGTAGGATCTTTCATTTTTTGGCAAAAAATGCTTTCTTAATTAATTTCTAGGAATCTTATCACCATTATAAGAGATTACTCTATTTTTATGATGTTGCACGCCGTTTTATTTTTTTTTAAATATATCTTAGTTATATGGGTGCGACCAATACACGTACCAACACTCTACCGGCGTTTCGTTCACCAGAACTTTGCATAATATTTTTTCAAGCCACTGGCTGCTTTCCCAGATAAGTATTTTAGAAAAAAAAAAGTCAGCGGTGAGAGAGAAATGATTCTTGTCGCATTAACTATCATCAGTCTTCCTAAAGAATTTCGCCTAGCTGGGCATTCCAACAATATTCTTTTCAAGCCACTGACTACTTTGAAACAAGGTCAGCGGTGTCAGAGAAATAATTATTGTCGCAATGACTATCATGAAACCTCCAAAAGAATTTTACATAGCCTGGAATTCGAACAAACGACCCCTGTGGGCTACCGAATAAGTAACCGGGCTCGGCTATGATAGACTACAGTTAAAGATCCTACAGCTGCCAAAATTAAACAGTGCTGGTGTTGAATTGTATCTAAATCACACCATTAAAAGTATTATGAAGATGACAATCTGTTATTGTACAGTTGGTCCATGTCTTAGTCGCTGGCAGAAAAAAAAAAGAAATCTAAAGCTAGGTTACAACTTACCAAGTTGACTCATCTTTTATCTACTTTTTACCAGATTTGAAAAATCATGTTTCTGTCCCTGACTAACACATGGCCCGAGCTTGCAATAACAGATTGCCATCTTCACTGTAAATTCCATACTTTCAAATGGTATGATTTCATTCTAAATGCATTAACCCTTTCCCAAACGACAAATTTTGGACTGGTCCAAATTGAAAGAGTTTGCAGACGACAATTTTAAATTTGATGAAAATGGCAGAAAGTTATCAAAAAGGGTAGAAAACACTATGGGAAAAGGAGAAATTGCTCGTTACAAGCAATTTCTCCTTTTCCCACAGTGTTTTCAAAAGACTTGCACTGCAGACACGTGAAAACCGGGGCTTGTTTGGGAAAGGGTTAAACCACCATATTGTTTACTTTTGGCAGATATAGAGCCTTTAAGGGTATTATTTGAACATACAGCTATCCCTAGCGCACAAATAATTTGGAATTTAAACAGGGTAGGTTCTTGCAAGGTAATGTAACCAGGTTATTGCTTCTATAATCTAGAAATTTTATCAATCATTATTTTAACCCTCATCCTGCTAAATTAGTTAAATAAAACTTTCAAGCCGGTGTAATGCAGAGAAATGACCCTCCCCTACAAAACGACCCATGGGCCATTTCACTACGTAGAGGAATGACCCGGGTCATTATTCTACGTAGAGAAATGACCCCAGACTGTAAAGAAAGGACCCCCCCCCCCCTCTTAGAAGTAGTTGCAGCAGCAGCAGCAGCAGCTGTAGCTGTAGTAGTAGTAGTAGAAACATCAGCAGCAACAACAATGTTAAGGCAAAAAGGGGGTAGTAGAAGTACGAGTAGTAGTAGTAGTAATGGTAGTAGTAGTAGTAGTAGTAGTATCAGCATCAGCAGCAACAACAATGTTACAGGGGAAAAAAGAGGGGGTCATTTCTCTATGGGGGTCCTTTCTTTTCATGAGAGGGTCACTCTACTACAGCTAGAGGGGGTCCTTTCTCTACGGTCTGGGGTCATTTCTCTACGTAGAATAATGACCCGGGTCATTCCTCTACGTAGTGAAATGACCCATGGGTCATTTTGTAGGGGAGGGTCATTTCTCTGCATTACACCGGCAGTAAAAACGGAATAATCCTATTTCAAAGTTATTTTTTGGAAGAAATATATCTCCTTATCGCACAGTGTAGATCCAAGATCAGACTGCACGTTTTGTGCAGTCTGATTGATTGATTTGATTGATTTTATGGTGTTTACCGCCATTTTCAACATTATTTCAGTTATATCGCGGCGGCCAGCGCACCTATCCATGCTTTCCTAGAGTTTCTTTTTACCAGTACTCCGGACAATATTCTTTCCAAGCCACTGGCTGCTTTCCCACATAACCATCGTCGAAATAATGGTCACCGGTGAGAAAGGAATGTTGTACAGTCTGATCTTTATCTACACTGTCCGCAAGAAGTCAGTGAGTCCCGCTTACCAGTTTAAGGGTTTACATACAGCAGTACGACGGCAATATCTGAAATTTCGTTTTTTTCCTGCTGAATTGTACTTTCACAGATTTCTTTTTTAAAATACAGAAACGTTCGTTGTAATCATGATACGAACCATGGTCTGTGAAAAGGGGACTTAATGCAAAGAGTATCGACCCATGCCAACCCAAGTCCTCGCAGGCTTACATTGGTCGAAACTTTCTGCCATTGCTCATTTTTCTGCATGTCAAAGTTCCATTCTACCTCCAGATCTAATCACTTGAAAGAAAAAAGAACAAGATTTTATAGATATAGAGGATATTTGTTTTTTTCGGTGAAAGATCGAAATTTATTTCATCTCGTGAACATCATCGGTAATATTTTCACGAGTGGCGGCTGCGCCACTCGTGAAAATATTACCGATGATGTTCACGAGATGAAATAAATTTCGATCTTTCACCGAAAAAAACAAATATTCTATTTATTTCATGCTTCTAATGCCTGTTTTTGTCGAGACTTCCATAAAAATCAGTACAAACTCCCCGTGGTCGGTATTCTCACTGGTCGTACCAGTGTGACATCGAAAAATATTTTCTCCGCTATTTCTCGATATCCTACCGGAAAGCATGACATAAACATTATTATGTAATGACTTGCTTGACATAATGCATCACAAAATTTCACTAGTGTGCTGTCCGTGGTTGTGAGGTAGAGCGTCGGCCTCGTAATCAAAAGGTCCTGAGTTTGATACCCGGGAGCAGATGTCTACTTTGGGACTGTTCATTGACCCACACAATCGGCGCGAGTACTGGTGTAGTTTCCAGGAAGCAGAATCGAGAGAGATTAGTATAAGTTGTAAGAACTTGTTTCTCAATCGATGTAAAATAAATATGTTTAAACTTTCACTAAGCCCCCCTTTGCCAGGGCTTGGATAGTATGTTTTGCAAAGTAACATTACTTGTATTTGTTTGATTTCACGTACAAAACACCGATCCCGTTCGCTCGATTACGCTTGGGGCTTTTTTTATTCTTTTCTTTCTGCTGTTAATTGAGTAGTTTTGTATTCAAATCTCGGATCGGAAGAAAACTCATTTTGAACGTTGTTTAAAATTGATAAAATGGTTCTTCTTCTCTTATTGCTTAACTTATTTTCGATGTTTTTTTGTGTCGAAAGCAGCTGGAGATAAGAAAATAGTGGACTTTTTACATATAGAATTTGTTGAAGAATGTGTGCCCTTAATACTTTTGAAAGATACATCTATACTCTTTTTCAGTCAGTTTTAACCCATATCATCCTTATTTTCAATGATGAACTCGTATTGTCATTCTTGTGTCCTCATGCCAAATGTTATCGCTGACGCTAGAAGGTTGCACAGGTTACGACTGATAGAGAATACATTACATTTTTGGCAGCCTTCAAAGAAATCACCGTTGTCGTTTCTGGTTTTAAACAAATCCTTTGAGTTTTTCTATCCCTTACACCATAATGTATCGGTAATTCATCTATGTTTACACGGCTGACCAAATTTTGAGCCATTCTACACACTTCCAAGTCTTAACAGCGGTTTTTGTTTTTGTCTGTTTATAAGGATGTACATATATCTTTAAACAGTGCCATCCTATACAAATACAAAACAAGTGGACACCTTATTGCCAGCTCTTATTAGAGCACTATATTTTTTGCGTTTATGAATCATGATATAATTATGTATAATGAATTATAATTATTTTCTTTATGACATGGTTTACATAAAACAATCATTATGCCGGTGTATTAACCCCCGCACTAGAGCAGCTAGGCAGCAAATTTAGAGATAGCGTTCCTTTAACTCTTTACCAAACGACAAACTTTTAGACTTGTCCAAATTGAAAGCACGACAAATCAACTGTGGCTCAATGATTGCATTTGTCCCTGAAAGCTTAGAAAGCATTGTGGGAAAGCATTGTGGGAAAAGGAGAAAATGCTGGCATCCAGCATTTTCTCCTTTTCCCCACAATGTTTTCCAAAGGCTTCTTCCTCAGGGTCGTTAAAACTCGGGATTGTGTGGTAACGGGTTAAATTTTAGGACATTTAGGTCTCGGTTCGAGCAGCAACAGACGGGTTGTTTAACCCATAGGGCTTTCAGACTCAGCTAAATATATAACAAAAAATACATTCGAAATCCTTTACGATATTATTTCGAGTTTAAACGACCTTGTGAAAGACAGATTTTGAAAATATTGTGGGAAAAGTGAAAATGCTGGTAACCAGCATTTTCACTTTTCTCTCAATATTTTCTGAACTTTTAAAAAACTAATCCCATTCCATGAGCCACAATGAATTTGCCGTCTGCAAGTACACACAGTTTGGAAAAGTTTAAAATCGTGTCGTCGGGTAAAGTGTTGAATAAAACTTCCTCCTTTTCCAACATCTATTATAGAAATAAATCCAAGGCAGGTGCTTGAAATGTATGATTATTTAGTATGATAAAAGGTTAAGATTTATTTACCTTTTAAAAAAAATAGCCCGGACAATGATTATTGCTTTTTCATACAAACCTGCCTCATTTACCAGGGATGATAAATCTTATCTGTGATAAATAAATTAGGCCTCACAAAAAAAGTACATTTTTCGCCGCCAGATAAAAAAAATCTACTTTTTTTGACGGCTAAATATGATGATGTCACTGCAAACTAGGAAACATCTAAACAGTGTTTAGAATAAAGTAGCAGATGGTGTAGCTTCAAGATTAGGCAACGCTATCCGTGCAGTCTGATCTCAATCTATGCCATTCTCAAAAGGGTTTTTTTTTTTATCTTCTTTTGCGGTGAAAATCATCCTGCTATTTATGAAAGAAAAAAATCCCACGAAACCAAACATGGATTGCAATCCAGTTCTTCCTTTGTACAGTTACCAAACGACAAAATCTTACCATACTCACAGTTCAAAGCATTTGCAGACAACAAATTCAAAGATGGCTAAAATGACGAAACTTGTCCCTAAGAGGACAGAAAACATTGTGAGGAAAGGAGACAAAGCTGGTTACCAGTATGGTCTCCTTTTCCCACAATGTTTTCAAAAGTTTTCTCCATTAAAGTCGTTAAAACTCGGGATTGTGTGGTAAAGTTGGCAAGATTGGGTGGCACAGTGTTTATGGCTAATCTTAATCTTCTCTAAGAGATCGCAATTTACTGAAACAGAGTTTGATCTTTACCATACTACAAAACTTCAGCCTCATCTATATTGAAAAAAAAAAAAAGAAAACAAGACAGAATATATAATGTGACTAAAAGTTTGGATTTGTCTAAAAAAGGATATGAAGCAAATTGATGGAAAATGAGAAAATGTTGGTTACCAACATTTTCTCCTTTTCCCACGATGTTTTCGATAAGTTCCATCAGCCTAAAGGACTTTAACCGTTTACCTCACAATCTCGAATTTTAACGACCCTGACAAAGAAGGCTTTTGAAAACAATGTGAGAAAAGGAGAAAATGCTGGTAACCAGCATTTTCTCCTTTTCCCACAATGAATTCTACTCTTCCAGAAACAAATTTCATTTTTTTTAGTAATATTTAATATGTGATTTGCAAATGCTTTGGATTTGAACACGTCTAAAAATTTTGTCGTTTGGTAGAGTTAAACACGAGACCGTGTGGTGAAGGATTATCCCTTTATCACAGCCTCCCGAGTTTTAACGGCTTGAGGAAAAGGGCTTTTGGGAATATTGTGGGGGAAGAAAGAGAACGTGCTTAAAACCAGCGTTTTCTCCTTTTCCAAAGATGTTTTCTACCCTTCAGAAAAAAAAAAACATGATTGTAATCATATTTTATACCTCGTATGCAATTACTTTTGATTTGGACCAGTCCAAAATTGTACCTTTTTGTAAAAGGGTTATTGACCAAATAAAGTCATTTTACATTATTGATGAATAGTTACATGTGTAACAAAAAATGTTACATTTTTTCGGTCTACTATTTTGTGGAAAAAAAAAAAGGTTTATGAAAATATTTATTGTTTCGATTGGTGATTTGTTACGTGTGAACAATGAACATGAGTCAAAAACATATAGATGTACATACAGTCAGTGGCCAGACGAATTTCATCAAATTCCAAATCCCAGTGACTGACAGGTGTACACATAAATGAGCCATGCTCTGTGAAAAGGGGGCTTAATACATCTGCGAAAAAGTATCGACCCAGGTCAGCCTGCGCTCTCCGCGCAGGCTGACCTGGGCCGAAACTTTTCGCTATTGGTCAATTTTCTGTATGTCCAGGGACCAGTCTACCTCATGATCAAGGCGGTTGTTTAAAAAAAAAAAAAAATGGCTATTATAGATGCATGATTATGTAATGTTTTGCATGGTATCACGCATCACGGCCATGCATCAAGCCCCCTTTAGCCAGAGCACGGCTCAATTTTATTAAGTGGCGAGAAAATTAATTACTCTGCTTTTGATCTTGCTTTGACAAAGAAATTGTTTCTTTGTAAACTCTGAAAACTTAAAAATACGTATCAGTCGATGGGTGTTAGGAATATGAAGAAATATTTACGGTGACTAACTGTATATACGACCAGTTGGCTTCTTTAAAAAAGAAGCCAAGAATTTCGTTAAAAAAGAGAACACCGCGGGAAAAGATCACGCGACTTGAAAACGTGGGAAAAAGGTCATGTGTCTGTCATGCAATGCAGAAGAGGTTTCTTCTTTTTACACAGCGGCGATCATATAATGCCTTACTTATTTGTTTATATGTACCAAAATATATTGAAATAAAAATCAAGTGATTATCAGGGTTATCAGAAACCGTTGGGCAGAAACGCTCTAGGACTGGTCTTTCACGTCACTTCTGTCCGCCATATTTAAATTTGTAAAAATCTACTTCCGGTCCATTTTTTTTTTCAAACTCATCAGGTATGTTCATCTTTTTTTTACACCATCTCCTCCATTAAGCTCTCGCTTGCGCGAGGCTTCGCTTCGCGACGCCTCTTGTGCGCTGCTCGCAATTATACTTATTAGACATTGCATCGCAATGAAATATGCATCTGTTAGTTTAACTGGCTGCCTTTAATTGTACTTTAAATATGGTTGCATTGATTTATTTGTTTTTATTTACGCGTTGTCCCGATAATAGGTCTAAACGCACATTCAAATTGAAGAGTTCCACCGATGGAAATAAGAATTATTGCAACAACGACCTGTATGAAACACAGGGATTAATCAAGGCCAGAATAGAAATTAGCATAACATACATGTATATTTATTTATGTGGTATTTCATCGCTCCGGTGTCAGAATTAAAATCTCAACAAAATTAAAATTCTGACGTACGTGACATGGCATTTTTTTTTCATGACATAATCATGACGTCTATTTAGATCTATCTGTTGTTTATCATCATTAAAGAATTTGTATTAATTTGCATAATCCTGTCGCAGCCAAACAAATAGTTTAGGCTGTTGAAAAACTACATTTCAGCTGCAAGTGAAGAGGGTTGGGTTATTTCATTGTCATGGTTTCGATTGCAGAAGCAGACGGTGAAGATGCAAGACAAGAATCGCTTTCTGTGCAGTCTGATCTTGACCTGCAATGTCTACCGACGGCAATTCTCTGTTTCTCATGACAGTTAAAGGATTAAACCCTTTAACCACACAATCCCGTGTTTTAACCACCCCTTAGAAAGAAGACTGTTACAAAAGCTGTGGGAAAAGGAAAAAAATGTTGGTTACCGGCATTTTTTTTCCATTTTCACGATGTCTTCTACTCTTTTAACAGCAAATCCAACTATTAGAACCACGTTTAATTTATCCTGTGCAAATGCATTCATATAGACAATTCTATTATTATGCCGTTTTGTAAAGGGATGAAATATATGATCCGTGCTCTGGTAAAAGGGGGCTAAATATATCTCTGTGATACATTATAACAGATATCAAGCCATAATAATCGTATAATTCTGGATCCATACTGGCCACTTTTTCAACAACCGACTTAACCCTTTCCCAAACGATGAATTTTAGACTGGTCCAAATTGAAAGAGTTTGCAGACGACAATTTCAAATTTGATGAAAATGACAGAAAGTTCTCCAAAAGGGTAGAAAACACTGTGGGAAAAGGAGAAATTGCTCGTTACGAGCAATTTCTCCTTTTCCCACAGTGTTTTCAAAAGACTTGTACTGCAGACACGTGAAAACCAGGGCTTGTTTGGGAAAAGGTTAATCATGAGGTAGAATGATCTTTGGACGTACAGAAAATTGACCAATAGCGAAAAGTATCGACCCAGGCCAGCCTGCTCGAACAGCGCAGGCTGACCTGAGTCCATACTTTTCGCAGATGCGTTAAGCCCCCTGTTGACAGAGCATGGCTCAATTATAGAAGTTTAAATCTGTCATACAATAAACGCTTATTCTACAAAATTACCTCTAGCATATTGAACAACGTTATTTGGCCCTCGTCGTTACAAACACTTTGGGATTTTAATACTCGTTGTTGTTCTTGATTTTAATGTTATTGTGGCTGTTTTTGTTGATTTCGTCATGTGAATATAGAGACAGACAGCAGGAGTAGTATAGATCTCACTCGATAAACCTTTCATTATCAGTTTATATCATTGTCTGTTTTTGGGATAACAGGTTTAAAATCACGTATAGCTTTCACTCGATAAACCTTTCATTATAGTTTATATCATTGTCTATTTTTGGGATAACAGGTTTAAAATCACGTACCGCGACGAGATAATTTATAAACCCAACTCAATAACGTTTACATCACCTCGTCACGGTTCGTGGTTTTAAACATTTATTCCCCAAAACAAACAATAATATAAACTGTAATGAAAGGTTTATCGAGTTAGAGTTATACCTTTAGACAAAGATAGCTTAGAATATACAGTATACAAACAATGGATTAATTTAGTACTATCGCAAAATCGAATTAATTTATCGAATCAATCATCGTTTAACATCACCTCACTGTTTTGAAACCAGCGTAGAAAAGATTTGATTGTTGACTCGATATCGAAGAGGGCAGACCTATATGAGACTGCAGGGACTTGCGGGATGGTTTTCTTTACTCTTCGCAAAGGACAGAGTATAGGTTAACCCTTAGGCTGCTAAGTACAACTCACTGACCTATTGCGGACAGTGTAGATCAAGATCAGACTGCACAGAACGTGCAGTCTGATCTTTGATCCACACTGTCCGATAAGGAGATACCATTTTTACCAAAAATAACCTTTCAAATAGCAAATTTTGGATTTTTGTTGTCGGTTCGAATGTTTATTTCATTTATTTAGCAGGATAAGGATTAATATCTGTAAATCAAGACGGCTTTAAATAACCTTCCTTTTCGATCCCAGTGACTTTTATGGCGTTTTAAAGATCATTAATATGCATAATAAACTAACTTGATCATTGTTTCAGTCATTAGTTTATATGCGTATTTTTCAAACATATTCCGAACATCAAATGGAATTTAAACAAAAATTTATCACATAACTACCTCTATTTTTAGTGTAGTATACAAATTTTCTTCTTTTACGCACGTTTGAAATAAACAGACAGTGCCGTATTCGGCAACTACACGCCTCACTTCCAAAACATTTTTGAGCCAGATTTCTCTATAAAATCAATTGTAAAAGTATATGACAATGACAAAGCTTCAAATCTTACCAGCGTTAGATCAAAAACACAATCATTACATGTAAGTTTCTTTGGAAGTATTCTTTCATCCGTAATATATTTGCCTGTCAAAGAAGCGAAGAGTCTTCATGTAAAGTTCAATATACATGTAAATGTAGACTTATATTTTAACTCATCATAAACTATAGTTCTTGCGAAACAGTCATTTGATAAAAAAAGGCTGTGACATTCGTTGGCTTTTGGGAAAAAATTCTACTACAGCAACAACAGGCATCTCCTCTATGTTACTGTTTTTAAACTTTTTTTTTTTTTAGTGCTATATATTTGTTGCGGCCATGAGCTAGGATATACATTTGTTGTGACTATGAGCTGAGTTATGTGCAATGATTGCTATCATGAGCTGTTAGATTCTTGTGTTTCTTTTCAGACAATGGACATAGTGTGTCTTGCATTATCATGTTGAACTATATTTGTGTATGAAATAAACAGATATTTGGCCATTGTATTATCATCATGATTGATTGATAGTGCTCCAGTCGTCAGCAAATAGTCTTTAAGATGAAAGTACTGTCACTACTTCTACTAAATCTTCTGTTGGAGGTTAACCAAATAGTGAAAGCTGGAAGTCCAAATGATATGGGTAAGATGGCATGAGTCATGCTCTAGCAAAAGGGGACTTAATGCATGTCCTTAATGCATAATACCGAGCAAGTGACCACATGGTCATATATCCATTAAGTCCATTCTTTATAACAAGTGAATCATGAAGTAGACTGGTCCTTGGACATGCGACAATTGATCGAAAGCAAAAAGTGTTGGCCCTGGTCAGCCTACGCCGACTGTGCAGTCTGACCTGGGTCGATACTTTTTGCAGATGTATTAAGCACCTTTTTCAAAGAACATGGCTCATATGGTTTTTTTTAATCTCTATATCTGTCTTACTATTTGTTTATATGACTGCAAACCAGTCTTGTAGTTTTTTGACATCAAGGAAGAGAGCATTTGAAAGAAGTTCTGGGGAAAAGGAGAAATGCTGGCTACCAGCTTTTTCTTCTCATTCTCACAATGTTTTTTACCCTTTTAAACTGGGATCCCACTGTCGCCAATTCTGGGAGTCGTTTTTTCTTTTGTTACAACGTTTTCAAGTATTGTTTTTATTAAGTCGCCTTTCCGGCAACTTTCAGTTATATCATACAGTAATAGTGCATGTTTAAAACAACGATTACGTAATCGCTGTTTTAATAATCTCAGTTTCAGATTTTTCGATGCGCCGTTCTGAGAGACTCCCTCTGGCGGCAACATTCGCCGTCCACACTTATTTTTTCAAATCAAATTTTACTAAATGTGCATTACGTTTGCTTACTGATCATATCACCTTGTTTGGTATTTTGACATCATCTTTCTCCTCAAAGCATCCATTATGTAACAAGTTATTTCTACAAAACAGAATGTCTAATCCGGTCAGACTCCGGACTATAAATAGTTAAAGTTCAACTCCGTTTTTTTGCCCCTTTGCTGCGCTACTGGGTTCTTCCTTGATTCTTGCGTCTCATAATTATGATTCTCCGGCAGCAGAGTCACCAGGGTACTAAACCCATATACATGTAAATAGAGTTTGAGTTGTCAAGAGGGAAGAAGAAAAGAAAAGATTTATTTTGATAGCTACTGTAAATCGGCTAATCAAAACTGAAGAGAAAAAAAAAAAAACCGAAAGGATTTTCCATGGACAGCTGTTGTAATTCAGCTAATAAGAGAATAAATGAGCAAATGAATAAAGAAGTTTGTTTATCCTATCAATAACTTGAACCTGATTGATTTTGAAAAAAAAATCTGACAGTCAGTGTGGGAAAAGTAGCCATTTAAAGATCAAAATTCAATTTCTTGTTTACTCGATAAAGTCTGCATTTATGGTTGGATTTTCGTAAACCTTGCACAGTTTGTTTATTTTATCAATAGCTTGAATCCTATTGATTTTGAAAAAAAATCTGACAATCAGTGTGGGAAAAGTAGACATTTAAAGTTCAAAATTTCAATTACTTGTTGACGCGATAAAGTCTGCATTTGTGGTCGGATTTTCGTGAAACTTGCACAGTTTGTTTATCTCATCAATAGCTTGAATCCTATTGATTTTGAAAAAAGTCTGACAATCAGTGTGGGAAAAGAGCCATTTAAATTTCAAAATTTCAACTTCCTGATTACCCGATAAAGTCTGCATTTGTGGTCGGATTTTCGTGAAACTTGCACAGTTTGTTTCTTTCATCTATAGCTTGAATAATATCAATTTTGAAAAAAATCTGAAAAACAGTGTTGAAAAAGTAGCCATTTAAAATTAAAAATTTCAATTTCTTGTTTACGCGATAAAGTCTGCATTTGTGGTCTAATTTTTGTGAAACTTCCACAGTTTGTTTATCTAACTGATAGCTTGAACCTGATTGATTTCGAAAAAAAAATCTGACAATCAGTATTGGAAAAGTAGCTATTTAAAGATCAAAATTTCCCTTTCTTGTTTACGCAATTGTATTTGTGGTCAGATTTTCATGAAACTTGCACAGTTGCTTTGTATCATCAACAGCTTGAACCCATTTTTTTTTTAAAAAATCGACAATTAGTATGGGAAAAGTAGACATTTAAATTTGAAAATTTACAATTCTAGTTTACGCGATAATGATAATGTCGGCATTTGTGGTTGAATTTTCATCAAACTTGCTTTATATTATCAATAGCTCGAACCCTATGGATTTAAAAAGAACAAAACATTTGAAAATCAGTAAGGGAAAAGGAGCCATTTAAAGTTGAAAATTTAAATTTCTTGTTTATGCAATTAAGTCACATTTTTTATTCAATCTTTTGAAACTTGCAAAGATTATTTGTATCATCAAGGGATTGAACTCTATTAAGAATGAAGAAAATCTAGAAATCGGTTTAGGAAAAGCAGCCATTGTTTACTCAACACAGTACACACTATTAGTCACATTTCTTTGAAACTTGCAGGGATTGTTTAAAACAGTGAGCACTAAAACCCTATCAAATTTGACTGGATTCCAAAAAATTGGTTTTGAGAAATTGTACTTCATTTTTTATTTTCACTATTAATTTTTGTTCAATTCACCATACCTACTTGTGCTATTTTAGTGGGTTAAAGCCCAATTGCAACAACCCTTTCCCCCATTTTTTATTTTTTATTGTTTGGTTTGCTTTTTTCCCTTTTTGCATCATGAATTCATGGCGTATGCTGAAAATTAACACAGTCATGCCAGTAGAGCGATTCAGGCCCTCAAGGGCCTCTAGGTTTAAGAGTTAGCGTATATGATATTGTTTCTTATTCATTGCCATTGCTAATTGTGTTCTTATGCCACTGTAAATGGCCATTGGCAGGTGTCTCCCATCTGTCAAACTACAAAAGAAAACGAATCGATACCAAAATGACACTACACCGAAATTCTGAATTTTTAACTATTAGCATCAGTCAATTAATCCAAAGCAAATGTTGAAAAAGTAGCCGAAATACATAGAGAAATGATACGCAGACATAAAACTCATGTAATTAACGTTTTAGGAAAAAAAAAAAAGCAAAAAAGTAAAACTGATTTGTTTAAATATCTAAGAGCAGGGCGGTGCCTCATTTCCAAGGTCAAACTAACAAAATGTTCAAAGCGAAAACACCAATTCATTTTCTTTTCTTAATTGAAAGAAAAAAGGTCCAAGTACACCTCACTTTAACCGTGATCCTTAATACTCTACAATGACAGAAAACTATTGTCGTTGTTACTTGTTGTCATTAATGTTGTTGTTGCTGTTGTCGTTACTTTTTTTGTCTTTCAAAAGACATCTTTTTGCCGGTTTCGGACGTAAAGATTATATGAGTCATGCTCGTGCAAAAGGGGGCTTAATGCATCTCCGTGATCTATGGTACCAAATAAGTCACCATTATGATTACTGATCCGTGAAATCTATTATGTCAAGCAACCGACTTAATCTTGAGGTACATTGGTCCTTTGACATACAGAAAATTGGCAAAAAGCAAAAAAGGTTTCGGCCCAGGTCAGCCTGCGCAGACTGGTAGATACTGTTTGCAAATGCATTAAGCCCCTTTTTCACAGAGCATGGCTCATTTCATTAGTAGACGAAATCATGAGTTTTCACGAGATAAATATCATACTGCACAGAACGTGCAGTCCGATCTTGAATCAATTTCGTCACCTTGTTCAGTGAAGTTATGTATTTGACGTTAAAAGATTTAACACTTAAGCTGCTGAATAAATGAAACGCAAATTTCTACTCAATACTTAAAGCCCAAACATTGCGGTTTCAAAGTTGATTTTACCGGAAAGAAAATACCGTATCGGACAGCGTAGATCAAAGATCAGACTGCACGTTCTGTGCAGTCTGATCTTGATCTACACTGTCCGCAAAAGGTCAGAGGGTCGCGATAAGCAGCTTAAGGGTTAAGCTGGTGTAACAAGTAAAGCCTTGTCTTTTCTATTTACCCTTTTTCTACTAAAGAAATGAAATAATACTTTCAATTCGTTAGTAGAAATCCAAACTTCGCTCTTTCAAAGGTATTTTTTTTTTTGAGAAAGACATCTCCTTTATGGACAGTGTGGATCTTAGATCATACTGCACGTTCTGTGCAGTCTGATTTTGATCTACATAGTCCGCAAAAAGTCCTTGAGTCGCGATCAGCTGCCTAGGGGTTAACATTTGAACATTTCTTTTCCATTCAGTGCAATTATTGCCCTTCGAATCCTAGATATTTGAAATGAACGGTGGGTGTGGAAGACATTTCTTTTTTTTAGATTATAACTCGATTTATTTCGTAATATATGACAAAGCCTGGGAGTTCGTATGGATCTAAGATCAGACTACATAATTCTGTGCAAGCTGCCAGGTAATATCTTGCAGGTAACGTTGTGCCAAAAGAATTTAAGTTTATCAACATCTATTGAAATCGCCTGGTGAAAAAAAAAAGCGCGAATAATCGATCTTATTCTATCACTTGTATAGCCTTAACTCCTTATTCGATATGGCAATAGAGGCATGTCAAGAATTCAAGAAAAATCGGACCAACAGCAAAACTATCGATAATTAACCCTTAAGGTGCTAAGCGCGACTCAAGGACCTTTTGCGGACAGTGTAGATCAAGAACAGAACGTGCAGTCTGATCTTTGATCTACACTGTCCGATAAGGAGATATCCCCCCCCACCCCAACAATAACTTTGAAATAGTAATATGTGGGTTTTTGCTATCGACGGGAAAGTTGCATTTCAGTTGTTTAGCAGGTTTTAACCCTTTAACGCACAATGCCGCCTTTTGACGCCCCTGGGAAAGAAGTCTTTTGAAAACATTGTGGGAAAAGTAGAAAATGCTGGTAACCAGCATTTTCTCCTTTTCCCACAATGTTTTTCTGCCCTATCAAAGAAAAATTGCACCATTTGAGCCACATTGAAATTGTCGTCTGCAAATGCTTTCAATTTGGACAAAGCTAAAATTTTGTCGTCTGGTAAAGGGTTAAGGGTTAAACCCCAAAAAATAGGATTCAGAGGAAGAAAAAAATAAAGAACAACAGTTTGTTGATAAAAGAATATCACACTCGTGTGGGTTCAACATAGACTGTAGTAAGGCATCAATGTCTTACGGACCTATTTGATTCTTTCGTAAGTTTTAAGGTAAAAGCTCACCATTGAAATGGCTAGTATCTGCAAAATATATTTTCCTTTTTCTTTCTTTCTTTCTTTCTTTCTCCCTCTCTCTCTCTCTCTCTCTCTTTTTTCTTTCTTTCTTTCTTTCTTTCTCTCTCTCTCTCTCTTTTTTTTCTTTCTTTCTTTCTTTCTTTCTTTCTTTCTCTTTCTTTCTTTCTTTTACGACTACCATCACCGGTGTATTTATTTCTATAGGTCTATGTAACCTAGAAGCCTCAGAACTCGGACCTGACTGGTATAAAGTACCTCAACCTGTTCCCACGGAGTTCGCTGACTTACCGGACTTCGAGAGATCCTTCATCCACATGCCATGTCCACGTACCACAGTGTTTGATGTGGCAATCTGCGGCTGTACAAACCTGATGTCCTTTCTGTACAGTACTATAGGTCAGTTCTGTAAATTGTCCTTTCTGTAGAATACTTTAGTTCAGTACTGTAATATGTGCTTTCTGCACAATACTTTAGGTCCATACTGTAAAATGTCCTTTCTGTACACTATTTTTGTTCAGTGCGGCAAAATATCACCCATGTACAGTACATTTTATTACACTGCCTTCTGATTGGATAACATGCTCCGAATATTATATTCATGTACACTGTCAACTTATGAAATAAAGTATGTTTAAACTTACACCAGGGTACAACACGGCTTCCCTGTCGGGAACCCCTTCAATGCAAAATCCAAGATGGCGGCGTCGAATCGAAGCCATCGCTTCGTCATGTAAACGATCAGTTAAGTGATAAAAGACATGCAATTGTAATGTTAAAAACAATGATAAACTAATGGTCGTTTGACGCAACTAATGGTCGTCTACTTTTGCAGACAAAGCATGCAATGACTACTTACCTACATAGGAGATGTTTAAATCCATGTTTAAATAAAATTACGTGGAATGTCTATCGCACAGACTTCATTCATCAAACTGCACGTTTTACCAAGGTTTCATTGACGTCAGTTTTCAGTGACGTCAGTTTTCAGTGTGTTAGGGCAATCAAATTGTAAATTCGATTTCGTAAGCATACCCGATTCTTGAGACTGTAAAAAAAGGAAAATTTCACTTGAATACACGTTGGAATAAAAAAAAAAAAAAAAAGAGTTTCAGTTTAATAAATTTGTTGTCCGTTCAGGTGGCAGGGCAGTTGGAGACTTGATCACGGCTGTGGAGAATCATGCCGCCACCTCGCCTTCGGCTCGGGGTGACGAAAGTCGCCACAGCCATGAACAAGTTTCCAAGTGCCCTGCCACCTGACCGGACAACTAATACATTTGAGAGGCGCTCTGACAAAAGCGGGTTAAATACCTCTAGATCATACATTTTACAGAGCAGGTTCAGAGCGCCAGATAGAGGGATTGATTTTGATTTCAAAATTGAAAACATCAATCACTCTCCACTAAAACCTATGTTATAGGTACTCGTTAGAATCGTCTCATCGAGACGATTCTAATAATTACCCACAACATAGGGTTGGAAGAGAAATACTGGATTTAGAATACTATCACCCCCTTTTATCTGGAAGTCTGAAGTTGCCATAGAATTATGGGTCCAGTAAATAATGAGGTAGACTGGTCCTTTGACATGCAAAAAACTTGACCTATAGCAAAATGTTTCGACCTAGGTCATCCTGCCCAGACGACTCAGGCCGACCTGGGTTGATACTTTTTGACGATGCATTAAAGCCCCTTTTCACACAGCATGACTCGTTTGATTTCTGCATGGCAATATATCTATCTTCTCAAATGACATACGTTTGTGTGAAAAGCAGTTTTAAGGTTTAAGTTTTGTCGTAGGTCTACCTGTATTAGTATTTCTTTTGTACTGAAATCAGATGGTGGTAAACAGAAGAAATCGACTGCAGCATCTTTCGTTAGTCCTACAGCGCCACCTGGAGACTGGGTTAAAACAGTTAGTAAGTTTCTTTTTCTCATCGTATTGTCAACTGTGTATTTATTTCATTCATGATAAATTAATAATCCTTCTTACGAACGGTAGAAGTGTGCTTGTTTCAATGTATTGTATACTTGTTCTACGAAATACAAGCGATTTGAAATAACTGGTTTGAAAACTTTGTAAATCATTATACAGAGTTTGAGAATATTGTTCATTTTAATCCCAAGGGTCGTTCTACATGCATCTTTACACATAAATATGAGCCATGCTCTGGTAAAAGGGACCTTAACGCATGTGTGTGATGCATGATGCCAAGCAAGTAATCACAATTATTATACACCCATAAATTCCGTTTTGTATAGTAGCCTACTGAATCATGAAGTACACTGGTCCTTTTAAATGCAGAAAATTGACCAGTAGCAAAAGGTTTCGGCCCAGGTCAGACTGCGCGGACTGCGCAGGCTGACTTGGGTCGATACCTTTTGCAAATCCATTAAGCTCCCTTTTACAGAGAATGACTCATATTTACTGGGCAAATTTATTCAATACATGGGACACGCTACAGTTTTCAAAACAAAGTGGACCACACAGAATAGATAGTTTCACGGAGAGAAAAGAAACGAAAGAAAGAATGATTGCCCCTTTTTTTTTTCTAATTTCCATGTAAGCATTCTTTAGTATCGCAGTAGGATTGCTAAATGAATCCCATAAGTATGAATAGAAAAAAAAAAGTCTTGGTATCCAATTTGTTCAAAATACTGAAAAGTTACGTTTTCGGGGTTGTTTTGCCAAATATGTGCATGTTACGAAATGACGGATGCATAATCTAATTTGAATCTACACTGTCCGCAAAACCGCAAAAAATGTCCTCTAAAATCTCAAGGGTTAACCCTTAGGCTGATAAACGCGACTCACGGACCTTTTGCGGACATTGTAGCTCAAGATCAGACTGCACAGAACGTGCAGTCTTATCTTAGATCTACGCTGTCCATCAACCCTTTCCCAAACAAGCCCTGGTTTTTACGTGTCTGCAGTACAATTCTTTTGAAAACACTGTGGGAAAAGGAGTAATTGCTCGTAACGAGCAATTTCTCCTTTTCCCACAGTGTTTTCTCCCCATTTTGATGACTTTCTGCCATTTTCATCAAATTCAAAATTGTCGTCTGCAAACTCTTTCAATTTGGACCAGTCCAAAATTTGTCGTTTGCGAAAGGGTTAAGGAGATATCTTTCCCTCTAAGATACATTTGAAATAGGAAAATTCTGGTTTTTACTATCAGCTTGAAAGTTTAATTTCACTTATTTAGCAGGGTAAGGATTAATCTATGGACATTAACAGAGGGAGTATCAAACAATCGCGCATAATCAGTCAAAATAAAATCTTAAACAGATTTGAAAATGTGCTCTTTTTTTGCGTCATTATGGTATAGGGCGTTAAACCTGACAAAAAGGACAGAATTAATAAAAACACAAGCTCATATCATCGGAAAAGTAAGATAAAAATTCTCCGTTGGACCAATATCTCCTTTTTCACGATGTTTTCAAATAAGGGAGACAACAGACGAAAAACTGTTTGCAGGATGAGCGTTAGTCATGTTGTATTAACTATAAGGCTGCTAAGCGCGACTTACGGACCTCACGGTCTGTGCAGTCTGATTTTGATCTACACTGTCCGCAAAAGGGCCTTGAGTCACGCTTAGCAGCGTTAGAGTTAATGAACCTCAGAGGTCGTAATCAGCAACCTGATATTCTGACACAAACTTGTTACAGAGCCAACGACAAGGCCTACCCCAGCTGGAAGTCTGCTTCTTAATACACAGACTGGAGAAAGTAAGTAAAACATAAATATGATCTCGCATCTTTTTTAGATTGATTGATTGTATTGTGTTTAACGCCGAATTCAACATTATTTCAGTTATATCACGGCGGCCAGTGCACCTATCCATGCTTTCCTGGAGTTTCTTTTACCAGTACTCCGCACAATATTCTTTCCAAGCCACTGACTGCTTTCCCACATAACCGTCGTCGAAACAATGGTCAGCGGTGAGAGAGGAATGAATCCTGTCGAGATGACTATCATCAATCCTCGGAAAGAAATTGGCCATCCGGGGATCGAACCAGTGACCTGTTCTGTATCGACTGAGCTGCGGGGGCTTGGCATCTGTTTTTAGATATGACTATATTAAACAGGTTTCAAAAAATGTTACTAACACCAGCCTTTGGAAAGCTTTTAAAGATTTTTTTTTCCGATAGGAGTTTATTAAAACCTTGTCTCATTGAAATGCAACGAATGTCAGCTTATCTGTATCACATTAAATGTTATACAGAGCTCCAGATAGAGCGAGTGATTTTGATTCAAAATTGAAAATATTAATCATTCTCCCCTAAACTCTATCTTATATGTACTCATTAGAATTGTCTCATCAAGACGATTCTAATGAGTACCCACAACATAGGGTTTTGAAGAGAAATAATGGATTTAGAACACTATTACTCCCCTTTTATCTGGAGGTCTGTTATGGCTAGCTGAATTACCTCCCTTGAATTCATGCAAATGAGACAGGCTTTTAACAGGTATCGGGGTGCTTGTGCAGGTATAAAAGCTGAGGTTGAAGCAAAGCCATAGTCTTCACCGGCCGATATAGCTCAGTAGGTAGAGCGTAGGACTCGTGAACACAATGTCCTACAGATTGTGGGCTCGTATCCCCGGCTGGCCAACTAAAAATTACTAATAGTCTTTCGGATGAGACATTAAACCGAGGTCCCGTGTGACGGTGCTATACGCCGAGCACGTTAAAGAACCAGGCGAAGCTCTCAGTAGTTTCGGCCTGTATCCTTGCACTATCCCCCGTAACAACTAACCGTCTTCTGGGGGCGTCGCTCAGATGGGCAACCGGTAGCGACGATAAATAAACGGAAATAACCAACCAACCAAGCCATAGTCTGTTTGCCTACATTAAGGGATCCAGTATAGCACTTTACCCGTATCTGTCAGCCTTGTTTTAATTTGCTCTTTTTTGCGATTGTGCTTGTCCTAAATCGTAGTGTTATCAAGAGAAAGACAGTTAAGCTGGGTCCAGAACCTCAACAGTTAATTGCATTTTCGGACAAAGTTGACCAAAAGTCGGAATGCCAAAAATATCTATTCACTTAATTATCGATAAGACGAGGCTTATTTCGTTCACGTGTCTTTATGTTTATCAATATAATAAAGTACAGTTTGCAACCGATGCATTCATCCATGTATTCTCCAATATCTTCGCAAATACTATTAGTATGTGCTGCGCTCCTTCCGACCCACTGTCTTCTTTCCAACATAAAACAAAATAAACCATCATAGTTTTCAGCGTTGAGAGAGGAGTGATTTTTACAACAAATCTCTGACAGATTTTTGCCTAAGGTCGGATTCGAACTTGCATCCAATGGTTATATACGTCAACAACTTATCAGCCTAGGCACAGTACAAAAGTAGTCTCGACACTGAGACGTCTAAGACCAAGGACAAGTTATTAATTCTTTCACTACTACCTCCGCTTTTTTTTTTTTTTTTTTAAAGTCTGAATGAAGATTCCAACTTCTATTGAATATCTATTGCATCATAGTCTAGCATCCGGTAGCGGATGGTGTAGATCAAGATCAGACTGCACAGAACGTGCAGTCTGATCTTTGATCTACACCATCCGCAGAGGGTACTAATGTCGTCATCAGTAGTGAAAGAGTTAAACGTTTCATTACCTAAAGCGCTTTTAGAAGTCGTTTATGATATGTAAATCTCAAAAAAACTAAGGAAATTTATCGTGTTTGGCAGCCATTTTGTGTCTATTTTGGGAAACGTAAAAATCTCGAGTAAACGATGCATTAAACTATTTCTTTTTTATGTTAGGCGCTTAAATTGTAAATATTTGTATTTGAAACGAAGGATTATTGAATTTGCAAGCAACAGGTATGTTCAGATTCTAGTAAAAAAAATGATAGTTTAAACGTGCGCACACGACCTGTGCGGAGATTTCACCCATTTTTTTAGCGATCATCTCTGTCCGGTTGCGACCCGTCAAAAACTAAAATCACAATCGGGGACATTTATCTGTACTAGGTATAAAACCTGACACAGCAAAGAAAAGGGACATGTATGAAAATAATATCTTGTGAAATGTTTTGTGATTGATATCAATGCTCAAAATTTTGACTGATTAGATCGTATTTAGCGTTAAAATATAGATAAATAAATCTGGAAGAATTTCCTGCTTCACGCCACTTGAAAGATGACTGAAACCACACAATTATCCACGATCATAACGTATGAGAAGCGCTCTGAGAAAAAGGGTGTTTAACACATATCCGTGATCCATTATAATAAGCAAGTCATCATATAATTATGGATCCATGGAATTCATTTTGTCTAAGAACCAACTGAATCATGAAGTAAAGTGGTCTTTGACATGCACAGAATTGACTGATAACAAAAAGAATTGAATACGCAGTAGAATGCGCAGGCTGACATGGGTCGATACTATTTGCAGATGCACTGAACGCCCATTTCATTTATAAATGTAAAGACGTATTTAACCCTTTCCCAAACAAGCCCTGGTTTTCACGTGTCTGCAGTACAAGTCTTTTGAAAACACTGTGGGAAAAGGAGAAATTGCTCGTAACGGGCAATTTTTCCTTTTCCCACAGTGTTTTCTACCCTTTTGGAGAACTTTCTGTCATTTTCATCAAATTTAAAATTGTCGTCTGCTACCTCTTTGAATTTGGACCAGTCTAAAATTTGTCGTTTGGGAAAGGGTTGAGCTTTATAAAAATCAATTTACTTAACATCATAACATAAAAAAGAAACATTACAAAGGAAAGGAAAATGTTTTTAAAGAACTGAAATCATAGTTGTAAAAGAGATGTTGGTCTTCACAACAAATGCCCCCCCCCCCACTTCCCATACCTATTAAGATGTAATTTAAAGTTGTCAATAAAGGTCCGTTTATACAAAGCGCGAACGCGTCCAACGCGAACACGAACGCAAACGCGACTTTTGAGCAGTTTTACCATTCAAATAGAGCAGGAACCCGAACGCGGAAAACCGTCGACGGCTTTCGAGGCGGCTCGTCTTTTTCTTGCTGTGAGAGATAAAATTTGGTCATTTGGAATCATGGCGCGGGTAGAGTCAGACACGGAGGAGATCATAGTACTGTATTTGTACGCAAAACAACGGAGGAAGGGAAAGAGGCGTGTGTCAGTTCACGAAATTTTACAGAGAAGAAGTGAATTTGGACCACCTCGTACAAGAACTACATTTTCATCCTGCATGATTCTTCTCAATTTCAAGAATCATGGCTTCTGTCTTGTCCATTGTCTTGTCCATTCTTCTCCAAACTTCACAAGCAAAGTAGACTGACGCTAGTGCCTAGCTTTTTCTTGGAACGGTCAGGCGTACAAGTTTCTATTTGTGGAAATGATGCAAGGGAAGTACCTGCTGATTGGTTGATAGCAAAAAAGCCGCGCGACCTTCTCGGAAAATTCGGTCTGGGGACAATCAAGGCGGTCGTTCGCGCGAACAAATATTTGTTCGCGTTCGCACTCTATTTGAACGGTTCCTCTAAAAATGACTAAAATATTCCAGGACGAAAAACGTCGTTCGCTTTCGCGTTCGCGTTCGCGCTCAGTATAAACGGACCTTAACAGAGGTGAGAAAGGCAATATTTCTATGAAAAAAGTTCGGGTATGTAACAGGGCCAGTATACACCAACCATTCTTCTAAGTCTTATTGTAGATTCAGAAAGTAACACAACTTCTGATTGGCTAAACAGATTGGTTTAGCCAATCAGAAGTTGTGCTACTTTCAAATTTAGAAAATTTCTAAGAATCAGACTAACAATGTGCTTAAGAATGTTTGGTGAATGCAGACCCTGAAGTGTGCATAAACAGGACCTGTACGGTTGAATGATTAATGAATGGTGTTTACGCCGCTTTCAACATTATTTTAGTCATATCATGGCGACAGCTCACATATTCGTGTTTTTCCTGGGTTTCACCAGTACTAGGCTGGGGCTCTGATGTATTTTGGTACTAGGCTGGGGCTCTGAAGTGTCTTGTTCAAGGACACTCCCACGCAAAAAGCCCAGTGGATCCAGTGAGGCTCGAACCCGGGGCCTCTTGGTCAAGAGTCATACACTTTACCAATGAGCCACGCAGGACCCTAGGATCCATATGGAAAACTATTTGTATACATTGTCTCTGTTGGTCGATACTGGAATTGAAACCGGACAAAAAATAGCCATTGCACTGAATAAGCATTTACTCCCTTTCAAACCATTTTCCCCCAAAGCTCGCCATTTGCAGGTGCGCAGCAACATCCTGTCTTTTTAGTAAAGAATGCAAATTTACATGATCTGCCTACGTGCCTGCTAAATTGTAGGCTCCGTAAGGTTCATTGGTTTAGCGGTTTGCATTTGTCATCATGCTATATCTGGTTAGATCCTTGCCCAAGGTGATTGCCTTTTAACCCTTAAGCTCCTAAGCGCGACTCACTGACCTTTTGCGGACAGTGTAGATCAAAATCAGACTGCACAGAACGTGCAGTCTGATCTTTGATCTACACTGTCCGATACGCTGTGTTCTTTCCAGTGCAGTTAACTTTGAAATTGTAAAAATTGGTTTTGTACTATTGCGAGGAAATGTTCGTTTCATTTAGTTAAAAGTTTAAAGGTTAAACCAAGAAAGTACGTGATTAATTGCACCGTCACTGTGTAATGATGAAATGCACGTGAAATGGCGTAAAGCAACATTCAAATAAACTAACAAACACACTCATTTCCTTATAAATAATGTTTTGATTAATCCTTGTATTGTTTCATTACAACCAGTTCGCCAGTGCCCGTTTCGTGCTTCCACAGAAGGACCAGAATGGTACATGATGCACGAGCCGAGTGGTAACTGGCAAAAAATGCGATGCGCTCCAGGGACACTGTTCTATAAGAAACATTGTACATGTGTCCATACAGGAGGTAAGTTTGTACCTTGGAACTGCAATATTTAAAGTCATCAGCCTTTAACCCTTATCATGCTAAATAAAAGAAATGAAACTTTCAAGCCGATAGTAAAAGCACGAATATTCCTATCTTAAAGGTATTTTTGGATGAGAGATATATCCTTATCGGACAGTATAGATCCAAGATCAGACTGCACGTTCTGTGCAGTCTGATCTTGATCTACGCTGTCCGCAAAATGTCAGTGAGTCGCGCTTTACAGCCTAAGGGTTAACTTTGAAGCTGCTAAAAAGATGAAACGAAAGTTTCCACTCAATAGTGAAAACCCAAATGGTGGGATTTCAAAGTTTATTTTACTAGAAAAAAGAAAACCGTATCGGACAGAACAGATCCAAGATTAGACTGCACGTTTTGTGCGGTCTGATCTTGATCTACACTGTCCACAAAAGCGCCCCGAGTCGCGCATGGCAGCCAAAACGTGAAAACAAAGTTGCACGACACGGTGTTAAAGCCATCCGTGTAAAATGTCGAGGGTGAAATTGAAATCCTTTCAATTTCGACAAGTCTTAAATTTTGTAGTCTGGCACAGACTTATACCATTCTTCAGCACTCCAAGGGTTACCCTAAAGTAGACCACGCCTTGTTCATTAAAATTTTACATTGAAAGTTTGTTTAATACAGGTTTAGAGTAATAAAAGAATAAGTCAAAACATGTTCCCAACGGATGAATTATAGCGCTCACTCGATAAACATTTCATTATCAGTTTATATTATTGTTTATGTTTGGTATAACAGGTTTAAAATCACGTACCGTGACGAGATAATTTATAAATCAAACTCGGTGATGTTTATTTTATCTCGGGTGAATTATAGCGCTCACTCGATAAACATTTCATTATCAGTTTATATTATTGTTTATGTTTGGGATAACAGGTTTAAAATCACGTACCGTGACGAGATAATTTATAAATCAAATTCGGTGATGTTTATTTTATCTCGTTGCGATTCGTGGTTTTCACCACGTATTACCAAAAACAAACAATACTATAAATTGCTAATGACTGGTTTATCGAGTTAGAGTTATACTCTTAAACATTTCTCGACGTGTAAATATTTTTAAGAACGTTTTTAAACACGCTAGTGGCATCTTAGACAATACAGACAGGTTGCATTCGTACAGAGAGAGAGAGAGAGAGAGAGAGAGAGAGTGTGGGGGGAAAGATCATCTCGGGAATGTAAAAATTTAACTTACATTATACAAGCAAGTCATCATACAAATATGGATCCATAAAATCCATTATGTTTAACAACCAACAAAATCACAATGTAGACTTGTCATTTGACACGCAAAACATTGGCAAAAAGCTTCGACACGGGTCAGCCTGCGCGGGCTGCACAGGCTGACCTGTGTCGATACTTTTTGCAGATGCATTAAACCCCCTTTTCACCCAGTATAACTCATTTGTTTGTTCTATTCTAGTATACCATGGTGATATTGCAAAACCTGAGGATGCTGATATTGTAATACTGGAAGACGAGACAAGTGCTCCTGCAGATGAGGTGAAATGTTGTTTTCATTCACTTTTCGTGTTTGCAGCTTCAAATATTAGTTTAAACATGCTTGAGCCATGCTCTGGCAAAATGGGGCTTAATACATCTGCAAAAAGTATCGACCCATGTCAGCCTGCGCAGTCCGCGCAGGCTGACATGGACCGAAACTTTTTGCTGTCTTATAATTTTCTTCATGTCAAAGGATCAGTCTTCCTCATAATTAAGTCAGTTCTTAAACAAAACAAAATTGACTGTAGGGGGTCCATTTTTATGTGGTGCCTTGCTAGATATAATGCATCACGGAGATGCACTAAAACCCCTTTTGCCAGAGCATGGCTCATTTGTTTGTAATCATATTACAAAACGATTGGGCTAATGAACGGTTTATAAAGGCCCCGTCTAAAGTAAAAACTGTGCCAAACAATAAATCCCAAAAATACAACAAAGACCGATTCACATTGTTTTGTCAAAAGCAGCTAGTGACAGGAAAAGAATGTTTTTCTAAAATGTTTGCAAAGCAACGGTCAGACAATGTCCAGAGCGCATGGATGGGTGTACTTGTTGCCCGGATATGGCTGAAATTACGTCGAAATAACTTTAAATCCCTTATAGCAAAGCGTTTCATTAACAATAATTATTATAAAAAAAAAAAGACGCCCTTAGAAATTTATTTGCTAATTATTCAAATACCTGTGAAAATAGAAGCTACCACTGACAACATTTTAAAAAGTTCTTTTTTAAATGAAATTGTTTAACTCTTTACTAAACGACTAAATTTTAGACTTGTCTCAATTAAAAGAATTAGCTGTCGACAAATTATTTGTGAGTTCAAAAGATGAGATTTGGCTTTTGAAGGATAGAATAGATGGTGAGAAAAGGAGAAAATGCTGATCACCACCATTTTCTCCTTTTCCCAACAGTTTCAAAAGCCCGTTTTCTCAAGGTCGTTTAAAGAAAAAGATGTTTTTGTAAAGTTTTCATTGGTCTCAGTATTTTTGTTCTATAAAATACATTAAATATATGGTTTTAATTGAACGTTTTTGTCAGTCTGTAGATTCAGTACCTACACTGTTCCATTTACCAACCGATTCTACCTAACACAGTGTAAACAAAGTTTGATTACGAGGAGTATTCAAATATGAATGCATATAAGCACCTCAAATTGGATTCTTCATAGGTTTCACTGAATTTTTTATTTTGTTCCCTCAAAGTTTCAGAGTTTCAGTCTCCGGAACCAATCTATAAAAGCATTTTCATAGTCTTTTCAGGTATACTATGAAGACACTGGAATTCATTTTCTGTCAACTCTATTTCAACGTGTGTAAACCATCAGTTTCAGTCATTTTTCTTTTGTACGACGTGCAAGACTTTCTGAAGCAGGAAAAAGTCGTTGTGCTTCCCCACCCTTTGCATTTACCTCTCCTGCCCCTTGTGACTTCTTTTGTTTCCAAAAAGAGCAAAAAAAAAAAAAAAAAAGGTTTCAGGTCGAAAAATTGTTCAGGACAAACACTTCGGTTCTGCAGTATTCCAGTGTCTTCATCGAATACCTAAAAAAGACTATTGAAATGCCTTCAAAGATTGGGTCCGGAGACTGAAACTTTGTATATCTGTTGGAGGTGAATACTCTGAGGGAACAAGATAAAACTTTCAGTGAAACCTATGAAGAATCAAATTTTAGGTACTTAGATGCATTCATATTTGAACACTCCTCGTATACACGTATTTCAGAAATCTATTAGTAAAGCCTTAGGGATTTCAGTTTCCGATGTTGACTTCGGGGCCAGTCCTAAATCAGACATCCCATTCTGGCGACGAGACAAAACATCCCAGGAGGTGATTAAACCAGTAGACTATGTAAAGCCTAAACCTGCTGTGAAAATAGAAGATTCAAACCCAGGGCCTGTTGTTGACAACGTCACTATCCCACTCGGAAAAGACGCCATTTCTCAGCAACATAGACGTCGACTTCTGAAGAAAGGGCCGATTCCAATAATACGAAAAGAGGCCGCTTCCTTAATGATTGACAGTGCAATCGATCATAACGTTAGAAAAGTGAATGTGTTAAATCTAGAAACTCAAGCGGATTTAGTTGAACTTGATAAACTGATTGAAAATATGAAGAAGGAGAAGTCACCCCAAACTTCGTCGAAGGACTTTGTTGGTAAGTGTCATCAGATACTGAACGTTTTTCTTTTTCTCCAAAGGGTTGCTGCGGTACGTAGTTAACCCTTAGGCTGCTAAGCTTGACTTGAGGACCTTTTGCGGCCAGTGTAGATCAAGATCAGACTGCACAGAACGTGCAGTCTGATCATTGATCTACAATGTCCGATAAAGAAATATTTTCCCCAAAAAAGTAACTTTGAAATAGCAAAATTCGGTTTTTCTTTTTTTCTATCGACTTGAAAGTTTTATTTGACCTATTCTTAAGGCTTTGGATTGTCAATCTGCAGGTCTAAGTTAATTTTTTTTATTGTGACCGCTTCTCTTGTAGGGGTGCCAACGGACAAGGGACTGCAGAGTCCCTGTCGTATACTGACGAAGCAAGAAATCATGTAATATTAAATATATGATTTTAACCCTTAACCTGATAAATAAGTTAAGTAAAACTATCAAGCCTATAGTAAAAACCCAAATGTTACTATTTCAAAGTTATTTTTGGGGGGAAGAAGAGATTCAAGATCAGACTGCACGTTCTGTGAAGTCTGAGCCTGATCTACACCGCCGGCAAAAGGTTAGTGAGTCACGCTCAGCAGCTTAAGGATTCAACTATGCTCTCTTTTTTTCTCTAAAAGCTGTCCTAGGCGGAGTGGTTAAAGCTTCGGATTGACAATCTAGGGGTCTGACTTTGTTTGTTGCTTGTGACCACATATCGTATGGAAGAACAATGGATGAGGTACTTGCAAAGCTCCTGCCCCTCAATGAAAAAATTACTGAAACATACATTCATCTGTCACTGCAATACAACTAAACAGTTGAAAGTAGGGTGGAATTCAAGCAAATACATCTTCTTAAGACTTTATCCTCGTACTTTGTCCCACTAGAATTGTAGGGCGCATGAATATCATTTTTCCAAGTATAGTTTCATGGTGAAAAAGATAGCCCCCAAAGCCATTCATTTACCCATTTTCTGCTCAGTTTGAGTTTTGATACCATTTGCAAATAGTTTTGATAGAGACCAAGGACGCAGTCTGATCTTGCACTCTGATCTTCAACGGTAATTTAAACGATTCCAGGTCTGCTTAACACTGAGCAATAACGGTGATTTTGTACAGACTGCTTAATGATTCTCTAAGCCCACTTCTGACAAGTAATTTTCTTTTTGAACCTTTACCAAGCAATTGCGTGTTTCGTTTTGATGTATCCGTTAATTGGTCCTAAAAGCGAATCAGTAACTAAAAATAGTAACAAGATGTACGCCGGTACGTCATCTTTGTTTACCAACAAACCGACGCCTATACCACGTACAGGTTTAGAATTAACTTAGTATCATACAAGCTGTTTTAAGACCAATTAAACACTTTAACACTTTACACAGAAAACAAAAACCTGACTGAATGGCAACCAGTTGAAGATATGGCAAGGAACTTTTTTTTCAAGTTGACAATTCGAAAAAGCTGTTCGAGTGTTACAGGGTTTTAAGAGTCCATTTTGTCTTCTTCTTTAATTTTAGGTCCTGATTCCAGGGACCAAGTGATCATATTTGCACATAAAGGTTTGTATTTTGCAGTTCTATTTTACTACTTTATATATGTGAAAAAAAAAAAAAAAAAACCAAGTGGCTTGGGTTTATTTTGCAAATATGACCTCAGCTGTCGACGGCCATAAAATACTACTCATTCATTCAGTCCAAGTGGCTTGGGAAGTGCTGGACGTAGTCCTGGTAAAAAGGTCTGGAGCTCGTATATCTGTGCACTGACCATCGTGATATGGCTGGAGTAGTGTTGAACATTGAGTTGAGCTAGTAACCAAACAACAAAATTTTCGCCTTGTCCAAAATGAAAATATTTGCAGACGCCAATTTAAATGATGGAAATTGTCTTTGATGGGGCAGAAAACATAGTGGGAAAAGAGAAAATGCTGGTTACCAGCATTTTCTCTTTTTTCCACTTTGTTTTCAAACGGATTCTTCCTCAGGGTTGTTAAAACTCGGGATTGTGTGGTAAACGATTACGCTAAAAAATAAGAAATAAAAAAGAAAGGAAGAAAATCTTTAAATATACTTAGGCATCATTCATTCGTAGCATTAAAATAAAAATAGCTGCCAAAAGTAAACAAAGCAGGCTTTAAAATGCATTTAAATTTAAATCATACCATTTAAAAGTAAGGAAATTTTTCTGAAGATGACAATCTGTTATTGTACGGTCGGTCCCAGTGTTAGTCACTGATAGAGAAATTAATTTCAAAATTAGGTTAAAACCTGCCAGATCACTTTATCTTTTGTTTACCTTTTGCCTGGTTTTAAGATTTATTTTTTTCTCAGCGACTAACTCTTGGACCTACCACTCAATAACATATTGTCATCTTCAAAATAGTTTCCATACTTTTAAATGGTATGTCTTAAATTTAAAGGCACCTGCATTTATTTTTTGGCCGCTATTAAGCCTGTAAGAGGATGCCTGTCTTTGTATATTACAGAGTGTTCCAAACGACCGATACCTGAGCTGGGGCCTCAGTTCTTTCAGCTGTATATCTGGGGTTTCGGGCTTGTACCTTACATCTGTAACGGAAACAGAGTCTATGATGACGCTAAATGTGCCTGTGTACTGGCTCCAAGTGAGTATTGAATAATCTTGGGTTAATTTTTAATTACTAAGGGCTTGTTATTCGAGATGAATAAATATAGCCTTCTTTGTCTTCACGCCGATTATTAAATATTCACGCCGATTATTAAATATTAGTCATGCTCTGTGAAAAGGGGGCGTAATGCATCCGCAAAATGTATCGACCCAGGTCAGCTGCGCAGTCTGCTATTTGTCAATTTTCTGCATGTCAAAGTTTCGGTGTACCTCACGATTCAGTTGGTTGTTAGATATAATGGATTTTATGGATCCATAGCTATAGAATAGAATATATGTCTTGCTTGGAATATGCATCCCTTTTGTCTGTTATACCTTCTATGTAAGGATGTTACTAATAGCTTTGTTGGTCTAAGAATTTGACTCTACCCGTGTTTACATACCTGTCTGTCTCTTATTTTGCCAATCCGCTTGTCTAACAGTACAACTGCCTAATCCTAATCCTCCTCAATCAAACTCTCGTCCTCGTCCTCGTCCTGGCCCTAGTTCTTGCTCTCCTCCTCGTCCTCCTCGTCAATCACCTCCTCCTCGTCCTCCTAGTCCGTCTTTGTCGTCCCCGTCCTCCTCCTCCTCATACTTATCCTCCTCCTCGTCCTCGTCGTCGTCCTCGTTGTCGTCCTCCTCCTCGTCCTCATCCTTATCCTCGTCCTTGTCCCCGTCCTCTTCGTCTGTCCCCGTCCTCCCCGTCCTTGTCCCCGTCATCCTCATCCTCGTCGTCGTCGTCCTCCTCCTCCTACTCCTCGTCCTCATCCTTATCCTCGTCCTTGTCCTCATCCTCCTCCTCGTCCTCATCTTTATCCTCCTCGTCCTCCTTGTCCTCGTCCTCATCGTCCTTTTCCCCGTCCTCGTCGTCCTTGTCCCCGTCCTCCTCGTCCTTTTCCCCGTCCTCCTCGTCCTAGTCTCCGTCATCCTCATCCTCGTATTCGTCGTCCTCCTCCTCCTCCTCATACTTATCCTCCTCCTCGTCCTCGTCGTCGTCCTCCTCCTCGTCCTCCTCCTCCTCATACTTATCCTCCTCCCCGTCCTCTTCGTCTGTCCCCGTCCTCCCCGTCCTTGTCCCCGTCATCCTCATCCTCGTCGTCGTCCTCCTCCTCCTCCTACTCCTCGTCCTCATCCTTATCCTCGTCCTTGTCCTCGTCCTCCTCCTCGTCCTCATCTTTATCCTCCTCGTCCTCCTTGTCCTCCTCGTCGTCCTAGTCCGTCCTCCTCGTCCCCGTCCTCCTCGTCCTGGTCCCCGTCCCCGTCCTCGTCCTCCTCGTCCTCCTCGTCCTCCTCCTTGTCCTCCTCGTTCTAGTCCTCCTCATCTTTTTCGCCCTCGTCCTCCTCATATTCCTCGTCCACTTCATCCCCACCCTCGTCCTCCTCCTCCTCATTCTCCTCATTCTCCTCCTCCTCGTTCTCCTCCTCCTCCTCCTCCTCCTCGAATCTTTCAGTTTTTATCCTCTTTCTTATTTCTAAACAAGTTTTCAGTGAATATTCTTCCTAAAAAAAAAAAAAAAAAACAGAAAATTTCAGCAAATCATTTACATGTATGTCCATTTTTACTACACTACAGGAAATGCAACTTTTGACGAGGTGAAGTTTCCGGTAACAGGTATGTTTAGTTACAGGTTATCCTACCTTTTCTTGTGTTGAACTAGAATACTCCGTAAAGACACTGAATCTCAGAGCTAAAAAACAAGTGTCCTTTACATTCTCATCTTCAACTTTTCTTTCATTTTTATTTTTCTCCGTTTTTTTTTTTTCTCTAAATATTCTCTTTTTCTGAAAGATCTTTTACAGGAGAAGTTTCACTTAACACTTAACCCGAAACAGTACACTACTAATTTGATAATTTACCTTTATGATAGTGTCAAAAACGATAGCAAAAACGATAGCAGAATTATGTAATATGATAAAAGACAATTTGATAGTTTCAAGTTTCAGTTGAAGCAACAATACAAAATAAATTGAGATTTCTTTTTGGTGAAGGCTCGAAATTTGTTTCACTGAGTGAACAACATCGGTTATATTTTTACGAGTAGCTGCGCCACTACTGAAATATTACCGTATAATGTTCAGGAGATGATATAAATTTCGATCCATCACCGAAAAAAACAAATATCTTATTTATTTCATGCTTCTAACCTCTTTTTTATTTGGACTTGCACAGTACAGGGAGCTATCGGTATTTCCGTACCTGGAAGTTTATCAATCGGTTCATTCACTGGTCGCAACGGTAAAATTATTAAATCACAATCCACCATTATTTTCTGATAAACAACCGAAAAGCATAAGATAAATGGAAATATATAGGCACATACAGAATTAACAAATATTCAAGGCAATATGCAAAAAGGAAAAAAATGGGATACAACTGTCTTCAATATACATGTCTCAGTTTGATACCACCTTTTTCTGCACTTTGAAGTGCGATGCATTATCATTATTATTATTATTAATGTATTTTTTATACCGTTCTACCTCTGATTCTTTTGCTTATACTTTTTATTTTGATTTTCTAGTATTAGACTCTCTGTTTTCCTTTTTCCAGAATGTCATAAAAGGGCTGCCAAGGAGTTAGGACCGAAATATTTTCAAATGTACCAGTGGGGCTACGGCTTTACACCATACCGTTGCCATAGAGACCTTGTTTTCAGTGACAAAGTTTGCGCATGCGTAAAGCCAACCAGTGCTTTAACAACATAGTAAAGTAGATGAGAGGGACTATTTCTGGATTTCAACGAGAAAAATCTCATAGCTTGTCACTCAAGCATATGTTGTGGGTACTCAATAGAGTTGGCTTGACGAGGTATTTCTAATGAGTGTCCACAACATAGAATGTAATGCAGAAATGTGTGTGTGTTTTAATTATCTTTTTTTCTTATCCAACTAGCACATCTTTCTCCTAACCAAACAAAAAAAAAAAAAGACTCTTCCAAAATGAAAGCATTTGCAGACCGCAAAAATAAAAGTGACTCAAAAAATGAAATATGTTTAGGGAAGGGTAGAAAACATTGTGGGAAAAGGAGAAAATGCTGGTTACCAGCATTTTCTCCTTTTCCCACAATGTTTTCTAAAGCCTTCTCCATCAAGGTCATTATTACTCAGAATTGTGTAGTCACGGATTAATTGAACCTCGAACTCAATATCGAAATGTATAATGTAGGTTTGTAGATTCTACGATCTTTGTGATTATCACAGTGTAAAGAACCACACCGGCTTAACCTTTGAACTGTTTTGTTATACCCAAACTTTCACCGTGTCGGACAGGGAAGGTCTAAGATCTGACTGCATGTTCTGTGCAGTCTGATCCTGATGTACTGTGTTTGCAAAAGCGTCTCGAGTCGCGCTTAGCAGCCGAAGTTTTCTTTTTAACCGTTTTATCTACCGTTATGTATCAGAAAAAATAAATATTTTCTGACTCCTATGCTCTTCTGTTATTGCGCTCTCTGTTATAGTCTGGTACCCCGCTGTACGTCAAGAGTCCTTCAGGCAAAGCGCAATAATGGCGGCCCTCGTTGGTAACATGCAGAGGTAACACGTGTAAGTAACACGATATTGTTTTTTCTCTTGATCAAATCGGACCATAGACTAAAAGCAGATCGGCCACATTAAAGTAATGGCAGTGATTTTTTTTTAAACTGTCGTTCTTATTTAGCGAGAAAAAAAAAATACATATCAGAAATATTTTAAGTATCAGAAATATCAATGGACCTATATAACATCCGAAAATAGGGCTACTTTCAAAAATGATTCACGATCCAATTATAATTAAACTATACCCCTACAGCACATTTGCGATTCGGTAATGTATATTTTGTACAAAATTGACCTTTTTTTATTCATTAATCAAAATGGATCACATGAAATTGGGAAAAAAACCCGAGAGATGTTGGGCCACGCTTGAGGCCGCCATGCAGGCCGCCACTGTTGTGCTTTGCCTGACCCGATAACGTACAGTTAGGGGCAGGTAATCCGGACTGTCTCCGTTAGACCATCTTTAAAAAGCGGCGAGTACTTTCCCTTGTTTGTTTATTTGTTTGGTGTGTAACACTGTTTTCCGGATTACTTCAGGTTTATTGAGACTGCCAGTGCACCTACCAATTTTTCCAGGTGTTTCCTTTAGCTGTATATTGCCCAAAATTCTATTCTGGCCACTGGCTGCTTGTCGAAACAACGTTCAGTGGTGAGAGCGGATTGAATTTTTTCGCAATCACTATCATCAAATTTCGAAAAGAGAGCGGCTAGGTTTCGGATTGAAGCAGTGACCCCTCGGTCTCAAGATTTGTTAGTAAAAGACCGGGCTAAAAGACCCGGCAAATCTTGTTTTAACCGTTAAGCTTCAAAGCTTGATTCAAAGCGCTTTTGCAGCCAGTGTAGATCAAAGTCAGACTGCACAGAACGTGCAGTCTGATCTTTTATCTGCACTGTCCGATAAGGAAATATTTTTCCACAAATAATAACTTGGACTTGCAATATTGAGCAACGCTCTGGTAAAAGGGGGCTTAATGTATCTCCGTGATGCATTATACCTATCGAGCAATCACATAATTATAAATCCATAATAGCCCCCCCTTTTTTTAACCACTGACTCTATCATGAGGTAGAATGATCCTCGGATATACAGAAAACTGACCAATAGCGAAAAGTTTCGGCCCAGATCAGCCTGTGCGGACTGCGCAGGCAGACCTGGTTCGATACTTTTCGCAGATGCATTAAGCCCCCTTTTCACATAAAATGGCACACACACACACACACACACACACACACACACACACAAAAGGAAAAAGTCAAGGTCAGGAATGTGTGGACGTTCGATTTTAAGCTCTCAGGATATTTATTGATGATTTTAGTAATTTAACGGCGCTAGTGTATTTTTGTTAACTAAAAGTGACTTAATTATGTGAGGATTCATATTTGGTTATGCATTAGTGCTAATGGGCAAGAAAAATAGGCAAAAAAAGGAGGAAAAGAAGAGAAGAATGTGAAGACAATGGAAATACGAAAAAGGCGGGAAGGTTCACTTCTCCAAAGCAGGTTAGCGTTTCTGAGATTTTGAGTGAGACAAACACTGTTCTATACAAGTTGGCTTCTTTAAAAAAGGAGCCAGGAGAGGTCAGCATCAATGTTTTCAAATAGCTTACTGCTTTTAATTTCAATATATTTTGGCACATATAAACAAATAAGTAAGGCATTATATGATCGCCGCTGTGTAAAAAGAAGAAACCTATTCTGCATTAAATGACAGACACGTGACCTTTTTCCCACGTTTTCAAGTCGCGTGATCTTTTCCCGCGGTGTTCTCTTTTTTAACGAAATTCTTTTTTTGTGTGTGTAGCTTCATTTGTTTAATGAAAAATTACAACCACTGGAAAGGTCATTTGCAATCAAATCAATATAACAAATCCTTTTTGAAATCCGTCAAATAAAAACAAAACACGTCTATTTCCTATTTCAGTTTTTTGATTTCGGTTTATTTATAAAACCATGACGAAATAGACTGTGTATCAGAACGATTTCGCAGAAAAGCATGGAGTTAGGCAGCAATTTCTGAGGCAGTCTGCCTTTTAAACTCACCACTGTTGGAGAGGTCTGATGACCTCTCCAATGATGTTGACAAAGCTTGAGACCGAGGGGTCACTGCAGTCTATGACAGTTCCTTAATTTTTGAGGAGTATAAAAGTAGTGAACATAAAGAAAAACCACAAAATAAGATAATTGATGGTTCTGAACTCTCCCCACTTTCAAAAATGGATTCGTCAACAGGCAGCCAGAATGAGGTGAGCACAAACAGCCCATATACAAACAAGCCCGTGAGTGACAGTGAGATAACCGTTATGCCCACAAACGCTGACATTATGAAATGTTTGAACATTATTAACTCCTGCTTATCTAATATGGAGGGGCAGTTAAAGAAAATGGATCTCTTAGAGAGAAAAGTGGATAATTTTGAAATTGATTTAAAAAAAAAATGTGCAGTTTAGTCCATGATAGTAGAAAACAAACCGATGAACGATTGACCAAAATAGAAGAAAGAGTTGAAAGTACCGATTTTTCTCAAGGAGTAGTGAATGAAAAACTGATAGAGTTGGAGAAGGAAAGAGACTTTTTGAAAAATGATGTCATATATTTACAGTTGCAATCCATGCGCAACAATCTGATTTTTGGGAATATCGAAGAAGCCGCCGAACACGTGTTGGAAGATTCAGAGGCAACTATTAGGCAGTTCTTACACGACAAAATGAAAATTGCAAGGGACTTAGTTGATAGTATCAAGTTCGAGCGCGTGCACCGGATTGGACAGAGATCAGATTATAAGTGCAGGACGATAGTCGCTAAGTTTGCTTCCTTTAAAGACAGAGAATACAGGTGTATGTTCGCAAACAGTGGAAAACACTACAGGGGACAGTTTTTTGTAACTGAGCAATTTCCCCAAAAAGATTATTAATAAAAGGCGAAAGCTCATTCCGAAACTGAAAGAGTATAAGAAGGAGGGTAAAATAGCTTAACCAGCTAAAAAAGTTAAATGAAATTTTTTTGGTCGATATATATATATATATATAAGTAAAATGAAAATTTTTGGTCGATAACACACACACACACACACACACACACACACACGATAAAGCGTAACATAAATATTATCATGTCGAGATAAAAATCGTGACCATCACACATTAATAGATTTTGTTTACCTTTAGGCTGCCAAGCGCGACTCACTGACCTTTTGCGGACAATGTAAATCAAGATCAGAATGTGCAGTCTGATCTTAGATCTACACTGTCCGATAAGGACATTTTTTCGCCCCCCCCCCCCAAAAAAAAAATACATTTGAAATAGCAAAAGCAGGATAAGGGTTAAGTTTCTCTCATTCTCGTTGGGAACACATGACGGAAACGATTCAAAGAAATGCAGAGAGTTTGAAACAAGATTAGTCTAACGTACGTGCAGGCTGATCTCTGGCTATTTTTCATGTAAACTATATGACATTTATGTGCCAAGATCTGTGAAAAGAAGGGTTTGTACATCTGCAAAAAAGTATCGACACAGGTCAGCCTGCGCGGACAGCGCAGGCTGACCTGTGTCGATACTTTTTTGCTTTTGGTAAATTTTCTTTATGTCAAAGGACTATTCTATCGCTCGGTTCAGTCGGCTGTTACACAACTGGACTTTATGGATCCATAATTATGTGATGACTCGCTTGGTATAATGCATCACGGAGATGCTTTAATCCCCCTTTTCACAGAGCATGACTCATATCTATGGTCACTTATGACAAAAATTAATCATGATACCTCAGTGGTAAAATTATAATCATTTTTAAGAAAAGAGTAGATTTAGATAAGGCCCCGTGCTTATAAAACTTTCTTGAGCACAATCTCATGCTCAAGGAGCGGTTTCTTGCTCAGCCCTGAGTCCGACTCGGAATTTTGTGCTTATAAAGAATCCAGAGCTTGAGATCGTACTGACCTGAGCATGAAACTCAAATTCTGCTGAGTATGGTCTGAACCAGACTCAAGAGAGTTTATTCTGTCTTGTATTCCGTGAAAATGAATGCCGCCACATACCTTCGACTCTTTAGAAGGCAGGTTCGTTGTGAAAGGGGGCAAACACCGCGCTGTTTTGAAGATCGAAGTTACCCCTTTGGAGTTTCGTACTCATGACGGTACAGAGTTTGAACGGTATCGGTTTAGAATAGGGACGGCAGTTTTATCATTGGCTTGCTCAAAACTGGCGCACCTGCGATTTATAAAGAAAAATGTGTCCCTCCTAAAATGTTCAACCCCTCTAGTTGGATTGCTCAGAGGAATTTAGCGACCGGTGCAATTCATGATTCGTGTCGAGGACAGTTTGAATAGGCCTATTTTGGTAGAACGACGGCAGATCAATGTATACAAAGAAAAGAGGTGTTGGTTTAAATGTTTTGCCAACATATTTATATCGTTTTCCCCATCGAAATCGAAGCTGGAAAGACAAAACAGGAGTTTTTCCAGTTAATGCTGGTAATTTAGTTGGAATTTTGAAACAAAAGCTCGAAGGAAATCTATTTTTAAACGAAAGTTGATTGGTTGACATATAATCAATATTATTAAGGCTGGTTGCTACTTCTGTTATCGATACATTTTAAGGTGGGTGTCTTCTTATCTTAGAAAGTACCACCGAAGTTAGTGTATGCAGCGATTTAGTTAAAACTGCTAAAATCTTCCATGGTTTTCCCCCCAAAATCACTCTTTTTGCTCAGGGCTAGAATTCAATTTTTTTTGTGCAGGATCCGGCAAACTAGCTGGATCGGCATAAGCATCAGCTGTCGACACCATCCGATTAGAACATGCTATTTTTGTGTGCAGGACGATTCGACCCAATGCGAACAGTGGAGAAGAGAAGTGAAGATTTCGAGATACTGACTTACTTTTGCCCATTTACGTACCTTTCCTTGTTTGTTTTTATATAATTCGGATTTTTTCCTATTTACATTCAGATATTATGATACTACACGTAGGGGAAAACCGGATAAATTCGGACAAACGTATAAATCTTGACGGTTGTCTAAAATCCACGTTTTTTTTTTTTACGACAAGCAGAACCAATTCCTTAAACTATCTCCTCTTTGAAATAGGCTTTCTGTCCTTTTTAACGAATTCGATAAAGTAATTACGTCACGAAGATGGTGACTTAGTTTGAGTTTCTTAAAGTCATCCACCCACGCGTTCGTTTTGATAGTTGGGTGACTTCAAAACAAGGCGGATTCATGCAGGTCCCGTTCTCGAACCAATAAAAGGTACAGTATAAATGAACTGATGTTTGTTGACAGATGAATTAATAAACAACACGATTATAACAATTTTAACTACTTTTAGACAGAAAAAAAAAGAGAAAATAAGAAGGTTTTAAGTTGTCCGAGTTTCCCCCACTCTTTTTCAGATTTGGTATAAATTCGGACTGGCAACAATCAACGTATAAACTGGCATAAACCGATAGCTAATGCTAAGGTTTATTCCGATCGGTCCCTCCAAAAAACCATATTGCTGTAAATATAACAAAACTCATTGTCTGGAAAAGGGCTGATAAAGGTTCATTATATACATAGTAAAATTAGTGTTGCACCACCTGTGTTTTTTACCGGGTTTGATTTTCTGACGTGAATGAGATAAAATTGGGTCGAAATTAGAATTCGGCTGCTGCATACACCAACAGATTCGTCTTTTGCCCATAAAATGAACTGAACTGAGGTATCCCTTGACCTCATGGTAAGTGGGAATCTTTTGCCTAGATGTTGCTTTCAAATTTAAGAAAAACGAGAAGCGTTTAAGTTTGGTTAAAACAGGGAATTTAATGTCGAAACAAAACTTACGACAGATTGAAACTGACCTGCAGAGAATGGACACACAAAATCAGGCTATATTGCGTACTTTCGCCCGGGGCATGCAAAACAGCTTGCAGTCTTTGTCTCACACCTCTCACGAGAGGTTGAAACAGCTCGATCAGTAGCTGCTGCCATGAGGTTAAGGGATACCTCAGTTCATTCCATTTCAGAGACTACAGACTTGTTTGTTCTTGTATACAGCAGCCAGAATCTAATTTCCAACCCATTTCATATCATTCACGCCAGAAAATTAAACAGGTTAAAAGCACAGGGGGTGCAACACTAATTTTACTATGTATAGTTTTGTTAAGTTGTTAAAGAAAATCCTCGGAATAACAAGCAAGTGGATTTAGTAACAATCATCCTAATCAATACATTCTATGTCAATGATGAACTGATTAGAAAAGAATAATACGCAGATTGATGAATCTCATCTCCGAAAATCTATGATTGATGATTTAGATTTTTAAACAAAAGTTCAAGCTGTCCGAATTTTACCCTGCGATAACTAACTTGTCCCGGTTTCCCCTCTTTTGTGTCCGTATTTTTCCTATCGTGTCCGAATTTACGCGTTTTGCAATATGTTGAAGAAACGATCTTTCTTAACATCTTGCCTCATATTTCACTAGACATTTTAAATGCAAATAAAATGATAGCCCGAATGAGTAAGGGTGGACCTGCGTCCGAGTTTCACCACTATACCGCATAATTGAACCTCCGCAAAGGTGCTGCAAAAACCGTCCGAATTTACCCGACTTTCCCCTACATGTACGTATATATACATACATGTAATTATTTAGGCCTGTCTGGATTGACTGTTTATAAAACGATTACGTTTGAAATATAAACTAAAGGTATAATCTATATTATGTACCTATGCGTATTTTTGTTCATATTTGATCCTTGACAAAAAGCAGAAGTGACAATGCTTCAGCATGCCACATTTGCTTATGGCAGAATCGGAAATATTGTTCAAAACACACTTCAGTTCAAGCCTTTCTCAATTTTAAGTCTATTAAATGCCCAAAGAAATACTTGAATGAGTGACTGCAAGTACGGTTCATATCAAGAGGGCCAGGATTTTGATAAATAACAGCGAAGTTCGGTAAGAAGGATATCTATGGATAGTTAATTGATTTAAATTGTAGAAAATGGATAGAGATACTGCAGAACGGCGTTTGTCACATCTTTACCTGGCTTTCATCACCAACATCTGTCTCCAATCACGGAACAAAACTTAATAAATGACAACTTCTTAAAAGGTGTGGGGGGGGGGCATTTAAAAAATGAAATAGTAGAAATAATGATAATGAAGTACTTAAAGTATGCTTAACTTCTATTGTTATGTAATTTATTGTTTCACGAAAACCTCAAATCATTTACTATATGTGTCAGTGACTGCAGAAAGGGGTATCATGGCCAAAAAATCACATTTTAAGTTTTTCCCATATTTGGATGCACCTACGTGTCTAGAACACAATCTGTGAATATGGAATGAAAATTCCTAAAAAAAAGGAAGTTATAAGCTTTTCACCAAAGGGAGTCAATGGTAAAAGATCTAGGACGTCGTGCACATGACGTCATTAGTCTACAGGAGGTGAACGTTTTGCTTCAATGCTTTAATTCATTGGTAAATAGATTGAATAATTGACTAAGAGGATTTTAATGATATCTTTAATTAATCTCATATACCTTTGTCTGTCTTCCACAGACCGATCAAACCTACACTTTAACGCTTTACTTTACCAGCTATTTTAGACTGTCCAAACCCCATTACAAATTACATATCTAGAACACACAGATTTACTTATAACAGAGGAAAATATTTTTTTCAGCAGCATCAAAAACATAATAAGATGATATTCAATCAACTTTTGCACGCAATTTCTCCTTTTAAAGCTTTCAGCTTCAGAGACATAAAAAGTTGTTTTAAGTCCAGTTAGAGAGGGATGTCAATACAAGCCTGAATGTGGGATAGTGACAAAAAACAGTATTACTACTCTAAGTTATTTATTTCTGTAGCATACCACGACTATTGATTATATACACGTAACATTTGTAATAAACTAAGCAAATATCCAAATTTGTCAAAAATACATGTACTGAAATATACAAATTAGTTTAACTCCTACCATACAATTTAACCGCTTACCACACAATCCAGAGTTTTATCGGCCCCCATCCCCAGAAAAAAAAATCCTCTTGGAAACATTATTGGAAAAAGAGAAAATGTCAGTAACCAGCATTTTCTTGTTTTCCCCTAATGTTTTCTATCCCATCAAAAAGAGAAATCATCATCATCATTTTATCAACAGTTACTTGTCCTTGCAAATGCTTTCAGTTTGGTCCAGGCTAGAATTTTGTCACTTGGAAAGGTGTTAAATGGACTTTTTCCAGTCTAAGAAAAAAGGACAATAGTAATATAATTACACAGGTGTCTGCCATAAGTATTGTCAACAAGAAAGATACAGATCAAAGATCAGACTGCACACTTTTTGCAGTCTGATCTTGATCTACATTGTAAGAGAAGTCTGATCTTGAGCTAATTGTCAGTAAGAAAAGCAATGTCTAACTGACTGGACAATTTGTAACTTACATGGTTCAAATAGCTTTGGTTTTAAAAAGAAAAAGATTGATTGCACAAGTGACATATTCAAGTATCCTTTGCCAACTGTGGCACACTGTGGACACTTATACACTAGAGTTCAACTGATTTAATGTAAATTATGCAATAGCTCACCATGTGAGCCTCTCATAATACCAAAGCACCCGTCTGGAGAAAAAATGGTATGGTATTGTCCAGGCACCATCATACTGTACTGAATGTCTTTGTCTTTACCTATTTAATGTAGAAATGCATTCTTTTGAGGAGAGAGAATTAATTGTGTTAACCCTTATCCTGGTTTAGTAACCATAGGAAAGACTTTGTCAACATAGTGAGAAAAGGGGAAATGCTGGTAATTGACATTTTCTCCGCTAGCCACAATGTTTTATACCTTTTAAGACTGTTTCATCAATTGAGCCGCACTTTAATTTGTTGTCCGAAAATGAAACCAGTCCTTAACTGTTCAATTTGGTTTAGAGTTAAGTGATGGATGTCATCTCTGAATGACAGTTGCAAAGACCTACCCAGCTCACTTTTGTAACTTTGATGCTATATATATCATGAGTGAAATTTTGCCTTTGTACACCAAAATCACCCTATATGCTCATGCAGTCTAGCTACAGTCAAATTTTAGTCTCATCCTTTCACTCTTTCTTTGAGAAATTTATCACCAGAAAGTCTACTGAAAATGATTGACTAAACATGATATAGTAAAATGTACAGATTTGGCAGTTGAGGTTAAGGATAATGTTCTGAAATTAGTATTATGACTATCACAGATATTTGTTGACCATGCTATAACTTTTAATGTTTACTAAGTCTGATACCTACTGGAAATGAAAGCAACAACAACCTTTTTTCTTATGAAAATGTTCACCTTTTCATTTCTACAAAGAAACTATCTTTGACAAGAAAATACACAAACCTGTTAAAACTCTCCACAATGAAGAAGATTTACAACAATATTTTCTTGTTGACAGTAGATCTATTTACCAAAGTGGATCTGAAGATTTCACAATATGTTCCTATAACCATTGATGTATCACTGGTAATTGCTTCACAGGCTATGTATTTTTGGTGCTCATGTATGTAAATATGTCAGTTTCAGTGAGGTAGCAGTTTATTTTGTATTTATAACTGAAAAATTGCTTTAAGTCTGTAAAACACTGGTATGTCTATCACTTGCAATCATACTCATAATTAGGTGAAAAAAAAATGCAAGATTGCGCATAATTATAGAACACAAATGTGACAGATAAAGTCATCTTTGCATGTTGAATGTGAGAGAAAAAGCTGCCTTTGGATGTTTATTTTTAATCTACTTTCAGACTTTGAAATAAGCTGAATTCATTTATTTTGACAGCAAAACAGTTAAAAGTAACATTCTGTAAGCTAGATTGTTGAACAAGACATACCTGTGATTTTCTATGAATGCTGACCTCCAGGTCTTGAAGATCAGAAATGATGCTGTGCCATGCTAACTACACTGTCTGTTCCTTCACTAACCACTTCACCATCAGTCAAATGTGTCTATTTACCTGGGATGAGAATGAAAGTAATGAAAGTTTTGCACTGACAAGAATAAAACTAATATACATACTGAAAATATACATACTGAAAATAACTTAAATGACATGAAACCTGTGTTGTGGGTACTTAGTGGAATAAAGAAAGAATATCTGCAATACAGGTTTTAGAATTCCAATCACCATCCGATAATCTGAAATCAACCAATGGTCTGATCCTCTGTCAAATTGCTTAAGAATCATTGTTACTTTCTATATGCCTGACTGTTTACCATAGAGCTCCCACCTTCAGTTTATTTATGAAATGTTATAAATACAAGCCAAACTGAAGTCGGATAATACATAGGTAAATGATGATAAGTTTCAGAATCTAACATGTTCATCATGTTTCATTTCCATTCAAGTTTTAGTTAACTTAACAAGAGATGCAAAACACACAGTTCCACTTCAATGTCTGCCTTTGTACTGAATAACCATAAACTTTAAATGTAATAAATAAAGGCCAACACACACAAACATAAAGATTCTTAGTTTTCGGTTTCAAATATAACACTGCTGGCATTGCCTGAATAATTATCGGATTCACAGTGGATCATATGTCTACATTTAAAATACTGGATTCTTCATCAAGTTTGTTTTCAAAAATTGGGTAGTTTTTTTTCAACCGTGACAACCGATATATTGTTCTCAATTATTCAACAAAAATGTTGTCCTGATACATGATTATTTTATGTAAAATCGTACTGACAGTGGGAGAGTAAGTTTGCGGACTTGTTTGTTCAGTTACTTTTAAAATTTTGGCGGACAATGTACAACAAAACCGTTGCTACAAACAAAACTTGTACTAGTTAGTTACCGATGACACAACTTCCGGGTCATTGAAAGTGTCGAAAATTTTTATTTTCGCAAAGAAATATTGAGATAGAAATTCTTATCGCAAAATGTAAAAATACACCAATCTTACCTAAGGCATATTCTTGTATGTAGTCACCGTAGTTACCTTTAAAACTGATTTTTATGTCATCGTATCTAAATGGTGTCATCGCTGTTTTCATGCAGGAAGTGATACACTCGGTACGGACTGAATGACTTCGGCGGCCTTAATTTTATCGATTTGTGACCGAAGTACGTATAGACAGACTTAGGAGACTATATACAAACAACAATATGTGTTTAAAGCCAAAAATATGGTGGTAGTCGTATAAAAATATGACGCGCAAACTTTAAAACGTGTTTTCTCGAAATTGACGTCGGAGCCGTAAGACCCCTTTCTCTTGCCGGCGTCACATATATATTATTTACACCAAACGTGCCACTTCCCGAACCTATATATGCCATAAATCTGGACAAGTTATGCAAAATCACACTTGGGCAACGTAACTGCAACGAATCTTCTCATTTCCGGACCGAATTTTGAGAATATGTGGGCCGGATATTCTCTAAAAACGTGGTCGGCGATGGGTCTAATCTTCTTGGGGCCGAATCTGTTGGTATCGGCTATTTTTAGTAGTTTGGTCGCTTACGTTCACGAAGTTTTAAGTGCGTGCTGTGCTCAGCTGAGAACGTTCTCAAGCGACGTTTATAAGCAGCGTCTGAGTTCAAAACTCCCGTGAGCAAAACTCAAGCCGTTGAGTACGGTTTTGTGCTAAGCATGAGATTGTTCTCAACATTTCTTTATAAGCACGGGGCCAGAAAGCTCTAAATTAGAATGATTGGGCTCATTTGAAATCCACGCTGTCTCCAATCTAACCTGTGTGCCAGTCCGATCCTTTTTTTCTCCATTTTTTATATCAGGACGTTACTCTGTCAAAAATGACGCATCCGAATATATAAAAGGAATAAATGATCGGGCTGGAACCCAGGCTATTTCTGATTTTGTGTGCCCGTCCGGGTAGCTTATTGTTCCACGTATCTGACTCGTGACCAGGTGGTTGTGGGTTCGATACCCGTATGAGGCAAACTTTCTTTCCGGTGATTTTTCGCCTCTCACCTCTTACTTGGAAAGAAAGTGTGTCTGTACTGGTAAGAGAAAGCCAGGAAACACACGTGTAGGTACACTGACCACCGTGATATGACCTAGACTGTTAAAAAGGCGTTAAACTCAAAAAACAAACTCGGCCAAGCTTGGGACATTTGAATACAACCTTGCTCGGATGACCCGCATATAGTAATTCAAGGGACGCAACTCTTAATTAAAAATCAAATTATATTACATAGTAACCTCCCTTTAAAATTATTTACCGCGGAAACAATATCATCTTTGAAACCGAAAGAGGAAGTAAATTGCAGCAGATACATAGAAAGAGGACAAACAACAGCAGACGTCCAACTTACACAAAGATGAAAACATTAGACTAGATACTTGGAAATTTGATAACAAATCACGCAGCGAAATCACATAATACAGAGATATCTGTATAGTGAACTAACGAAGAAGGTATGATTTTCTATATATGCCACTATACATTTAAACTGGTACTGTTGTAAACAGATAAATGTTCATTTCTTGTCATTTGGTGAAAAACAAGATCATTGCGATTTCAACATGTTTTCTTCACATTGTCCGACAGTGTAGATTTAAGATCAAACCGCACGTTCCGGTGTGCAGTCCGATCTTGATCCTTGGGTCTCGTTTTGCAGCCTAAAGTTTAAATTTTCGCATATGCCATTTTCTGGTATATATTTCGGATATGACAGAGAAAATTGATCAATTAAATCTATACCACACAATGACGAGTTTTAACACCTCTGAGAAGTAAGACTTTTGAAAGCATCGCGGCAAAAGGAGAAAATGCTGGTAACCAGCATTTTCTCCTTTTCCCACGATGTTTTCTAACCTTTCAGAAACAAATCCTATCATTTGAGCAACGTTTAATTTGTCGTCTGCGAATTCTTTAAATTTTGACCGGTCTTAAATTTTGTCGTCTGGTAAAGATTTACGCAAAGGGTATAGATCAAGATCATACTACACATATGACGGTCATCAAAACATCAACCATTTTAACTCTTAACGCAGACGACAAAAGTACCGACTCAACCAAACTGAAAGCAGCACTCCCAGATGATTCATTTGAAAATGGTACGCATGTGCTGGGGTTGTCTGATAGCGTTGTGGGCAAAGGACAAGCATTTCTTTTCCTTTTCCCACAATGTTTTCAGACGCTTTCTTCATAGAGGTTGTTAAAACACGGGATTGTTTGCTACAGTGTTCACGGTTGAATTATTTTCAGTACAGATCTTCATTAGATCTTGAAGAATGTTGCTGGCAAAGGAAACATTTCTTGCTACAGTTTCTCCTTTTACTACAATGTTTTTAAAAGCTTTTTCCCCACCGCTGTCAAAACACGGGATTGTCTGGTAAATGATTCAAGATTTGATTTGTTATCAGCATAGGTTTGACCATATAGCCCGGTTATCAAATTGCGGTCAAGACAAAGAGATATTGAATGAGTTTAAATAAACCATATTCTGGCAAAAGGAGGCTTAACCCTTTATCAGACGACAAAATTTTAGCCTTGTCCAAATTGAAAGCATTTGCAGACAACGATTTCAATGTGGCTCAAATGGTGCAACTTTTCTTAGATAGGGTAGAAAACATTGTGGGAAAAGGAGAAAATGCTGGTTACCAGCATTTTCTCCTTTTCCCACATTGTTTTCAAAAGGCTTCTTTCCCAGGGGCGGCAAAAGGCGGCATTGTACAGTAAAGGGTTAATGCATCTCCGTCATGCATGATACCAAGGAAGCCATCACATAATTATGGATCCATTATAGCCGCGTTTTTTATCAACCGACTTAATCGTGAGGTAGAATGGTCCTTTGGCACATAGAAAATTGACCAGTAGCGAAAGGTTTTGACCCAGGTCAGCCTGCGCGGACTGCGCATACTGACCTGGATCGATTCTTCTTTGCAGATGCATTAAGCGCCTTTTTCACAGAGTATGGCTTAAATGTATTGGTCAGTGTTTTATCTTGAATGAATAGTTTTGTCCACTAAACACTTAAAAAAACAAAAATCCCGAGTTTTGACGATCCTGAGGCGAAAGCGTTTTCGAAAACATTGGGGGAAAAGGAGAAAATGCTGGTAACTCTCTGTCGGCACAACACGGTGTTATCTTAACCCTTAGGCTGCTAAGCGCGACTCACTGACCTTTTGCGGACAGCGTAGATCAAGATCAGAGTCCACAGAACGTGCAGTCTGATCTTGGATCTACAATGTCCGATAACGAGATATCTTTCCTCCAAAAATGCATTTGAAACAAGAAAATTTGTTTTTTTTTACTATCGGCTTGAAAGTTTCATTTCTTTTATTTAGCAGGATAAGGGTTAATTCAGAGTACAAACGTTTTGTCTGACTTTGAATCTATTCTTCATATACACTACAGGCATGTCATTGCTTTGTATCTGTCCGTCCGTCCGTTCGTCCGTCTGTATCTCTCTCTCTGAATAATTATTACAAGTGATAAGTTAAAAATAGCGAAGGAAGGGAAAATAAAGTTTTTGTATGGTATGGACACTATTCAAGGATAAGACTAGGGTTGTTCCTACAACTTTCTTGAAGCTTTGAACTTTATGGGTGTAAAAAGTCGTTTGTGTTTTTAATTATTTCAGAGGGCCACGATGGCAGGATTAACAAGTGAGCATTTAATGGTGGTTGCAATCGATTTTGGGACCACGTATTCAGGATATGCCTTCTCCCTAGGTACAGAGTTCGAGTCGGAGCCCACGAAAGTATCATCCAACAAGGCATGGATTGCATCACAAGGACTAGGTATGCCTCTTTTTCTCCCTCTGTTTGTCTATCTGTCTGTCTGTCCCTCCGCCTTTTGCCTACATGTACATCTTGCTTTTTGTTCGTCTCCTTTTCTATTTCTTTCTAACGCAGTTTCTGTCCGTCCATCTGGACTTTCGATTGTCCTCCGCCTCCCGCCTGTCCGTCGGTCTGTTTCCTTCCTTCATCTCTATATCTTACTAACATCGCTATACCCTTCTCTCTCTCTCTCTCTCTCTCCTTTTTCGCCGGGAAATGTATCTGAAAAGGTGGTACATGTATATTGCATCTGCAAAAAGTATCAAGTCAGCTCAATCTTCCCAGTCAGTGCAGGCTGACCTGGATCAAAAACCATTGCCATTGGTACATGTATATTCCCCGAATATCAAAGGGCAGTTTTATCTTATGACTCGGCCGGTTTTTTTTTGAAACAAGATGAATTCATTTGGCGCAATGACTTGCTACGTATAATGCATAAAGAATATACATTTAACCTCCTGTTTTTTCGAAAAAGGTTTTTTTTATCATATTTAGATCCGCAAAGTCTAGGAAATATCAAGTTAGGCATTTCAGACTAGTGCTAGATTGTAAGTTCGGCGATTTTCCTTTCATTAAATAAGCCATGCTCTGGCAAAAGAGACTTAATGCATTTCCGTGACCCATTATACCAAGCAAGTCGACACATTGTTATGGATCTGTTAAATCCATTTTATATGACAACAGATTGAATCAAAAGGTACACTTGCCATGAAGAAAACTTACCAAAATTAAAAAGTTTCGACCAAGGTCAGCCTGCCCGGACTGCGCAGACTGACCTTGGTCAATACTCTTTGCAGATGCATTAAGTTTTTACCAAACGACTCTTTTCCAGATTGAAAGCAGCTGCAGACGACAAATCAAATGTGGCTCAAAAATTGAATTTTTTTTTGAGAAGGGTTGAAAACATTGTGGGAAAAGGAGAAAATGCTGGTTACCAGCATTTTCTCCTTTTCCCACAATGTTTTCAAAAGGCTTTTTTTTTCAGGGTCGTTAAAAGTCGGGATTCTGTGTGGTAAAGAGTTAAGCCCCCTTTTCACAGAACATGGCTCATTTATTTTCAGTGTCGCAAAAGACTCCAACTTGCGTTCTGCTGAGTCCGGAAAAGAAGTTTCTAAACTTTGGATACGAGGCAGAGGATGCATACAACATTCTGGCCGAGAACGAAGAGCTGGACCATAAAGCATATTACTTCTTCCGTCGGTTTAAAATGGTGCTTCATACCCGTGCTGTAAGTTTGGTTTAAAGATACATCTGTACCCGTTTTTAGCCAGTTTTTTAATCCATTTTATTGCATGGAACGATAAACACACTTGTATCTTCATGCCAAGTGTTCCCCCCGGACGTTTGCGAGGTTGCACAGATAACGACCAAAAGAAAATGTATTTCATTTTGTGGAGGCCATCAAAGAAATCAATGTTTTCGTTTCCTGGTTTAACTATGAAGACAAATCCGTTGAACTTTTTTATCCCTTACAGCATAATTTCATATACCGGTAATTTATCTATGTTTACACTGCTGACTAATGCCAGAACCTGAACGCCTTTTAACCACTTACCAAGCCAAGCCCCGTAGCTCAGTCGGTAGCGTACAGGACTTGAGAACAGGAGGTCGCTAGTTCGAACCCCGGCTTGGCCAATTTCTTTCCGAGAATTGATGGTAGTCACAGCGACAGGATTCATTCCTCTCTCACCGCTAATCATTGTTTCGACTATGGTTATGTGGGAAAGCAGCCAGTGGCTTGGAAAGAATATTGTGCGGAGTACTGGTAAAAGAAATTCCAGGAAAGCATGGATAGGTGCACTGGCCGCCGCGATATAACTGAAATAATGTTGAAAACGGCGTTAAACACCATACAATCAATCAATCAATCTAACCTTTACCACACAATCCCGACTTTTAACGACCCTATGAAAGAAGCCTTTAGAAAACGTTGTGTGAAAAGGAGAAAATGCTCATTTTCTCCTTTTCCCACAAGGTTTTCTACCCTATCAAACAAAAATCACATCATTTGAGCCACATTGAAATTGTCGTCTGCAATTGCTTTCAATTTGGACTGGTATAAATTTTTGTTGTGTGGTGAAGAGTTAACGGACAAATCCAATCATTTGAGCTAAATTTTATTTGCCGTCTTCAAACAATTTCAGTTTTGAAGAGTCTAGCATCTTTTGGATTTGTAAAGACGTAGAACATACCCCTGAAGGGTTCAGTCGATTCAGGGCAGACATAATTCATGGACAGCATAGAAAATATGGCTCGAAAGATGCAATCACTCGGTACATTGAGCAATAACATTTGAGTCATGCTCTGGCAAAAGGGGGCTTAATGTATCTCTGTGATGCATTGATACCAAGCAAGTCATCGCATGATCATGGATCAATAAAGTTCATTTTGTCTAACAACCGATTGAATCACGAGGTAGTCTGGTCCTTTTGACATACAGAAAATTGACCAATAGCGAAAAGTTTCTGCCTAGGTCAGTCTGGGCGGACATGAATATGTGAGCTGTTGCCGTGATATGACGGAAATAGTGTTGAAAGTGGCGTAAAACACCAATCAATCAATCAATCAATCTTTGAAAGGACAGAAAACGTTGTCGGAAAAGGAGAAAATGTTTGTTACCAGCATTTTCTCCTTTTCTCACAATGTTTCCAAAAAGTCCCCCTTTTCAAGGTCGTTAAAACTCGGGATTGTGTGGTAAAGGGTTAAATCACAAAAAAAAAAAATGTTTGTTTCTTTCAGAATCTTTCAAGAGATACTCTGATTGAAGATGAAACAGGAAAACCAATGCAAGCTATGGATATCTTTGTCCACGGCATCAATTATCTAATGACACATGCCCTGAATACCATCAGTACCCAGGGCAAAGAGTTAGATGCCCTTGATATACACTGGGTGCTGACCGTGCCCGCAATCTGGTCTGATGCCGCAAAACAATTTATGCGGGAGGCTGCAGAGAAGGTATCGTTATTCTTAGGTATCAACAAAGATTTGATAGAATATGAGCCATGCTGTGCGAAAAGGGGGCTTAATGCATCTACGAAAAGTATCGATTCAGATCAGCCTGCGCAGTCCGCGCAGGCTGACCTGAGCCGAAACTTTTCACTATCGGTCGATTTGTCAATTTTCTGTATATCCAGGGACAAGTCTACCTCATGATTGAGTTGGTTGTTAAAAATGTGGCCACCATGGACCCATAATTATGTGATGGCTTGATTGATAAAATGCATGACAGAGATGCGTTAAGCCCCTTTTGCCAGAACATGGCTCATATGCATGCTAGGCCTTGTTTTACAGGAATTTAGTCAAATACTAGTAACAGTTTAATTATTCGTGCCGTCGATCATGTACAGATGCTAGGGCTTTGCATTGAAAATGCCTTACCCAGGAACACCTTCATCATGGCCTGCTTTAAACGTGATTTTTTTTTTATCAGTAAGCTTGGCACACATTAGTTCATGTTACATAGGCCGGAAACAATGTAAAAAAAAAAACAGACGTTATCCCAGTTTTCATAGGCCAGGCATTATTCCAGTTTACATAGGCCAGGTATTATCCTAGTTTACATAGGCCACACATTTGTCCTCGTTACATAGGCCAGACATTATTGCAGTTCGAAAGACCAGTCTTAAATACATAGGACGGGTATGATTCCAATTATAATGGGCCATGCATTATTATGCTGGGCATTATTATAGTTAACATAGGCAAGAAATTACTCGTGTTTGCCTAGGCCAGATATCATTCTAGTATACATAGGCCTGGCATCATTTCAGATTACATAGGCCAGGCATGATTCAAGTTACAGCCGTCCCTGCATTCTAATTTACAAAGACCAGACATACTCGTAATTCAAGTTTATATCGCCCTGACATCATTCCAGTTTTCATGAACCAAGTATTATTCTATTCCACATCGGCCAGGCATAATTCCAGCAAACAAAGGCAAGGCCATTTTCCAGTTTACGAAGGCCAGACATTTTTCCACTTTATATCAGGCCCTGCATTATTCCAGTTTACATAGGGAAGACTAAATTTCACTTTATAAAACCTAGTAAACTATTATTCAAAATTATACAGACCCGGTACTATTTTACTTTTATTAAGTTAAGTACGAATCAAGTATACATAGGCTCGTTCACACAGGTCAGTTAGTGTTTCAGTTTACATTGGTCAGTTAGTGTTTCACTGTACATAGGACAATTGACTTAAGCATTTCAGATTACACAGGTATGTCACTATTTTGCTTTCAAACACGAGTCAATGTCTTTTTTGAATATACCATGCACTGTTGTAATTTTTCATGGACAGGGCACTAGTTCTTTTCATAAAGGTTTCGTACCATTCCCTTTAACAGAAAACATCAAGTGTTGCAAGCACACGTCCTGAAAAAAAAATCATTTAAACAGAGCACTGCGTGACTTCAGCAGGCTTAATGATGATCTACCCTGTCAAAAAAAAAAAAAAAAAACGGATCAAACTTGGATATTAGTGAACTAATAGTAAGAATATCCACAAACATTCTCACTTTTGTCACGTGCTATCTATTTTTAGGCTGGAATCGAAAGCAACAATTTAAGCATAGCCCTAGAACCAGAGGCAGCTTCAGTGTACTGTAAATATCTGCCAGATCATCAGATGACAAAAGAATCTGACATGTCCAAATCTATGTTCACGCCTAACTCTAAGTATATGGTCATAGATCTTGGAGGTAGGTATATAGTACATTATTACGATTACGTCCCTTTATGCATGATTTCTATTAATCAAATTAGTCGTAATTGTACAGAGTGTTTTGAATTTGGATGTGGCTATAAAATGGGGTGAATGCCTTCTTAATGTCAGCTGTTTGTATGTAGATGTTGGACTATACGATGTTGTTTTTCGGAGGTTAGATTCATAAACTGTACAGATATTGTGGTCCTTTATTGTGAGTACCTGAAAAATTTGTGCGCAAAACTTGGGCACAGCTGGCCGTGCATGGTTGTTCATTTGGATATAGGGGTTAGAGTATGACAGTGACTGAGACGTAGAGACTAAGAAAATTTAAGCAAAGAAAACAGTGTTTAATTCTCTTTGTAGTTATCTCTATGGTTCCTTGTCTGAGCCATGCTCTGTTAAAATTGGGCTTATTGTTTCTGCAAATGTATCGACCCAGGTCAGACTGCGCGGAATGCGCAGGCTGACCTGGGTCGAAATATTTTGCTATCGGTCAGTTTTCTGTATGTCAAAAGACCAGTGTATCTCGGGATACAGTCGCTTTTTGTACAAAGTGGATTTTATGGATCCCCTATTATATGATGACTTGCTTGGTATAATGCATCACGGAGATGCATTAAGTCTCTTTTGCAAGAGCATGGTTCATCTATCTGCGAGAGGTGAATTTTCCATACTCGAATTGTTTTTGCCATTACTTTTAATCATATTACTTCCCTTGTTTGAATGCTATACACATGTAACCATAAAGGATTTTCTTATCCAATGCACGTTCGATATGAACATTATGTGACGTCATGGGCCGAAACCCGTATCCTTTAGACGTCTTAATCCCTAACATGGATCAAGATGCATGTACATGTCGATGCTCTTTTGGACCTATTTTTCATCTCGAACGTATACATACATTCTTGCCATAGAAGTCAATCAGTATCATTCACAGGAATATACACAAGTAAATGCCGTGTCATAGTATTAGATATATTTCATGATAAACGATTATTTTACAAAACTAAATTTTTATCTCAAATTGCAATAATTGTGAGATCCTATGATTTATTTCTTTCACAGGCGGTACTGCGGACATCACGGTACACCGTGTAGACACTGACAACACACTATGCGAAATACATGGTGCCAGTGGTGGGGCATGGGGTGGAACAAGGGTAAATATCCTTACCTTACTCTTTTGTATAAAAATCTTGTGTTTTTATGGCTCCGACCAAAATCTATACCTCTCGTCATTACTGAAAGCATTTTGCAGACGGCAAATAAGATAGGATTCAAAAAGGGTTTTTTGTTGTTTTTGTTGTTGTTGTTTCTTTAATTTGTCAATATTATTTGAGCCATTCTCTGTGAGAAGGGGGCTTAATGCATCTGCATAAAGTATCGACCCAGGTCAGCCTGCGCAGTCCGCGCAGGCTGACCTGGGCCGATGCTTTTTGCTTTTGGTAAAATTTTCTGCATGTCAAAGGACCAGCGTAATTCATCATTCAGTCGGTTTTAATTAAAATAGATACCTTGGACCATAATTATTTGATAGCTTGCATGGAATAATGGATCACGGAGATACATTAAGCCCCCTTTTGCCAAAGCATGGCTCATTTTATATTTTTCAGAGCAAAAAATGTCTCAGCCAATCAGATGTTTGCTCCTGAAATTCTAAATTAGAATAATGTTCAGAATTGCTTGATTTTTAGGCGATCCACGGTTATCTAACGATCTAAATGAAGAAGCATTTGAAACCATCTCCGAAACAGTGTCCCCTGTGCGTCTGGGATCAATAATTTGGAAATTTCTAATCGTGAAATCCTTTTCTCGGATCCAGTATCAAACTGTAATCATTCTTGCATCTTCATGCCAAATGTTGACCCTGACGGTCGCAAGGTTGCATAAGATTGCGACCGATAGAAAATGTATTTCATTTTCGGGAGGCCATCAAAGAAATCACTGTTGTAACGTTTTCGGATTTAAATAGAAGATTTCCGATATTTGTATTTATCCCTTACACCATAGATATTGGTAATTAATTTATGTTTACACACCTGACTAAATTCTGAATCATTCTACGGTCTTTTAAATTTCTTCAGCGTTTTTTTTTTTTTCCCTCTGACTGTTAAAGATGTATCTTTAACAGCGGTAAAAGTACCATCAGTTTTGTATTCGGCTATGATTTAAAATATATACATGCTTTGGGAAAAGGGGATTTAATACATCTCAGTTATGCAATATACTAAGCAAGTCAGATGGATCCGTAAAATTCATCCAGTCTAACCAACGACTGATTTATGAAGGAATGTAGTCCTTTGACATGCAGAAAATTTACAAATAGCAAAACGTTGCGCAGGTTGACACCTTTTTTGCAGCTGCAACCCCCTTTTCACAGAGCATGACTCATCAATTTTCTTGTAGTTATTCACCCCGAGTGAATTTCGGGTTTTTACGTACAGGTAGATGAAGCCTTTATCAAGTTCCTGACAGATATATTCGGGGAAGGCGTGATGCGGAACTTTATGAATCATCACATGGAAGACGCCATTGATTTGTACAGGGAGTTCGAGTTGAGGAAACGAAGAGTCCGATTGGACATGTCCAAAACACCCGCCATGGCCGTCAAAATTCCCGTCATGCTTTATGAGCTTTACAAGATCAAATGGCAAAGGGAGCTGAAAGATGATATAAAATCGAACTCCAAGTATAAAGATAAAGTAACCTGTACAGCGGACAAGATGAAAATTGATTCGGAAATCATGAAGTCTTTCTTCAAGAAGCCTTTAGATGACTTGGTAGAGCACATCCGGGAAATTCTTGGGGAACTTCCGGTTCGAGGAACAGACACTTTCATACTTGTGGGAGGATTTTCCGAATCAGAAATCGTCCAGGAAACTATTAGATCCAAATTTCCAAACATGAAGGTTGTCATACCGTTTGAGGCGGGCCTCACCGTCCTAAAAGGAGCAGTCATCTTTGGGCATGCGCCAATGGTTGTGACGTCACGAATGTGTCGTCGAAGTTATGGAATGGCTGTCAGCAAGATTTATGTAGAAGGGCAGTACCCGTGTGAGAAAGCTGTTGAGGTGAGCGGCCGCAAAATAGTGAGAAATGTATTTCATGAATATGCAAAAGTGGGACAGGCTGTTAGGGTCGGCGAGTGTATTGCGCTTGCTCCGCTGACGGCATGTAAAGGGCAGCGAATAGCTCATGTCCGAGTATTTACTTCCAAGTTGCCAGATCCTGTGTTTGTGACGGATAGGGGCTGTAGCTTACTTGGCGAAATCACTATAGACTTACCGGAAACAGAAGATGCGAACGAGGCTTTAGTTGACGTCACAATGACATTTGGGGGAACTGAACTAATGGTTCACGCACAGGAAAAGCAATCAGGCAAAAGTTATGCTACTCGATTCGATCTTTTGCATAGAGACTAAGGATCTTGTTCTTTATCCGTTCTACGTTATAATTGAGCTATGCTCCGTGAGAAGGGGGCTCAACACATCTGCAAAAAGTATCGATTCAGGACAGCCTGCGCAGTCCGCGCAGGCTGACCTGAACCGAAACTTTTTGCTGTTGGTAAACTTTCTGCATGTCAAAGGACCAGGGTACCTCATGATTCATTAGTTTGTTATAAAAAACCGGATTTTAATACTGTGATGACTTGCTTAGTATCATGCATCATTTGTGATGCTTTAAGCCCCATTTTGCCAGAGCATGTCTTTCCTTTCTTCTTACTTCTTTTTCTTATCGTCACTCTCTGGAATCTTCTCTCTCACTTTAAATTTTTGGTGTTTATTCATTTTATTTGACTTACTGTAATTGTTATATCACATGACTGTTTTTAGGGAGAAGAACTATATAAGCTTTCATGCTTCGGTTTTAGTCCTTTTCGTAATGCTTTGTTGTACTTGATGTAACATATGGAAATACATTGAATGAAATATGTTCAAACTAGAGCATGTGTAAATTCTACAATTCAAGCTCAGCTGGCGAGTTGGTTGAGCCCGATACTCCGACTTTACTGACATAAACTGAACTACGGCATTTTCGGATTACGAAGATTTTACCATGCAATGCAGTGTAATTTCACGAGCTATGGAAATACCTTCAAACGCTATGCTAGACTTACTAGGCTTACTTCAAAGAATGTCTTTAAGAATAGCTGGTGAGTAGGAACCTGGGACCAATACAATGCACGTGAAAAAAATTACACGATTGAGTCAAAATGTATCTGTTTTTTTTTGGTTTTAATCTTCAGATACACACTATTGAGCAAATTCATATTTTGTTTGGAAAAAGAGTGATGTGCAAAGACATTCACAAATCTTTCAACAGGTGTTAAGTCAAATATAACTCTACACACAACTGAGTTCAATTGATTTCAATTATTCCTGAAGATACACATTTCTTAATTGAATCAGTATGATCAGTATGAGATTACGCACTAAAAAGTTAACACGTTAGATATTCAATATATACATGTATATGAATACATATGAGCCATCCCCTGGCAGAAGGGACTTAATGCTTTCCCGTGATGAGTGATACCAAGAAAGTTAGTGCAAAATTAGGGACCCATAAAATCCATTTTGTCTAATAACCGACTGTATCATAGAATGGTCCTTTGACGTACAGAAAATTGACCAGTAGCGAAAAGTTTCGGTCCAGGTCAACCTGCGTGGACTGCGCAGGTTGACCTGGGTCGATACTTTTCGCAGATGCATTAAGCCCCCTTTTCGTAGAGCACGGCTCATATACAATCTAGGCCGTCCATATATACTCAGCAAAAATGAAAACTTTACTTTGCAATGGCCTGTAATTCTCCAGAATTATAGTATATACCATAAACCAAACAATGTACTATGACTATACTGGCAACATACATGAAATCTGGGGCACTTTCCCGACTGTACAATTTCGGCAAGCCGTACGGCGCTGAATTTCCGGTTTTCAACTTGACACGTGCGTAGGTACTGTTACCGATCTCAAGTGTCTATACTTAGACTGAAAAACTTGTTGTTTATCAGAGGCAAAAAATAATCAAATGTGTTTGGATATCGGACTTCGGAAAGAAGTGTCACGCCTCTCAGAAGATCAGCGTCACCAAGCTATCGGAATGCTGTAGGCTGGCGCCGTCGTTAACAACTTCGCACGTCAATTTGAATGCTACCGACACACTATCCACAATCTCCGCACCCGATACGTTAATATCGGATCCGTTCGTGACCGCCCGAGAACCGGCATTCAACGCGTAAAGACGTTACGTGATAGCCGCGTCATTACCTTAACGCACCTCCGGAATCAGTTTTTACCAGCAACAGTCACTGCTTGCCAGCTGGGGATCACTGGACAGACTGTCAGAAACCGTCTGAGTTAATAAAACGTCCCTACTCTTGCCCGAAGGCTTATACCGGGCAGAGTATGAGACCCCATCATAAGGTTGCCAGGCTAGCCTTGGTACAACGTCCTTTGCACTGGACGCGGTACCAATGGAACCACGTTGCGTTTAGTGATGAATCAAAATTCAATGTGAGTCTTGCAGATGGCGGAGTGTGCGTGTATCGGCGTAGGAACGAAATATCTGCAGATTGCTGCATCCGTGAAAGGGAAAGGCTCGGCGGGGGTGGAGTTATGATATGTTGAGGGATAATGGGGGCGTTAAGACTGATCTGGTGATTGTGCAGGAACGTCTCAATGCAAAAGACTATATCAACATTCTGAACAACCACTTGCTGCCTTTCATTCAGACCCATGGACCTGGCATTACTTTCCAACAGGACAATTCCACTCCACACACTGCCCAAATTACCAAAAATTTCTTTGCTCAAAACAACGTCAACATCTTGCCATGGCCGAAGTTACCTTCGGATCTAAATCCCATTGAGCACATTTTGGATGAGCTTGGACGAAGAGTTAGGACAAACCATCAGATCAACAATGTCAATGACCTGATACAGAATCTTCAGGTTAAATTGCAGGCTCTGCCTAACGCCCTTACGTCAACTCCATTCTTGAATGTGTTCGAAAAAATGGTGGCCACACACGATACTGAATTTGTACCAAGCTTTCAGTGAACAAATATTGTTTGAAAATTCTCCAAACGCATTTCTTTTTTGCTTTTCAATTATTCAGAATTTTTATTTTGACTCCACCCCCTCCCCCCTTACGTCATTCTCCTATCAATAAAAACATTGTTTTATTGAATATTTAAGCCAAATTTTTGATAGACAGTGATTGCTTTCATCTCGAAATGAAAATATCTGCGCCAAAGTATCATAGAATATGTGATATTGAATATCATGTCAAGTGTTCATTTTTGCTGAGTATAGAAGAGTAAAATTATAATATATACACTTACATGTGAGCCATGCTCTGTGAAAAGGGGGCTTAATGCATCTGCGAAAAGTATCGACCCAGGTCGGCCTGCACACAGTCCTCGCAGGCTGACCGTAGCCGAAACTTTTCGCTATTGGTCAATTTTCTGTATATCCAAGTACTAGTCTACCTCATGATTAAGTCAGGTGTTAAAAAAAGTGAGTATTATGGATCCATAATTATATGATGGCTTGATTGGTATTATGGACCACGAAGATGCATTAACTCTTTACCACACAATCCCGACTTTTAACGACCCTGAGAAAGAAGCCTTTTGAAAACATTGTGAGCAAAGGAGAAAATGCTGGTAACCAGCATTTTCTCCTTTTCCCACAATGTTTTCTACCCTTCCCAAAACAAATTTCAAATTTTCAGTCGCATTCATTTTGTCGTCTGCAAATGCTTTCAATTTGGACTAGTCTAAAATTTTGCCATGTGGTAAAGAGTTAAGCCCCCTTTTGCCAGAGCACGACTCATGTATATCAATAGAGTCTTCCAGTTTCTAACAGACCACAGACCACTAGCTTTCCTTTTACTCTTTATCAGACGCAAAAAAAAAATGGACCAGTGCATATTGAAACTTTTGCAGATGACATATTAGATATGGCTTTAAGGGTCAGGCATGTATTAGGAAGGATAGAAAACATTGTAGGAAAAGGAGAAAATGCTGGTTACCAGCATTTTCTCCTTTTCCCACAATGTTTTCAAAAGGTTATTTCATTGTTTTTTTTTTTTAACTCGGGATAGTTTTGTGGAGGGTTAAATTTCGTTAGCCCCTTCAAATGACATTTCTTCTCACCCGTCCCGAAACAAACTTAAATTTTTGAGTCACTATTTTTTGTCATCTGCAAAGGCTTTTAATTTGGACTGGTTTAAAATGTTATCGTTTGGTTTTGGGTTAAAAAGGACTTTTTTCATTGGTCGACAGCTGACTATTCAAGCATCGCGGGTTAAAACAACCCTGAGGAAGGAGACCTTTGAAAGCATTGTGAGAAAAAGAGAACATGATGTTAACCAGTGATTTTACCCTTTCCCAAAATGTTCTCTACCCATACAAAGACAGATGTTAACATTTGAGTCTTTTTTCTTTTTGTCGTCTGCAATGCTTTTAATTTGGACAAGCCTAAACTATTGTCATTTGGTAGATAAAGATTGATTTGTTATAGTTTGATCATAAATGTTGAGATTAGTGAATAAGAATTCCTTTAACGCCTAGGCTGCTAGGCGCGACTCAAGGACCTTTTGCGGACAGTGTAGATCAAGATCAGGCTGCACAGAAGTACAGTCTGATTTTGGATCTACACTGTCCGATAAAGAGAAATATTTCCTCCAAATATGCCTTTGAAATAGGAAAATTTGGGTTTTATACTACCAGTTTGAAAGTTTCATTTTCTTTTATTTAGCAGGGTTAGTAAGGGCTAATAAAGTTCGGTCAGACACTCTTTAAAAATCAATAGTTTTTATTTTGCCTTTCCTCAGCTTATTTCTTGATCTTCTTTGGGGTAACCTTTTTCCTTCGTTGGCAGCGATCAGTTACGTTCTCAAAGATGATTTGACACGTTTCGCAATGGTCGGTGTCTCTGATTATACAGCAACAGTTAACACATCCCAGTATGTCAACATCTGAAATTATAATAATTAATTTCATGCTTTTCGGTAGTTTATTGAGAAATAATGGTGGATTATGGTTTGATATTTCATGGGTAGGCCTACGACCAGTGAAAATACTGATTTTATATTTTTCAACTCCTCAACTGAAAGCGGAAATAGTAGTTCCCTTGCACTAGTTACCTAGGTAATCAGCGTGTGTCAATCAAAAAGAGAAAAATATGACGTAATTTACGCTATATTTCTCGCGCTTTACGTAGTATTGTAGTGCGTTGTTATGTGAGGGGTACCTCACGGGGGATAACCGAAAACAACTGTACTGGATTTTGATGAAAGTTCCAACAAAATAGGGACATGAAATAAATAGAATATTTTTCTCTTTTTTTTTGTGAAAGATCGAAATTCAATTTATCTCATGAATATCATAGGTGATACTTTCACTCGTGGCTGCGCCATTCGTGAAAATATTACCGATAATGTTCACTCGATGAAATAAATTTCGATCTTTCACCGAAAAAAAAAAAAAAAAAATATCCTCTATGTCATTCATTCATTCATTCAATCATTCATTCATTCATTCATTCATAATGTATATTATTTAGTCGTTCGTTTTTTACTGATTTGTTTGTAATCAGGTCATCAGGTATTCCTGAGATCGATTCAAGCTTGCAGACAACGGTCATGTAGGAGTAACCTTTGGCAAGGGCTTGCACAGCCGCGTAATCACAGGGAAAAAGAATAACCTGTCACATGAAATTGTTGAAGAGGGGAAAAACGCATTCAAACAAATGAGTCATATAACCTTACTCTTTCAATGAGCCATGTCTGTCAAACGGGAGCTTAGTGAATGAATGAATGAATGAATGAATGAATGAATGAATGACTTTATTGACTTATACATCCTGTACATAGTCAGTTACAATCAAAATAATTTTCAAAGTGTCCCACGTGATACAACTCTCTCTCTCTCTCTCTCTCATTTTCTATCACCGCTCTTTTACTCTCAAAATTACATCATGATTGTATATTTGATCAATTTACGAGTATAAAATATTCAAAGTACTCTGTCTCTCGGACAAATATATTTATATTTAACACTTTCCCAATGGAGCTCCGCGATGACCTATACCACGCTGGTCATTACTTAATTATGGACCCATAAAATTATTTTTTTATGTCATCCTTTCCGGTAGGATAACGAGAAATAGCGGTGAAAATATTTTTCGATATTACACGGGTACGACCAGTGAGAATACCGACCACGGGGAGTTTGTACTGATTTTTAGGGAAGTTTCGACAGAAAAAGGCGTTAGAAGCATGAAATAAATAGAATATTTGTTTTTTTCGGTGAAAGATCTAAATTTATTTCATCTCGTCAACATCATCGGTAATATTTTCACTCGTGGCTGCGCCACTCGTGAAAATATTACCGATGATGTTCACTCGATGAAATAAATTTAGATCTTTCACCGAAAAAAAAAAAACAAATATCCTCTATGTATAACAACCGGGTGATTTCTGAGGTAGAGTAGTCCTTTGACATTCAGAAAATGTTCCAAAAGCAAAAAAGATCATACCCAGGTCAGCCTGCGCTGACACGAGTTGATACTTTTTGAATTAGGATTCAAACCCTTTTTCTCAAATGTAAAAAAAAAAAAGAAACGTCATGCTCTGTGAAAAGGGGGCTTAATGCACCTAAGTGACTCATGATGCCGAGCAAGTCACCACAGCATTGTATATCCTTAAAACCCGTTTTTGTATAACAACTGACTGAAGCATGAGGTAGACTGGTCCTTTGACATGCAGAAAATTGACTAAAAGCAAAAAGTTTCGGCCCTGATCAGCCTGCGCGGACTGTGCAGGCTGACCTGAATCGATACGTTTCGCAGATGCATTAAGCCCCCTTTTCATAGAGCATGGCTCATTTGACAAGGACATTATTAAATGTTGCTCAAATAATGGGACTTAATTTTGAAACGGGCAACAAGATTTTCTCCTACCACACAATGTTTTCCATAGCAGATTTCGTTAAAATACGGATTTTTCTTTTTTTTTTTTTTTGTAAAGGGTTAATTAAATTCCAATTTTCAGATCCTTGTATATCTTAGCTGAAAAAAAAAAACTCTTCATTCGATTCGATGGCTTGTACAGAAATTACAGAGTTGATCCATGCTCTATGAAAAGAGGGTTTAGTGCATCTGCAAAGATAATCAACCTAGGTCAGCCTACGCAGTCCGCGCAAGCTGACCTGTGTCGATTCTTTTGTTCGATTTTCCTGCATGCCCAAGAAGCATTCTACCTACGTGTGATTGCTACACAAATCGGGTTTTATTGATAAATAATTATATAACAACTTGGTTGTTACAATGCTTCACGGAGATGCACTGAACACCTTTTGCCAGAGCGTGGCTCGATTAACCCTTTCCCAGACGACAAATTTTGGACTGGTCCAGATTGAAAGAGTTTGCAGACGACAATTTTGAATTTGATGAAAATGGCAGAAAGTTCTCCAAAAGGGTAGAAAACACTGTGGGAAAAGGAGAAATTGCTCGTTACGAGCAATTTCTCCTTTTCCCACAGTGTTTTCAAAAGACTTGTACTGACACGTGAAAACCAGAGCTTGTTTGGGGGAAGGGTTAAAAACAATGTGCGGAATGATGGATGAATTCCGCCCCTAAATATCAAGAATTTGAGCCCGCCCGGGTAGCTCAGTGGTTAGCGTGTCGGACTCGTGACCTGGTGGTTGCGAGTTCGATACCCGGTTGAGGCAAACTCTCTTTCCGGCGATTTTTCGCCTCTCACCGCTGATGCATGTGAGGAAAGTAGTCAGTGGCTTTGGAAAGAAAATTGTGTAAGTACTGGTGTGAGAAAGCCAGGAAACACATAGGTGCGTCGCTGACCGCCATGATATGACCTAAGCTGTTAAAATGGCGTTAAACTCCAATACAAACAAAATCAAGAATTTGAACGTAAGTATACACTACTTACTACAGGAATTCTGTAGACAACACAGGAAGCCAAGTAATGGTATCATCAACAGCAGAAGGCCAGTAAGGAAAACACAAAGCAACGTCTTCTTGTCTGCATAAGAAAAAGTGTGGGAAAACCATCAGACACACCGGTTCCCGAATCGGCGCTTAGGTAACATAGCCAATACGGGTATCACGGTTATGACGGACTTTTGAATAAACTCACTAGATAATAGCTGGTTGTTATTCAAGCCAAACTATGAAGTATGTACTTTACAATATCTATTTAATGATATAGTGACCGGTGTGTTAAAATTACAATGGTACCCGTTTTGGCTATGTTCGCTCTGCGACGATTCGGGAACCGGTGTGATTTGAAACCAGTGAGCGAACTTCCGTTGCTTTAAAACATGGCAGCTCAGAAACCGTCTAGTATTTATATTATACAGAAATAAATGTAAGTTGTGAAAATGAAAGCCATGGAAACCAAGAGCCTATGATCCACAGGTAAACGTTGTTTCAATAAACATGTAGATTATGTTGGACGGGAGCCAGCGGCTTGTGCGTAGTGTTTTCCGTTGTGCTGTTGAAATTAGATTGGTTTACAATCTGCCGTGCTATTTCTGAATAGTGCTGACAACGGCAAACTAAGCAAGCAAATAGAAAGTTTAATGTTTACACACACACACACACACACACACACACACACACATATATATATATATATATATATATATATATATATATATATATATATATATATATATATATATATATATATATGAGCCATGCTCTGTGAAAAGGAGGCTTAATGCATCTCTAAAAAAGTATTGACTCGGGTCAGCCTGCACAGTCCATTCAGGCTAACATGGGTCGAAAACTTTTTGCTATTTGTAAATTTTTTCTGCATGGCTAAGGACGATTCTCCCCGAAGTTCCGTTCGATGTTTAGACTAAATAGATTTTACAGATCCATAACTACGAGACGGCTAACATGGAATAATGCACCCAAACGACAAACTTTGGACTGGTCCAAATTGAAACAGTTTGCAGACGACAATTTTGAATTTGATGAAAATGGCAGAAAGGTCTCAAAAAGGGTAGAAAACGCTGTGGGAAAAGGAGAAATTGCTCTTTACGAGCAATTTCTCCTTTTCCCACAGCGTTTTCAAAAGACTTATACTACAGACACGTGAAAACCAGAGCTTGTTTGGGAAAAGGTTAAACCCTCTTCTGCCAGAGTATTGTCAATCCACATCACTGAAGAAATAGAAGATTTTTTTTTTTCGGTGAAATATTGAAATTTATTTCATCGAGTGAACATCATCGGTAATATTTTCACGAGTGAAGTAGCCATGAGTGAAAATATTACTGATGATGATCACGAGATGAAATAAATTTCCATCATTCACCGAAAAAAAAAAAAACATGTTCTATATATTTCATGCTTCTAACCCCTTTTTTGTTGGGACCTTCATCAAAATCCTGCACAGTTTTTGTTTTCAGTAATTCTCCGTGGCGTAACCTACTTACATAACAACCCATTACAATGTTACGTTGAGCGCGAGAAATATACGGTAAATTACGTCATATTTCCTTCCATCTGAATGGCATGCGCTGAATACCTAGGTAACTAGTGCGCGGGAACTACTGTTTCCGCCTTCGATTCAAAAGTTAGAAAATATGAAACCGGTATTTTTCACTGGTCGTAACCATAAAATCAAACCATAATCTGCCATTATTTCTCGATAAACTACCGAAAAGCATGAAATAAAAATGCTTAAATGCTTACTTGTCCTTTTTTCTGCAAATACGACATCTTTGCACATTACTGCAATGAAAAAAAAAAAAATCTATGAGACTTTACTACGATTCACCACTATCCTCCTAAATAAACTTTCACGCCGATGGTAAAAAACCGAAACGTTCCTATTTCAAAGGTATTATGAAGGAGAGATATCTCCTTATCGGACAGCGTAGGTCCAAGATCAGACTGCACGTTCTGTGCAGTCTGATCTTGATCTACGCTGTCCGCAAAGGTCGGTGAGTCGTGCTTTGCAGCCTAAGGGTTAAGCAAGGATAAGTTTAAAAGCAGGAAAACTTGGTATGACCGCCTACAGAGAAGTCAAGATGATGGTCTGAAATTTCATTAACTGGGCGGCACTGTGGCAAAAAGGGGTTTGAATGCGTCTCCGTGATGTATTATACAAAGATATGTTGTAATTATTGAATGAATCAAGAGGCAGGCTTGTCATTTGAAATGCAGAAAATTGACCCATAGCAAAAAGTATCGAGCAGGTCAGCCTGCGCGGACGCTCGAAGCTGGCCTGGTTCGATACATTTTGCAGATGCTTTAAGCCCTCTTTTCAGAGACCATGGCCTATAATATTGATAGGTTTTATGACCACGTTATCACGAATAGACCTTTTTCTTAATCTTGTGGCAGACCACTTTAATAAGCATTTTGATAGAAAGATATATTGCTCGTAATGATGCTGATGATGATGATGATGATGATTGTGATGATGATACCGATTGAAGTAACCCATTTGCATAAAAAGATATTACTACATAAAATATTTTAAAACATTCTATATATGGCTGTGTCATTCAAAATGGCCGTCTGTTTCTTAATATAGTTGGGCCATGCCCTGTGAAAAGGGGTTTTATTGCGTCTGCGTGATGTTTGATACCATGATAACAAGCAAGCCAACACATAATTATGAATCCATAATGGCCACTGTTTTTCTTTTTCTTTAATTACCAACTGAACCATGGGGTAGAATGGTCCTTTGACACGTGGAAAATTGACCATTAGAGAGAAGTCTCCTCCCAAGTCAGCCTTCGCGTACTGCGCAGGCTGACCTGGATCGTATGCATTAAGCTCCCTTTTCACAGAGCATGGCTCTGTTATAGCTTTATGTTTAAACGAGTGACTATAATTGCATCAAGATGGCGTCAAGTACTTCATTTTTGTTTGGGTCCTGACCGACGCTTATTCTACTTGAGTGACCTACCAGGTTTAAATATACAATGAAAAGAAAACCATTTTTGTGGCATTTGTCGAAGACAATGCCACTATGTGTTCAATACGGCATTTTGAAAATCATGTATCGTAGTTTGTGCAAAACCGAAGGAAGTAAACCCAATCAAAGTAAATTTTTCGAAGACAAATAAGTGTTTCGGTTGCACTCAGATATGAAATTTAAAATGGCGTATTAAGATAAATTAGATTAGGCCATCAATCTTGGAAATACTTTATTTTGTCAAAAATAGTTTGATCCGCTATGGCCTTCATTGGCGTAATGATACACACAATCTTTCTCTCCTGACCGCCCGATTTCTGCGTGTTTGTTCTTCCCAAAACTTATTCGTCCCTGTGCTCCTTCGTCCCTGGGCTTATTCACCCAGACTTTTCCGTCTTGCACGCTACTTAAATGGATTGTGCATGACTGTATAGTAGGTTGACTTTTAAGCGAATAGTTTGAAACTATTTCTATGATTTATTTTTCAAATTACTAATTCTGCACAATGGCTCCCTTGACAAATGCCACACCACTGCTTTCAACGCTTTGATTCACTTTGGTTCAGTGTGGTCTACCTTGTACAATAATTGAGGACCCTGTATGTTTTTATGTACCAATGGTATTCCACAAAATTGCAGATAAGATATGAGTCATGCTCTGTGAAAAGGGGGCTTAATGCGTCTCCCTGATCCATAACACCAAGTAAGTCATTACACAATTATAGATTCACAAAATCCATTTAATCAATTGTACTGGATCTGAAGTAGAATGATCCTTTGACATGCAGAAAATTTACAGATAGCAAAACGTTTTGACCCATGTCAGCCTGCGCGGACTGGATAGATACTTTTTGCAGATGCATTAAGCCCCATTTTCACAGAGCATGGCTCATATATTACGGACTTACTCAGTTTTAATTCTCGCATCAGGGTTGACCATCCTATATAGTCCAACTCCGTCGGAGTGTCTGACTGGATACCATATTTCTTTCTCAGCCTTTTCTTGAGTAGTTTATAACCGCTTGAGTTCTTGTCGTCCGTATATACAATGGTCTGGAATAATTCATACAGATAATATGATTGCATTGGCGACAAAAGACCACATATGCTAAAAGGCATCGCTCTCTTACCAAGCGTCTATTTGCAGCAACAGCGAAATTGCCAGACGCCGGCGTTCTATAAGTGACGTGCAACACACGAAAAGGGGCCTTCGGACATATGCGTAAAAGTGTGTCGTCCCAGATCAGCCTGTGCTGTCTGTGACTATTCCTAGAAGACACTTCCCGTTTTTGTGCAATTTTCTGTTTCACGAAAGGCAACTGTATGAACAAATCTTATCTTATCTAGTCCTAATGTCAGGCGCGTCGCGTGGTTTTGTACATTGGGGCGTCGAAGGACTGGGTGGGTGTGGGAGGGGTGTCTCCTCCCACTGCCTAAGAAAATTTTAAGATCTGTCAGGGAAATGCCGCCATTTCCTGGACTTCAAAACTTGCTGGGAACTTTTTTTAATGTTGATTTTGTCTTAGAATTTTGGCATTTAGTTCATCTATACATGATTGATCTGCAATATTATTAGATTATTCTGTGAATGGAAAACATGCTAGTCACAAGCCTATTCTCTTTTTCCAAGAATGTTTTTAAGATCCGGAAAACAGGGGTTTGTAGTTTGCTTTTGTACATACCTTATTGTAATGGAGCCTCGAGAACTGTTTAAACCATTGTGCGTGGAATGATCGTAGTTCTGGACATTTCTTTCCAAAGGAACGCTTATGGAACTTAAAGTCACGGGGCTAATTAGGTTCAGTCATGTTTACATATAGAAGATACGTAGAGGAATGAAGAAGAAATATTGTTTAAGGAATTTGCACGTTTTTGAGTACAAGTAATTATTTCTTATCAAACCTGCCGCCTTTTTTCATTGCTATAAAACACACATTTTAATTCTCGATTAAGCCTTTGACGGCTAATTAATTATTCAATGAAAGCAGTGATCGTATATTACACGTATGATATACGATCCCTGATCAAAGATTCTCAGTTTGCGTGCTGTTGTATATAGTGCATATTCTTTTAAACCACACACTTAAACTCTTAAATAAGTTTTTGATGGCTGATTAATTGGTCAAAGTTTCTCTGTTTGAAGGTGTTCTATACTGTGTATTGCCTAGGTCGCATAGTCACACTTTCACACTTAATCGACACAAAGGGAGAGTAGGTATACATGTCACGGTCGCCTTAGAAACCGATTACAGATATCCGCCGATTTCGCCGCTCCATTCAAATCGCAAGTTCTTAAACGGAATGTCAGAATTCTTACATTTTCATTGTACGAACTACGACTTTTGTGTAGAAATATTGGGGCGGCGATCGCCGCCCTTGTCGCCCCCGACGCGACGCCACTGAATGTGCCGTCTCGGATTAGCCTGTGCAGACTGCGCAGGCTAATCCGGGACGACACTTTAGGCAAATGTCTAAAGGTCTCATTTCGCATGTTCTGGGCCGTATAGGATCTGATCAATATGAGTTGGCGTTTTAAGAGATAAAATTTTATCCAGCGAGTCTAGGAAAACTGTTATTAATCGAGCCCCTGGCGAACTTAATAACACTTTTTTTTTTTTCTTGACGAGTTCAATAAATTTTTATCTCAAAATCCAACGAATGTCAGATTCTTTTTATCACATAACGATATTTTAGAATTCATAGATCACAACATCCATGCAAAACCATCTATAGCTACATGCGCTGTAGTATATGTAAAAAAAAAAAACCGTTCACTTCTATGAAATACGTACAGAATAACGTTAAAAATGACGTCACAGAATTGTGATATCAAACTTGTATAAGATATAGAGTATTTTGGGGTTTTTTTTGTGAAAGATCGAAATTTATTTCATCGAGTGAACTGTAATGTTACTGGGCTCATAACATTAATAATAATATATGTAGAGTTCCATCAAACTGCATTATAGTTAATCAACAACACAAGATGTGACGGTTAATTATTTAATATACAAGAAGTAAAGGAACAGTTTAACGGTACACAATAATCTACATAATGACTGAAGGGAAAGACAAGGGCTCTGTCCAGTGAGGGTTAATATAGCTGGGCTTCACTGCAGGCTAGGTGTATCTATTTTTAGACTCATTCATAATGTTACATCTCCCTCCTTTTGAAAACAAATACATGAATAGCATTGTGGGATTTTGGTACAGAAGAGTAAGGTGCTCGGTCAGTTACTAATTTGTCTTGACAGCTGGTATTTAACAAAAATTTTCAGTCCGTGAGAAAAACTGTCATTATCAGGGTGTTCCCAGTATTCCAGATTCATGGTAATTGAAAGATTAATTTTGTGCCAGATATTACAATAGAATATGAGACAACTATTTACAAAATTTACATAACCCATTCACCCACACTTTCTCGGAATAACAATTTTCTGGCCACGAAAAATGATATTTTCCGATATTGATAGCTCATCCCTATGGTTCCAAAACTCAAGTATATTGGAAGGGCAGTCTGATCTCATCTCAGGCCATCCACTCAGAATAACTTTTGTCAGAGTTTGACACTGAGGGTCATTGCTTGTCATACGTCTAACTTGCTCAAGTTTTCTGTCACTAATAGCTATAGTAGACAATACAGTATGGATATGCAAATCTATACTCTCCGATGATTCGGGGCTTGTATCTTGTAGATACTTTCGAGATAACAGATCTCCTACAGGTATGTCTTTTCCTGGTACATAGTGTACATCTAAGTCATATTTCTGCAATTCAAGCAACATCCTTTGTAGCCTTGGAGTAGCATTGCACAGAGATTTTTTCATAATTGAACTCAATGGTTTGTGATCAGACTCAACTGTGACCTTTTTTCCATAAATGTATTGATGAAAACGTCTGTATGAAAATAGAATAGCAAGCATTTCTTTTTCTATTTGGGCATAATTTGTTTCGGCTGGTGTTAGGCTTTTTGAAGCATAAACAACTGGTTTACCTTTTTGCAAAAGAACGCTTCCTAACCCATTTTTCGACGCGTCACACTGAATTGTGATTGGTTCATTTGGATCAAAGAATGCAAGAACCGGTGCTGAACACAAAATTGTTTTTACTTCTTGGAATGCATTTTCTTGTGGTTCATTCCATTCAAATTCTACATCTTTCTTTAAGAGTTCTCTTAAAGGATTTGTGACTGATGCAAGATTAGGCGCAAATTTTGTCATGTATGTCACCATTCCTAAATATGTCTCAAGCTCTGCTCTGTTTTTGGGAGCGTCCATTTCTGAAATAGCAGAAATTTTTTTCGGGTCTGGTTTTATACCTTGATCTGACAAGATGTGTCCAAAGTATGAAACTTGTGTCGTACAAATGACACATTTTTCAGGATTGAATTTAATTCCTTTTTGTCTTGCTCTTTTCAGTACTTGTCGCAAGTTTTGGTCATGTTCATCTTTTGTTCTACCCCAGATTACTAGGTCGTCTACTATTCCAGTAACGCCAGGTAATCCCTCAAAAGCTTGGTCTAGCTTTTGTTGAAATATGTCTTGGGAACAATTTAAACCAAATGCTAGTCGCTTAAATCTCCAACGACCAAATGGTGTGTTAAATGTAGTATAGTACGAAGAATGTTCGTCTAATTGTACACTCCAGTAACCGCTAGTGGCATCAAGAACTGTGAAGTACTTGGCATTGGCTAATTGTGCCGTAACTTCTTCAAAAGTTCTCATAGGATAATGAGGTCTACGAATTGCATTGTTTAGAGCTTTCGGGTCTAAGCAAATGCGCAACTGTTTTGTCTTGGGCTTTTCAACAATCACTATATTGTTTACCCAACTTGTAGGTTTCGTAACCTTTGCAATGATGCCATGTTTTTCCATACGTTCTAGTTCCTGTTGTAATTTTTCTTTAAGTGCAACAGGCACTCTTCTCGGGGGATTTATTACTGGTATACAGTCTGGCTTCAAATGCAGTTTAACTTTTCCCTTCATTAAACCTATTCCATGAAAAACATCTTTGAATTCGTCAAGAAATTCAGTTTTTTTGTCCGTCATGTCTATGGAAATGGTTTCATTATTGACTGAATATACTAATTTGATCAATTCAAGATCGACAGATGACTTCAAAGATAGCAGTGCTGGTGATTTCGTATCAACAATGTAGAACATTTCAGTCAAGGATTTACCTTTGTACTGGATGGGCAATTGCAGCATGCCTTTTACTTTCAAAAGATCCCCTGTGTAGGACGATAGTGTGCCTTTTGGAGTTTTCAGTTTGGTTTTTACCTTCAAAAATTTGAATTGATCTTCCGGAAGAATGTTTACTTGGCTACCAGTGTCTATCTTGAAGGTGATAGGCATTTCGTTCTGACCAACTAAGATTGTGGCAAAAGCTTGGTCATTAGAATGAAAAGATGTACTTACCATATCAACCTCAAAATCAGTATCATTTTCTTCCATATTCACTTCACTCACACACTTAGTCCTACACATTTTTTTAAAATGGTCTAGTTTCCCACATTTTCTGCATTTTTGTCCTTTGGCCGGACATTGTTTATGTTCATGTAAGTATCCACATCTGGAACAAGGCTGTCTGTTCTGTTTCGATTGTTCTTCAGCTCTGTCGGAATGAGACTGTCCTGTGGCTCCAGATTGTTTCGTCTTTTTCCTTCGATGTTTTGATTGTTTTATGGCATGGACCTCCTCCTTGGCCATTAATTTCATTTGTTCTTTTGCGTATTCAAAATTTTGACAAATTTGAATAGCCATTGGAAGTGTCAGTGCTTCACCTTTTTCGATTAATTTTTCTCTAATTTTGTTCGAGTTTGTCCCAAATACGATTCTGTCTCTAATCATTTCATTTTCGTCAGTGAAATTGCAATCCTTTGCCTTCAATTTTAGGCGTGTAACAAAAGAGTCCACTGTTTCATCTTTCTGAGTTTCATTGTAAAACTGGTATCTTGCAAATACTGGGTTTAACGTCGGTCTCACATAATTTCGAAATCTTGTATAGAATGTTTCCAATAACTTGTTTTCATCATCACTAATGTCCGTCCATGTGTGCCTAATGTCACGACCTTCGTCTCCAATCCATAATAAAAAATATGATACTTTTTCATGTTCTTCTTTTTCACTAAGTGGTCCAGTAAAAATTAGTTCACAATGTCTGATGAATTTTTCCAGTTGTTCTGGTAGATTAGAATCGTTCCAGTTCATAAATGGTGGTTTAATGCCTTCCATTTTAACAATTTTTTAACAATAAAAGTTAGCAAATATTAGTCCAATGTCATTTTTTTACTTCTGACACCATGTAATGTTACTGGGCTCATAACATTAATAATAATATATGTAGAGTTCCATCAAACTGCATTATAGTTAATCAACAACACAAGATGTGACGGTTAATTATTTAATATACAAGAAGTAAAGGAACAGTTTAACGGTACACAATAATCTACATAATGACTGAAGGGAAAGACAAGGGCTCTGTCCAGTGAGGGTTAATATAGCTGGGCTTCACTGCAGGCTAGGTGTATCTATTTTTAGACTCATTCATAATGTTACATGAACATCATCGGTAATATTTTTACGTGGGGCGCAGCCACGAGTGAAAATATTATCGATGATGTTCAAGAGATGAAATAAATTTCGATCTTTCGCCGAAAAAAAAAATCTAAAAAATAATGTCATGCTTCCAAACCCCTTTTTGTTGGGACTTTCATCAAAATCCAGTACAATTGTTTTCGGTTATTCCCCGTGGCCTACCCCCTCACATAACAACGAATTACAATATTACGCAAAGCATGAGAAATATAGCGTAAATTACATCACATTTCCCTTTATTTGAAAGGCGTGCGCTTTTTACATAGGTACCTAGTGCGTAGAAAATACTGTTTCCGCCTTCAATTGAAGAGTTAGAAAATGTAAAAATCGGTATTTTCACTTGTCGTAACCATGAAATATCAAACTATAATCCAACATTATTTCTCGATAAACTACCGAACAGCATGAAATAAAAGAAAATATTACACAAAAAACAAGGCAGGTTATGTGATTATATGAGGTTATTTAACGCCTCGGTTTTAAGCTCACGTGCGCTAAACCAGTTGAGCTGCTGAGCTCGGCTCCCATTTAAAACGAAAAGAGATAAAATCAATTTATATTGAGTTCCTGTTAATTTTAAAAAAGAAAGTGAATTAAACCCCTATCCTACTAAATAACTGAAATGAAACTTTCAAGCCGATAGTAAAAAACCCAATTTAGATATTTCAAAATTGTTTTGCGGAAAAAAAGAAAGGTCTCTAACAACAGTATAGATCCAAGATCAGACTGCACGTTCTCCGCGAGCGTGTGTAAGATAAGAAAATTCGTAACGGCTATATGACATCGAAAACATTGCAGGTTATGTGATAAATAGAGGATGTTACATCAGTGTTTATTTATTATCATGTTTATCAAACGAGTTGACTAAAATTATCTGACGCGAGCCTTGGCTCGCGTCATATACATTTTAGTCAACGAGTTTGATAAAAAATGATAGTACATAAACACGAATGTGTGATCTATTTATCACATAAAACGAATGACAGACAAATATGTGTCCTGCATCATCGTCTTACCCTAAATATATTGCACGGGTCCACATTTACAGATGTAGTTCGGTTTGATATGTGTATATACACAAGACGATAGGTCTGTGACATTTACATCGAAAGCAGAATCAAATAGCTCGCAGAGAGAGTATATTGAAATATTTCATTATTGTGCTTACTTTAAATAGCTTATGCCGAGCCCCGTAGCTCAGTCGGTAGCGTGCAGGACTTGAGAACGGGAGGTCGCTGGTTCGATCCCTGGCTCGGCCAATTTCTTTCCGAGGATTGATGATAGTCATTGCGACAGGATTCATTCCTCTCTCACCGCTGACCATTGTTTCGACGATGGTTATGTGGGAAAGCAGCCAGTGGCTTGGAAAGAATATTGTTCGGAGTACTGGTAAAAGAAACTCCAGGAAAGCATGGACAGGTGCACTGGCCGCCGCGATATAACTGAAATAATGTTGAAAACGGCTTAAACACCATACAATCAATCATTATATAGCTTATGCTGCATTTCTTATTGCTTTTTTTAAAAAGAAAATCATAACATTTTCCGCACATATATGTCTTGGGAACAATGACGTCGTTTTCCCGGGAAATGACGAAGTAGCAAAAATTCCGGTATGTGCTGTAGTTGGCTTTGCTGGCTTCACGCGCTCATTACTACAAATATAACCAGAACCGGGACACCCAAAAAACGACAAATACTAGTGTATTATCAAAAATAAGTCATGGGTTTAATGCACTCCTGTAGGAGGTTTTATGTGATAAAAGGAAATCTTTGTCAGCTGTAGTGGACTGTATCGGCAGGCGAGCCGTCGAAAGAGGTGGAGTTAAGATATTTGGTGCTGACAGCGTTCAACTCTTTACCAAACGACAAAATTCTAGACCAGCCGATATTAAAAGCATTTGCAGACGACAAAAGAAATGTGAATCCAAATTTGAAAATTGTGTTGGGAAGGGTGGAAAACATTGTTGGAAAAGGAGAAAATGCTGGTTACCAGCATTTTCTCCTTTTCCAACAATGATTTCAAAAGGCCTCTTTCTCAGGGTCATTAAAACTCGGGATTGTGTGGTGAAAGTTTCATACAAATTAGGGTATGTACATTACACTCGAACTATGCATGTTTTGATAATTGAAACGAGCGGTGCTCTGGCAAAATGGGGTTTAATGCATCTCCGTGATGCATTATGCCAAGCAAGTCATTACATAGTTATGGATCCATAAAAATCCATTTTGTCAAACTACCGACCGAATCATGAGATAATATGGTCCTTGGACATGCAGAAAATTTACAAATATCAGAAGCTTTCGACTCATGTCATCCTGCACAGACTGCGCAAGCTGACACGTGTTGATACTGTTTGCAGATGCATTCAACGCTCTTTTCACAGAGCATGACTGACAATCAATTAACCGTAATACCTTGACTGTTCTAAACAAGTACTGCTCGCTGCTCTCCAACATCTGCGTGCCGCCATTTTGACATAGGATGACCTCTAAATCGATCAAGAAAGCCACCTGGGTAAGGTCACCAATCCAGAGACACTTTAAGCCGAAAGGCGTCAAGACATTGCTGATCATCTTGTACCAATCGTGGTCTTTAGAACCGTCTTGGCTATTAAACAAAAATAAACAACTATTCGGAATTGCTGGCTGTTCCCTTGGAAACAGGAACCAAAGTAGTTGGGGCCACCAAGATGCCAGGTCGGTCATATAACTACTCGTGTGTATAACAGGCGATTTGGTTTCCGGCTTTGCACCACTTTCTAGTAAAACTGTATACTCTCCGGTATCTTCCGGGTCAAATCGGCCAGTAATATTTGCCACTTTCTGCGTAAAGTCGGTTTCATCTTGGCAAAATATCACCGCTTTCCAGAACTTGACTGCATCATTTTGGATAAAGCTGGTAAACGAGTAGGTTTCGATTTCAAATTTTTCTTCATTCGTGATCTTCTCTAAAATTTCCGGCACCTCCTTGAACTTTTGCTCTTCTAAAGCAAATGACTTCTCAAAAATCAGCAATATACGTTTAAGTCCCATTTTTGTCAGAGTAAAATACACAATGCTTTTTTTATTTTTAATTCGTCGATATTTTTCTCCTCTTCACCAAACTTTATCTCAAACGTTAAAAAAAATACGAACTGCTGTCTTATTCGCCAACCACTCTGAATAGTCTTCTTTCTCGCATTTGCAATGATTTTCTTTCAAAGTAACGCAATTTCTTTCAAAGTAACGCAATTTCTGATTGGCTGAACCAAAAGGTTCAGCCAATCAGAAATTGTATTACTTTCAAAGTTTGGAATAAGTTCATGGAAGCGAGTTAGAAAGCTTGTGAATGCAAGACCAATGCAAAGTACAAACATGTTGTAACTAAGCACCTCCCAGCAGTGCCGTTGGATTGCATTGCCACCGCTAACCGAATTACTTCCTGAATGACTACCTTTTGCTTCCTTTATAATACGACATTGGAGGAAAGGGAGATATTGGGCATAACGAGCAGTGTATCCTTTTGCTAAAAATCTTTACATACATTCGTGTATTTTACCTTGATTCATAATTAATGCCCATACTTAACGAAGTTATTTCCCAAAGTCGTCTGCTGCTAATTTACATTTCACTCTTTACGAGTTGACAAGATTTAACTCTTTACCACACGACAAAATTTTGTACTTATCCAAATTGAAAGCATTTGCAGAAGACAAAATAAATTTGACCCCCCCCCCCCCAAAAAAAAAAAAAAAATGAAATTTGTTTATCGAAGGGTTGAAAACGTGAAAAAGAGGAGAAAATGCTGGTTACTGGCATTTTCTCCTTTTCACGCAATGTTTTCAAAAGCCTTCTTTATTAGAGTCGTTATAACTCGAATTTGTGTGGTAAAGGGTTAAAAATCTTCAGGTTGAAAGCATCTGCAGACGACAATATACACTTTGCTCTAATGCTTAAGACTTAGACAGTTGTGTTTGACCATGGGAAACACATAGTGGGAAAAGAAGGAAATGGTTGTGACCAGCATTTTCTCCATTTCCCAAGATGGTTTCAAACAATTTCTTTTTCTCGGGGTGGTTAACCTTTTACCAAACAACAAAAATTTTAGACCCGTCCAATTTGCATTCGCAGATGACAATTTCAGTGTGACTCAAATGATAAGATGTTTTCTCTGATAGGGTAGAAAACATTGTGGGAAAAGGAGAAAATGCTGGTTACCAGCATTTTCTCCTTTCCCCACAATGTTTTCAAAAGGCTTCTTTTTTTAGGGTCGTTAAAACTCGGGATTGTGTGGTAAAGGGTTAAAACACGGGACTGTTTGGTAAAGAGTTAACCCTTATCCTGCTAAAAAAGTTGAATGAAACTTTCAAGTCGAGAGTAAAACCTCAACTATTGCTATTTCAAACTTACTTTTTTGGGGGGAAAATATCCCATTATCGGACAGTGTAGATCCAAGATCAGACTGCACGTTCTGTGCAGTCTGATCTTGACCTAAACTGTCCGGAAAAAAGTCAGTGAGTCATGCTTACCAGCCTAAGGGTGAAAGGACCGATCATAACGAGTAACATAAGATTTTCAGGGATCTTACATTACTTAGTACCGTAATTCATCTAAATGCCAGACCGGAAAACTTTATACCTGTTCAGACGGAAAGCATTTGGAGACAAATTGTCTAAATGCGGCTGGCATTTGTTTATGTAAGTATAGAAAACGTGGTTAAAAAAAAAACCGAAAAAAAAAAAATTTAGATACCACCATTTTCTCCTTTTCTCACAATGTGTTCATCTGGTTTTAGGTGTGTGAAAAACACTGGACTATTTGCTTAACTCTTAAACTGCTGTATAAATGAAATGAACATTCCCACTCAACAGTAAAAAAACCCAAACATCACATTTTCAAAGTTGATTTCATCGGAAAGAATATACCATATCGGACAGTGTAGATCAAAGATCAGACTGCACGTTCTGTGCAGTCTGATCTTGATTTACACAGTCCGCAAAAGGTCGGCGAGACGCGCTTAGCAGCTTAAGGGTTAATGGATAGACGGTTGAGAAGGCACTTTTGGTCATAGAAAAAACATAATAGCACAGAATTGCTTTATTGGCAAAATATTTGTTTGCGTAAGGTATGCTTGTCTGGTTTTACTCGATTTAAGAGCAAATTACAATACCTACTGATAAAAGAAATAGAGTCATGCTCCGTGAAATGGGGGTTTAATGCGTCTGCAAAATGTGTCGACTCAGGTCAGCCTGCGCAGTCCGCGCAGGCAGACCTGGGTCGAAACATTGTTGCTTTTGACCAAATTTCTGCTTGTCAAAGTAATGGTCTACCTCTTGATTTAGCCGGTTGTTAGCCAAAAGTGGATTTTATGGATCCATAATCATATGGCGACTTGCTCGGTATCATGCATCACGGGGATGCATTAAGCCCCCATTTGCCAGAGCATGGCTGGAATGAATAGGCGACGCTCTGGGACAAAGGGGTTATAATGCGCCTTTGTTGCACATTATAGCAAGCAAGCCGCAACATATTACGGGTCAGTTTTGTATATAAAAAAAAAAATACCGACGGAATCATGAGGTACTAACACGCAGAAAATTCATCAAGAGCAAGAAGTGTCGACCAAGGTCAGCCTGCGCGTACAGCGCACGGTGACCTTGGTTGATACTTATTTTTTTGCAGACGCTTTAAACTCCCTTTTCACTGAGCACGGTTCAAATATTTCTGCAGTCTAAGAAAAAATGCTTGAATTACGTTTGGATGATTTGGCGCTTTGTATGTGATACAAAGAATGCATTTTATTGACTATTTGCACGCCAAGTCAATAATCAAAGTGGTATTTGTCAAGGGAGCCATTGTGTGAAATTAATATTTTTGAAAAAAAAAAAAGAAATATTCGATTGAAAGTCAACTTGCTATACATAGTAAAGTTAGCGTTGCACCCCCTGTGTTTTTAACGTGTTGAATTTTCTGGCGTGAATGATATGAAATGGGTTGGAAATTAGAATCTGGCTGCTGTATACAAGAACAAACAAGTCTGTTGTCTCTGAAATGGAATGAACTGAGGCATCCCTTAACCTCATGGCAGCAGCTACTGATCGAGCTGTTTCAACCTCTCGTGAGAGGTGTGAGACAAAGACTGCAAGCTGTTTTGCATGCCCCGGGCGGAAGTACGCAATATTGCCTGATTGTGTGTGTCCATTCTCTGCAGGTCACTTTCAACCTGTCGTAAGTTTTGTTTCGACATTAAATTCCCTGTTTTAACCAAACTTAAACGCTTCTCGTTTTTCTTAAATTTGCAAGCAACATCTGGGCAAAAGATTCCCACTTACCATGAGGTCAAGGGATACCTCAGTTCAGTTCATTTTATGGGCAAAAGACGAGTCTGTTGGTGTATGCAGCAGCCGAATTCTAATTTCGACCCAATTTTATCTCATTCACGTCAGAAAATCAAACCCGGTGTGCAACACTAATTTTACTATGTATATATAGTCATGCATAAATCCAATAGAGTAGCGTGCAATCTTGTGGGACGAACAAGTCCTGACGAACTAGCCCAGGGACGAATAAGCCCAGGAATGAACTGGTTTGGGACGATCAAGCAAGCAAAAGGGCGGTCAGGAAACAAAGATTGTGTGTATCATTACGCCAATAGAAGACCATAGCGGACCAAGCTATTTTCGATTAAAAAGAAGTATTTCCATGATCGACGGTCTAATCCAATTTATTTTAATACTCCATTTTCATTTTCATATCTGAGTGCAATCGAAACACTTATTTGTCTTAGAACAATTGAATTTAATTGGGTTTACTTCCTTCGGTTTTGCACAAAATACGATACATTATTTTCAAAATGCCGTATTGTCTCCGACAAATGCCACAAAGAACGGTTTTGGTCTTGTGGCTGACTGTGTTGGGGGGCAAAAACAGCGTAGAGAAAGGAGAAATTGCTCGTAACGATCAAATTTTTCCATTGGCCACGATATTTTTAAAAGTATTCAGATAATTAACTTTATTTATTTTCAGCATTAATACTTTAAATGGTTTAAAATTGTCAGCTGTAGATTTTTTCAAAAAAACTTCTTCTACAGGGTCGTTAAAATCGGAATTATTTGGTAGAGGTCTGTTGGGTAATTTTTCATTCTGTGATGTGATATATTAGTTTATATTTAAATTTCTATAAAAACAAAAACTGGTTAAAATTGAATGCATTTGTAGACGACAAATCAATTGTGTTTCTAATGAAGAGGTTAGAAAAATACTACGGAAAAAATATAAAATGCTGGTAGTACTCAGCATTTTCTCCCTTTCCTTCAATGTTTTTGTACCCCTCTCTCTCTCTCTCTTAGGCTCATTAACCCTTTACCGCACAATGCCGCCTTTTGACGCCCCTGGGAAAGAAGCCTTTTGAAAACATTGTGGGAAAGGGAGAAAATGCTGGTAACCAGCATTTTCTCCTTTTCCCACAACGTTTTCTACCCTATCAAAGAAAAATTGCACCATTTGAGCAACATTGAAATTGTCGTCTGCAAATGCTTTCAATTTGGACGAGGCTTACATTTTGTCGTCTGGTAAAGGTTTAAAACAGAGAATTGTGTGGTGAAGGAATTATTTGCTAGATAAATGAATTTTCAGCTAATATTAAAGACCATTTTAAACTTGTTTTCGCCGGTAAACATCTCACAAAATCTTACGGTATAGATCTAAAATCAGACTGGACATTCCGTGCATTCTGACCTTGATGCACACCGTCTGCAAATGAGATTTGCGCTGCGTTTTTTAACCACAAGGTTGCAATACTTGTTAAAAATTACGATACAAATAGGAAAAAAAAAGGATTTCCCCCCCCCCCCTCCCCGCATTACCCTTAACTCAATACCAAATTACTTCATTTTAGATTAGATTAGATTAGATTAGATTAGATTTTATTAATTACTTACGTATACACATGCATTTCGTAACATACTCATATATAATACAAATTAAAGGTCACTACAAGTGTTGAAATAGATAATGAAATGACGTAACAAAGAAAAAAGAGAGAGAAAAACAGAAAAGAGAAAGGAATCAGGAAATAGAGGGGGGAAAATGAGCACTAATAGTTTTGGGTTCGAATTACAGTACAAGTATAATTATACATGTTCCTTGCAGGTGGCAATCGTAAGAGTTACTTCTGCATTTGTCAGACGGTCAAATACATAAGCAACTCCATCGACCAGCCACATTACCAAAGTGTGGATTCTTTGGGTTAAACACTCAACCCAGTATTCTATAGATCTTTTCGGAAATAGACCTGTGAAACCATTGCGTGAAAAGCAGAAAAAGCCGGCGATAAACTGGCATTTTCCTCCATTCCCAAAATGCACTCAGATCTTCTAGAGACCAGACTCGTAATCATAGACGTATTAAGCTTACGTCTATAACTAACTTGGCTCATAAAAGCTACAGAATCCATAGAAAACAGAAAATACAGGTCTAATAAGATAAAGACTTAAAATTACATTATAAGTCAACACATGGCTAACAAAGAGTACCCGAAAGAGAAACACGTTTTAGACCAGTCTTTACCCAGAGCGCTTACAGACATCAAATCAAATGTGGCTCAAATTATCGGATCAGTCTGTTACAAGATAAAAACATTGTGAGACAAGGACAGAATGCTATTTTTCTCCTTTTCCCACAATGTTTCAACCCGTTCCAAAACATGTCCGATCATTTGGATTGATATTTGTTTGAATGTACTCTTTCGCAGACAAAACTTTTTTTTTTTTGTTTGACGACCTCGAGGAAGAATTTTTTTATTAGGAAGCATTCTTGGAAAAGTAGAAAATTCAGGTAAACATGATTTTCGTCATTTCCCACACTGTTTATACCCTTTCCAAAACATTTCTCTCCCTTTTATTCACACCTAAATGTAGTTTGTCGTGTGCAAATGCCTTTGGCTTTGATAAGTGTAAAAAAAAATGTCGTTTGGTAAAGATTAAAGAAATTGCAACATTAAAAACGGAAACTCAAATACAGTATCAAAATAAAAAGAACTGTGCTCTGGCAAAAGGGAACTTAATGCATCTCTATGAAGCATTACACCAAGCAGGTCATCAGATAATTATGGATCCATAAAATCCATTTTGTCTAACAACTGACTCGATCATGGGCTAGTCTGGCCCTTTGACATGCAGAAAATTGGCCAAAAGCAAACCAACAGGACGTACAAAAGATTGGCCTATAGCGAAAAGTTTCGGCGCAGGTCAGCCTGCGCGGACTGCGCAGGCTGACCTGGGTCGACACATTTTGCAAATGCATCAAGCCCCCTTTTCACAGAGCATGGCTCATATGCATTCACCGTCGTGACAAATATCAATTTTAAATAACACTTTGCCAACCCATGTCATGTTCTTAACAACCTCGAGGACGTAAGATTTTTTGAAAACAATGTCGGAAAAGGAGAAAATGCTGGTGACCAGCGTTTGCTCCTTTTCCAACATTGTTTTCATGAAATATGTCTCATCATTTTGGTTCAACTCTATACGGAACGTTTTATATTTGTCCACACTTGCTTATAATCTTGCTTTTGTACTAATATGTACATTTATGACAAATAACACGTATTAATTTTTAACTATTTACTAGAAAAAAAAAAAAGACTTGTCCTTTGCAGATGACAATTGAGAAATGGCTGAAAGGATGAAATCTTTCTTTGAAAAGGTTGAAAACATTGTGGGAAAACGAACACGGCTTGTTCTTCTTTTCCTACAATGTTTTCAAATTACTTCCCCAATCAGGGCTATAAAACACAGGCTCACTGGATAAAGGTTTAATCAATGTTGACCATCCAGTTTTGATCTTGTAGGTACGTTTGTTCGTTTGTCCGTTCGTTCGTTTGCTCGTTTGTCCGTTCGTTCGTTCGTTCTACCGTTTGTTCGCCCGTTCGTTGGCTTTGTGCTAAACGCCGTTTTCAACATATTCCAGGTATGTCGCAGCCGGCAAGTTAACATACTTTCTTGAGTTTTCTTTTACCAGTAACTCGCACAATATTCCACCCAAGCCATTCGCTGCTTTTCACATAACCATCGCCAAACAACGATCAGCTGTAAGAGAAAAATGAATCCTGTCGCAATGACCATCATAAATCCTCGTTGAGAAAATAACTAAGTAGAAATGGGGGATTCGAACTAGTGACCCCCTGTTTTCAAGTTCTGTACGCAACAGACTGCGCTAACGGGTTCGGCATACATTCTTCAGGCTTCTGAGTGCGACTCTTCCTGGTTTGGCTGACGGTGCAGATCAAGATCAGACTGCGCGGAATACACAGTCTGATCTTAGATCTACACTGTCCGACATAGTTGAATTGTTCAAGGAAACGGCGATTTGAAATCACAATATTTGGGGGCTTGATATTAGCTAAAGAATTTCATTCGAATTGTTTTGTAGTCTAAGGTTTTGGCAATATATTTGAGCCGTGTGTTGGAAAAAGGGGGTTTGGTGCGTCTCTGTAATGCATGATACGACGCAATTCATCACATCATGATGGATACAAAAAATTTATTTTGTCTAACAACCGCATGAATCATGAGGTACATTTTGGCATGCACGGGCATGAGAAGCAAAACGTTTTGACTTAAGTCAGCCTAAAATGAATCGATACCTTTTCACAAAGCGTGGCTCATTCGTGATATTAATATTACTTCCTTGTTCCGAGAATTTATTCAACAACCATTCTAAATTGTTTTTTTAGTCTTATTCTAGATTTACAAAGTAACGCAATTTCTTGTTGGCCAAACCATCTGGTTTGGCCAATCAGAAATTGCGTTACTTTGATATTAGGGAAATTCTTGCGATTTAGACTGAAAATGATATCAAGAATGGTTGTTGAATACGGAGCATGGATTTATTTTGTTTCGTTTTATGCCTGTTTAAACAGACCTTCAGTTGGGTCTACATTATGGAGGCCAGAGCGCTTAACGACGTTTTACATGCATAAGAGTCATTTTCTGTGAAAAGGGGGTTTAAGGCATTTGCTAAAGGTATCTGCCTGTGTCATCCTGCGCAGTCCTCGAAGACCGACCTTTGTGAAAAGTTTTTGCTTTTTGTTTATTTTCTGCATGTCCAAAATTCTACCATATGATTAACTCGGTTATTAGACAGAATCGATTTTATGGATCCATAATTATGTGATGACTTGCTTGGTGTAATGTATCACGCATTTGCATTAAAACCCCTTGTGCTAGAGCACGGCTCATGTAAATGTGTTTCCTATGCCAGCATAGCAAAATACAATCTTTCCGAATGATATTGTACACGCAGCCTTCCCCCCCCCCCCCACACACACACTAAAAATAATAGTATACATGTGTGGTGTTTAACGCCGTTTTCAACATTCAATATCTCGGCGGCCAGTGCACCTATCCATGCTTTCCTGGGGTTTCTTTTTACCAGTACTCCGCACAATATTCTTTCCAAGCCACTGGCTGCTTTCCCACATAACCATCGTCGAAACAATGGTCAGCGATGAGAGAGGAATGAATCCTGTCGCGATGACTATCATAAATCCTCGGAAAGTAATTGGCCAAGCCGGGGATCGAACCAGCAACCTCCTGTTTTCAAGTCCTGCACGCTACCGACAGAGCTACGGGGCTTGGCAATAATTTACAGTGAAACAGCATTCAAAGGTTAGAGAGGAATGCATCTTTGCGCGATGACTTTCAGCGATCCATCGACAGAATTCTAGGTCTTGCAGGTATTCAAACCCACATCCCAAAGTTAACTGCACACCAAGGTACAGGGTTGTACGCCTTTCAAAAACACATCCCAAGTTTCTACTCTCATCGAAGCCTTCTGGCTAACTTAGTAACATATGAGCCTTGTTCTGTGAAAATAGGGTTTAATGCATCTTCATGATCCATGACATCAATCAAACAATTATATATTTATGTATACATAATCCACTGGCAAAAGGGGGCTTAATGCATCTTCGTGATCCATGATACCAATCAAGCTACAATATAATTATGGATCCATAATCCACTGGCAAAAGGGGGCTTAATGCATCTTCGTGGTCCATGATGCCAATCAGGCTATCATCAATTATGGATCCATAATCCACTGGCAAAAGGGGGCTTAATGCATCTTCGTGGTCCATGATACCAATCAGGCTATCATCAATTATGGATCCATAATCCACTGGTAAAAGGGGGCTTAATGCATCTTCGTGGTCCATGATGCCAATCAGGCTACAATATAATTATGGATCCATAATCCACTGGCAAAAGGGGGCTTAATGCATCTTCGTGATCCATGATACCAATCAAGCTACAATATAATTATGGATCCATAATCCACTGGCAAAAGGGGGCTTAATGCATCTTCGTGGTCCATGATGCCAATCAGGCTATCATCAATTATGGATCCATAATCCACTGGCAAAAGGGGGCTTAATGCATCTTCGTGGTCCATGATACCAATCAGGCTATCATCAATTATGGATCCATAATCCACTGGTAAAAGGGGGCTTAATGCATCTTCGTGGTCCATGATGCCAATCAAGCTATCATATAATTATGGATCCATAGTCCACTGACAAAAGGGGGCTTAATGCATCTTCGTGGTCCATGATACCAATCAAGCTATCATATAATTATGGATCCATAATCCACTGGCAAAAGGGGGCTTAATGCATCTTCGTGGTCCATGACACCTATCAAGCTATCATCAATTATGGATCCATAATAGTCATCTCTTAACACCCGACTGAATCATGAGTTAGCCTGGTCCTTGAACATACTGAGAATTGACCAATTGCGAAAAGTTTCGGCCTAGGTCAGCCTGCGCGGACAGCGCAGGCTGACCTGGGTCGATACTTTTCGCAGATGTATTAAGCCCCCTTTTCACAGAGCATGGCTCATATATGACTGGTCACCGTGCGGTTCGCACCTTGACTCTGCTTAATGTCATCGGGACGGTATTCTTTCCTCTTTCACTGCTGTGTTTGTATGGGAAAACAGCCAGTGGCTTGGAAGGAGTTTTCTATAAAGTGCTGGTAGAAAAAATAAAAAGCTTCAGGAACGCAGGGATAGGTACATTTGCCTCTGTCATATGACAAAAATGGCGTTTAAACTTTTTTAACTTTTAAACGATTGAAACGAAACTTTCAAGCCTGTAGTAAAAATGTAAATTTTGCTATTTCAAAAGTAATTTTGGCAGTTAAAATAAATCCTTCTCGGACCGTGTAGATCCAAGATCAGACTGCACGTTCTGTGCGGTCTGATCTTGATCTACACTGTCCGCAAAAGGTCCATGAGTCGCGCTTAATAACCTAAGGGTTAAAGAGCATTAAACAATAGACAGTGAAAAAACATCAATATGCACTGAAAAAGTTATGTCCCTTTGAAGGTTAAACTATCCAACGAGAGGAAGATTTGACTGTTACACCGAAGCATATAATGTATTAGTTCATAAGAGGAAAAAACCTGATGTAAGGCTCTTTCACTCAGGTTTGGTCGGGACTTTACGTTAAAATAATATACGTTATGCTCTGGCAAAATGGGGCTTAATGGATCTCCGTGATGCATGAAATCAAGCAAGTTATCACGTGATCATGGATCCATAAAATCCATTTTATCTGACAACCCATTGAATCATAAGGCAGACTGGTCCTTTGATAAACAGAGAATTGACCAACAGCGAAAAGTTTCGGCCAAGGTCAGCCTGCGCGGACTGCGCAGGATGACCTAAGTCGATATTTTTCGCAAATGCATTAAGCCCCTGATCACACAGCATAGCTCATATACATATATGTACTTAGTAAATCAATATCAGATTGCACGTTCTATGCAATCCAATCTTATTTCTAACAGTCTACACAACATCGTATTGGCTCTTGTGTAATGCAAAGTACAAGCTCGCAAAGGGTTGGCTGTGAAATGAACCAACAAATTTGAACTCAAGCACAGGTGGAAAACAAGTTATTGAAACCGTGAAATCCAAACAAGATCAAAAGTAAACTTTTCAGCGAATTCGAGTTTGTAAAACATTCGTAAAATAACATGTAATAGTCAAACTGTTTCTTAATTTATTATCAGACTACACAATTTCAGACTCGTCTATATTGTAAATATATGAGCCAGACTCTGGGAAAGGAGGGCTTAATGCATTTCCTTGATGCATTATACCAAGCAGGTCTTCACGTGATTAAAGATCTATAAAATCCATTTTGTCTGACCACCGACTGAACCATATGGTGGCATTTTTCTGCCGCGAGATACAAGATAACTATCGTGATAATTTTAGAAAACTTTCACGATGATTCGAAGTTTCCTGGAAATTTTATCTAGATAGTGAAAAGTTTTCTGAAAAAAATATCACGATAAACATTGTTATATAGAAAATTTTATGTTGATTATTTCTCATTCGTGCACGATGCTAACATCGAGGTAAAATCATCGCGATAGTTCTACCCGTTTCTCGATATCTATAAATAGAAAAATCACCATTTGGATGAACTCGGAAGTTTTGACTGTACAGGAGACAAAGATGATCCGAAACCGTATCTAATTATAGATACCGTAAATGTCAGTTGTTGGCACGAGCGTAAAAAAAATCGTATATAACCATTAAAAATATCGCGATATTTTTTAACGTGAATTTTTTTGTTAGCTAGATAGTATGTCCAGGAAAGTTTGTTTTATCACGATAGTTCTCTAAAATTATCATGATAGCTATCTCGTATCTCGTGGCAGAAATATGCCACCATAGAACCATGAGATAAACTGGTCGTTTGACATGCAGAAAATTGACCAATAGCAAAAAGTATCAGCCCAGGTCAGCCTGCGCGGACTGCGCAGGCTGACCTGGGTTGATACTTTTTGCAGATGCGTTTAGCCCTCTTTTCACAGAGTATGGCTTATTTGCAGACGCCCTATTAAATGTGGCTCAAAATATGAGAATCGCTGCTCGAAATGTTGGGTGACAAATTTCATGTGGCTCTCGTTGATTGTTAATCCAGCGTTGGGCACATCCGATGGTTCAAGCCACGTGCTGTTTTTTTTTTTTCCAGATCAGAATCAATATTTAGAGGACTGAACTTGTCACAATGACTTTAACCACGCATCGGGAAAAAAAAATCTTTGGTCAAGCTAGAAATTGAATTAACGACCAATTAAACCTTAGGCTGCTAAGCGCGACTCATTGGACTTTGGCGTACATTGTAGACCAAGGTCAGACTGCACAGAAATTGCAGTCTGATCTTGGATCTACACTGTCCGATAAGGAGATATCTAACACCCCCCCCCCCCCAAAAAAAAAGAGAGAAATATACATTCCCTAAAAATCAAAAGACTTCTCTTTTAGGGTCGTGTAAATTCGGGATTGTGTGGTAAAGGGTTAACCCTTAAGAGCACCGAAAAAGCCCTACAAACATACTCAGTCTAGAAGTAAAACCGAAACAAGAGGCAATTTTAATGGTTGCCTTTGACCAAAGTATTTCTTCAAAACTGATAGTGTACATCAAAGGTGAGGGGCCGTATTTACCAACTATTCTTATCTGCATTCTTAGTCTTTTTCTAGATTTAAAAAGTAACACAACTTCTGATTGGCTAAACCGTATGGTTTAGCTTATCAGAAGTTGTGTTACTTTCAAATTTAGAAAATCCATGAGAACAAGACTAAGAATGTTCTTAAGAATGGTTGGTGAATACGCCCCCAGACAGCACGTTTTGACCTGTCTGATCTTGATCTACACTGACTCCAAAGGGAAAAGATAGAAGTGAAAAGCGATTTCAGAGCTAACAGGGTACGCAACTTATTAAAAAACAGTTTGGCATTTCTTTTTGTCATCAAAGATACATTTACAGTGCAGGCATTTCAAAACATTACTATACGAAAAAGACAATTTACGCCCTAGCATCAGCGAGATTATAAATTGTGGGGACATGATTAATTGCATGTTAAAAGCAGTAACTCCTTTTCTGTCAACGTTTTCCATATAAATGAAATATGTGTTTTCCTTTTCTGCATAATTAAAAGAAATAAAAGAAAGAAAAAGAAGAACCCTGTATTTTGATTTTCCTTTTCGGGGTATGACTTCAAATAGTTTACATGATAATAGCCCCAATCTTAACCAAACGTCAAACTTGTAGACAGATACAAAATGAAAGTATTTGCAGACAAAGAAAATAAATGTGACTCAAATAACACGATAATCTATTTCCTCAAGAGGGTTGAAAACATTGTGGAAAAAGGAGAAAATGCTGGTTACCAGCATTTTCTCCTTTTCCTACCATGTTGTCAATAGCCTGATCTTATTCAGGGTCGCTGAAACACGGATTTGTTTAGGTAAAGAGTTGATGGGTGGATTCAGGTGTAATATATGAATAAATTATTCATTTCAGATTCATCTAGCTGTCTTTTTTTGTCGATTTTATTGTAATTTGTGTTTAAACTTCCTACATACAATCTCTGATGAAAAATCACGATCAAGTGATTCTAACCCTTTCACCGCTATACTTTGCGAAATAAGGTGTCACAATATAGTGCTTTTTGTTTTCTTTGGAAAAATGAAAATACACTGAAAAATCACTTTCTTGGACCCTCTGCTGTAGTGTTATTGACAAACACAGAGCTTTCTTTCTTTCAAGTATGTATGTGAGCCATGCTCTGGCAAAAGGGGGCTTAATGCATCCCTGTGACACATGCTACCAAGCAAGTCATCGCATGATCATGGATTCAGAACAATTAATTTTGTCTAACAACCGACTGAAACATGAAGTAAACTTTGTCGTTGGACTTGCAGAAAATTGTCAAATAGCAAACGGTTTCGACCCGGATCAGCCTGTGCGGACCTGAGTCGATACTTATTTGCAGATGCATTAAGTCCCCTTTTCACAGAGCATGGCTCATGTGCAGTGGCCTAAACAAGAAGTTAAAAATGGCACCTAAAACGATTCTAGTTTCTATTCCACCTCAAACATAACTAAGCTTGACGAATCACGGTGAAAACAGGCCCTTTCTGATGGTAGTCCATGTTCCTTGACCCTTAGCCTGCTAAATAACTTAAAATAAAACTTTCAAGCCCATGGTAAAAACCAAAATGTTGGTACATGTATTTCAAAATTATGAGGGTTGGGGGAACGTCTTATCATCGGACAGTGTAGATCTAAGATCAGACTGCACGCTCTGTGCAGTCTGATCTTGATCTACACTGTCCGCAAAAGGTCAGTGAGTCGCGCTTGGCAACCTACGGGTTAGAATGGTTACATGCACAAAATAGTGCCCAAGAAATAACAAAATTGAACCAAGTTTCGACAGTTATCATAAAATCAACGCTAGAATGATGTTTTAGACATGTCCTTTCATTCTTGTTAACATAAAACTGTTGCGGTTTATTACCGCTTGTGAAACAAATTTCATGTTTTCAGTAAAAAACGCTATCTGTCGTATCTAACATTAATATTGCAATTTGGACATAGCTAAAATTTTGTCATTTGATTAAAGAGTTTTAGATTGAATCCAGACTGTGCAAATTATTTACAGTAATAGAAAATCAGAGGAATTCCCCGTTTTATATCTTCATTAGCGATTCAAATATAACACGATAAAAACTGAGGTAGGGCGATGAATGGGACCCATGACGCTTTCAACGAAATTTCCGTCACATTTCAACGAAAGCTTAGTTTATTTAACCCTTAGTTAACGACAGAACACCGAGTACTAACGATCCTGTGAAAAAAAAAAAACTTTTGAAAACATTGTTGGAATAGGAGAAAATGCTAGTAAATAGCAATTTCTCATTTTTCCACAATGTTTTAAACCCTTTCGTAGGGAAAGAAAAAACGTTTGCTGCTCATTTGATCTGTCGTCTGCATGTGCTTTCAATTTCAATAAATCAAAACCATTTGTTGTCTGGTAAGAGTTAAGTCTTTCCTGGAGGTCACATGTTCTAGATCGAGACTCTGCAGTTATTTGCCCAAAGGCACAAACTATCCGGAACATAACTGAAGAACACTGAACAATAAATACCCTTTTTACATAGTGTGAGCCACGCTCCTGCAAAAGGGGGCTTGATGCATCTCCACGATGCATTATACCAACCATGTCATCATATTATTGATCCATGCTCTGGCAAAAGGGGGCTTAATGCATCTCCAAGGTTTATTATACCAGGGCAAGACATCACGTGATTACGGATCCATAAAGTCTATTTAGTCTGACAATCAACTGAATTATGACGTAGACTGGTCCTTTGACATGCATTAAATTGACCAATAGCAAAAAGTTTCGGCCCAGGTCAGCCTGCGCGGGCTGCGCAGGCTGACCTGAGTCGATACTTTTTGCAGATACATTAACCCCTTTCCCAAACGACAAATTTTGGACTGGTCCAAATTGAAAGAGTTTGCAGACGACAATTTTAAATTTGATGAAAATGGCAGAAAGGTCTCAAAAAGGGTAGAAAACACTGTGGGAAAAGGAGAAATTGCTCGTTACGAGCAATTTCTCCTTTTCCCACAGTGTTTTCAAAAGATTTCTATTGCAGACACGTGAAAACCAGGGCTTGTTTTGGAAAGGGTTAAGCCCTCTTTTCACAGAGCACGGTTCAATCATGAATCCATGAAAATCCATTTTTGTCTAACAGCCGACTTAAACATGAGGTAGAATGGTCCTTGGACTTGCAGAAAATTTATAAATAGCAAAACAAAATTTTGACCCATGTCAGCCTGCGCGGACTACCTGGGTCGATGTTCTGCACATGAATTAAGCCCCCTTTTCATAGAGCATGGCTAAATTATCAAAGTCTGTTTCGTCAAGAGAATCGATATTCAACGTTTTTGACAAAAGATGTTTTACATAAAACATTTTATTGGAGGATGCGTGTTTTTATTACAAAGAAGAAAAAAAGAAAAAAAAAAGCATCTGATTTTGAAATGACTTGATATTTGGTTTTATTTCAATTTGTCTCCGTTGTCAACACTAAATTAGATATATCATTGCGGGCTGTGCACTTTTTTTTACACGCATTCCTCTGCACGGTATTCCTTTCAAGCAACGGGCTGCTTTTCCAAATAAACAAGCTTAAAACAACGTAAAACAGTGCGAGAAGAGAAAATGCTGTCCTCGCGACATTAATTTTTTCAGTTCAAAGGAAATGTGGTCGGAGCCGGAGATTCGATCTTTTTACCCCTGCATTACTAATCCTGCCCTTTACAACCTAGCCTACAAAGGCTCGACAGCGTTACATTGAACAGGCTGATTGATGTATTGATAAAACGAAGTTCTGTCATTTTGAAATTTCTTTGAGTAACACTATAACACATTCTTTCTCTGTCCAATATCGATATTTCATTTCATTTGCTTGTTTTACACTCTATCGTTTTTCAGCAAGTTTTTCTTATATTTAGTGATAAGAAAATACTGTCTTATCTTTTTTTTTTTTCATGACAAGATCTGTTTGAAGTGCTTCTTGCAGAGAGTGAAGATCAAGATCTGACTGCACAGAGCGTGAAGTCTGATCTTGTATCTACGCTATCCGATATTTTGTCTTGAATCTGCAACATGAAGGGACTTTTCTTTCCGTTGAAGTTTTTTTTAGACTAAGTATTAATACGGTAAACCCATTAGTTACAAATACTTTTTCTGCCCTTTCATTATCATTTTAGCCATGCACTGTGAGAAAAGGGGGCTTAATCTGCAAAAAGTATCGACACATGTCAGCCTGCGCAGCCCGCGCAGGCTGACATGGACAACACTTTTTGCTATCTTGAGATTTTTTGCATGTCAAAGTACCAGTGTACCTCATGAATCAGTCGGTTGTTGAGCAAAATGGATTGTATAGGTCAATAATTATATGATGACTTGCTTGGTATCATGCATCACAGAGATGCATTAAGCCCCCTTTCGCCAGGGCTTTGCTCATTCATAATCGTTTTTTTTTTCTTGAAATTTTCCCTAAGTGAGTTTTTTTTTTTAAATAATGTTTGGTAGGTCTAACAAAAGGCATCTATAGCGCAGGCAATTGTTTTCTGAAAACTTCGCCATCTCTCTTATGTGATATATATAGGAATTAGCATGAGTCGGCGTTAGAGATAAAATTTTATTAAAAGCGAGCCTGTGGCGAGCTCAATAACCTTTTTTTTTTGTGGACGAGTTTAATTATTTTTTACTTCAAAAGCACAACGAATGTCAGATTCTTTTTATCACATGACAATTTCTCAAGAATTATATAGTTAATGGCGTGTTTAAACATAGGCTTACATATGCATGTGATTGAAATTTACACAAAGCCTATTTGTTTCTTTGACATATGTGTACGGCATAGTTAAAAAATAGTTCCAAAGAAACTTGCATATAACGGTTTTGTTTTACATCTTTAGATACTACAATTTGCATCTTTGTCACGATCATCAGTTTTGACGATTAACTTCACACGGGGAACCTGGTCAGCAATGTTTTAGAAATGAGGCGTATAAATACAGCGCGTTGACCAGATACGGCACTATTTTCTTATCTCACGCGTGTGTAAGACAGGAAAACTCGTAATGGCTGTCTTACATTGAAAACATGGGGAGTTGGGTGATAAATTAAGTTATTATTAAGGCATATAGATGGTGAAGTTTGTCAGAAGAAAATCACCTGTGCGGTACAGTAATAGCTTGAAGCCTTGCGTATGAATATGCATGTTTAATTCTGTCCCAAACAAGTTTTAACACTTCCAAATTGAAAGTGTCTGCAGATGACAAATCCAAAAGTAGTAAATATTTACTTAAGTTCTTTGATGGGGTAGAAAACATTGTGGGAAAGGGGGGAAATGCTGTTTACCAGCATTTCCTCCTTTTCCGAAAATGTTTTAAAAAGGCATCTTCCACTGGGTAGTTAAAAAGGGTTAAAGTATAAATGCTGTATTAGGAAAATAGAATAGATTCACTACAGGTGTCATCACAAATAGGTGTAGCTCGGATGTAACATATCTGTCGAATTTGACGCCATTTCGTACACAGATTCTACAATTTCCTGCAAAGTTCCAGGTGGCTCCATCGTCTGGCTACAGAATGCTTGTGGAAATGCTGGCAACGTACCCGTCAGTGTTCCTATTGGTTCACAACTGTCACGCGGTACTTCACAAGAGTCACGTGGTCCATCACAGTTGTCACGTGGTATAAAATCTTGCGATGACACCTTCAGTCCATCTTGAACAATGTCGTTTAACATTGGTAGAAAACATTCTTCTTCTAATGGCTTCTGCTTTCGAGCGAAATACAGTGCTTGGCAGGAATTTTCTACACTGTTTGAGAAATTTGGTTCGTTTTCGTACGATTGTCGGTAACTGTCATTACTCCCGCTAGTATAATCCGGGTCATATACCGGCCGTCTTCCGAGATATCCCGGACTTAACCGGGGAGAGCTACCACATCCCACTTCTGATGAATCAGACAAGGAGTTGGGACTAAAATTATCACAATTAATAACGTCACAATGTGTCTGTCTAGTCAAATTTTCTTTCACCATATTGTTATCATACAACGACGAAGGGTGGTGAGTGAAAAAATTTCCATTGCTGTATGTCATGTCTCTGGCACCATTTCTATCTGTCCAAGACCCAGCCAAAAGCTCTTGTAGGTCTGTTGGACCTATCAATGATTCTAACGTATCCGTAGGGAGATACGATACAGATTCTATATTACAGTCTTGCATATTAACAGTGAACTCCTGTGCGCATGCTCCGATGGAAGATAAATCCAGACTGTCTTCACCACTCATTTTCCGTGGTTCGGTGAAAAACGATGACGGTAAATTCCGGGATCTGAACGGTTTCTTGGAAGGACCTGTCAGTTGTTTCATGGACGTGTCTGTGCAGCACTTCTCGTGCAATGTTCGGGGATCGAAAAGTGCTTGTAGGGATTTGATTTGCAGCCCAATCTGGCTGGATTCTCGTCGATTTTGTCTGCTTGAAGATGACAGGTGTACTGGATTAGCATCACTTGCCTACAAAACAAATAATAAAAGTAAAACCTGTTACCATTTACGCTCTTACCTCCCTTTACATACATGTACATGGCTTGTAATATGCAAATGAATTCAACCAGTACAGAGCAGTTGATTACCAGTCATAATAACACAATGTAGTTACATGTCTGTATCATTGTAAAGTAAAAAGAGCGAAAAGTGTCTTGTAAAATTGTTTTAAGCGATAATCAATATTTATTTCGAAGCACTCTCTCGCTCTCGCTCTCTCTCTCTCTCTCTCTCGTTTCTTAGCAAATTTAGTTTCTGGGCCAAGAGTTTCACGCTTGTTGTAAAATCACAGAATTTTACCTCTCGACACGTTATGGCTATGTTTATTGCCACTAACAACAATGCTCATAGACTGTAAATTTCTTCAACTTTGACAAACAACTCCCCCAATGACCGTTTAATTGAAAGCTTTTCTGGTCGCTTCCGAATTGATATTTGCAACTTTCAGGCTTTCAGTGACTATTGACGATCTTATCATCTGTTCAGCTCTCTGAAGCTTTATGGCCAACAAGGACAGAACACGCTCACAAAAATGTGAAAGAATGAAAAAAATGACGCCAATTTATATGGATGAGCATGATAAATTTAGATTATGTGTGGACAGACAGACAGACAGACAAACAGGCAGATTACCTTATTTTCGGCCGAGATCTTGGTTGAATTTCCACACCGTTTTAGCTGTTTCTGCAAATACTTTCTATGGTTCACTTTTCTCTTGGACTTTGACGGCTTATCAAGTGCAAGCTTTATGTTACTCGTTGCCATGTCAACAAAACTAAGAAGGTTACGAGCAGCCATATCATCTAAGTGATCATTCGTCCCAATGCCAAACGCACAATCTAAGTCAGTCCCCATATTTGATAGTGACGCTCTGATCTATTGGCTCTCACTTTAAACTGGCTTTAAAAACACCACTTCTTGTTGCTTCCTGATATTTGATATACTTCACAGTCTCTGCCTATCAATACACTGTTAGTTCTTTAGTTTTAGCTATCTCATGACATCAAAGAGAAATCGTTTATTTCTTTATTTAGTTATATATCTATTAAATTTGTAAATAACTTTGTTTCACACTCTCGGTCAAAAAGACCATAATCTTTTTCATCAATTCATTTTCTTAAAATTATATCTCATTTTGTAATATACATCTACTGAATAATTGTACATACGTATCTATTCACACATTTCATCATATACAACCTGATTTTTTTTAATCAATTCAGTTTTAAATCAAACCCAAGTTACATAATAGCCTTTTTAGACGTTTGTTTTACTTCAGCAAATTGTTGCCATTTTGTGTGTCTGACAGAGTTTTTTTTTCTTCTCTTACGAACAACCCGAAGAATTCTTATAATTATAATATCCCACAATACATCACTGGTACAAAACTTGTGGATGCAAGCTTGTGATTCTATTTTAAAGTCACTGACAAACAACCTTCTATAATAGATGGCCAGCTAAGTCCACGGTATACTTATACTCCGATATTGTCTTTAAAAATATGTCCAAACACGAACTCTCAGAATCCGAACCATCCAAAAAAGCATATTTTAGATGCCCCATCACGTTCTCTTGTTCTTCGATCATAAAGTGTTTCAGCGACGTGTATGTTTACCTTCCCACGACAACGATGTTAGGTATACTGAACAAAAAAGTTAAGGACCGGGTGTTATGGCCTCTGAAACATTTAACCCTTCTCCTATCGTGCGCGACTGAGGATGAATTTTGACTTTCGTGTATATAATTCCAATTTACCCATACGCTGTTGATCGCGACTCACTGACCTTTTGTGGACAATGTAGGTCAAGATCAGACTGCAAAGAAAGTGCAGCCTGACCTTGGATCTACACACCGTCGTTAACCCAGGTTCACCACCCTTGGAACACTCACTTGCGAAACCGTCGTTTCTATGAATATTCATAAGATTGCGAATTACACCCAATAGTCAATCGAATTGTTGGTAACATAACGATACTCTCTTACAATGGAGGATAACCGCATTTCTTCCGTTACCACGAATAAACCGGGTGAAACACACATCATTATCACTATCAACGAATAAGGCGGTCGCCGGTGGGCCTTCCTTCTGTGGCATTTGCCTTACGACAATCCAGGGCAGATACTACTTGTATACTAAGCTGGAATTCTCGGGGTGATGCCGAATGTTTTTTGTAAACTTTTGTCAATGATGTTAACGGCCTCAGCCATATTTAAAGTACCGCCAAACAAGCGATTTGATTGGTTATAGACGAGGTAAAAATAGAAATGATGGCATATGGTTGATAAAAATAGATTAGATTTTCTCACTGAAAAACTGAGATTACCAATGAAAATGCCTTGTAAATAATTCATGAGAACGAGAAAACATATGCGAGATAAACCAAGGGCGATAAATGTAGTTTAACCCTTTCCCAAACGACAAATTTTGGACTAGTCCAAATTGAAAGAGTTTGCAGATGACAATTTTAAATTTGATGAAAATGGCAGAAAGGTCTCAAAACGGGTAGAAGACACTGCGGGAAAAGGAGAAATTGCTCGTTACGAGCAATTTCTCCTTTTCCCACAGTGTTTTCAAAAGGCTTGTACTGCAGACACATGAAAACCAGGGCTTGTTTGGGAAAGGGTTAATTAAAGAATACATCGGAACTGGGTCAACAAGGATGTGATCTACACTGTCCGATAAGAAGATAATTTTGTCCAAAGTATAAGTCTGAAATAAAATTATTCGGGTTTTTACTATAGGCTTGAAAGTTTTATTTAATTCATTCAGCGGGGTAAAGGTTAATATCAACAACTAGCTGTCAACAAAATTAATTTGGTAGGAGAAAGGTTATGGAAAGATAACGCTTTACCAGATAACAAGGTTTTGGTTTGGTCGATATTGAAAGCATTTTAGCCATACCCTATGAAAGGGGGTTTAATGCATCTGCAAAAGGTATCGACTCCCATATCAACCTACGCAGTCGGCACGAGTTAACAGGGGTCGAAATTATTTTGCTATTCGGATTTTTCTGGATGTCCAATGACCATTCCACCTCATAATTCTATCGGTTGTTAGACAAAATTTGTTCTTTATGGACCCATGATAATGCAATTGTTTGGAATTGAGAAAATGTTTCTTGCCAGCATTTTCTCTATTTCTTACATTTTTTATTTATTTATTTATTTATTTATTATTATTATTTTTTTATTTATCTTTTGTTTATTTATTCATTTATTCATTTTTTCCTAAAATGCTATGTGCTTTCTTTTCAGGGTCGCAAACAGACAGGATTGTTGGATTGCTTGCCAAGGGGTCTATTGTCAATGCCAATAGGGGTTTTATTTCTGTTATTATCAAAATTCAAAACCTGTGGGGTTGATAGACTAAGTCAGACTTGCCTTTCGAACGATACCATCCGAAACTCAAAGTTTAAAATTTCTAAAGCAAGTTTTGTCGCAAAGGTTTCGATTTCTTTAAAGTTTTGTAATAAGAGGAAAAATTCTTGGTGGCTGAAAATCTTATTATTTTGAAAATCAACTGGCAGAAAAAAATTGAGCCATGCTCTGGTAAAAGGGGACTTAATGCATCTGGGTGATTAAAAAAAAAAAACAAGCAAGTTATCACAATATTATATACCCCTATAATCCGTTTTGTATAACAACCTATTGAATCACGAGGTCCTTTGACATACAGAAAATTGATCAAAAGCCCTGCGTGGACTGCGCAGGCTTACCTGGGTCGATACTTTTGCAGATGCATCAATCCTCCTTTTCACAGAGCACGACTGATATAATTATGACCTCTAACTTTTCTTTGACCACTATACATCAACTCTGGACTATCCGCTCAATATGACTCTACTCTATTTCCCACTCCTAGCCTGATATCGCTTAAAGCCCAGGTAATAAATTAAGCATTTAAAAAGCGATTATTTTAACTTGTGAAGTTACTCGTCCTAAAGCACATTCACTCCATCATTCAGGCTGTCTCGATCATAAGGTACAGAAAAAAGGCGACAGACAGTCAAGCACCGGACGGACCATTGAAAAGGAAAAGTGCATCTTTTCGGCGTTTGTCTTCTATTGTTCTTGATTTTTTTTTGTCTGTGTTTTGTTAAACTCCTTTAACCCGCATCAAACAAATCAAGGTATTACCCCCGGGAGGAAAAAAACAAAACAAAACAACAACAACAGTTTGAGCCATTGTTTGTGAAAAAGGGGATTTAGTGCATCTGCAAAAAGTATCGACCCAGGTCAGCCTGCGCATTCCTCGCAGGCTGACCTGGGTCGAAACTTTTTGCTTTGCGTTACTTTTCTGCATGTCAAAGGGCCAGGGTAATCTACTCCAGGATTCAGCCGGTTTTTATTTTTTTTAAATTAAAAAGAGGTGTGTATTCATAATTATGCGATGATTTGCTTTGTATAAGGCATCACAGAGATGCATTAAACCCCGTTTTGCCAGAACTTAGCTCAAATAATGTAGGCGATTTTCAAATCACTCGCCTAAAGTATAGCTTTCTTAATTCAGCTCTAAATGCTGATTTGTTTCGTCCTGGTCCTAGTCAATTAGATTTTTTAAAGGAAAAAAAAAAGAGTTTTTCTCATTTTGCAACACTCAGAGATAAATTGGTCTAATTTCAAGCAGTTTTGCCAAAAGTGTCCTAATTCCATTGTATGGATCGAAGTTCAGACTGCATGTTCTAACTATAGGTGATACCAAGATATACTCAGAGATCCGGAAAAAACCTCTGTGATGCATTATACCAAGCACGATATCACATAATTATGGATCCATACATTCCAACTTTTCTAACACATTACTGAATCATGCGGTAGACTGGTCCTTTGGCATGCGCAAAATTGACAAATAGCAAAGACTTTCGACCCAGGTCAGACAGCAGATCTAACCGCCAAATCCTGGTGTACATGCTGTATGGGTTACCACTGAGCCAAATTAGCTCTGCAGATTTTTTATGAACAGAACAGAACGGTTAATAGTAACTTCAACACAGCAGGTTTGTCGTCAAGCTACAGTCATGCAAACATGCATGGGTATGGACATGTGAAAAAAGATGAAAAAAGAAAATGGAATAATATTAAGAAAGTTATTTTCAAACTTATTATAGAAACCATATATTAAACTGGAGAAAAATGTAGAAATGTAGAAAATCTGAACGAAAATACAGAGGAGACAGGCTCTAGAAAAAGGAGGTTTAATGCATCTCCTTGATGCACAATACTAAACAAGCCATCACGCAATTATAGACCCGTAAAATCCATTTTTTCCTACAACCCGTTGAAACATGTGGTAGACCGGTCCCTTGATTTACAGAGAATTGACGAATAGCAAAAAGTTTCGACTCATGTCAGCCTGCGCGGACTGCGCAGGCTGACATGGGTCGATACTTTTTGCAGATGCCTTCAGTCCCTTTTTCACAGAACATGGCCCATATATAACGTAGAATATACAAAGAACATGTTCTAACGAAAGATGATAGCGCCATCTGACTCATTAGGTCATTCTTTAAATTTGTCATCGCAATTGGGATAAGTAAAATATGCAAAGCTGTCTTAAAACCTTTATAAATGCTCACACCGTCTTAGGTTCCTTTTCCGGACAGTGTAGATCCAAGATCATGCAACACTAAACGTGCAGTCTGATCTTGGTTCCACACTGCCCGCTTTCTGGAAGGAATCTTTAATCGAAATCAACATTGGATGTGTCTTATTTTAACTATTTCACAAAGCAAAAAAATTATAAACACAATATTACTTTTCATTTATTTAGAAAACTAAGGGAAGAAACCAGCTATCAGTGTCGACACGCACAAGTTTATAATTCCCGCTTGTTTTTATTGAACCCGGCTTCTATAAAGAGGCTTTGTCTCATAAAACCAAATTATTGTCGTATCGGGAACAATGCCGCCATCAAAACGGAGCCCCGTGGAGAGCCCAAACGGAGACCATTATTCCAGATTTACGAGGGCTATTCTTCATAAAAACGGATTAGGCCCAGACAACTTTCGCATCAGTATGGTGATTTATGCAAAGTCTTACAGGTGGGTAGGTCGGAATAAATTGCATTACGGATGTGGCTTTTGAAGCGGGTGACAATTTTCTCCCCCTGCTTTCTTCCCCCACTTCCGTCATGTATATACGTCCCCCCCCCCCCAAAAAAAAAAGATTTTTCGTTTTTCTATTTTTGTTTTGTTCGTATGATGTCTGTCAACGTGCTCAGTAATAAAGTCACACCTGTATTAGTTGTCACAAGCCTAAAGTTGTCACTGGTATAATCTAACACATTTTTTTTATATTTGAGCCATACTCTGGCAAAAGGGGCTTAATGCATCTCTGTGATGTATTGTACCAATCAAGCCATCACATAATTATGGATCCATGAGAGCCACGTTTTTTTCTTTTTTTTTTTTTAAACAACCGACTGAATCATGAGGTAGACTGGTCCTTTGACATAGAGAAAATTGACGAATAACGAAAAGTTTCGGCCCTGGTCAGCCTGCGCGGAATGCGCAGGCTGACCTGGGCCGATTCTTTTCGCAGATGCATTAAGCCCCATTTTCACAGAGCATGACTCATATATTTATTTACAAACCCTCGGATTGTATTCACAAACCATGCTCAATAACGGTCTTAAGTCTATTTCTCAAGGATTTTCTATATTTCAAAGTAACGCAGTTTCTGATTGGCCGAGAGAAATGATTCAGCAAATCAGGGATTGCGTTACTTGCTTCATCTAGAACAAGACTAATTATACAATTTAGAACAGACGGTGAACGCGGGTCCTAGTTTTGGAGATGTAAGTCTGTATGAAACGGTCACTTGCCTTAACTCTTTACCCCAACATTTTAGTCTGGTCCAAATTCAAATCATTTGTAGATGACATATTATTGCTGAAAACATTGTGGAAAAAGGAAAAAATGCTGGTTGCCAGCATTTTCTGCTTTTCCAACAATGTTATCAAAAGTCTATTTTTCTAGGATCGTCAAAACTCGGGGTTTAGTGGTAATGCATTAAAAGGTAAGTTTTGTTCGTTTCCTTGGATCCTCGATTTAGACTGGTTTGATTGTATATTAGGTATTTCATGGCGGCCGTTTCACCTTTCGGTGTGTTCGAAAACCAGTCTGTCTTCTCTTATTCCAAATATGAAAATAATCTACCTTTTTGGCCGAGATGTTCCGAATGAGCCTGTCAGGTTTTTTGAGGCGGGGGGGGGGGGGAAGGGAAAGTTGAAATCTAGAAGTAAACAATGTTTAAATTGCTGCTTATTACGAACTTCAGTATAAGAGATAACATTTTTTTTTTTTCCATAAAGGAAACCATGACGTACAAAGTCGCGGGCAACAATGGAACGGTCCACCCACCCCGCAAAAAAAAAACCTTCAAAATAGAACAATTAGGGTTTTTACCATCAGCTTGAAAGTTTCATTTCACTTATCTAGCAGGATAAGGGTTAAGGAACCGTAAAGGAAATATTCCTTTTGATTTATTTAAAACTGAAATGAATCTCCAACACAAACCCAACCACCAACACAAAGTATAGGTTTAACCCTTAAGCTGCTTATCGCGACCCACTGACCTTTTGCGGACAGTGTAGATCAAGATCAGACTGCACAGAACGTGCAGTCTGATCTTTGATCTACATTGTCCGATACGGTATTTTCTTTCCGGTGAAATCAACTTTGAAACCGCAATGTTTGGACCTTTAGTATTGAGTAGTATTGAGTAGAAATTTGCGTTTCATTTATTAAGCAGCTATTCAGCAGCTTAAGTGTTAATACTGCTGCAATTAGATATGATTCATGGTCTGTGAAAAAGAGGCTTATAGCATCTGTGAAAAGTATCGACGCATGTCAGCCTGCGCAGTCTGCGCAGGCTGACCTGGGTCGAAACTTTTTGTTATTGGTCAATTTTCCTAATGTCCACGGACCAGTCTATTCCATGGGCCAAGCCCCCGTAGCTCAGTCGGTAGAGTACAGGACTTGAGAACAGGAGGTCACAGGTTCGATCCCCGGCTTGGCCAATTTCTTTCCGAGGATTGATGATAGTCATCGCGACAGGATTCATTCCTCTCTCACCGCTGACCATTGTTTCGACGATGGTTATGTGGGAAAGCAGCCAGTGGCTTGGAAAGAATATTTTGCGGAGTACTGGTAACAGAAACTCCAGGAAAGCATGGATAGGTGCACTGGCCGCCGTGATATAACTGAAATAATGTTGAAAACGACGTTAAACACCATACAATCAATTAATCAATCAATCTATTCCATGATTCGGTCGGTTGTAAGACAACACGGACTCTTAGGATCTACCATTATGTAATGACTTGCTTGGTATAATGCATCACAGATGCTTTAAATCCCCTATTGCCAGAGCTTATACATTTCTTCATTAGGTAAAATGGTCACAAAAGTCTTTAACTGCAATACAAAAAGAAGAAAAAGATTGTCGTATGCAGGTGATTGTGTCATAAATGTACTCGTTTGCTAACAATTACAAACAGTTTAGTTCAGGTCATCATTGCTTGTTGAGCTTCTTCAGGATGTCAGGCACAATGTTGGTTCTTATGCCTGTAGATTAAGATCAGACTGCGAGGCCGTGAAGTTCCAATGGATCTGAACTGTGCTATATCTTGTGATGTAGTCTGACCAAAGGTGACTACAACAATACATACTATATATCTGTCTTATATTTGTTAACTCAAACGTACCGTTTCATTTATTTGGTATTCTGAGAGTTGAACAGTGTTGGTAAAGTTTACGTCATTTATCAGCCTTACGTTTATATTAAATTAAATTCGTTTTTCAATCTTTAGCTGTCATTCAAATTTTAAATTAATACTTCAATACGAAGAAGAAAAAGAGAGAAGGAAAATAGTACGTTGTTGATAAGATCATTAGGTGCGTAGATATGGACGTATATTGATACAAGTTGGCTTCTTTAAAAAGCCAGGAGAGGTCGGCATCAATGTTTTCAAATAGTTTATTGGCTTTTGGTTTCAATATATTTTGGTAGATGTTAACAAACAAGTTAGGCATTAAATGAAAGAGAAAAAACTTTTTTTTTTTTTCAATCTTGCTGGTGTAAAGGCACAAAACAGTACATGTTCCACATTGTCATAATATTCTAGGAATTGGAGGCCATATGCTATTAACACGCTCAGAAATGCATATTTTTTTTCAAAATTAAAGGACACAAAACCGAAGATGATTATCCAATTTAGCTCTTTTCAAAGGGAACAACCCTCTAATGAATGTTTGTAATGTGCGCTCAGATAAGCCAAATTTATTTTTGGAAAGGAGAATTCGTTCAATTAAAATATGATACAAGATGCTAATTCCGCTGCAGAGGCAAGAATCTTACCTGATAACAACAAATAAAGGTGGCCTATACATAATACTAGTACCAGACATGTTAAAAAAAAAAAGTAACATTTTTTAATCTTTTAACAAACAACAATTTTTTTGACTGTCCCAAACAGAAAAAGCGTGCAGACGACAATTTAAACTTTGATAACTAATGTGGAAGATGGTGCTTTGATGTGATGGAAACCATTGTGACAAAAGGAGAAACTGCAGTGACTAACAGCTTCTCCTCTTTCCACAATATTTTGAAAAGTTGTCTGCTGCAGACATGTAAAATGAAGAGGTTGTTTGTCTAAACGTTAAAAATTTAAGAAAGTAGATAAATGAGCCATGCTTTGAGAAAAGGACGCTTAATGCATCTGCAAAAAGTATCGACCCATGTCAGCCTGCGCAATCTGCCCAAAATCAAAAGACCACGGACTCTTTTGAGGTGTGCGGTACGTAGGGCGAAGAGGCACGACTTTCTTTCGCGCTCATAAGTTGATTTTCGCAGGATTCTCGCAATCCCGCATAACAGAAGCAGCCCTGTGTGTTATTTCATCAAATCTATATCATTATAAATCCACAGAATTTTGAATAAAACAGAAAAATGCTAGAATCTAGTCAGTTTTGAAAAATAGAACTTGAAAACATACTGATCAACCTATTTCTATCTATTTGTGGGGTACGAGTTCTCCAGAGAACTAGTGCTCTCGAGATTAGGGTACGAGTTCTCCAGGGTACGAATTCTCCAGATAGTATCAAGTCACGTGATCTTTTCCCGCGGTGTTCTGAACTGGCAGCCTGTTATCGATCTTCGTATCAACGTCTATCGGACGGCTACGGGAGATACAACGGGTACCAGTTTAGCGATGTTCTTTCTCTTTTTTTATTTAACGAATTTTTTTTTTCTCTCTGCTTAGATTAATTTGTTTAATGAAAAATTGCAATTATTGGAGAGATCATTTACTATCAATATAGTATAATAAATCTTTTTTGGAAATCCGTCATATAAAAGAAAACGCTTATTTCCTATTTCAGTTTTTTGATTTCGGTTTGTTTATAAAACCATGACGAAATAGACTGTGTATCAGAACAATTTCGCAAAAACAAATGGATTTAGACAGCGATTTCTGTGGCCGTCTGCCTTTTAAACTCACCACTGTAGGAGAGGTCTTATGACCTCTCCAATAACTATAGTGAACCAAACTTCCTGTTCAAGAGATTTGTGAACGAAAGTTGTTTTTAAAGCACTAGACATCCGCTCGGGTAGCTCAGTGGTAAGCGTATTTGACTCGTGACCTGGTCGTTGCGAGTTCGTTACCCGATTGCCAGAAACTTTCTTTCCGGAGATTTTTCGCTTCTCACCTCTGATGCATATAAGAAATGTAGTCAGTGGCTTGGAAAGAAGGTTGTGTCAGTACTGGTTTGAGAAAGCCAGGAAACACATGCGTAGGTGGGCTGACCGCCGTGATATGATCTAAGCTGTTAAAACGGCGTAACAAACAATCATTTCATAAGTATTTCAACCACTGATAAATTTAAGGTTAACGCGCAATCGTGTAAAAATATGAAGTTTTATCAGACGGGTCAAGCGGTGATGATAAGATTCGAACTCCAATATAATCAATCAATTAATAAAAAAGCACTGGCCTGAATAATCAGTACTCACGGTGCTTTGATGTGCATCAGGCAGAGGAAATGCTTTAGTTGACCCATATCCATTTTAACCCTTAAGCTGCTAATCGCGACCAGCTGACCTTTTGCGGATAATGTAGATCAAGATCAGACTGCACAGAACGTGCAGTCTGATCTTTAATCTACACTGTCCGATGCGGTATTTTCTTTCTGGTGAAATCAACTTTGAAACCGCAATGTTTGGGATTTTAGTATTGAGTAGAATTTTGTGTTTCATTTATTCAGCAGCTTAAGTGTTAATACTCACTACTAGAACATTCTGGGATTGCACGATGATTAATCACTGGATGACCGTGACGCACTGATCAGACAGATATTACGAAAACAACGCAATTTAACCCTTTACCACACAATCTTGAATTTTAATGACCCTGAGAAAGAAGGCTTTTGGAAAAAAAATGGGAGAAAAGAAGCATATACTGGTAACTAGGATTTTTTTTTTTCTTTTCCCATAATGTTTTCTACCTATTCAAAGACAAATACCGTTGAGCCAATTTTAATTTGTCATCTGTAAATGCTTTCAATATGGGAAAGACTAAAAGTTTACTATGTGGTAAACAGCTAAGAAAGTTGATTACGGTAAGTCTAAATCCTAATAAATCTCCATTAACCCTAAGGCTGCTATGCGAGACTCAACTCAAGGATCTTTTGCTGACAGTGTAGATCAAGATCAGACCACACAAAACATGCAGTCTGATCTTGGATCTACACTGTACGATAAGGAAATGCCCCCTGCCCCCCCCCCCCCCCCCAAAAAAAAAAAAAAAAAAATCTTTGAAATACCAATCGTCGGCTTTTTACTTGTCTTGAAAGTTTCGTTTCACCTATGTAGCAGGTTTAGGGTTATAATTATGGTACCAACCTCTAATGAAAACCCTGACAGCCGTCTTTCACTCTACTCCTGTTGAACAAATCTATAGCCGAGTCATGCTCTGTAAAAAAGGGGGTTGAAAATAGTTTAATGCATCTGTAAAAAGTATCAAATCCATATCAGCCTGCGCAGTTCGAAACCTTTTGCTATTTGTGAATTTTTAGTTTCTCAAAGGACCATTCTACCTTAGGATTCAGTCGGTTGTCAGACAAAAGTGGATCTTTATGGATCCGTAATTATGTGATGATTTGCTTGGTGAAGTGGATCCATCATTAAGATCTTCCTTAGAGCACGTTAATTCTTACCCTGCTAAATAACTTAAATAAACCTTTCAAGCCGATAGTATAAACCCCAAAAATGTTATTTCAAACTTATTTTTCGGACAATAGTATCTCCTTAACCCTTTCCCAAACAAGCCCTGGTTTTCACGTGTCTGCAGTACAAGTCTTTTGAAAACATTGTGGGAAAATGAGAAATTGCTCGTAACGAGCAATTTCTCCTTTTCTCACAGTGTTTTCTACCCTTTTTGAGACCTTTCTGCCATTTTCATCAAATTTAAAATTGTCGTCTGCAAACTCTTTCAATTTGGACCAGTCCAAAATTTGTCGTTTGGGAATGGGTTAACGGACAGTGTAGATCAAAGATCAGACTGCACGTTTTGTGCAGTCTGATCTTGATCTACGCTGTTCGCAAAAAGTCGATGAGTCGCGTTTAGCAGCCTAAGGATTAAAACCTAGGATTGTACAGTAGTAAATGGTTAATACGTGAAAAAGCGTTGGAAATATTGTGGTCCAAAAAAAAAAACTGCTCATTACGAGCAATTTATCCTGGCAGTAAACTGTTTTCAAAAGTAGTCTATTTCAATGGTGTGTTACAAGACTAGAAAAGCTGAAGTAAAACCTGATGGCGTTTATTATTACTTGTACTTTACAAAACCTTTTTCAAACCATCAATGAGTTAAACATGGAACTCATGCGTTGGTGGTGAGATTTGTGATTGGACATTCGTTTCAGTTCTAAATAAATAAATAAATAAAAAGGAAAAGTTCCATTACGCTCCCTTAATTCTCTTGTAAGTTATAGATGTTCTTTTCTGGATGCAACATTAACTATGTTAGGGATGCATAAAGATAAGGATATAAATCTATTATATGAGCCGTGCTCAGGCAAAAGGGAGCTTAATGCAGCTCCGTAATACATTAAACCACGCAAGACATCACCTAACTATGGATCCATAAAATCCATTTTGACAAACAACCGACTAATTCATGGGGTAGAATTATCCTTTGACATGCAGAAAATTAAAGATAACGAAAAGTTTCGGCCCATGTCAGCCTGCGCGGACTGCGCAGGCTGACATGGGTCGATACTTTTCGCAAATGCATTAAGCCCCCTTTTCACAGAACATGGCTCATATATATACATAGTAAAATTAGTGTTGCACCCCCTGTGTTTTTAACGTGTTTAATTTTCTGGCGTGAATGATATGAAATGGGTTGGAAATTAGAAACAAGTCTGTTGTCTCTGAAATGGAATGAACTGAGGTATCTCTTAACCTCATGGAAGCAGCTACTGATCGAGCTGTTTCAATCTCTCGTGAGAGGTGTGAGACAAAGACTGCAAGCTGTTTTGCATACCCCGGGCGGAAGTACGCAATATTGCCTGATTTTGTGTGTCCATTCTCTGCAGGTCACTTTCAACCTGTCGTAAGTTTTGTTTCGACATTAAATTTCCTGTTTTAACCAAACTTAAACGCTTCTCGTTTTTCTTAAATTTGAAAGCAACATCTAGGCAAAAGATTCCCACTTACCATGAGGTCAAGGGATACCTCAGTTCACTTCATTTTATGGGCAAAAGACGAGTCTGTTGGTGTATGCAGCAGCCGAATTCTAATTTGGACCCAATTTTCTCTCATTCACGTCAGAAAATCAAACCCGGTAAAAAACACAGGGGGTGCAACACTAATTTTACTATGTATATATATTAGAATGAATGCACATTGAGATCACTGATTTCATAACCAGATTTCATTTCTTAGTTTCACTAATGAAGTCTTTTGAACTATATGACTCGGTATCTGGCTTGCTCTCTGGAAAATTCAGAATGAGAATCCACTCAGTACGTGCAAGTTACATAATCATAATGTTGAAGACATGTTCAACTATACACTGATATACTGAAATATTGCACCAGATCACGTTTTGGTTGGTCACCATCGAAGTCTTACGAATTTCTTTTACTTGATCCAGGATCTATGGCGATGTCAAAATGTTATACGCTTATATATTACAAAGTTAGAGACACTGGATAAATGTTTTTGTGACCAAGATTTGATTCACCTTTTCATGTCACAAGCTAGAAATACTCACTTTCATCATTACTTATGGCAAAATACTCAAAAGAAGCTTTCAAAATACATGCAATCACAATTCTTTCAATATAAAATGAAATTGAAATACGTGAGGTTACACAGAAAGTAAATAAATCATAATTTTCTCAATTTATATCACTTTTTATTTGAGATGTACATCTTGAATAATGTTCTGTTCGCCCATATTTCCAGCTTGCTTCAATGTAGGCCTACTCAACACTAATTGTGACATGGTGTTGAAGATACATGCCACTCTCCGTTAATATGCTGACTATTATCGGATTATTAAGATTCAAAATCTCCGTTAAAAAAAGTAGAAGACGAAATTAAAAGCACTCCTATGAAATATAGATTTTGAACAAGATAGGAGATTTGAAACGATTTACAACAACAACAAAAACAACAACAACAGCAACAACAGCAGCAGCAACAACAAAAACAACAACAACAGCAACAGCAGCAGTAACAACAACAACAACAGCAGCAGCAGCAGCAGTAGCAGCAGCAGCAGCAGCAGCAGCAGCAGCAACAACAACAACAACAACAACAACAACAACAACAACAACAACTTATTATAATAATAATAATAGTAATAATAAATAAATAAATAAATAAATAAATAAATAAAAAAACTGCAGGAAAATAAGAATTGGTCGTTATGGAAACGATTTCCCTGCCCATTGTCTATGTCGCATATTTGACTAAAAACAGTGCACTATCTAGGCTTAAAGAGGAATGTAAAAGTCTGAAGAGGGTTTCGCTCTAATCTCGTCCACTTCTATGTCGAAGTGTCTTAACGTTTAGGCTGCTAAGCGCAACTTGCTGACCTTTTGCGGACAGTGTAGATCCAAGATCAGACTGCACAGAATGTGCAGTCTGATCCTGGATCTACACTGTCCGATAAGGAGATATTTTTCTCCAAAAATTGGGTTCGAAATATCATTATTCGGGTTTTTACTATCGGCTTGAAAGTTCTTATTATTTAACTTATGAAGCGGGATAAGAGTTAAGATTACACTAATCCTGAATAAAAGATAATCATGTTTCCATATACATGTACAATGACCGTTTAGCCATTTCTGTTCATATGCGTAAAAGTTAAAATTATTTGAGACTAATTTCATAACTTTGCTGAAAATGCCACACATAATTTATAGGTAAATTGGTAAATGTCGCCCTCATACTAGCTCTAGATCTCGTAATATTTCATGTTCATTTTTTTTAACTGTGTACAATTAATATGAGCCATGCTCTGGCAATGGGGGCTTAATGCATTCCCGTGATGCATTTTATCAATCAAGCCATCACATAATTATGGGTCCATGATAGCTACTTTTTTAACAACTGACTGAATCATGAGGTCGACTGGTCCTTGGACATACAGAAAATTGAACATTAGCGAAAAGTTTCGACTCAGGTCAGCCTGCGCGGACTGCGCAGGCTGACCTAGGTCAATACTTTTCGCAGATGCATTAACTCTTTACCAAACGACAAAATTTTAGACCAGTCCAAATTCAAAGCAGTTGCAGACGACAAAATAAATTCGACTGAAAAACTGAAATGTGTATTGGGAACAGTAGAAAACATTGTGGGAAATGGAGAAAATGCTGGTTACCAGCATTTTCTCCTTTTCCCACAATGTTTTCAAAAGGCTTTTTTTCTTAGGATCGTTAAAAGTCGGGATTGTGTGGTAAAGAGTTAAGCCCCCTTTTTCACAGAGAATGGCCCATGTATTTGTCTTTGAATAAACTTCTGTTCTGTAATGTTCTATTCCTGTTCTTGGCATCATCTTTTCGGTTCCCAATTACTTGTTGCAGCAAAACAATGATCATTTTAGTAATTAATTAGAACCCAAACAATAGTTCCCTCCCTTGATTCTTTAAATTGAGCGGAATATATGTTAATTAATTAAAGATAATTTAAACGATCCCGAGTTTTAACGTTTATGAGGTATAAAGCCTTTGAAAACGAAATGAAATAAAAAATGGTAACCGGATATCTCAGTTTGACCGATAACTTTGTATTTATATCTATCTCGATGGAAAGCGTTGAAAAAAAAAAGAAAATAAATAAAAATGCCGGGATAAGTATTATTCAAAATTCGTTTCTCATATGAAAGAACCGTTTTTTGAATATATAATACCCAATTCAGTCGTTAAATCACTTTATGTCAATTTGTCAAACAGGACTGAATGGTGTGAAAATGGTAATGAACGCACCTGTTTTGAATAAAATGGACGTATTTGTAAGCCCAATATCGGATTAACTCTTTACCAAACGATATAATTTTGGACTCATTCATATTTTAAACATTTAAAGACGACAAATCAAAGCAGCTCAAGTGATGAAGGTTATGAATTACAGGATAGGAAACATTGTTGTAAAAGGAGAACCAGCATTTTCTCCTTTTAAAACGAGGTTATCAGAAGTTTTCTTCTCAGGGGTCGTAAAAACAAGGGGTCGTTTGGCAAAGAGTTTAACCCTTTCCAGATGAGATGCGCAGTAGAAGACATCGATCGATTTTTCTATTGTGGACGAAAATTTTATCAAATAAACTATAAATATGAAAATAACGTTTCTGTATTGTCCTCATTGTGTTGACATCATCGTTCATTAAATAACATGGCATGCATGTTTATCGTTGTAACATTGGGTAGCATAAAGATATGCCAACACATGCACACAGAGCGTGTAAAGTATTTCACGTTTTGATGTGTATTTTTTCTCGCCGTGTCTCCAGTTTTACATTGTCAATTTCTGCTTCACTGAAACTGACACAAAAAATAATCCACTTCTCCTCGAGTGGTTTTAAATATTTATACGCCACAGAAAATTTTGATTAAACTTATAAAATGTTTCAAAACTTCTCTACTTAACTTCTATAAATGCGACAATACTTTGGTTTTGAGCATGGACGAATAACGTGATTAACATTTACCAAGGGTAGTATCTTAAAAGGGGGGGGGGGGGGGAGGAATGTTTGGCGCATCAGTACAATAGCAACTGTAAATATCCATACATGACAGAAAAGTTGAATCAAAGTTATAAAATGTTGCAAAATATCTCATCTTAACTTCTTTAACCCTTTACCACACAATCTCGACTTATAACGACCCTTAGAAAAAAGGCCATTGAAAAACATTGTGGGAAAAGGAGAAAATGCTGGTAACCAGCATTTTCTCCCTTTTCGGCAATATTTTCTACTCTTCCCAAAACAATTTTCAGTTTTTGAGTAACAGTTATGTTTTCGTCTGGTAAAGCTTTCAATTTGGACTGGTCTAAGATTTTGACGTTTGGTAAAGAGTTACGTTTGAATATACAAGCCGATAGATATACCATTCTCCTGCTTCAAGCAAAGCCAAATAACGTAAAATCCGTTCACTGAGTGTCCAGTTTTATATAAAGTGATAAACCTTGTCCAAAAATGGGTATCTTCATTGATTTGGGATCTGGAAGAAAGAGGCAAACGAAAAAAAAAGTCTAAAATTGGGCTTTTCCTTACGTAGACTTATGAGGCCACTGACGTGAGATAAGGCTTTGTCAAGGCAGAATAAATACGTCATCGCTGAATCAACTTGATAATTATGTCATAACCATACAATAATTATAGTGTGCCCGAGGGATAAAAGAAACCCTTTGCCTCGAAATGATGTTTTCTTTTTCTTTGTCCTCTCTCCGCTGTAATCAGAAGTAGGGAGCAAGAATTTAAATATGCACCGACTGCAAACGCATCCAAAAAGTTTCTATGTAGCATTACTGAATTTCAAACAGTCTTCTACTAGTCAACAGCATTAATATGAGCCATGCTCGGGTAAAAAGGGGTTTGACATATCATCGTGATTTCGTTATACCAAGCAACTCGTTATTTAATCCATTTTCGCAAACCAAGGTGACGATCACTACGTGGATCTTACCCCTTGACTGATCGTGTCGAAATTTGTCAGCACGGCGACGCGCAACCTACTGGATTTTGATTGTTATCACCCCTAGATTTACGTCATCGAAAGCCAATCAAACGTCGCGTAACATAACTCTTTTGGCCAAAAACTTGTTTACCTTTCTAGTCGTTGGGCTATGATCTGTTTTAGGCTTCGGTGTTGTTTTAACGGGGGTCCTTGACAATTGGCCACTAAGGTTTGGTTCAATTATAGTTTGTTCAGCATGCTTTCTCCGTAATTCACCAAAAATTGACTGCTTTTCAGATAGCAAACTTTACAGACGATTTATCAAGTCAAAATCTATTTTCGCGAAGCAAAAGCCACACACTTAGTTTGATAGTCCATCATTTGGTGTTGCGATGTATCCTAAAGCTTCATTTAATTGATTTGTGACAGTGAATGTTGAAGAAAATATTTTTCCTCTGTATTTGTTGGTTATAATTCCCAGCATATCCGACCACTTTCTCCTGTGGTCATTTTTATTTACGTTCTGCTGATGTTGGATAGCAAATGAAACGCGCTATGTGATTGGTGCTTTCAGTCCTGACTGCAACCAATGATTACTCGTATCGCGAGACTAACAAATCTCGACTCGATCAGCCAAGGGGTAAGATCCACGCAGTGATCGTCACCTTGGCTTGAGAAGATGTATTCAATCATGGATCCATAAAATCCATTTTATTCAGTCTGAACAGTGTGAATCATGCGTGGAAATAGCCCTTGGACATGCAGAAACTTGAACGATTTCGAAATTTGGAGAAGAACTTTATAAGCTTAAGCTTCCGTTCTTATCCTTTTCTTCCTTCAGTATATTTGTCATATGATTGTATTGTATTCTGTTAACCTGTATCTTATACTGTTGAATAAAATACGTTTAAACTAAACTAGAAACTTGAACGAGAGCTTAAGGTTTCGATTCAGGTCACCCTGCGCGGAGCGCACAGGCTGACCTGGGTCGATACTTTTTTGCAGATGCATTAAACCCCCTTTTCACAGGAAATGACTCGCGTATGTTTTACCGTTTATGAGGAGTAAACTCATCACACCGTTCAGACGAGAAATTTCCCTCTTACAGTGGGATGATTTTGAAAATTATCGAGACAAGAGAAGAAATTGCTGGAAACAAAATACGTATGAGCCATGCTCTGTGAAAAGGTTGCTTTATGCATCTGCAAAAAAGTATTGAACCATGTCAGCCTGCGCAGTCTGCGCAGGCTGACATGGGTCGAAACTTTTTTGCTATCTGTAAATTTTCTGCATGTCCAAGCACCTGTCTACCTCAGGCTTAAGTCGATTGTTAGACAAGTCGGATCTTATGGATCCGCCAAGCCCCCGTAGCTCAGTCGGTAGCGTACAGGACTTGAGAACAGGAGGTCGCTGGTTCGATCCCCGGCTTGGCCAATTTCTTTCCGAGGATTGATGATAGTCATTGCGACAGGATTCATTCCTCTCTCACCGCTGACCATTGTTTCGACGATGGTTATGTGGGAAAGCAGCCAGTGGCTTGGAAAGAATATTGTGCGGAGTACTGGTAAAAGAAACTCCAGGAAAGCATGGATAGGTGCACTGGCCGCCGCAATATAACTGAAATAATGTTGAAAACGGCGTTAAACACCATACAATCAATACAACTTATGGATCCATGATTACGTGCTGACGTCCTTGGTATCATGTGTCACGGAGATGCATTTAACACCCTTTTGCCAGAGCGCGGGTCAAATGTATTTCTTTTTTTTTTGCAAAATGTTTTGACATGTATTCACGTCTTCCACCTTAATTCATATAAATCTTTTTTTTTTTTGCATTTTTTTTTTCTTCAAATTGCCCGCTGCTAAATTTCAGGATGTAATGCGTTAATTAAAACAGGTGTGTTGAATGAATCATGTCGATAGCGATCCAATTTGTTTCTCATTTGCTGTCCAAAAGCCCCTTTTTTCCCATCTATGTAAAAGTGCGATTTATTTGATATTAAGTTATTTCTGATACCTTTAAAGTTACTGTCAGTTCTATATCAGTATACAACTTTATTTCATAATTATTCTAATCAGCTCTCGTGGTCTGTACAGAGTTATTTCCCTTACACTTACGACTCGTAAATTATTTTTTTTTTCGCCTCGCTGGTGAAACACCACAGGGTTAGAATAAATGTCTGGAAGCTGTGGTTTCACTCTTAGACTCCTGAGCACTACTCATGGACCTTTTGCTGACATTGTAGATCAATATCAGACAGAGCAGAACGCGCATTCTGATCTTGAATCTACACTGTCTGATAAGATGATATTTTTCCATCAACAAATAACTTTGATATAGCAATATTTGAATTTATCCTTCATGATTGAGAAAGCTTGTAATCCTTTCAAGGCGGGAAAAGGGCTCTAGCGAACAGCATAGATCAAGATCAGACTGCACAGAACGTGCAGTCTGATCTTGGATCTATACCGTACGCATGCTAAGACAAGCCTTCAAGATAAAATTGAGCTATGCTCTCTCAAAAAGGGGGCTTAAAGCACCTCCGTGATCCACGATACAAAGCAAGTCATCACAGTATCATACATCCCTAAAATCTATTTTGTATAATGAAATAGAGGATATTTGTTTTTTTCGGTGAAAGATCGAAATTTATTTCATCGAGTGAACATCATCGGTAATATTTTCACGAGTGGCGCAGCCACGAGTGAAAATATTACCGATGATGTTCACGAGATATTTGTTTTTTTCGGGTGAAAGATCGAAATTTATTTCATCGAGTGAACATCATCGGGAATATTTTCACTCGTGGCGCGCAGCCACGAGTGAAAATATTACCGATGATGTTCACTCGATGAAATAAATTTCGATCTTTCACCGAAAAAAACAAATATTCTATTTATTTCATGCTTCTAACGTCTTTTTATGTCGAGACTTCCATGAAAATCAGTACAAACTCCCCGTGGTCGGTATTCTCACTGGTCGTACCCGTGTATTATCGAAAAATATTTTCACCGCTATTTCTCGATATCCTACGGGAAAGGATGAAATGATGAATCGTGATGCACGATACCAAGCAAGTCATCATCATTATTGACCCCCTTAAATCCGTTTTGTATAACAACCTCATGAATCATGAGGTACACTGGTCCTATTGTACCATTTGAGGCACATGAAATTGTCGTCTGCAAATGCTTTCAATTTGGACAAAGCTAAAAATTTTGTCGTCTGGTAAAGGGTTAAAGGGTAACGCTTCAAAATATAAGATTACCAATAATTAGGAGACAAGGATTATTTCCTGTTATATTCATTTCCTACCCCTGGGTATGGATTAGCGACAGCAACTTTTGTAGGTCTGCAGGGGCCCGCAGAATAAACATATCTATATTTTTTTTTTGCAAAAGAAAAATATTCATTTTTACTGTTATCCTGCTAAATAAGTGAAATGAAACTTTCAAGATGTTAGTAAAAATCAAGATTTTGCTATTTCAAAGGTGTTTTTTTGTTTTTTGGGGGGAGGGGGGAAGATATCTCTTTATCGGAAAGTGTAAATCAAGATCAGACTGCACCTTCTGTGCAGTCTGATCTTAATCTTCACTGTCCGCAAAAGTTCCTTGACTTGCGTTTAGCAGCCTAAGTGCTAGCACAGAAATACCAAAAGTAGGTCAAGAGACAGCGCTTTCAGCTACGCCGAAAAAAAAAAATACAAAGGGCGCTAAGAAACTTCCGTTACATAACAGAAACCCGTAAAGGGCAGATATTTCTAAGATATCTGTTTGTGAATCAAAATTTCTTGTGAAACACTGATGGATCCTACTGCACGTTTTTTTCTTCACAAGCGTAAAATAAAACGACGGATACATTCAGTAAAAGGGTGCAATTTTTGCCTTGAGATTTACGGTGTGGTCATTTTGCAATCGGGAGTTCCGTCTCTGTTAACCCATTCCCACACAATGACTCCTTTTGACGCGTCTGGAAAAGAAGCCTTTTGAAAACATTGTGGAAAAAGGAGAAAATGCTGGTAACCAGCATTTTCTCCTTTTCCCACAATGTTTTCTACTCTATCAAAGACATAAATTATCATTTATGTTACATTTATTTTGTCGTCTGCAATTGCTTTCAATTTGGACACGGTCAAAATTTTGTCGTCTGGTAATGGGTTAATGAGACAAGATATTACTTACATTACGAGTCTATCGTACATAGATCAACACGACACCAGATAATCGACATGAGTTATTGATTGTGTGCTCTTCCAACAAGACTTTGTGAGATTCTAGCGCTACATAAAAAAAGAAACATCACGGGACAAAGTTTCACTTTAAGGAACTACTTTTTTTTACAGTTCTGTTTCTTATTTAATTGTTGTTTGCAAGTAACTCAGTGATTTAACGTCTGAATACCCCCTTTAAAAACACCGTTACAATAACAACAACAAAAGAAACACTGTTAAAACTTAAAAATATCTAGAATGGCTCAAAATTTAGTCAGCTGTGTAAACATTGATAAATTACCAATATATATGGTGTAATCGATAGAGATACTCAATGATTATTACTGCAATCATTTTCTATTATATTCAAGGGGTTTGTCCTCATTTACAACCGGAAACGACAACAGTGATTTCTTTGAAGGCTGCCAAAAAATGAAATGCATTTTCTATCCGTCGTAATCTGCACAGCCGTCAGGGGCAACAGTTGGCATGGGTTAAAACGTGACTGAAAATAAAAAATGAAATGGGTTAAAAACTGGCTGAAAACGAGTATTGATGTGTCTGTAGAACGGTGTTTCACACAAAACCAAAAACAAATAAATACAGTATACTGCAATATGTTAGGCAAGAGATAAGTTTACTTGCCTTAATGGCTTAATCCATTTTCCTCTGAGACAAATTTGCAGCAGATGAGAGTAAAAAAACATCTTTGGGAATGCTGAAAGCCGACGCGAATTAAAAAAATTAATACGGTGAATGTACATAACCAAAGAATGTGGCCGAAGAAATTTCCCGTGATGAACTATTTTTTCAGGCGCCACATTTCTTTTCAACTTTCGGTTCCCGTATAACAACAACAAAAAAAAAAATCGTCTGTTGTAACAGGCTTGTGTACGGTGGCACAAAAGTGACATGGAAGATATATTTTATACTACGTGCGCACGTAATAGTTATTACGTGCGCACGTATTAGTTAATACGTGCGCACGTATTAGCTACTGCGTGCGCACGTACTAGCTACTGCGTGCGCACGTAATAACTAATACGTGCGCACGTAATACTATTGCGTGCGCACGTATTAGCTAATACGTGCGCACGTATTAACTAATACGTGCGCACGCAATAGTATTACGTGCGCACACAGTAGCTAATACGTGCGCACGTATTAACTAATACGTGCGCACGTATTAACTAATACGTGCGCACGTAATAACTATTACGTGCGCACGTAGTATAAAATATATCTTCCATGTCACTTTTGTGCCACCGTACTTGTGTTTTACATAAAATGAATTTATATGTTTGGATCATGTGACCAGAGCTTGTTACTGTATACCTTTGTTTTTATCGTCTAATATTCAACCGTTCAGACATGGTTTTATTTACCGGCTAATGTATTTATTTATCCCTTTATCGAACAATCCCATTGGTTTTAACTAACCCTGAGGGAGAAGACTTTAGAAAACATTTTAGGAAAAGGAGAAAATGCTGGTTACCAGCATTTTCTCCTTTTACCACAAGGTTTTCCACTAATTTTCAGAAACAAATATCACCATTTTCGCTGATTTGTCATTAATCGGGCGGTAGCTCGATTAGAGAGATGGAAAACTTCGGAAACCCGTCTACTCAGGGCAAACTGGTGTAACTGCAACTCGGAACAGCTTTTACTTACAGCGTTTCAACGCTTATACCTGCTGTGATGACCTTATTACAAAAACTACTTTTGACCCAGATAACCGCACTTTTGACCCAGACAGCACTCAAGACAGCAATGGTCCTGCAAGATTTAGGCTGCTTTTCTAAGATTAACGTGTCTATTTTAACAATTTAGCGCTCTAAGCGTGCAAATGTCAGCAACATGTTTGTCCCATCAGCTATTCCACATTGGTCGATTCTCATCCTTTCCACATTTCAGATAAAGAGATCAAGGCTACCGCAGTTATGCTCTTACTGATTAGAATGACTCAAATACAATTACTTGTGTTGGCTATGGACAAGTAAAGTCGCTTTTGAAGACAATAAAAGCCAAAGATCAGATTGTTCTTTGAACGCAATGCAATTCAATATCACAGACGTTCATATCTTAGATCTAATTGTCTGTTTATTTGGGATGTATATGGGAAAAAAAAACCGACCATGAAATTGAAGCCTAATGTTTGATATTGTTTTCCTGACTGTAAAAGGCTGGTCGATTAACTGAGTGTTTTAACTCTTAACCAAACTATCGTTTGTTAATGCCCATGAGAAAGAAGTTGAAAACATTGTGGGAAAAGGGGAAAATGCAGGTTACCATTTTCTCCTTTTCCCATGTTTTTTTACCTTTTCAACGATTCAGATCATCATTTGGTCTACATTTAATCGTCATGTGCAAATGCTTTTGATTTGGACAAGTCTAAAAGTTTATCATTTGGTAAAGAGTTGACGGTTAGGGAGCTATTGGGTATCTACATTCTTTGAAAGTATAATGTAGGCGAAATTTGCCAGCAGACGTTCGGACTGGGCGATATGGCCCGCTAAAAAATAAGTAGGACAGTCTGTCAAGATGAATACGATGTCTTGTTCAAAATGGAAAAATGAAAGGCCTACAAGCAGCCAAAAGTAAACAATTCCAAAGTTATAATGCAGACATGTGTTATACGGATTTTATATGTTACAATACAGTTACCAAAGTTGCCAAAGTTACAGAAAAGAATATATATATTTTTTCACTCTTTTAAAGGGTTGGTAGGTACTGCTGTTCATGATGAGTGATATCTAAAACTTGATAATGGGTACTGCTGATCAGAATTGTCAGATATCTTTTACGTTCTATTGCTGTCGGCTGGCAAACATAACTTATATTTTAACCAATCGTTAAACTACTAATTTGTAAAAGACAGTTTAAAAAAGTGGGATCCTATGTAGCTCATTTGTAACGGTGTAGGATATTTTGTCCAATATATAGTTCAAACATCTACCATCTGAGTTGTGATTTCAAACCACTGTAATTATTCAGTGTCGACCGATTACAGTGCTTACAGCACTTTGATTTTTAATTGCTTTCAATACGGAGTAGTCTGTGAATTTTAGCTATAGAATTTAGTTGCCCGCCCGGGTAGCTCAGTGGTTAGCGTGTCGGACTCGTGACCTGGTGGTTGCGAGTTCGATACCCGGTTGAGGCAAACTTTCTTTCCGGCGATTTTTCGCCTCTCACCTCTGATGCATGTGAGGAAAGTAGTCAGTGGCTTTTGAAAGAAAGTTGTGTTAGTACTGGTGTGAGAAAGCCAGGAAGCACATAGGTGCGTGGCTGACCGCCATGATATGACCTAAGCTGTTAAAATGGAGTTAAACTCCAATGCAAACCAAATAGAATTTAGTTCTAGATTTCAATGACTTATAAACAAATCCATCAACCAAGAACCGCCATGGGACAAGTCTGTTTAGTTACATAACAACTTTCAGGACAATCATGACCGATTTTGAGGACTTCATTGATCAAGAGCACACGGCACAGAATGTGCAACCTAATCTGGGATCTAACCCGTCTGCTACTTGATCAAAACTTTGTCTCCCTACAGTAGCACTTAGAAAGATGCAAATTTCCGTATTTTTCTTTTTTAGCTCGACCGTCTTCGAAGAAAACGTCGAGGTATTGTTGTTAGCCTTGGCGGCGCCGTCGTCGGTGCATCGTCGTTGGCGTTTTGATCGTCGTCTGCGTCGTCATGCGAAACCTTTGACATTTTTAGTCTGTAATTACTGAATATGTTTGCTTAACCCTTTCCCAAACAAGCCCTGGTTTTCACGTGTCTGCAGTACAAGTCTACCGTTTTTGACAACTTTCCGCTATTTTCATCAAATTTAAGATTGTCGTCTGCAAACTCTTTCAATTTAGACCAGTCCAAAATTTGTCGTTTGGGAAAGAGTTAAGACTTTGACAAGTTGTTAGTTATCAAAACGGGAACTTATACAATAAAGGCGAGTAACCATCATTGTATTTTTGACACAGTAAGGCCCCATTTTCGACTTAGAATTTTCGCTGAAAATCAAGCAAACGCAGTCGAGCGTTGGTACCCGCATGCGGTGCTCTTGATTTTATGTCACGTGGTTACCAGTAATATCTAGTGGTCTTGATATGATTACCTTGTTACCAAAATATCATCTTTTGATCACGAAATGATTGTCCAAGGAAAATGAATTCCATTGTGTGTCTCATTTTATACTTTGCATTGTTTATACCTTGTCTAGTGTTAAACACCGATTTCAACATTTTTTTAGTTATATCGCACGACCAGTGCACATATTCTTGCTTTCCTGGAAATTTTTTTAATAGTACTTCGCACAATATTCTTCCCAAGCCAGGGACTGCCTTCGCAAATAAACTATGTCGAAACATTGATCAGCGGTAAGACAGGGATGAATCCTATAGCAATGACTATAATCAATCCTCGGATAGAAATTAGCCGTGCAGCGGATTCAAACCAGGGACACCCTGGATTCAAGTCCTGATCGTAACCGACTGAGTTAATGGGCTCGCCATTTTGTTCTTACATGAGGTAACTAATTTTTATCTGATATTATCTCTTGGACACGGGATTGTTAAACCTTTGTCACATTACCCCAGGATTTAACGGCCTTGTCAATGACACATTTTAAAACATTGCGAGAAAAGGAGAAAATGCTGGTAACCAGCATTTTCTCCTTTTCCCACAATGTTTTCCCAAATTTAGAATCAAATTCTACCATTTGTGCGCGGTCTAAATAGTCGTCTGCAGATGCTTTCAATTTGGACAAGTCTAAAAATTTGTCGTGTGGTAAATGGTTAAATGATATCCACGAAATATTTTGTTTCCTTCCCTCACAGTGTTTTCCCTATTTTTAGAAGCGAATTCCATCATTTGAGCGCCATCTAATTTGTCGTCTGCAAATGCTTTCAATTTGGATAGGCCTAAAAATTTGTCGTTTGGTAAAGAGTTAAATGATGTCGACGAGTTAATATTTCCTATTGTTTTGCCAATCAGTGCTGTCGTATTTTAATCGTTTGAAATGGAATCGTAATTCAAGTCCTCGGGGGAAAAAAATCGTTGTGATTTATCTATCTGTGCTGTGAAAGAATCTAAGTTTTTACCAGACGACAAAATTTTAGACTTATCGTAACTGAAGGCATTTGCAGACGACAAATTAAACGTAGCTCAAATGATGATATCTGTTTTTGATAGGGTAGAAAACATTGTGGGAAAAGGAGAAAATGCTGGTTACCAGCATTTTCTCATTTTCCCACAATGTTTTCAAATGCATTCTTTTTCAGGGTCGTTAAAACTCGGAATTGTATGGTAAAGAGTTGACCATGCTCTGAAAGAGTCAAACTCTTTATTACACGACAACATTTTAGACTCGTCCAAATTGAAACCAATTGCAGACAACAAATTAAATGTAGCTCAAATGATGATTTCTGTCTTTGAAAAGGTAGGAAACAATTTGGGAAAAGGAGAATATCCTGGTTACCGCCATTTTCTCCTTTTCCCATGATATATTCAAAAGTCCTTTTGTGCAGGGTTGCGACAATACGGGATAGTCTGTTAAATGCAAAATAAAAGCCTCGGTGAAAGTTTTACGTGTATGGAATTTTGATAGGCTTTTTTTTAAAAAAAAAAAAGCTTTCCAGTCGATTTAAATGCAGTACTGTATGTTAATTCGAAGGTTCGTTTTCGCTTGAAGTGTCAATGCAAAATAAGTAAGTCGGGGGGGGGGGGATGTAAAGTATAGCAACAATGTCCTCAAGCCAGTATGTACAATTATTACTGCAATCATTTTCTACTATATTCTGGGGATTGAACTGTTCAAAACGAATCGATGAAATTCCGACTGAATGATCAATAATATTCTTGTTTGTTTGTTTGATTGTTCGTTTGTTTGATTTCGAGCTCTGCCCTGCCTTACCGGATATGCCTGATCAGTACGAGACTTGAGCCTCACAGCGCCTCATCAGCACTTGGTTGGAGCTCTGCAGTGTTTCATCAGTACTAGACAAGAACCTTGCATTATCAGTACCTGGTTTGAGTTCAGCGGTGCCTCATTCTAAAAGACTGGAGATCTGTAGTGCGTTATCAGGACTTGGCTGGTTCTCTGCATTACCTAATTAGTTATGGGCTAGAACTTTGTAGTGCCTTATCAGGACATGGCTGGTTCTTTGCGGTGCTTAATTAGTTCTGGACTGAAGCTCTGTAGTGCATTATCAGGACTTGGCTGGCTCTTTGCGGTACTTAATTAGTTCTGGGCTGGAGCTCTGTAGTGCTTTAGCAGGACTTGGCTGGTTCTCTGCAGTACCTAATTAGTTCTGAGCTGGAGCTCTATAGCGCCTTATCAGGACACGGCTGGTTCTCTGCGGTAACTCATTTGTTCTGGGCCGAAGCTCTGTAGTGTCTTATCCGGGCTTGGCTAGTTCTCTGCGGTACCTAATTAGTTCTGGGCTGGAGCTCTGTAAGGCCTTATTAGGACATGGCTGGTTCTCTGCGGTACCTAATTAGTTCTGGGCTGGAGCTCTTTAGTGCCTCATCAGGACATGGCTGGTTCTCTGCGGTTCCTAATTAGTTCTTTGCTGAAGCTCTGTAGTGCCTTATCAGGCCATGGGTGGTTCTCTGCGGTACCTAAGTACCTAATTAGTTCTGGGATGGAGCTCTGTGGTGCCATATGAGTACTTGGCTGCTTCTTGCAGTGACTAATTAGTTCAAGATTGGAGCTATGCAGCGAAATGTAAATACTGAGCTAGAGCTCAACAGTACTTTATCGGCACTTGGCTGGGGCTTTGCAATGTCTCCTCAGTTCTGCGCTTGAGTTCTGCAGTGCCTTATCAATGTTTATCTGCAGATTTGCAGTATCCTATCGGTTCTGAGCGTGAGCTCTCTGCAGTGCTTTATCAGTACAGTGCTGGAGCTGCACAGTGTCTAGTATAAAGACACGCCCAAGCAGAGATGGAACCAGGATTTTTATTTTGCAAATGAACACAATTTTATAAAATCCCGAGAAGCGGATAAACACCGAGATTTACTGTAGGGATTGTGGTAACGATTCCTTTTCAAGACGAAATAGAATTTTAGACTTTACATTACGTAATGTGACTGTATAATTGCAAGGTTTGTGCACAATGAAAAGATTCCTCCTAAGATTTTTTTTCCCCTTCCATATGTAGACTTGTTACTGTAATTGTTGCACGAGAAATTACATTTTCTCCCACTCGACAGATGTG